>CM017767.1:1507670-2707670 GCA_008009225.1 Acer yangbiense
AAAGCTGCATAAGGCAGCGTACATCACCGATACTTTGGAGGATCCCTCACTCCCTTAAAGGATATTTTAGGTAGATTAAGCAGAGAGAGGTTGGACGAGGCTGAGGACGTTATTAAGTTGGGATATGTGTATTTTTTGTGCCACATTATGCTTGGTCAGGAGTACCAGTGGAAGGTGCCTGATTGGATCTGGGGTTTGGTTGAGGATATCACAGCGTTTGAGGCGTTCCCTTGGGGAACTTACATTTACAACGTTACCATATATTGGCTTGGTAAAGCCCTCAACGATAGGAGAAACGGGAGGAAACAAAATAGAAATTATAGTATAGAGCAGGATTTGGGTTACAATGTGTATGGATTTCCGTGGGCATTGATGGTTAGCTATCTTGTACATTGATTTTTTGTTTTTGTTTTTGTTTTGAGTTTTACATGTGTAACAATCATAATTTGTTTCATTTGCTATTGTTTTAGTATTGGGCGATGGAGGCCATCCCGGTTTTGATTGGTTTGGTTGGAAAGCGGAGAATAGGGCATGGATTTCCGCGATTGACGAGATGGTACTGCCGAAAGAAACCACCACAATTGGAAAAAAAATCCACTGACGAGGTAAGCACATATATATATTTTAGAGTTGCGTATATGCCGAACTTTTTTTTTTTAGAGTTGTGTATATGTCGAACTTCAGAAATTATCACTTTACTGCAGTTGGAGACTTATACAACTTTGACTCCTATGGCTGAGGAGAGGCTTCAGGAGTACTATAGGCGATTCGATCCGCTTGCGGTTGTTGGACCTGAGCTGCACAAGCATGGAGGGTATGACCTAGAGAATGAGACAGGTCATTGTGAGACTGGTTCGAAATGGGGGGGGGGGGGGGGGGGGGGGGGGGGGGGGGCATGACAATGATTTGAGGTCTTATATTGAGTTCCGCTCTGAACAGATTAACTTGAAGATTGACAAACTTCTTGGTGATCGAGTCCATGTACTAGTCCCACCTGTACCAGTTGCACCTCAACCCTATGGTCCGCCGAGTATACACGTAGTAATGCGGTAAAAACCTTTCGAAGATATTTTATTCATCATGCATTTTGATAACATTTGTTGTAATATAGATTTCAAAATTATATTTTCTAGGAATCTTTAATGCATAGATATGACATAGAAGAGATAGGTGAGCAGCAGGTTGATGATAAGCAGCAGGTTGAGAATGAGCAGGTTAATGTGTAGGAGGGCGAGGTCGAGGTTGAGGATGAGCAGGTTGATGCGTAGCAAGGTGCTGACAACCAGAATGATGAGGAGGAGAACATGATAAGACGTAGTAAGAGAATTAAGAAGCTAGCAGCAGTGGTTCAACATGAGCAGCATGTTGAGGATGAGTAGGTTGATGCACAGCAAGGCGCTGACAACCAGACTGATGAGGAGGAGAACATGATAAGACGTAGTAAGAGAATTAAGAAGCTAGCAGCAGTGGTTCAACATGAGCAGCAGGTTGGGGATCAGCAGGTTAGGGATGAGTAGGTTGATACGTAGCAAGGCGTTGACAACTAGAATGATGAGGACGAGGACATGATAAGACGTAGTAAGAGAATTAAGAAGCTAGCAGCAGTGGTTCAAACCCCTTACACTATCCCTAGGTTGGTGAAGGACATGGTTTATGTGAGAAAGAATTCTCGGAGATGTTAAACTTATTTGAGTACTTTATTCCCGAAGAATTCCCTATGTTGTTGCATATTATATATTTTGGATGTTAAACTTTATTCCCGAAGAATTCCATATGTTATTGCATATTATATATTTTGGATGTTAAACAAACTTTATTCCCGGAGAATTCTTTATGTTGTTGCTAAATTGTATTTTGGAAATTGCTAATTCTAGATATATATGATATTATATATTTTTGGCAGGTTTTGTTTATGTTCAAATGGCTCTGGTTTGTTAATTGCTAAATTACCTGGTTTGTTTGTTATTTTGGCAGGTTTTGTTGATTTCAATTGTCTAGCATAAAACTTAAAATCATGCTTTAAATATCTGACACAAACTTGAAATCACGTTGTAAATCTCTGGCACAAACTTGAAATCAAGCTTTAAATCTCCATTAAATCAGATAGATACTACAGAGTGCCTCCAACTCCCATTTTAAATTTTTTAATTTTTAATTTTTTATGAAGTAATAAGCAATAAGCAATAAGCAAGTGTTTCCTTTGTTAGATGATTTTGTTTCTTAAGAAAATGTTTAATTGATTTTTCTTTGAAATATTTTCCTAAATGAGTTTAAAAAATAAATCAGACATTAGAGAATAATTTGATTAACAAGTGGCAAGAATCAGACGGTGGAAATAGGAAGAGGAGCCTGATGAGATGGTTGGTCAATTGCCAGCATAAAACTTGAAATCATACTTTAAATCTGTGGCACAAACTTGAAATCATGCTTTAAATCTCTGGCACAACTAGAAATCTACTCGGAAAACCAACAATTCAGATGTCAAACATTTTAACAACTTGAAATCTTCCTGTAAAACCAAAGTAGTCAATACTAAAACATAAACTTACAATAATGAGTTCATACATGATAAGTTCATACTAAAACAAAAACGGGCATGGTCAATAAAAACATAATGACTAATTAGTAGTATCTTCATTAGCGGGATTACTTGTCGTACTCTGGGAGTGGTCAACTAACGGGCATGTTTTGCAATTATGACCAAGTACGTGACATACACCACATGCACGTTGTCTACGTGTCTGTTGTGTCGGCAGCTCTTGAGTTACGAATGTGTTTAACTGTCTATTACTTAGTCTCCGCCTTGGGTTGGGGCATCTGACCTTATTGTGACCTTCTTCGCCGCAGTTAGCACAATTATTTTTCCGATAAAACTTTCCTGCGAAAGGTGTTCTTATTTCTTTTGGTCTACCAACTTGCCTCTTACTATCCGATGGAAGGACAATCATAGAGGCCACCTCATTGGGTACTTCCCAAACAGCTGGATGGGGTACTGGATTTATTGCTGGGGCATAAGCTGTCTGCATCCATGAAGTGTTGTAGTACTTGTGACAGAAAGAGTTGAAATTGGTCTTTGTAAACCTATAAATCAACCAAATGAAGAATGTCAATAAAAAACCAATAACAAACTGATAACAATTAGAGAATTGAACAATGTACCTAGCAACTGCTATGGCATGGTCACAGGGCAGTTGATCTAAGTCCCAGTTACGACATGTGCACGTACGCTGTTCGATATCGACCAACCCATCATATTTACCATCCTTAACTAAATATCTAGTCAACTCAATTGGATATACATGGTACGTCAATGACCATTCGTTCCTCTCCTTGCAATGATCGACTGCTGCCTTGCCTAAGTAAGTAGGGTTCTTCCCCGTTTGCTCACGCCTATCATTAAACCATATATGCAGCATATCTCTTAAGAACTCCATCGCTGTAGTAATAGGCAACCTCCGAGCCTTCTGAATACAATTATTCAACACCTCTGCAATGTTCATGGTCATCATCTGATACCTTCTTTTAGGACAATGGGAATGTGACCATCGCTCAGGGCCAATGGACATCAAATAGTCATATGTTTCCTGGTGATTTTTTTTTATTTCATTCATTTCTAAGTCGAACTGTCTAGAGGTGGAACAGTATGCTGCCCTATAATAAATATCTAGCACTTCTTTTTGTCCCTTTAATCTAGTCTTCAAGTTTTGTTTAAGATGGAAGAAACAAATACAGTGAGGAACATTGGGGTATACAATACTAACTGCTTTAGCAATGTTGGCATGACGATCGGAAACCAATAACATCCCCTCAACTTCCCCAATTGCCTCTCATAGTCGTTCCAAGAACCATATCCAAGAGCTTTCTGCCTCACCGTCGCCTACACCAAAAGCTATAGGGTATGCATGCTCATCTCCATCTTTGCACAATGCTACATATATAACCCCCTCGAATGCACCATTCAAATGAGTGGCATCAATGGCAATGACCGGACGTATAACTGTTTGAAACCCCTTAATGCACTGACCAAGTGAAACTAGGAGATTTACACAGGAAGTATGATTTGAATGACCTATAGTTATCTCCATGATATGATGATTCTTAATGACATGCTAAAAAATTGAAAAGCATGAGTTGTTTTTATAACATGCTAATGACATATGAAAAAGCATGAATTGATGATTGCAATTTTTAAATGCAAAACTTGTGTGAAAAAGCTTATGAGACTCAAAATGAATAAATGATCTTGTATCCGTTCAAAGGGTTGTAAAATCCAAATTGTTTCTCTTTCTTTATTTGTTGAACATGTCTACTATCATACGGGTTTCATTCCTGGAAAAATCAAATAGAGTGCAAAGTTGCTCATGACATGTTTAGCTTATAAAGTTGGATATAGTTGCTCATATATTAAAATCAATGAAAACTCTATATCCTTGCTTCACTAATGACATTGGTGAAATTGGTTTGAATTCTTATTAGAAACCTTTGTTATTTGCTTTGCCAAATACCATTGTATTTTGGACTTGAATGCTACATGTCTTGTATGCAAAACATGTTTTGATTCACACATTTATTTTAAATAAATCTCCTTGTTTCTCTCCTATTGATAGAGTTGCATAAAGTGCATTTTATGATTATGCAAATGACTTGAATGCTATCATCTCTCTTTGCTAAGTGACCCGGTTGGGGACTACTCCTTTGCCTATATCATGACAAAAAGAGGGAGTAGAATGGTGGTAAGGGGAGTTGCAAATTGTGGTATCAATTATGCATGTTGGGGAGATAATACATTGAGGGGGAGCATTGCATTCATAATTATTGCATGATGTTGTAGTTGTTTTTAAATTCTTAGAATGCAAATGCTTGTTTTTATTCTCACTTGATTCATCTCACTTTTTACTTGAATTGGAAAGAATAGAAACTTTGCTTTCAGGGATTGATTTGTCTAAAAGAGATTTATGACTTCAAGATATCTCTTTGTAAAGTAGAAAATCATAGTAGACCCGTAGTTTCTATTATATTGTGAGGAATCAATGAGTGGTGGTTTTGTCACGAAATAGCCAAAGGGGGAGATTGTAAGGATTCCCATATCTTGATTGGCTTATTTCGTGGACAAACCACTTGTTGGGGTTGTTTGTGTAAGGGTAGTTTAGGTGATTGATCTTCAAGCTCGAAGGCCCTTTCAAGACCTCAAGAGACAAGCACGCCAAAGGTATAATTTCTAGTGCTTGGTTTTTTTTGAAGAGATTTAGTTAGCACACACACACTTAGCATACTTGTTCTTGTGTGCATACTCTTCACATGTCACTTTACACACTAGCACTTTGATTGATATCTTGTTGTGTGTATATGTGCTTTGTAATTCGTTTCCCGATAGTGTTCGGAAACGTTCGCGCATGCACTAGAATGTGCTTGGTTGTGCACGAAGACCGCCCATGGAGAATTCCCTTGGCTTCTCATTGGTTTTCACCTCTGTTGGTGATCGGCGGTTATGATCGGCGGCTTGGCCGCTGAATGAAACCGCCGTTTGCATCCAAAAGTGTCTGGAGCAATTCTGCGGTCATGATCGGCGGTCACGACCGCCATTCGAAACCGTCGTTCATACCTGATCGATTTACATCTCTCGGGTTTGATTCTGCGGTTGGATCGGCGGTTTCGAAACCGCTGAATGAAACCGCTGTTGTTCCCCTGTTCTTCTTGGGTTTAATTCGGCGGTTGTAAACGGTGGCCTAGCCGCCGAATGAAACCGCCGATTGGTGAGTTTCAGGGGCAAAATTGTCGTTTCACATGCCCAATTCTTGATGTCTATAAATATCTTACTTTCTCATTCTCTGATTAAGTTCTTTGAGTCCTTAGAATCCTAAACTTCAAAGATAGATTTTTGAGAAAAAATCAAATCAAGAACTCACATTTAAACACTCAAATCAAATCCTTTTTGCATCATATTTCATATTGCATCTTCTATGACTATATAGAATGCATCCATGATTGGGTTTGCATCATCACAACTTGCTTGGTAAGATTTTGATTAAGTTCATCTTATTTTAGTATTTTTACTATCAAGCTATTCTCTTTCAATTTACTTGTATGTTTTTGATCATATGATAAATACAAGAATAGAGAATTAATTGTGATGAATTGATTTAGTGTTATATTGTGATAGCTAATTAGGTTTTTGATTAATCTTGTTTAGCTAAGCTATTTGACATGTCATTTAGCAATTGATATCTAGGGTTGATTTAAATTGATTATATCATCATCCTAGATAAGCATCTAAGGTTACCTACCCTTGTTTGTTATTTGAATATTTATACATATTCACATAGATTGCATAATCTCTTCGTTGAGAATTAAGTCTTGAGGCTAAGATTGCTTAGGCCTCAAGCAATTGGACTAGAGCCACTTTTAAAGGCCCGAGTGGTAGAAGTGGGGGGTTATTGACCGGAGTGTTAGACGAGGTCTACATAGGTTGTAAACTCCATTTCAATTAGTGGATTTCGAGGTCCGAGTGTGGCGCACTAAACAGCCCGTGGTTTTTCCCAGTGGTTGGGTTTCCATGTATACATCAAGTGTTATTTAAATTCCGTACTATATTACACTTGCTTGTATTTTTTACTAGTAGGGGCATTTTCATAAAATTGACTTGCATGCGAAAATTGGGTAATAATAGTTAAAATCTATTCACCCCCCCTCTAGATATATTTATCATACACACCGAGTGTTATTGTATTACTTTCATTGAACATCTTCAAGTCAATCCAAAGCTTGTAGAAAAATCCAACATACACACAATCAATAGGAAAGATACCTTCCAAGAGCAAGTGTGTGAGAGATGGTTATAACAAGAGTAATTGACATTTTCCAATTAAAGGAATAAATCAATACAATAAAAAAATGTAATCATGCAATGCAATGCAACTTTCCATAAATGCAATGCCAACATGGGTTACTCTCTCTCTCAACTCCCCCTAAATGGAATGCCAAGAATGGCACAAATTTTCCCCAACCTTACTCCCTTTTTTTGTCAAGAGATAGGCAAATGGAATCTCCCCTAATAGGTAAGTATTAGCAAGGAGAGCTTGTAGCACAAGCATATATACATAATCATATAAGCAAATTTTATGCAACTCAATTAAGTAAGAGAGATTTAAGGAGTTTTATTCTAAGAAAATGTGTGACAAAGATGCTTTGCATGCAAGATATGTTGCATTCAAGTTCAAAAACAATGGTATTTGGCAAAGCAAACAACAAAGGTTTCCAAAATAATTCAAACCAATTTCACCCTTTGTCATGGAAAAAGCAAGGATATAGAGTTTAAGCATTTCAATTTTAAAGAGCAATTATATCCAACTTTATAAGCAAAACAAGATAAGAGCGACTTTGCACCCTATTTGATTTTTCTGGGTGAGATACCCGTATGATAGTAGCCTTGTTCTACCAATAAAGAAGGAGAGACTTTGGATTTTAAGATCCTTATTTATTTTAGTCTCAATATTGCTTTTGACCTGACGATCCGAGACAAGGGACTTCTGAAGAAGCCCGACCCTATGAAACTCCTGGCAGATAGGAGAAACAAGTACAAATATTGTGACTTCCACCAGGACATAGGTCACAACACATCGGAATGCTATAGCCTCCGTAATCAAATCGAGGGCCTGGTGAGGGGCGAGCTACTGGTGGAATTTCCCCAACAAGTGAGGGATATAATCAAAATGGGGAAGCAGGTCCAGAAAGAGATGAAGGAGCCGGAGGAAAGAAGGAAAGACCAAGGAAGAGACCTGATGGAACAAATCCAGATTGTCAACACTATCAGTGGGGGGCCTACCCTCGCTGGTACATCCAATAACTCCAGGAATAACCACGCCAGGAAAGTACCCCGACACGATACAAGAAGCCAGGTTCTAAAGGTTAGCGGGATCGCATCAAGCCATCCTAGCTCCACTGAAATCATATTTACGGAGGATGACGCCTACAACACAGTCCAGCCCTACGACAACCCGATGGTAGTTACTGTTCAGGTAGCAAACAACCGAGTAGCCCGGGTTATGATCGACACTGGAAGTAGCGTGGATATAATTTTCAAGGATACGCTGAACCACTGCCAACTCCGCCAACCTTACTTCTACAGCTGCACCACCCCCCTGTATGGGTTCACCGGGGACTCTTTGATGCCGACAGGTTCTATCATACTCCCGGTGGCCATAGGAGAAGCTCCCCGGTAAGTGAACAACATGGTCGAATTTATGGTGGTAGACATCCCAAGCACCTACAATATGATTTTAGGGCGACCCTTCCTCTCAAAGATTAGAGGAGTCCTCTCAATCTATCACAATGTCTTGAAATTCCCAGTAGACAAGGAAGTTGGAGTCCTAAAAAGAGATCAACAAATGGCGCGCAGGTGTTACGCCGTCTCGTCAAATCCATTTGCACTAGCTAAACATTGCTCCCAAATCACCATAGAAGATGACCAGAGAAGACCGGGGGCGGGAGATACTCTTCAAGCAATGGGCCTCTATAGTAACATGGAACTGCATGGCATAGGGTTGGAGCACCCGGGAAGCATGATAGAACAGCCAAAAATTGAAGAAAAAGCACCTGAAGAAGAAATGCTAGAGGAAGAAGAGAGAGGAGGACCGGCTGAAGAACTGGAAGAAGTCGTGGTCAGGGAGGAAGACCCCCCAAAAACGGTGAAGATAGGATCCACCTTGACCTCCGAACACAAGGCTGCGCTACAAAAGGTCCTCCGGGACTACAATGATGTGTTCGCCTGGTCCCACGAAGAGATATCTGGCTTCTCTGCTAGCTTGGTGGTGCACCGCTTCAATGTGGACCCAACCTTCAAACCAATGAAATAGAAGATGAGGTACTTCAACCCAAACTGTAACGTCGCAGTACAAAAGGAATTGGATAAACTCCTCCGGGCCGGGTTCATCATGGAAGCACGGTACCCGGAGTGGATCGCTAATGTGGTTATAGTCCCAAAGAACAATGGGAAATGGGAAATGTGCGTAGACTACGCTGACCTTAACCGCGCTTGCCCGAAGGATAGCTTCCCCCCCCCCCCCCCCCCCACCCCCCACCCCCCCCCCCCCCCCCCCCCCCCCCCCCCCAAAAAAAAAAAATCGACCAACTTGTTGATTCAACTGCGGGAAACAAGACCCTGAGTTTCATGGATGCATTCTCCAGTTACAATCAGATCACCATGCACCCATCGGACCAAGAGAATACCAAATTCATCACAAACCAAGGTTTGTACTGCAACAAGATGATGCCCTTTGGGCTGAAGAATACCGGGGCTACCTACTAGAGGCTGGTCAACAAGCTATTCAAGGAGCAGATCGGTCGTACCATGGAGGTCTACGTAGATGACATGATAACCAAATCACAGCGTGTAGAGCAGCACCTCGACCACCTCAGGGAGACCTTTGAGGTGCTTCGAAAGAACAAAATGCGGTTGAATCCGGATAAGTGTGCGTTTAGGGTTTCAGTTGGGAAATTTTTGGGCTTCATGGTTCACGAAAGAGGGATTGAAGCAAACCTAGAGAAGATTAAAGCAATACTTAAACTCCAGTCCCCCACCACTCTAAAACAGGTACAATGATTGACCGGCCGTCTTGCTGCCCTTAACAAGTTCATATCACGGTCCACTGACAAGTGTCTCCCGTTCTTCCAAGCCATCAAAAAGGGAAGAGGGATAAAGTGGGATGAGGAGAGCAAACGCGCCTTCAGAGAGCTCTAGAGTTACTTTTCCAATCCCCCACTGCTTGTCAAACCACTGTCGGGAGATGTACTACAACTCTACCTCGCGGTATCAGACACGGCGACTAGTGCGGCTTTGGTGAAAGAATGCGAGGGTGGGATCCAAAGGCCCATCTACTATGTAAGCCATTCCCTCAGCAAGGCCGAAAGGAACTACAACTAGCTGGAAAAACTTACCTTCGCCTTAGTAGTTGCAGCACGCAAGCTGCGCCCTTACTTCCAGGCCCACTAAATAACCGTTCTAACAAACCTCCATTTCCGCCAGTTCATGTAGCGACTTGATGTGTTAGGCAGGCTAGTCTTGTGGGCTCTCGAGCTTACCTAATATGACATTACCTTCAAGCCCCATGCTACAATCAAAGGACAAGCTCTAGCAGATTTTATGGTAGAGTTCAGCGGAAACCTCAACTCCTATCTTGAAGGAGAGCCCGCTGCCCCGCTTGGCAACAATGTCCCAATTCCCGGTGAAGAATGGCCCTCTCAATCAAAAGTTTGGACGTTATTCGTTGATGGAGCCTCTAACCAACATGGCTGTGGGCCGGGAATTGTGCTGCTCAACCCAAACGGGGTCGAGTCCTCCCACTGCTTAAGATTCGAATTTAGGGCCACTAACAATGAAGTGGAATATGAAGCGCTCCTGGCTAGTCTGAATCCCGCCCGGGAGTTTGGAGCCCAATTCCTTACTGTCAAGAGCGATTCTCAGTTAATCATAAACCAGGTAACCGGATCCTATCAGGCCAAAGGCGATAACATGTCCATCTACTTAGAAAAAGTGAAGCAAGCAACCAAGATGTTTCAGATGCTCAAGATTGAGCAAATACCTAGAGGGGCTAACCATCGAACGAATGTCCTCACCAAGATCGCAACAGGAGGAGGGAAAACCCCCTTAAAGGAGTCCAGTTACAACTTCTAAGCAGGTCCAACATTGCCAAAATAGCTGAAGTCCACCCGGTAGACCGCATCCCATGCTGGATGAACCCCATCGTAGATTACCTCTAAAGCCAGGAACTCCCAGACGACCCAGCGGAGGCTAGGGCGATAAAGAGAAAGTCGACCGGGTACTATCTGGTACAGGGGCACTTGTATTGGAAAGGGAAGTCCTTGCCCCTCCTTAGATGCCTACACCCGGATGATGCCAAGTGGGCGCTGAAAGAGGTCCACTCAAGTGACTACGGAGATTATTCATGAGGAGATGCCCTTGCACATCGAGTCTTAAGGATGGGGTACTTCTGGCTAACCCTACATAAGGACGCTCGCATGTACGTCCGTGCTTGTGTACCTTGCCAAAAGGTGGCAAACCTCATGCATCAACCTCCGGAAAGGTTATCCATCATCTCATCCCTTTATCCCTTTGCGGTATGGGGAACAGACCTCATCGGACCATTGCCCACCGGGACCAAGCAGGCCAAGTACGCAGTCGTCGCCATAGACTATTTCACCCAGTGGGTGGAGACAGAAGCGCTCACCAGCATCACAGAGGCAAAAACGACCGCGTTCATCAAAAAGAATGTAATGTGCAGGTTTGGAGTCCCCATGGCAATAATCACGGACTTAGGCAAGCAATTCGACAACTACAGCTTCAAGGACTATTGTGAAGATCTCAAGATCGAGTGTCACTTTGCCTCGGTGGCCCACCCCGAAACAAATGGCTTGGTTGAATCCACAAACAAAACAATCAAGAAACTGTTAAAGAAAAGGCTGCAAGAGGAAAAGGAGGCCTGGGTGGACCAGCTCCTAAACATCTTATGGGCTTACCAAACCACTAAGAGGACTGTGACTAGGGAGACCCCCAATGCATTAGCTTTTGGAGTCGAAGCTGTTCTGCCTATCGAACTGAAGCTCCCCAGCTTCCACACACAACTCTACAACCTAGAAGACAATGAGGACAAACTCAGGGCGTGCTTAGATCTCTTGGAAGAAAAACAGGCCGGGGTTGCCCTGAGGGTGGCGGCCTATCAGCAAAAGATTGCCCGCTGCTTTAACAAAGGTGTCAAGAACCGAAGCTTCAAGGAGGGCGACATGGTGCTAAGGAAAGTCACTCAGAATACGCACTGCCACTCTGATGGTGTCCTTGTTACAAACTGGGAGGGCCCGTACCTTATCAAAGCAAAAGTGAGCCAAGGAGGATACAAGCTGATGGATCTCGAATGAGACCCCATTGGGCACACCTGGAACGCAGGCCACTTGAAGAGGTTCTACGCATAGCAGCAACCCACGAAGGATAAAAAAAAAATGTGGTAATCTTACTGTAAATAGCACTTGTTGCTTTTGTTCACTTTTATGTAAGCGTGACCCGTCATGCACTTGAGAGCCGGGGTTCAGCGAAGAAATGAAGCGGCTTCAACTGCCTGTACTTAGTGAAACAAATTATAGCACAGTGTGTATTAAACTATCTAGAGGGGAGGTGAATAGATTTTAAGCTTATTACCCAATTTTTCGTATAGTCAAAATTACGAAATTACCCCTAACTAGATAAAGCAATAAATCAAGTATAAAATACGGAAATTAAATAACGCTTGATTTTTACGTGGAAACCCTCACGGGAAAAACCACAGGCTAGTAAGTAAGCCACACTCGAACCTCGAATCCACTAAATGTGTAAACGATTACAACCTAATCCCGGAAGTAATCACACACCTACCTAATCCCGGTATGAGTGAACCTAGTCCAATTTGCTTGCGATCTAAGCAACCTAATCCCGGAAGCTACACACAAGACTTACTTTCTCTATGAAGAGAATACAACCCTAAGTGAATATATGAATATCCAAATGCAATAGAGCAAGGGAAACCCTATATGCTTATCTAAGATGATGAATTTGCAATTAAAGCAATCCTATATCAATTAGTTTAGCTAATCAAGATTAAGCACAAAACCTAATTTGCTAGCACAAAACAACTTCTCAAACATACATCACACTAATCTCAATCTTGTATCCAAAGTATATAAAATAACATACAAGTAATTAATTGAGATTGCTTGTTAAGAGAAACACAAAATATGTAAGATATTAGTGAAAAGCTTACCAAGCAAAGTATGATGAAGAATCCATGCAAGATGACATCTAGATGATCAAAGATGATGCTAGATGATGATTGATGATCATGAAAAAGTGTTTGAGTAATTAAAAATGAGTTCTTTGTGTATTTTTCTTCTCTTGAAAAATATCCTAAATATAGAATATGAATATGAACTCTCTTAGCTGACCTAAAGTCAAAGTGTCATATATATAAGGGCCATAAGTGAAGTGTGGTCGTTTTGAAAAACGCACCAGAAATTGCTCTGTGCGCTGGTGGCCTTGCGCTGGACGACAGGTGCACGACCAGCGCAAAGGCAAAAATTGCACAAGTGCTTGATGACCAACGCTCAGACAAGCGCACGACCAGCAGCACACCACTGGGGGTTTTGCGCTGGTGAGCTGCGCTGGTCTGGACCAGCGCACGACCAGCGACAGACAACTGGGCGATCTGCGCTGGTGAGCTGCGCCGCCCTGGACCAGCGCACGACCAGTGACAGACCACTGGGCGATCTGCGCTGGTGAGCTACGCTGGTCTGGCGCTTGACGACCAGCGCACAGCCCACTCCTTTGAACCCCACAAGAAAACATGCAAGGGGTAAAAAGGTAAAACTAAATGCATCCTAAAGGACTAACATGATATGACATATAATCACAAGATGCAATAAAAAAAACATGCAAGAAGAGATGAAAATAGGCAATAATGCACAACAAAAATAAACACAACATACAAAGATAAGACATATGCATGAGTTGTGAGTGTGTGCAACTATCTCTTCAAGACAAGTAAGCACAAAGAAAATTACCTTCGGTGCTTATCAATACGAGGTCTTCAAAGGGCTTCGAACAATAAAACCAATACATAAGCTACCCTTACAAAGTACCCCAACATGTGGTTTGTCCATGAAATGAGCCAATCAACAAATGGGAACCTTACACTTAAGGTGTTTCTCGCCCCCTTTTGAATGAATGAATGAAAAGTTATTCTCCTCGATTGATTATCCCATAATTCGCCTATGAATACCGAGTACCTCGGATAAGCTACCACGATGCCTTGGGCTGGGTACGAGACCCCCCAAGAAGGGGCTTGGGCTTGGGCTTAAGTGGCCATGGTTGCCTACCAAGTCCAGGAGATATCGGGTACCTCGGACGATCTACCGCGATGCCTTAGGCTGGGTACGAGACCCCCTAAGAAGGGACTTGGGCTTAAGTGGCCATGGTTGCCTATCAAGTCCAGAAGATACCGGGTACCTTGGACGAGCTACTACGATGCCTTGGGCTGGGTACGAGACCTCCTAAGAAAGGACTTGGGCTTAAATGGCCCTGGTTGCCTACCAAGTCCAAGAGATACCGGGTACCTCGGATGAGCTACCGCGATGCCTTGGGCTGGGTACGAGGCCCCCTAAGAAGGGACTTGGGCTTAAGTGACCCTGGTTGCCTACCAAGTCCAAGATATACCGGTTACCTCGGACGAGCTACCGCGATGCCTTGGGCTGGGTACGAGGCCCCCCAAGAAAGGACTTGGGCTTAAATGGCCATGGTTGCATGCCAAGTCCAGGAGATACCGGGTACCTCGGACGAGCTACTACGATGCCTTTGGCTGGGTGTGAGACCCCCCAAGAAGGGACTTGGGCTTAAGTGGCCATGGTTGCCTACCAAGTCCAGAAGATACCTGATGAGAATAAGGGAGCTGCACCAAGGGATCCGTTGCATGTTCTGGTTGGGCCAATAACAAGGGCAAGGGCTAAGAGATTCAAGGAAGCACTAAATGGCCTGATTCAAGACACTTGGGCTGATTTCGAATTATTAAAGTCCAAGATGAGCCCACATGAAGACCAAGGCTTAATTAACATCATCAAAGCAATTGATTGGGCCGAATAAGAGTTGACTTGGGCGTGTGGCAGAGAGCTAGGGCGTGTGGCACAAGCTAAGGCGTGTGGAGGAGATTCAATTTCAGTTGTTTCCTTTTTGGTTTTCAATGAATAATGGATTGATTTGTTTCCCGAATTAATGGGCTGTTTTTACTTCAATTTTAGCCTTCCAAATAGGGATTAAGTCAATAGTTGCTTGTTTTAGTTTTTTTCATTTGTAAGGCAATTTTTGCCCATTTTAGTTTTCTGTTTGTAAGGCCTTAATGGCCGAATATCTTATTTCCTTTTAGAGATTGGTGTGTAGCCTTTCTTGTCTTTTAGGGTTTTAGTTTATAAGGATCCTTATGATGTAATATTTCGGTAGTTTTGAATTGAATGAAAATTGAGAGCATTATCTCTTTGGTTCCGAAATCAGACTTATCACTCACCTTCTTCTTTTCTTGAGTGTGGCATCTTCCAATTTCTTGATACCGTTGGTTCTTATCTCATTATAGATAACGGGTCACGGTCCTATATTGTCTTGTTTACAAACTTGAATTTAGAAAACGATCATTGCTACCATATATTGGTTCCGGGTCTCACTACTCTTGGTGAGGTTCATATCAATACTGGGTACCTCGGACGAGCTGCTACGATGCCTTGGGCTGGGTGCGAGACCCCACAAGAAGGGACTTGGGCTTAAGTGGCCATGGTTGCCTACCAAGTCCAGGAGATGCTGGGTACCTCGGACGAGCTATCGCGATGCCTTGGGCTGGGTACTGACACGTCCTAACCGGGTCTCTAATTACGCTATATTATGTTCTAAATTACCACGGTTATACTACTGAACGCGCGAGTATTTCACCCTTTGCAATCGTACAAGTCGTTATGCTAGTATAGTGTACAAAGTAAGGGTATCGATCCACAGAGAGTTACGTAACTGGTAAATGCTAGAATTAGTGAGCGTTTTAAGGAATTAAACTAATGTGATAACAAAAGATTATAATCGATAAGCTAAGATGTTAGGGAATGTATGAAATCCGTAATGATGCACCACAAATAACCACCTTTATGCAACAAAGATCAAGTCACTCGTGTAGTTCCATTTATACAATTGGTACACTCAACCATCCACTTAATATCTCATCTGAGGTTCAGATTAATCATCAAGGAATGTAAGTTGTGGAACTAAATTAATAGAATGTGTTCTTAGGATTTCGTATGAACAAACACATTCTAATCAAGAGTTTTAACTAACCATACTAAATTCAAACATCATGAACTAGTATTTTATCATTTCACAATAACCAACTCCATGCTTATAAGATTATTGAGATATAAGACATGATTTCATCAATTCAAGCATACAAACACAAGTGATGCATATAAGAAAGGTGGTAACAAGTTATTACATCAATACCTTCATAAATTCCCCAACAAAGTGTTTAGTTACACTTGATCATCAAGTATAACATATTAATGAACAAAAAGGAAGAAATACTACCCTCGAAGAATCAAGGCCGACCTCTCCTTCCTCCACAGCAATACAAACCAAATGATCACAATAACTTTTAAGAGATTGATGAGCAAGATACTTACTAAGATTAGTACCTTTTACTACAAAGATTACAAGTGATGAACTACTTGAATCTCTAAGCTATTCTATGATAAATTACCCAAAAACTACTAAGAACTATTCTATACTATTTTTTTGTGTCCTCTCTGTAGTGCAGGAGAGAGAAGTATATATATGTTTTTCTTCAAGTGGGGCAAGGAATGCCAATTTGGCCTTTGGACATGCCTCGGGCGGCTTCATTCCACGGGTTCAAACCCGCCTCTCGAACCCGCTGCGGCCCTTGGTGAGTTTCTAGGCGGCTTCTTTCCCGCCGTCATGAACTCGCCATGCAAACTCGCCGTGATTCTGGCGACTTCAGACCTTCGGGAAGGCTGGCAGATTCCCGCCTCATGAACCCGCCATGCAAACTCGCCTTGATTTTTGGCGACTGCAGACCTTTGGGAAGGCTGGAATGTTCCCGCCTTGATTTCTGGCAACTTTGGACCTTCGGGAAGGCTGGAATGTTCCCGCCTCACGAACCCGCCGTGATTTCTGGCGACTTTAAGCTCCCTGGCAGGCGGCTTATGTCCAACCGTGTCTTCTTCTCATGGTTTTTCTCCTCTTTTAACCACTTTGATGCAAAAACCTTCCTGACTGGTCAGATTACCTGAACTTAACAAAAACACACGTTATGCACACAAAAGTGCTCGAATACGAACACAAAAGGTAGGAATAAGGGGCGTTAAATGTGAACATTCATAGCGCGATCAGGTACGAGACCCCCCAAGAAGGGACTTGGGCTTAAGTGGCCATGGTTGCCTACCAAGTCCATAGGGTACTGGATACCTTGGACTACCGCGATACCTTGGGGTGGGGAATGAAACCCCTCATAAAAGGATTTATGCCCAAATGACCTAGGCCGCCTACCAAGTCTGAGCGGTACCAGGTACCTTAGATAAGTTTATCAATGGGACGTGAGTATAATCTCCTAATACTTCGATGCCTTAGTTGGGGAGCCCCGGTAGCTAGCACGGTCCATTAGGACGAAAAGACCCTAAGTCAAGATTAAGGCTTAACATGAAATCAACTAACTCCTACCTGGTGCGGCCACGCCACGAGGGGGGTGTACTAATGCTAATTCTACTCGTCCGAAGTCATAACTAGTTTTAGCGAAAAATGTCTAAGCATATCTGATAGGCACAGGGTAATATGAAAACAAAATAAGGGCAAGAAAGTGGATTTTACTTCATCAATAAAAACCATAAAGGACCTACGGAAAGTCATGACGTCTGGCCAAGCAACCTAGACCAAACACGCATGTCAACAAAAAAGCAAATAATAGGATGCATGAAGCACCGGTTCATTATTACATATCAAGAGGAAAGATCAGAGCTCAGAAGGCCCAACTTCCCCACAAATAAAGAAGTACTGAAGTAAAAGCGAATAAAGGATGCATGGGCATCAGTTAAGGGTTACATGTTAAAGGAAGACCAAGGCACGACTGGCCTAATCCTCCCCAAATCATCAACCAAAATAACAAAAAAACAAAAAAAACAAAAAAAAAAGCCAGCAGTATGTGTGAACAAAAAAGTGATAGAAGAAGCATTGTCTACTGGTCTTGCATGGGGCCGGTAGGCTCATTGACAGGCGAGGTTGATACGGTCTGCTGTTGACTCGGTAGGGCATCCTAGGCTAAATCCTCCGGGCGACGCTCATCTTGGGCCTCTTTGGGCCGCTCCGTCGATTCCACATGAGGTGATTCTGGCATATCTCCAGTTACACTGGGTTCCTTCTTGTCACTCCCAGCTGGATCACTGCTACTCGCTGTATCCCCACATTCGGGAGGTATCGTTTGCCCTGGTGTCACTCTAGACACGCCATTGGCACCCAATAGTTTTTCTTCCCTGTTCCAACCACGAATTTTGTAAAGATCGAAATCAGGAGGAGTGTGCTGGGTAACATACAGCTGAGCAAGGAAGTAACATTCCCCAAAAGACTTGTCAGCCCCAGCCTCTACTTTCGCTGCCCTAGCAATCACCGCCACAGCACGGTTCTCATCAGCAGCCAACTCAATCTTCAACTCATTCCACGCTAGCGCCCGGTGGGTGGACCGATTAACCTCAGCCTCTAGCTCTTTTTGCACCCGGTCAAGGTCTTTCTTCACCTGGGCAACCTTGATGTCTAGCTCCTTCTTCTCCCTAATGAGCCTTATGATGGCCTTCTCCACCTCGACCCTATCCTTCTCAGCTTTAACTCGCCTCTCCTCCGTCAAACGGTTTACCTCTTGCAGTTGAAAGATACCTCAGCTGCTATCACGAACCCTTAGAGGACAATTTGTTTGCATGAAGCACATCAAGTTGGGAGGAATCCGCCTTGGAGCAGGCCTCTTTGAATGCATGGAAGATGTCATCTGAGCTAGAAGAAGAATCTCTTTTCGCCTTGGGAGGAGCAAAAGGCACCTTCTCCGCTGTCGATACTCTCTTCCCCTTATTCGAAGAGGGCCGGGGAGGAGGTGTAGAAGATCTTGAAGGGGTGGAGGTTGAAGAACCAGAAAGAAGCACCGAGGAGGGCAGCTTAGATGCAGAAGAACTTGGTAAACCACGACTCCGACCCAGACGCACCTCTAACTCCTCCAACTGGGAGGAAGGAGGAAACATCTTCAATGGTTGAGGAGAAGCTGAGCTTAAAGCACCTCCATTCTCCTTCTTGACTTTTATTAGCGTCGCCTATTTTAGGGGAGTGCGCGAGGTCGCCTCGACACCAACGGAAGATCCTGGCCGTGCCTGGATGGCAATAGAGTCGGTGAGAGGAACCTCTTCTCGCTGAACGCCTGCAAAGGAAACTACGAATTAAACGACCATTAGAACTCTCACCAATAACATTGATGGTGATGACTTTCAAATGACCAAGAACACTACGACAACAAAAATGAGAGGATATAAACAAAAAATAATAAATCACCTGGAACTGCATCAATCGCCAAGAGGAAATGCTCCACTCGAGCCGGCTCCCAAGGAAAGCCCTCCAAATCGGGATACTTATAGCCCAACCGCTTGATATCAGCCAGGAGACCCATGACTTCATCGTCGTCGTCCTCCTTCGCCCACTCCGGTTGAGGCCCAAAGGAAGTAGGGACTGAGCGTTCCCGGCGATCGTAACGGACCGCAGCTCCCCAATTGCCCTTCACAACAATCCATTCCTTCTTCCACCCGGGATCCTTCCTCCGGGTACCAGGCACAACAAAGTCAACAGCATTAACACAACGTAAATAATACTGACCGGCCGACTTAATCATACTGTCCCTTAATGAGCAATTTGGTCATCCCAGATATCATAGACAGTAGCTCATTAACTTGGTCAACGTGCACCTATAAGGCCAACAGTAATGCTATATAACAAACTACCCAGACAAATGTTGGTTCATACTTCACAAGTCACACAAAAACTAAACTACTCACATAACGATAGGGTGCAGGCACTTTTGTGTAGGGGTTGTCCCTCGGTATTTGCATTAGCACGCATGTGAAGTTTGAGTCTTTGCATTCCACAAGGGGGAGTTGCCAAGGCGGTAACTCGAAACGGCCGATCAATTTTGGATCCAACACATCCTACTCAAATAAAAATACAACAATATCAAAAAAAAAAAAAATAAGCATGGACAATTAGAGGGTATACATTACATGTTAACTAACCTCATCAACAGGGTAATGCTTGAACTTTATGTGTCGCTTTACGAAGTCCCTGTAGTTTCCTGCATCATCAACGTTTGACTCCAAGAAATCAAAAGCATCCAAACCCCCTATCCACACCTTTGCCTCATCAGCAGTAATCGGGTAGTCCCCCAGCATAGATGTTGGTAGGACTTTGGGTACACGGGGTGAAGTTAATCCCAAGCTTTGAACACTCACTCACTCTCCTAAGTACCACGCGTACCTGCATGGCCCATCTAACAATATTCTACACTTGGTGGCATGGAATGATTGCCGTACATAAGGAGGTAATTGTTTGTCAGCCTTACCCCATGGGTGCATATTTACCTGAAACAAAACAAAATTTAAACAATATTAATCGGAGCACAACAGGTAAACAGTTATGACTAATAAATTAAGATTTAGAGATAATTCCAACGATGTTCAATGCTTTGCTTACATCCTTCACTTTCAGGTTCCTCAAACTATCCCTTATATCAACGTACTTTATTTTCTTCCTTCTACCCCATCTCAAGGCCCAAGGGTAAGTTTTATCATCTCTCAAGCATTTCACTGAGTCTGCAATTGGTTTGATATACTCACAAGCCCACACCTGCATATATAGCAGCCAACACAACCATAAAGAATATAAAAAGGATAAAGATACATTATGTAATCACTAAAATTTAAAATACAATATGTAGAAATCATTACCACCCAAGCCCGGTAAAAACCACCCGTATTGTGATTCCTTCTGACAACAGCATCCATGTTTCTGTACAAAGTTGAAAGGCTAGCCCCGCCCCAATTGTACAAACTTATTGAGGACAAGTCCTTCAGGTTGGGCATGTAGTACAGATAGGCTGCCCCAGCTTTGTCGCATAATAAAGTGCTACAAAGTAATGCGATTATGAACACCCTTGTTAATCTTGAAACATCTTCCTCACCAATTTCCTTCCCCCCAAATCCTCTATAAGCATTATAAAGCTCTGAAAAAGTAACCCTCTTCTTTGCAATATTCGCCATCGGCTCTCCAAACCACTTGATGAGCTCATCTCTCTTCTTGTAAGCGTCCATGTCGTACTCAAGAGGCTTTCCACAAACTGGTATGCCCGTAATTGCATTGAAATCTGTCGGGGTCAACGTCATCTCCCTGATTTCATCAAAGTGGAAGGTATGTGTGGTATCCCACCACCGGTCGGCTAGGCCCATGATAATTGTTCACTTTCTACTTGATAAATCCTTTCCCAAAACCTTCATAAACTCGTCAAAACCAACTTTAGAAACCTTCTTCTTTATAGGGTCAGGCAATTCTTTGTACCAGGCTTCGCAAAATGAACGATTTCCGTAGCCCCTTATTTCCTTGTCATGAGGCTGTGTGTCAATGAAAAAGTTAATTGAAAAACTACCAACAAAGTATTATACTCGTTATCGTACAATGGTTTTTTCAATTACAAGAAAAAAAGATACAGCAATCTAGTTGTCGTACAATAACAGAAAAATGACTGTATGATCGTCAATTGATCGTCATTCACAGCAGACAGATCACAAAAAATTACATACGGCATTCAAATATAATACAATATAATTAATGATGGTATGATCGTCATTCAAACAGTATAAACATCAAAATACAACATTAGTTGAACATGGAAAATCTTGTTAATTCCCAATAGTAATAGTTGCTTTTGAAATAAAAAACTGAAATGTATTGATCACGAGAAATTTTCTAAGAACACATATTTCCCTATATAAAAAACAATTATCCAATCAAAGGAACTTACCCTTAGCATTATGTGCAATTCATGATCCACATGGAGGTGATTTTTTGTAACATCACGAGTTCGCAAAGGCTTCCACGACTTGATTCCATAACACGCGGGATGATACCCACCCAGACTATCTTCATTACACAATCCTTCACCATGTTCTTCATCATGATCTTCTCCGTGTGAAGGTTCAAAGTTGGTTTCAAGCACTCTCTTACGTCGTGGCATTATAATGATTAAGAAACCCTTATAAAACACAAAATTAAACTCCTGTCACAATGGCTGAATGTTGATTGCTGACTTAAACAAGCATCATATATAGTATAACAAAATAAGAAGAAAGAAACAAACAAAACACAAATATGACATAGCATAAATAAAATTCGGGCAATAAATCGACAATTAATGACAACGATTTGGTTTTTTTTTTTACTAGGACTAATAAACCCTAAATGTAATCTTTAGTATGAATAAGTAAATATTTACTCACTTCTTCAGACTGAAAATCTAAGCATGATCAATTTTCTTAAGCCCTGAGACCTTTCACAAGATTTGCGAAGACAAAGATTATGTTGACTGACACGAACACAAATGAAGGTTTTTTTTTGAATTTTTTTTTGTTTTTTTTTTTTTAGGGTTCCAATTAACCGTGATAAACTTATAACCCAAAAAGATCATTCGCGCTACTACATAACTCAAAAAGTTATACTTACAAGATTGCCCTTAATATAATAATTTATTGCTTGCTTGCTAGATCCCGGCATTACTTTAAAATCGAATTATGACATATTTATATAGGGAATTGGTATGTTATTTAATTTTTTTGATACAATCCCGCCAATGTAATTGCCCAATGAAATTGCTTGGGTATTGACTAGTCAGTACCCAATGTGCTGATCCCACCAATAGAGTGTTGCCACGTGGCTCTTTCCTCTTAATTTTTTATATTTATCTCCTTTCATTCTTCATTACTGAACTACTTGGTAAAACCCCTTGGTTGGACAATACCTTGGGTACTGACCGGTCAATACCCAAGCATTGTCCATTGCGCAATGCATGTTTAGAGTATTGCCCAACTAAAACATATAATTATGATTTTTTTTTCAGAATTGAAAGATATTTAAATTTTTTTCAACCAAATCCTGTCTTTCACGCTAACCGATAATCATCAAATTTTGTTTGCCGATAACCATTCTTTGCATAGTCTCCGAAAGCTTCGAATCCATCTATATGACCTACAGTACAAAAAAAAAAAAAAAAAAAAAAAAGAGTTTGTAAATCGCCTATGTTGTATACTGATTTTGGGAAGAATTTTTTCATAACATGGTCTTGATCGTTGGCTCGAAAGCTGTTCCCGTTCCTGTAGAAAGGACAGATGCCAACAATCTGTCCTTTCTACGAACACCCTGTATCCATACACTTTTTAAATGGTTGTACACTTCTCTTGATGTTTTTTTTTCTTCGGAAATTAACTATCTATAATATCCATCATTTGAACCCGTGACCTTCAATTTCTCAAGGACTTAACTGAGCATCTAGTCAAAGGACGGGTTCTCTCTTGATGTTGTTTAGTTGTTATGCTCAATTGAAATAATTTTGAAGTAATTTAACGAACTTATGGGTTTCCAAAAGAGTAATGCTAGATGTCCCTATCTTTGCATAGTCTAAAACCGAACAATGGTCACAAACACAAGTCAATAGTTTGTAGCATATGTAACATATAATTACACGGTAAAATACGTGACCATATAAAAATGGTTCTGATTGTTGATAAATGACGTGGCATATTAACGTCAAATAGTCCATACTATTTGATCCATTGGGATGAATACTGTCCCATTTTAGTTTGGAAAAAAAAAAAAACTTTGCATAGTCCATAACCGCACAACAAACACAAGTAAATAGTTTGTAGCATATGTAACAAATAATCACACCGTAAAATGCGTGACCATAACAAAATAGTTTTATATAACGTCTGATAACAAAATTTAAAAATGAGTCGTTGGTTACCAGTCACGCATTACAATAGATTTCATGACACTGGAAATAAGAAACACAGTTCATATTCATAGGTAAGTTTAAAAACAATAACATTTTAGAAAGTGATGAATAATACAAATCAGACGCCATTGTCCAAAATAGATTGAGTTTGCAGTGGACTAGGCTTTTCCCATTCTCCATTTGGCTGAACCATCATCATATAATCTTGGAAGAGCTTGAAGCCAGCCCTATGACCTGCGCTATAATGATGTTGGATATCTCGAATATGTAATTCTGAATTCTGGAAAATCTTCCAAGAGGTGTCCGTGGACATCCTTTCATTCATGACCTTGTATTTTTCTTCCAGTACTCCAACACGGTAATTAATTCGAATGAGTTCAGCGGGAACATCTTCGGCAACTAGATCAGACATATTGGTTCTTTCCTTGGTAGTGGATGGTGATGGCTTTTTTGTTTCTTGATTGAAAGAACAGTAGTTTTCGGTTTTTTCAGCAGAGGTAGGTGATGAGTATTGGCATTCCATTCTCTTTATTAGAGAGAAATCTCAAATAATAAAAAATAATTTAGGTGGAGTCGTTAACCTAGTGAATTGGCAACCCACATTTATAGAGAAAACCAACTTACACCCATGACCTAGTTCCAATGTAAATCGATTTAATGTTTACTTTTATCATTTGCGTAAGAAGCAGGAAGTAGGCAAAGAAGGGATAACGAATTGACCAATTACGCGCATAACAGCGTATTAATTACCGATACACTGTTATCAAGTAGATGATCATGCATTTGTATATACAAAATGGACTCTATTTTTTTATGTTTACTAAAAAATTAATTTATTGGTTACCGACTTGCTGGATCCCGGCGTTAATTTAAAATCGAATTATTACATATTTGGATAGGGGATTGGTCTGTTATTTAATTATTTTGAATACACGCCAAAGTAATTGCCCAATGCATGTTCAGTTGATTACCCAATTAAAACAGATAATTATGATTAATTTCAAATTGATTATTTTCCACCAACTCCTGTCTTTCACGCTGACAGAAAATCATGCATCGGGCAATTAGTGACAGGTTTTAAAAAAACAAATGAAATTACTTTTGTGTCCCTAAATGAAACCGTTGGAAAACCAACGAAATCATTTTACTTTATATAAAAAGCTCTCTCCAACACAGATGCACATATTCAAATCCTTATTTCATTTTGCTTAACAGAAACACACCTTTAAACAACCGTTCATATATTTTATAACATACATTGAAAAATTTCTTTCTTCAACAAATACATAATCCCACTATGGAAGGAAGTTCAAGCACATCAAGAAACACCAATGGTGGAATGATTACATTCAGAAACAGATACTGCGAATGTGGGAAAAGGGTTGCATTGAAAATCTCTGAAACCGAAATCAATCCAGGTAAGTTGTTTTATACTTGTGAAAGTAAACGATGCAAGTTTTTTAACTGGTGGAAGCCAGATCCAACAGTTTTTCAAACTTGGCAAAGGACTGAAGAAATCAATAGGGATTCGGAAGAAATCAAATTGTTAAATGCAAAGATGCAGAAGTTGGAAACATGTTTCCATGGAATAAAGCCCAATTTGGAGTCCATTCAAATTGGCTTAAGAATGATGACACTGTATAATTTAATTTTCTTTGGTGTTTCATCAGCTATGTTGTTTCTAATTGTACTAATGTTAGTGACAATAACAGATTGTGTAATGCATGCATGATTTTAATGAAAGTACCATCATTTTGAAATTGTATTCAGACTTTACTTTTAATATGATTATATCCCAAGAAAAATGATAATCGTATGCTCACTAATTGAAATGATTGTTATACATACAACAACAAAAATAAGTATATGATAAACAGAGTCACAGATAAATATAGTACAGGCACAAGAAAAATAGATTGCTAATTAATTGTAATTCTAGTTTTAAACAAGAAATAACATGTCTACTTTTATAAAACAGTAACAAATAGAAAGCTTACTGTTCACATACATCTGTGTGTGATTCCAAAAATAACGATAACAAAAGTTGAAAGATTATAAAAAAAATAATAAGGAAAAACATTGAAAGATATAAATCAATAAAAAACAAAACAAACAAACAATATCAGTCACTGTGGTCCGGGCCATCCATTGCTTGTGTCATTTCAATCTCATCCCAATGCCCATGTGGTTGAATAGTCTTCATGTATTCTCTGAAGAGATTGAATCCATCACGACGACTATTCTCAAAGTGTTTTAGCACATCTCGAATGTGTCTGCCACTGGTCCGAAACCTCCGCCAAGAACTGTCAGTAGAAATACTTCTACGAAGGGAGGAGCTAGTGGCCTGCAATAATTCCAAACGGGTACTCAGTTGAATGAGTAGATCTAACTCTCCATCCTCAAGTAGAGGAGACTCAGCTGTTGTTTTCTCAGAGGAGGAAACCGAAGGGTATGCTTTTTGTGAAGAAGACGAAATTGATGGGTTTGTTGTTGCTTTATAAGAAGTTGATTTATTTCCTGATTTTTCTAAAGATTTCGGTGATAGTTTAGAGAGATCCATAGTGTTTAAAGAGATGAAGAAAGTTTTTTTTTTCTTTTTGAAGCACAATGATGAAGAAAGTTCTCGATCCCACTCCTTTATAAAGATAATTAATTCAAAATATTTATTACTCAAATAAAAATGTGATGACAAGTAAGTACACGTAATTGTTTACACTTGTTTAGAGTTCAACTGGTTCACTAATAACGATTAATAATAATAATTTTTTAAATATGGGAAACCGTGCTAGGGTCAACTACTGATGCTTGTCATTGGCCTGTTCAATGCCCGTTGATAGGTGTGACGTTAAGTACTTCATGATTATTGAACGCAAAAATATATATGTGATCATCTGTTTTATTTGGTAATTCTATAAATAAATATTTGATCACGCGTATATTATTGACATGAAAAAACGAGTTAACTTCTGTGGGTTTTTCAATGACCGTCATTAAGTTGCATGTAGCTAACCTAGTCGATATTGCGAAGTTCAAAAAAGGATTTAAATTAATAACGTCGAGAATATCAACTGTCAAATATTGATGCTTCACGTTGGGCTGTTCAATGCAATAATGAGTGTCATTGTGCTTTTAAATCAAATAGGTAAATGTAGTTCATTAGACTGTTAAACCGGCGTTGATAGGGGTGACGTTAATTACTTATTCGATTATTATGAAAAAAAATATTAAATTAATTAATTAATGAATAGATTAACTGATGCTATATATAAGGAGTGTTAACCTATTAAAGCAACCTAGGGTTTATACGAAACTAAGTTCTCTCTGAAACAAAGTTATCTTTATGTTTAATCACTAAACTAGTACCAAGATGAATAAATCTTTATGTTTATATTATTGGGAATGGGAAGGCTGTTAATGGGTATCTAGATAACATTTATTATGACCTTTCAATTACTAAACTCATTTCACAAGTAATAAATCTTTATGATTAATTATTTTTGGAAGTTAAATAAATAAATACCATGGACAATATAAACACTATATAAAACCATACAATAACAAATATTTTATCGTGAATGTATGGTTGGAAGTTAAATAAATAAATATCATGGACAATATAAACACTATATAAAACCATACAATAACAAATATTTTATTGTGAATGTATGTATTCTGGGTAAAATTCTAGCTTTTTAATTTCAATCAAAGGGTGTATATAAATTACATATTTACAAATTAAAAAAAAATATTAAAAGAAAGAGTAACTATCTCTCTCTCATTACTTACCATGAACATTATATGCAAGATGACCATGCATTGTGCATTAACTTTTTATTTTTTATTTTTTATAATATGAGTTTGGACAGAAAATCAATACAAATATGACTTTAAATAGTTTCATTGTAGATGTGTATACCAGGAGATTCTTTTCTTCACATTCTTTTCTTCTCTTCTGTTTCACTGTTTACTAAAATTTCAGTTTTCTGACATCTCGATATCCATCTGTTCTAGACTATGGATCGAAAAAAATCCATATCGGGTGAAAAAAAATAAAAGGAATGAGGTCCTACAATGTGTTTTGACACATCTTGAAAAAAGACTCATAGCCTTGGAGGAGGAACTCGTTGACCTCGAATTTCAAGTGTCATTAGACTTCCAGTTGAAGCAATACAAGGCATCCAAAAACGGTATAAATGATTACCAACAGATTTATTCAAATACTCACCAGAAGGGCTTCAACATATTTAAAGTCTACATGAAAAGAATACAACCTGATGAAAACTGGGATGAGGTTAGCCCAACTGTTGTAAATGCTACACTCGGCCTATGATGTTATTATGTGAACCGTTTTAAATTATGCTTTTATGATGGCAATATTGTTTGTGTGTCTGGAAGATAGTAAATGATGTTTAAATCTTTGGTATTTTTAGAATATTGGGTTTTTATGCTTGTTAAAAAGTGATATTTTGTAACCTCTTTTGTGTTTGTTTATGGTAAACTTTATTTATTGACAAAGTTTATATTCATAAACCCTAGATTTCTTCTTCATACTTTCGCTTATTTTATCGTTTTTTATTTATCAAAAAAGGTTAATTTTATTTAATTATTTTTTAGGGTTTGCACTAGTTTCACATTGTTAACAGGTTCCACTTTTAGATCTTTAATTACAACAAATACATGAAGTTTTTTTTTTTTTTTTTTGGTCGACAAATATTATTTATTTTCATTATAAATGTTGACCGATTTAACTGGTGCAATTATTCATTAGATGGTTTTGAATTGTGATAATGGCCAAATGGAAATATAACTGTGGATTTGGGCTCCTGGGCTTCATAGAAATCAAAAAACAGATAATTAAAATTTTTAAAAAAAATAATTAATGGTTTTGAAAGTTGTGTTCATATGGATGGTAATAATTGTTCGCCGGCATTTAGAAGAAGTAACCATCCATTGTTGAACTTTGCATCAGTTTATTTCAAAGTTGATGTCATTAAAAATTGGTAATCATCATCTTAACAAACATAATTAATTAATACATTTGTTTAATCAACGTTTTCCTTATTTATATTTTGAAGATCAAGGTTTTCTTTGTTAAATTTTTTATTTTATTCAACTAGATCACTATATAGGATGTGTGTTTTTCTATTATGAATAATAAACAAAAGCAAAACATGCTAGCTTATTAATTTCTGACTATATCACAACTATTCAAAGGTTAATGAACTCGATCACACCTTATATGATGTCATTGCTAATGGTATAAACTATATATACTATGATTATTTTTGTTGTTCTGTTACATTAATACTAAAATTGATTGCTAATTGTAATTCTTGTTTTAAACAAGAAATAACAGGTCTACTTTTATAAAATAGTAACAAATAGATAGAAAGCATACCATTCACATAAATATATTTGGGGATATGAGGGTATGAACAATTACATGAAGGATTATGTTTGCAGCCATGAGAAATTGTTTGAATTCATCCCTCAAATTGATAGGGCCCTTATGCGGTTAAGAAACAATTTCTTCGGTGACAAATACGTATCTAAGTGTAAGAGTCCGGTCATTTTAAGCCACCTGAAGCCATTGGAGGAGCATGCATCTTCTGCATACACTTATCAAATTTATCTTGATGTTGCTGAACAGATTATGCATGAATCAAAATATACGCACATTGCACTGGAGGAGGAGGATAACTGTCGTGTATACCATCTGTCCAGATATCAATTTCCTGATAAGAAAAGGAAAGTTGTTTACCATTTGGACAAGGTTGGCTTTCAGGAAGTCGATGAAGATGGTGTTTGGGATTCAGAAAAACATAATCAGCCTTTAATTTCGTGTGACTGCAATTTGTTCGAAGGTAAAGGAATTCCTTGTCATCATATGTTTTATGTTATGAAAGTGGAGCATCTTAGAAAGATTCCTAAGTCCATGATATTTAAGAGGTGGACGAAGTCAGCCGCACGTGATGTTCTTATCAAGCTTCAGCCAGATGATGAGTTTTCAAAAGGAATCGATATATCCCGGTTCGCTTCATTGAGTGCAGAGTGCAACTATCTCTGTCACAACGGGAGCCAAACTGAAGAACGATTCAATTTGGTGAAAAAGGAACTCTTTGCTTTGCAAAATACTTTGCAAGGGTTGAACGACGAAATTAGAAATAAGGCCAAAAAAAATCAGACTGATTCTGGCCCACGGAGCCATATTATAAAAGATCCAAAGGTTGTCAAAACCAAAGGGAGGCCCAGTGGGCCGACTGCACCTAGCACACCGGCAGGAAAACCCCAGAAACGTAGAAGAACAAATCAGTGCCGTATTTGCCACACTTCTGGGCATGACTCGCGCAACTGTAAACTAAAGGACTCTGACAAGTAGTCACTACTTGAATTTAGTCATTGTGTTGTTTTTTGTACTCATAATTGGCTTTTTTTGTAATTGTTGGACCTCCTAAAAATATTATTTCAATTTACTGGTGGAGTTTGAATTGGGCCACCAACTTCATTAGTGTAGATGCAATTGAGTATATTCATTGTGTTGTTTATTGTACTCATAATAGGCCTTCTTGGAATTTTTGGACCGTCTAAAAATATCATTTCAATTGACACGTGGAGTTTGAATTGGGCCAGACGGACCACATCACTACAACACATTGATACAAGAAAAATTGACTTAGTCCACTACAAGCCACAAGTAGAATGTGAAAAGCTTAGTCCACTACAAGCAAAAGGCCAAGCTAAATTGGACCAGAATAAAACTGACAAAAACTAAATTGACTTGTTCTTTGTATACAATATTATCAGACCTTGAAAAAGGAATTGTATTACTCAAAATAAATAAATTTCAAATTTTCTCAAAATAAAAATATTGAAAAAACGAGGGATAACTATAGGATCCCTAATTTGTTTTTATAAAATTTGGCAGGCTTAATATCAATCCACTAGTGTCAACTTTTTTAGAAATTTAATGCGATTATAGATAATATTTTGTGATCGTTTAAAGATATTTATAATCACACTAAATATATAATATGGATAGAAACTGAACATAAAGGTTTGTCATGCTTTTAATTTGTATTTGACTAAATATATTGCCATGGAGGCATGGAGCAATTGCCTGTGTTTCCATCAAACATAAATGCTAATATATTGTCATGGAGGCATGGAGCAATTGTCTGTGTTTCCATCAAACATAAATGCTAATATTAAATTGAAATTGTCACAAATTAATAAGCAAGTATGTTTTGTAATGTGGAATAAAGCATTAATGTAACCGAAAAACAAACATAATCAAAGTATATAGTTTATACCATTAGCAATGAAATCTCATTAACCTGCAAAGAGTTGTGATATGGTCACAAATTAATAAGTTAGCATGTTTTCTGGTTAACGGAACAACAAACATAATCTACTACTTTGTAACAAATTTCAAATAAAATCACTTTCGAAAGTGTGATTACACAAAACCTAAAACACATGTGATTCACTTACAACCAACATCAGCCATGATGAACTGCTGTAAAAATTATCATCACTTCAAAAAGAACATGTGATTAAACAATACCTAGAAAAACCTCAAACTTAGAACCAACATCAGCCATATTGAAAATATTTAACAGTTGTAAGAAGTATAATCACTTCACAAATTTTTCATAATCTTCTTAAAACTCTCTGACATGCGATTACAAAAAATATGAAAAAAAAAAAAAAAAAAAAAACTCAGTTGCTAGTGGAGGGGTGCTCCTTTACAGTCAATAATCTTCTCAATTGAACACATTAATATTAAAAGATAGGATCCATTGGAGTTGATTCAAACAGTATCACGTAGAAGGAATCATATGGTCATTTGGTAGTCGAGGTGTGCTCCTTTATAGCCAAGAATCTTCTCAATTGAACACATCTGCTCCTCATTAAGATTACAAGAGATAAGTACCAGTGTAGTACATTGAAACAATATCACCTCGGAGGAATCAGATGGAAAACAAGCTTCTTGGCTAGAGTTACCCAAAACCTAAAAAGAACTCAGAAACATACAATACACCATGTTAACTTACAACCAACATCAGCCATCATGGGTTAGCCTAATGAAATACATCACACTTATAAATAGTAAAATCACTTAAAACATATTTCATGAATTGTCACTTTACAAAAAAAATTCACATCATTCATTTTCACTTTCCTTTTCCAAAAGATCTTGCTTAAATTGTCTTTAATTTGAAAGAGTCTTATAACAAATAAATCAATGGAGATAAGATATTATGTAAAGAGAAAAACGAAAATGAATAATATGAAAAAATTATGTCACGTGAGAGTTCATGAAATATGTTTGAATTGATCATAATCTGAGAAAAACGAAAATGAATAAGATGAAGTCGAAGAAACAAAGATGACTTATGGATTTAAGAAGAAGATGAAGATAAAAAGAGGAATTGGGGATTTAATTTTAAAAATGAAATGAGGATTTTTCGATTTTGAAAGATGGGTTACAGTAAAAAATCTAGATGTATCTGGGTTGTTGCGTGTTGGCGATTCATCTTTTAGTTGTATAAATGCGTCTGTTGAGAGTAAATGGTGAGGTAGTGTTGCTGAATATATAGTATAGTATAAGTCGCTTAAATTACACAAATATCCTGCGTAACGATCGAGTTAAATTACACAAATATCCTGCTTAATTTAAAATAAATTAAAACGCTTGCAGTATTTACACCAAGAAAAGCGTGATGATTACTTATTCTGCCTGACAGCCACTTTGAAATAAAATGATGCAAAGTTCAACAAGCGAGCAATTATTACAATCCCTTTACCATCTTTCAACCAAATCAAACTGCTACACGCTTTTCAAACACTTTCTAACTTTTCTTCCAGTTTTTATGCTTCAAAGACAGTAATTTCTCTGTGCAACCTCTGATATTCTTCATCAAGTGACGTCAAGGGATGGTTACTTCTTCTGCATGGCGGCGAAACATTAATTACCATCCCTCGGTACACAGTTTTCAACACCATTAATTGTTTTGTTTAGAAATCTAAATTATTTGTTTTTTGTTTTCTACAACCATTTTCTTTCCATTTCGCCATTATCAAAAGCCTATAATTTAAAATTTATGTACAGGTTTTCAATAGTCCACTATTGAGAGGCATCAGTGCCCATTAGACTTTATCTTAAAGATGTAAAACTTGACTTTTCAACGATCCGAAACTTTTGATCAAATATAAAAGAATTAAACATCATTTACCATATACAGTGACACAACTAAAATTGTGATCGTAAAAACGAGTTTACAAACGATAGTAACATTGTTAATAAGTAAAAATCATCAGGGAAAAACATAGCGGCTTGGATTTTGTAAATATTTTATTAAATGATTTGGATTATATTTGGGAGATGGCACGAAGCATTGTTGCAAATAAATTAAACAATTTGTAACGTTACACAAATTAACATTCAAAATCAATAAGAAACTTCAATTTTTTTTATAAAGATCAACATCACTAGTTAACAATTAGACAATATATTTAACAAACACAGAATACTCTGTTTACAAAGAATCAGGTAAAAACATCAGCGGCGTAGGGTAGCATTGACAACATTGTGGTTAACCTCATCCCAGTTTCCATCCGGCTACATCTTCTTCATGTAGTCTTTGAAGAGGTTGAAGCCAGTCTGGTGACCATTTGAATAACACCGTTGGAAATCACGAATACTGTATCTGGATGCCTTGAATCGCTTCAAACGGCCGTCATCAAACGCTTGATAAGCGATGTCAACGTGTTCATCCTCCAAAGCTTTCACTCGTTTTTCCAGTTGTTTGAAAAGAAATTGACGAACTCATTCATTTTAGTATTTTCAGCCGATTTGCATTTATTTTCATCCATTGTGCAGAACCGATGGATATCGAGATTTCATAAAATTGATATTTTTGCAAACAGTGAAAGAGAAGAGAAGAAAAGGATATTATGATAAAGACAGACACTTGTAACCTTAATTTATACACAATTTTAGTGGTAGTCAAGGATTTAAAAGGTTGCTTATTTTTTAAAAGTAATAAACGTTTTTTGAAAACTTTTGAATAATAATTAATAAGTAATAAACGTTTTTTATTTTGATAATATGTTGAGAAGAGTTTGATTTTTAATTTATCTGTACGTCATTATTCTTAAGTTTTGTTTGCCTTTTTTTATTTATTTAAGAACAATTGTTGATTTATATAATAAAATTGTTTTTAGATATTAGAAAAAAATACTAGTATTAACAATGATATTTAACAATTGAACATTACATTTAATGAAATAAATAATAAAGTAAGTGTGCAACTAATTATAAAACTTAAATTAAGGTATTGAGTTCAAATATATTGGTTGATTCATGGTTTGCCTAGACTTGTAAGTTTAAAAGGGTTTGATGACAATCGTAATTCACAAGAAAGACCTTGATTATAACAAATGTTGTTCAAATTATCGAATCGGACATGACATGGCTGAATCCATATCCAAAACATATAATACTTAAAATTGATCAATATCCGGATATTTTTTTTATCTGATCAAATTGAACTGATCCTGTATAATACAGGATTTGATCGGAACTGGCCATTAAAAAGACGGATTAGACTCGTATGCATCCGAATCTGTATGCTCCAGGGAGTAGAAGAAAATTTGTGATTCACTCCGATTAAACTTCCTTCTTAATAATCTTGAAGTTTTTCTCAGATACAAGGAAGTGAATAAGTTCCAAAGCCAAATATCGTAGTTCTCGAACGAGCAATCGAAAAAGATTTCGGAGCATCTTCGGGTTTAAGTATTGTTCCTCCAATGATCTTAGTGCCAGGTACTTCTTCGCAAGCTCTAATATGATCTAATTTTGTAAGTAAGCATCTCTTGTAAAATATGAGCAACACCAAAGCCCTGAAGAGCTCAAAACTCCAATCTCAACCCATTGCTCCCTTGCTTGGACTTTCCTTAAATCGGGTCGGGTCCTTCTGGACCCAGACCCAGACCTAGACCCATGAAAATATTCAGGTTCGAGTTCGGGTCTGGACCTGCGGGTCTTAGGAAGACCCAGACCCATGAAAATTTTCAGTTTCGAGTTCGGGTCTGGACTTGCAGGTCTTAGGAAGACCCAGACCCGACCAAGGACCCATGAAAATTCACGGGTCTAGGTCTGGACCCGCGGACCCATGGACCCACGATCCTTTTTAAAAAATATATATATATATATATATACTTAAATATATAAATAACTAAATAATAAAAATAAATAAATAGAGGACATAAAAGGGAAATATTCTTATTTGCATTCAATTTCAATTTCAAAATTTTCAATTTTTTAATTTTTTTTTGTACTCACTCACTATTCGGGTCTACGGGTCCGGGTCTATGGACCTAGACCTAGACCCGACCCGACCCGACCCAGACCCAGACCCGATTTGGGTCTAATTTTTTGAACGCAGACACGACCCACACGGGTCCGGTCCGGTCCGGGTCGGGTCTTTCGGGTCTGGGTCTGGGTCTAATTGCTATCCCTAGTTGTTAGGTTACAAGTGCATAATGCCCACTGGAACGTCTATGTATTGTACCTATTGAATCTTGAAACAATAGGCCAAAAAATCTTTCCAAGAATAATCCATCGTTTTCCGGCTTATTCGTTTTGTAACGAAAAGTATTGGGTTTTGTCACTTAACCAAATATGTATCCATTAGGTAGGGTTTTAGTGGTCCAAGCGCTTATTTGTTGAGGACAGAGTAGAGACTGATCCAATTCAAAGTTGTTGATGTTTATATCTCATAAGTTATGTTAAACAAAACATAAATTAAAAAATTTGTTGTTTTTATTTTAAAACAGTAGTTAACGTATATCTCAAAAGTTTTATTAATTATTTAAAATGATCCGTGAAGGTGATGAAAACATAATATAAATAAGAACAATGCTACATATTCCAACTCATTTTTGTCCTTGTAATTTAGACAATTTTATCCATATAATGTGACGAGGGATGTTAAACATAATTATATGTATATATATTTCCATTTGTCATTTGACACACAACTAGTTGGGTTAGTAGTATATTTATAATCAAATATATTATTTAAATGATTAAGAGAAATTATTAACAATTTAATTTATAAAAGAAATATAAATTTAAAATATGAAATAAGGGTAGAAACATATAAATTTGAAAGATTAGGGGAAAATTTATACAATTGCAATACTCCAGGGATTGAAAATTATTACTCTTCTGTGTAATAAATTTGGCATTGGCATTCACACATGCACATGAGAAGGGGAACACTTTTGCTCACCCCCTTAAAGGGAGGTAACCATTACTCCCTTCTTAAATAGATGACACGTGTCCATAAAGGGGGTAAAATGTCTAAACATAGTTATCTTTTTGGACAATTTTACCCCTCCCTAGACACATGTCATCTTTTTGGGAGAGAGGTAATGCTTACCCCCCTTGTAGGGGGGTGAGCAAAAAAGGATTCCAAGCTAAAGTGACTTGTTTCATTTCATCCATAATAACATAAACATCAATAAATTTCAGATTTAGTCAAAATAAAAAGATGGAAATATCCCGTGATAACTATAGGATCCCTAATTTATTATTAAAAAATAAGGCAGGCTTAATTTCCGTCCAAATTGTGTTAACTTGTTTAGAAATGTAATGTGATTTAACAAAATATTTTATGATCATCAAAATAAATGTTGAATTACACTACTAGACATTGAAAATTTTACAGAAAGGCTTGTGATCATGCTTTTAATTTCATTGTGACTAAAAATATATTGCCATGTTTTGTTATGAGGAAAAGCAATAATGTAACCGAACAACAAACATAATCATAGTATATAGTTTATTCCATTATGAATGACATCATATAAGGTGTGATTGAGTTCATTAACCTTTGAATAGTTGTGATATGGTCAGAAATTAATAAGCTACCATGTTTTGCTTTTGTTTATTATTCATAACAGAAAAACACACATCCTGCAACATAGTGATCTAGTTGAATAAAATAAAAAATTTAACAAAGAAAACCTTGATCTTCAAAATATAAATAAGGAAAACGTTGATAAAACAAATGAATTAATTAAGTATGTTTGTTAAGATAATTATTACCTATTTTTATTGACAGACACTTTCAAATACACTGATGCAAAGTTCAACAGTCGAGCAATTATTACAATCCCTTTACCCATCTTTCAACCAAATCAAACTCCTACATGATTTTCCAAAACTATCAATATTTTCTTCCAGATTTTCTGCTTCCAGTTTTTACTTCTTCCAGTTTTCTCCATGAAGCCCAGGACCCCAAATCCATCGTTATCTATAATGAAAATAAATAATATTTCTCGACCAAAAAAAAAACACTAAACTTCATATATCTGTTGTAATTAAAGATCTAAAAGTTTAATTTTTAACAATCTGAAAATAGTCCAAACCCTAAAAAACAATTAAATATAATTTACCTATTTTTTTAAATAATAAAAAGAAGAAAAAGCAAAAGTAAGAAGAAGAAATCTAGGGTTTATGAATATAATCGTCGTCAATAAATAAAGTTTACCATAAACAATCACAAAAGTGGTTACAAAACATCACAGTTTAACAAGCATAAAAACCCAATATGCTACAATACAAAAGATTTAAACATCAATTGCCATCTTCCAGTCACACAAAACAAAGTGTCATCACCAAAGCATGGCTTCAAAAGGTTCACGTAATAACATCATCGGCCGAAGGTAGCATTTACAACACTTGGGTTAACCTCATCCCAGTTTTCATTCGGCTGTATTGTTTTCATGTAGTCTTTGAATAGGTTGAAGCCGAACAAGTGAGCATGTGAATAAATCTGTTGGCAATCACTTTTACTGTATCTTGATTCCTTGAATCGTTTCCTATGGCCGTATTCAGGCAGTTGAAATTAGAGGTCAACGTTTTCCTCCTCCAAGGATATGAGTCTTTTTTTCCAGATGTGTCAAAACGCATTGGAGGACCTCATACCTTTTTCTTTTTTTTTCACCCGATTTGGAATTTTTTCAATCCATAGCCTACAATAGATTGATATCGAGAAGTCAGAAAACTGAGGCTATGATAATGACAGACTTGTGAAGAGAAGAGAAGAGAAGAATGTTATAATAATGACAGACTTGTAACCCTAATGTATACACAATTTAAGTGGTAGTCGAGGATAAAAAAGGAAATTTATTTATTAATTTTTTTTTTAAAGCAATAAACTCTACTATGGACCAAACTGAAAATTATCTACACATTGGACTATAAAAACATTTTGTTTTTTCTAGAGGTTGAAATCAAAATAATTTATAACTGTTTAACAATCAAACATAACAATTAATGAACTAAAGACTAAAGTAATCTTGCAACTAAGGCCTTGTTTGATTTAAGAACAAGTGTTGATTTATATAATTAATTTATATAATTAGAAACAAAGGCTAGTAAAACTTTTAACAATGAAATGTTTTTCACCCGCTAAACATAATCCTGGATCCATGTAAGTGTCACGGAATATATAGGTTGATTCATGGTTTGCCTAGACTAAGTGTCATTGAATATTGAAATCATAACAGTTTAAATGGGTTTGACAACAATCGTAATTCACAATAAGGACCTTGATTATAATCAATTCATAGAGACATGTAAGTCTTGTAACCCTAATTTATACACAATTTAAGTGGACATCGAGGATTAAATATATTGTAACAAAAAAACTATATTTTGGCAAATAACAAATGTTGTTAAAAGTATCGAATCGGACATGGATGATATTAGAGCTTGCCAAGAAGTACCTGGTACAAAGATCATTGGAGGAACAATACGTATACCCAAAGATGCTCCGAAATGTTTTTGATTGCTTGTTCGAGAACTATGATCTTTGGCTTTGGAACTAAATTATTTCCTTGTATCTGAGAAAAACTTCCAAATTATTAAGAAGGATGAATAACAAATTTTCTTCTGTGATTGATCGGTATAAACATGAGCAACTCCGTGTTGGATCAGTATCTACTTTCTCTTCAACAAATAAGCGCTTCGACCACTAAAACCCTACCTAATGGAGACATAGTTTGAGAAGTGACAAAACCCAATACTTTTCATTACAAAACGAATAAACCGGAAAACGATGGATTATTTTTGGAAATATTTTTTGGAAATTGTACTCCTACCATTTTTTTTAATATATAAAAACTATGTTAATAGTATATTTATAAACAAATATATTCTCTACATGATTAAGAGAAATGTTTTGGTTTTGCATATCACGTACACCGAGCGGGACGCTCCTAGTTTTTTCCTGCAATTTTTTCCTTCACTACTATATAATCTTTAACCCTAAATCCCAAATCGATTTTTTTACTCACATCCTCACAATCAACAAACGTTGCTGGATTTGGATTCGAAGTTCGTTGATTTTAGCCTTCACGGATTGGGTAAGTTTTCTATTTCTTTGGTTTTTGTTTTCTGGTGTCAGGCGTTGTTGCTTGGGTTGTTTTTGAGGTGCTTTGTTTTGTTTGCCCTTTGTGTTGTCTTTCTGGTAGCTTGAGTTTTGGGTGTTGTGGCTGGTGCTTTCTTGTTGTGTTTTCGTTTTCTTTTCCTTTAATAAAGATTCTTTTCTTTTGTTTGTGAAGGGAGCTAGTCTGATGTCTTATCTCTGTTTTGAGTTTGTTGCTGTGATTGTGGGTTAGGTGTTCTGTGTTTGTTGTTTTATGTTTCTTGCCTTGTATCCTTGGCCTTTGGTTTTTTAATAAAAAATTGCAGTTTCAAAAAAAAAAAAAAAGATTGTCGTTTAAAAAAAAAAAAATATTTGATTGAATTCTTACTATTGATAGTCTATTCAATGTGGGTTTTATGGATTTTAAGGGATTCTTTGATAGAATGATATGCTATACTCTGTTTTGCTAATTCGTCAATTAAGTCTTTTGTTAAAATTTTCCATTTCTTTAACTTTCAGTTTCAACTTGATTGTTCCTTTACCGGCAACTTTGCTGCAATTTGGGTTTTAAGGATTTTAAGGGATTCTTTGATATAATGATTGAATGCTATGCTCTGTTTTGTTAATTCTTCAATTAGGTCTTTCATTAAAACTTTCAGTTTCAATTTGGTTGTTCTTAAACAACAACCAACAACTTTGTCTTTGCTGAATATATGTGATACTATATTTTGACACTTGCAAACTTGTAACTTAATTTTGCAATTTAATGAATTTAGATTTTTAATAATGATAAATTTTTTTTTTTTTTTTTTTTTTTTGCTGTTATTTGTTATGGAGGTGTGGGCAGTATGGGCTTTTTTGGTGATCGATAGCTATTGCTATTTGCTGTGATTTGCTGAGGTGTGGGCTTCTTTGGTGATCGAGAGCTATTCCTATTTGCTGTTATTTGCTGAGTTGAGGTATGTTCCATGGTGTTAATGTTTAATAGTAATATATATAGTATCATATTTTAATTGCTATTTGCCGTGTTTTGCTTTTGCTCTGTCTGTGCTTTGTATTTTAAAAATTTGTGATGTCTACCATGGGAAATTCAACAAATATATTTTGGCAAGATTGTCCAGTTGGGAAGTTTGAAAGGCAGAGATTACTTAACCAAAAGGGATGTGTTGTTTGGATTACGGGTCTTAGCAGATCAGTTTTTTTTTAAAAAAAAATTGTTTGTTTCATATATATTTAGTTTAGTTTCTTTCATGTTTTTATTTCACACTTTACAAAATCTTGTTCCAATATACATCACAAGTGAATAATATGCAATAAGATTAAAACATACACTAAAACAAACAAGAAAGAGAGAGATAGAAAGAATTGATATATGAGATTTTTTAATGTGGGAAATCCTCCAAGGAGGAAACATCCACGGGTTGAACTATAACCATTGGGAACTATATATATTGGATGATAGATTAGAAATTCCTCAAAAGTGACCAACCTTGATCTATTTCCTATTGGAGTCTATATCTACCTAATCCCTATTGGAAGAAAGAAAATCCCTCAATGATGCGAAGCCACCATATATTGGAGTCCATACCAAACCAACATCGTTGGAAGATTATAAATTCCTCAAGAGCCAATGCACATCCCATGCAACACTCTCTATTAGAGTCTATGTCTAACCAAACGCCCGGGCCTACCAATAATGTAGCCAACTCCCTATCCAAGGTACTCATGCCTCTAGAGAGACTCCCATGCATAGCTATCCGGACCTTCCCGATCCTAGCTATGACTTCTTGTTTGGTTATCCGTACCTCTTGTCCTAACCAAATCTTCGTTGCTTGACTATCCGGACACCTTGTCCTAGTCAAGACTTTATGCCTTTTACAAGGACTTCCTAGTGTGATCATGTGAATGTAAATGATGCAAACAAGCAATTCAACATAGAACATGTGATCAATACATTCCATGGAACAACTAGACCTAAACATGTGAGAACACAAGTTATAATAGTCTAGACGCAAAACTTGAATTAAACCTAGAGCATGTGAAAAACACCTAACACAAATAGCTCCTAGTTTCATTCACACATATAACACTTGAATAAATCATATACATGAAGCACAAATTCAAGATGTTACAAACATACATAAAAATGCTAGAATCACAAAATGTACGTGTTCAATGAATATTCTAGCCAACAATTAGAGCAAGAATATAATGACAAATCAATTAAATCCTAGATAGCTCTAAAAACACATACACATGTATTAATCCTGGATTTTGTCAATCAAGGGATCAAAACACATTTCAAGGATTATTAATCATAAAATGATTCAATCAAGTCACAAATAATTCTAGATATCAAACTAATCACAATACAACTCTCAATCATGTGAAAAACCTAGAATTCTAGAAACTAGTTCACATATGTCTCTAATTACACTTTTGATTAGATTTAATTATGAAGCTATCTTTCTCAATAGCATTCACCATACATACACATACATATAGAAGAAGAAACCCCAAGAAAATTGAAGGTTATAAAAGAAGAAATCACAAAGATATGACAACTACCTCAAGTTCACGAGCTGGTTCGTTTTTCTGGGTAGAACCACCAGAAATCTCAATCAAACAGCTGCAAGATCACTTGGAAAAGGCAGAGGACTTGATTACAAACAATCTCCAACTTGAATCACTCAATTCCAACTTCGTATGAGAAAGTTATGGCGTTTGGAAGGTGAGAAAAAGTTGAGAGAAAATTCTGCACATAGGATTTCTATTTTTTCTTCTTAAAATGAAATAGGAGGGAATTGAGGAGATTTAAATGAAATGGAGAGAGGGAAAGAGTGGACAAATAAGCACGTGACACCTCAGTAGCCCGTGAGGGGTACGTGAGGCTCACGGGGGCAGAGGAGGTCTCTGGCCGTGAGGCTTACGGCCTCCTCACACGCCCTCCTTGCTTGGCCATTGGCCAAGCAACCTTCTCTCGTGTTCTTAGGCTGTATCCGGGCCTACGAACTCCGATTTTGAATTCGTCTTTGGATTACGAATCATGACTCCCTCATGCACAATGATGAATATGAAACTTTGATAAAAGGTTGAGAATTCATCTCGAAATACGATGACGAAGACAACTCAACGAATGAGAACGCAAAGTGGCGTAGCTACATCGTTTGGACTCGAAACCTAATGAATGAGTAACCAAAATGACCGGGACTTAATAAGGAATCAAATGAGATTATGTTCAAGTCTAAATACAATAAAACACAAACATATGAATACAAGATTACACAAGTATGCCATTTTTTAGACATTGTCTTAAAACATGCAATTCTACAATGTATGCCAATATGAGTTCAATGCATGAGCATACTAAAACATGTGAATGTTGTAAGGTCCTCATTTATTGATTGGCTTATTTCATGGACAAACCACATATTGAGGTTTGATGTAAGGGTAGCTTAGGCTCTCAAGACCTTAAGAGAAGAAGCACCAAAGGTAAATTTCTATGTGCTTACTTGCTTTGAAGAAATGTAGTTGCACACACTCACAACTCATGCATATTTCTTATTCTTGTATGTTGTGTGTTTATTGTAAGGATTCCCGTTTTGTTGATTGGCTTATTTCGTGGTCAAACCACATGTTGGGGTTTTGAATGTAAGGGTAGTCCAAGTGTTTAGTGTTGAAGATCAAAGGCCCTTCCATGACCTCAAGATTCAAGCACGCCAAAGGTATAATCTCTTGTGCTTGTTTTTCTTTGAAGAGATTTAGTAGCACACACTCACTTAGCATTCTTGCTATGATTGCATACTTGCTTATTTTTATGTGCATCTCTTCACATGTCACTTTACACACTAGCACTTTGGTTGATATATCTTGTTGTGTGTATATGTGCCTTATAATTCGTTTCCCGACATTGTTCGGAAACGTCCGCGCTTGCACTAATGAGTGCTTGGTTTCGCGCGAAGACCGCCTATGGAGAATGCCCTTGGCTTCTCCTTGGTTTTCACCATTGTTGGTGATCGGCGGTTATGATCGGCGGCCTGGCCGCCAAATTAAACCGCCGTTTCAGTCCAGATTGGTCTGAAGCAATTTTGCGGTCCAGATCGGCGGTCACCACCGCCGTTCTAAACCACCGTTCATACCTGATCGATTTTAATCTCTCGGGTTTGATTCGGCGGTTAGATCGGCGGTCACGTAACCGCCGAATGAAACCGCCGTTAATGCTCTGTTCTTCACGAGCTCAATTCAGCGGTCGTAATCGGCGGCCTGGCCGCCGATTGAAACCGCCGAACGGTGCGTTTCAGGGGCAAAAGTGTCTTTTCACATGCCCAATTCTTGATGTCTATAAATATCTTGTTTTCTCAATCTCTGAATAAGTTTCTTGAGCAATTAGAACCCTAATCTTTCAAGAGAGATTTTTGAGAAAAAATCAAATCAAGAACCTATCTTTAAACACTCAAATCAATTCCCTTTTGCATCAAATTTCATATTTGATCTTCTATGCCTTCATAGAATTGATCCATGCATGGTTTTGAATCATCACATCTTATTTGGTATGTTCTTCACTAATTTCATATTACTTTAGTGTTTTTCATATTAATACATCTCTTTAATTACTTGTATGCTTTTGATTATATGCTAGATACAAGTTAGAGATTATTTGTGATGAAAATTAATTGAGTGTTGTTTGTGATAGCTAATTAGGTTTTTAATTAATCTTGATTAGCTAAGCTATTTGACATGTCATTTAGCAATTGATATCTAGGGTTGATTAAATTGATTATATCATCATCCTAGATAAGCATCTAAGGTTACCTAGCCTTGTTTGTTATTTGAATATTCATATATATATTCACATAGGTTGTTTCTCTTCTTAGAGAAGTAAGTCTTGAGGCTAAGAGTGCTTAGGCCTCAAGCAAATTGGAATAGGGTTGCTAATAAAGGCCCGCTGGGTAGAAGTGAGGGGTTACAGACCGGAATGTTAGACGAGGTCTACATAGGTTGTAAACTTCATTTCAATTAGTGATTTCGAGTTCCGAGTGTGGCGCACTATACAGCCCGTGGTTTTTCCCAGTGGTTGGGTTTCCACGTATACATCAAGTGTTATTTAAATTCCGCACTATATTACACTTGTATGTATTTTTGACTAGTAGGGGCATTTTCGTAATATTGACTTGTATGCGAAAATTGGGTAATAATAGCTAAAATCTATTCACCCCCCCTCTAGCTTTATATTGAACACGCCTCGAGTATTTTAAGAACTTTCAATTGGTATCAGAGCGGGTTCCTAGATATACTTAGGTGATCCTAGCTCATTTTAGGTGTGTTGTGCATTTGTGTGATTTTTGCTCATTCATACATTTTGCATACATTTCATTCATTCATTTGATACAATGAGTGGATTCGGTGGCAACCATGAGGGTGCTTCAAGCACACGGCCACCCCTCCTCACCGGCATAAATTACTCCCAATGGAAAGGGAAGATGGAGGCATATGTGTGTCAAATCCATGATAGGGCATGGATGGCCATTGAAGATGGATATTCGCCTCCTATGATGACTCCCACGGATGGAGGAGAAGAAGTGCTCAAGCCTAAGGCACAGTGGACACAACCTGAGTTTGAGTTGTCCAAGTGGAATCAAAAGGCGTGGCACGCCCTCATATGTGCAGTGGATGAAAATCAGTACAAACTGATTCAGAACACTAAGATAGCCAAGGAGGCATGGGACATCTTAGAGGTTGCACACGAGGGAACCGAAGTAGTGAAGGACTCCAAACTTCAAGTCCTCCAAACTCAATTTGAGACACTTAGGATGGAGGAGAATGAGTGCTTCAACGACTTCGAGATTAGGTTGATGGACATTGTCAACCAAAGTCATCAACTTGGTGACCCTTACTCGGATAGAAGGATCAAGCAAAAGATAATGAGATCGCTTCCCGAGAGGTTTGAGTCTAAGGTGACGGCTTTAGAAGAAAATAGTGATTTTAAGGACATGAAGCCGAGCGAGGTAATAGGTAGACTTCTCGCCTACGAGTCTAGGAAGGGTCCTAGCTCCACTCCTTCAAAGAAGCAAAAAGGGATTACTTTGAGAGCTTCCAAGGTTGAGAAGGAGGACAAGGATGACTCGGATGAAGACATGGCACTTTTAATGAGAAAATTCAAGAAGTTTGTAAAATTCGAGAAGAAGGGTCATGCATCCAAAGGGCAAGAATTGAAGAAAAGGGTTCCTTTCAAGAAGGTTGAGCATAGGCAAGAGAATAGTGAAAGGAAAGGGATCCAATGCTATGAGTGTGGTGGCATAGGTCATATCTCACTAGATTGTGGGAATTTGAAGAACAAGAGAGAAAAAATGATGGCCGCCATTTGGAGTGAAAGTGATGACTCCGAAGAAGGAGATAAGTCATCAAGTGATGATGAGCTTATCAATAACTTCAAGGCATTGGGTGCCAATTGTGAAGAAAATGAAGTTGTTGGTAAGAATTCCGTTGCTAGTGATCCCATAGAAGAGAAAGTCGAAGAAGTAGCTCTAGAGGAGATAGTTGTTGCTTCGCATTGGGATATGGCACTTATTGACTCAAGAGATCAAGGTGAAGGTCTTGATGAGGAAATTGGATCCATAAGAGAGGAGGAGAGCCTAGAAGATGACACTAGTGGAGATGACTCCTTATCTAACTCTACAAATGGAAATGTAGAGAATATGGATATGCATAACTTTATAGTCAATGTTGAAAGCTCCATGAAGAAGAAAGATAGATTTCTAAGGATTTTAGAGGAAGAAAATCTAGAGCTTACAACATACAATGACCTCCTAAAGAAGCAAGTGGAGAAAATGGATCTTAAGGACAATTTTGAAAGTTTTGAAAGCTCTAAGTTAAAGAATGAAAAAGAGATTCAAAGGTTAAAGGAAGAACTACTTAGGCTTTCAACACAAGTTGATCACTTGAATGATGAAGTGATAAGATCCATGGTGGAAGAAGACAAGCTAAAAGATGAGCTAGCTTTGTCTAAGAGGAATGAAGAGGGTTTGAAGAGAGAGCTTGTTGAAGCCAAAGAGTCATTGACTAGAATGACCACAAACACCAAGAAACTTGACAACATACTTGGTGTAGGAAAAAGCCCTTGTGACAAAAGAGGTCTTGGATTCGAAGTGAGCAAGGATTGCTCTATTCCTAAGAAGACCATCTTTGTGAAGAGTTTGGGTAAGATAGAAGCGTCACCGGTGCAAACTCCTAGGAAGAAGTTAGAACTAGGACAATGTTCGAAAAATGCACAAGTGAAGGTGGTGAAAACGAGACAACCCCAAGCTCAACGGATTAGAGCCTCTCGAGTCATCTCTCCTCAACAAATGACTCACTATGAAAAGAGGCAAAACATGCTACCTAATCCAAGGAGGCAACCCATTCTGGTTCAACCAAATAGAAGACATGAACCGACTCAACACCAAAGGAGACATCAAATGCATGATGAGTCTCCAATGACTTCACAAGAACATGGTATGAATTCTTACTTTGTACCAACTTGTCATTATTGTGGTGTTTATGGGCATATTAGGCCTAAGTGCTTTAAGTACATTAACCATTGTAGGATTGATAGCATGATAAAGAAAAAGAGGCTAAGAAGAGCCCATTTGCATGAGCCTAGGAAATCTTTTGTCAATAATCCTAGGTTAGTGAATGACATGCAACCTTTGTCCACTAGGAAGAAAAATGTTATATCTATGTGGATAAGGAAAAATGAACCCGCTTGCTACGAGACTAACAAGTCTCAAATAGGTTCAACTAAGTCCAATGGACTTGGTAGGTCCATAGGACCTCATGCCCTTCATTAATGAAGGATGATACTAACCCCATATGGGGAACTCAAGCAAAGAGAGCTATTTTTGCATTCTTGTCACTTGCAAAAAATTTGAAAAATCTTATGCTTCTTGGTTGATTGCTTGAGTAAGCTTGGTTTCACATATGTATATATGTTTTCAATTCAATAAGTGTGAACTTTGCTTGTTTACAATCCATGTCATATTTATGTTCAAACATGCATTTTGGACTAGGAGATGTATGTAGGAAGTATGATTTGAATGACCTATGATTATCTCCATGACATGATGATTCTTAAATAACATGCTAATGTCTTATGAAAAGCATGAAATTCATGTACATGCTCAAATGAAAAAGCATGAATTGATAATTGCGTTCTTAAATGCAAAAACTTGTGTGAAAAAGCTAATGAGACTCAAATGAAAAAGGATCTTGTATCCATTCAAGGATTTTACAATCCAAATGTCTCTCTTTCTTTATTGGTTGAACATGTCTACTATCATACGGATATCTTATCCGGAAAAATCAAATAGGGTGCAAAGTTGCTCATGACATGTTTAGCTTATAAAGTTGGATATAGTTGTTCTTAAATTGAAATCAATGAAATTTTTATATCCTTGCTTCTCTCATGACAATGGTGAAATTGGTTTGAATTCCTATTAGAAACCTTTGTCATTTGCTTTGCCAAATACCATGGTATTTTGGACTTGAATGCAATATGTCTTGTATGCAAAGCATTTTGTTTCACACATTTTATCTAATAAAACTCCTCGTTTCTCTCCGATTAATTGAGATTGCATAAAGTGACTTATATTGATTATGCATATACTAGAATGCTACTATCTCTCTTTGCCTTGAGTGACCCGGTTGGGGACTACTCCTTTGTCTATATCATGACAAAAAGGGGGAGTAGAATGTGGTAAGGGGAGGTGCAAATTGTTGTAGCAATTGGTGCACATTGGGGAGAATATACATTGAGGGGGAGTAACCCTTTGAGGGGGAGCATTGCATTCATCATACATTGCATGATGTTGTGTTTAATTTCTTAGAAATGCAAATGCTTGTTTATGTCCTCACTTGATTCATCTCACTTTTACTTGTTTCGGAAAGTTTAGAAACCTTGTTTCAGGGAATGATTGTTCTACAAGAGATTGAAGACTTCAAGTTTTATTTTTATATATCTCTTTGTATTGTAGAAAATCTTCATTGTCCCATAGGTTTATTTTTGTTGTGAGGAATCAATGTGAGTGGTGGTTTTGTCACGAAATAGCCAAAGGGGGAGATTGTAAGGATTCCCGTTTTGTTGATTGGCTTATTTCGTGGTCAAACCACATGTTGGGGTTTTGAATGTAAGGGTAGTCCAAGTGTTTAGTGTTGAAGATCAAAGGCCCTTCCATGACCTCAAGATTCAAGCACGCCAAAGGTATAATCTCTTGTGCTTGTTTTTCTTTGAAGAGATTTAGTAGCACACACTCACTTAGCATTCTTGCTATGATTGCATACTTGCTTATTTTTATGTGCATCTCTTCACATGTCACTTTACACACTAGCACTTTGGTTGATATATCTTGTTGTGTGTATATGTGCCTTATAATTCGTTTCCCGACATTGTTCGGAAACGTCCGCGCTTGCACTAATGAGTGCTTGGTTTCGCGCGAAGACCGCCTATGGAGAATGCCCTTGGCTTCTCCTTGGTTTTCACCATTGTTGGTGATCGGCGGTTATGATCGGCGGCCTGGCCGCCGAATGAAACCGCCGTTTCAGTCCAGATTGGTCTGAAGCAATTTTGCGGTCCAGATCGGCGGTCACCACCGCCGTTCTAAACCGCCGTTCATACCTGATCGATTTTAATCTCTCGGGTTTGATTCGGCGGTTGGATCGGCGGTCACGTAACCGCCGAATGAAACCGCCGTTAATGCTCTGTTCTTCACGAGCTCAATTCAGCGGTCGTAATCGGCGGCCTGGCCGCCGATTGAAACCGCCGAACGGTGCGTTTCAGGGGCAAAAGTGTCTTTTCACATGCCCAATTCTTGATGTCTATAAATATCTTGTTTTCTCAATCTCTGAATAAGTTTCTTGAGCAATTAGAACCCTAATCTTTCAAGAGAGATTTTTGAGAAAAAATCAAATCAAGAACCTATCTTTAAACACTCAAATCAATTCCCTTTTGCATCAAATTTCATATTTGATCTTCTATGCCTTCATAGAATTGATCCATGCATGGTTTTGAATCATCACATCTTATTTGGTATGTTCTTCACTAATTTCATATTACTTTAGTGTTTTTCATATTAATACATCTCTTTAATTACTTGTATGCTTTTGATTATATGCTAGATACAAGTTAGAGATTATTTGTGATGAAAATTAATTGAGTGTTGTTTGTGATAGCTAATTAGGTTTTTAATTAATCTTGATTAGCTAAGCTATTTGACATGTCATTTAGCAATTGATATCTAGGGTTGATTAAATTGATTATATCATCATCCTAGATAAGCATCTAAGGTTACCTAGCCTTGTTTGTTATTTGAATATTCATATATATATTCACATAGGTTGTTTCTCTTCTTAGAGAAGTAAGTCTTGAGGCTAAGAGTGCTTAGGCCTCAAGCAAATTGGAATAGGGTTGCTAATAAAGGCCCGCTGGGTAGAAGTGAGGGGTTACAGACCGGAATGTTAGACGAGGTCTACATAGGTTGTAAACTTCATTTCAATTAGTGATTTCGAGTTCCGAGTGTGGCGCACTATACAGCCCGTGGTTTTTCCCAGTGGTTGGGTTTCCACGTATACATCAAGTGTTATTTAAATTCCGCACTATATTACACTTGTATGTATTTTTGACTAGTAGGGGCATTTTCGTAATATTGACTTGTATGCGAAAATTGGGTAATAATAGCTAAAATCTATTCACCCCCCCTCTAGCTTTATATTGAACACGCCTCGAGTATTTTAAGAACTTTCATTTATATTTGTGTACATTCATGTTTTTAATATCTCTTTTTGTGTGATTAAATTGATTGCATCTTGTGATTAAAATGCCATGTCATGTTAGGCATTAGGATGCATTCTCTTCACCATTTTACTCTTGCACAATTTGTGTATGAGTGTGAAGGAAGTGTGCAGTGCGCTGGTCACATTACCCGCGCACAACCAGCACAGTGCGCTACTCGTACAGCACCGGACCAGCGCCCACACCAGCGCAGTTTCTCCAGAGGTCTGTCGCTGGTCGTGCACCATTCGTCATGCGTAGCCCACACCAGCGCAACTTGCCTAGTTGTTTGTTGCTGGTCATGCACCTTGTTAGGATTATGCTCAATAGCAAGAGTGTAATATTGTAATTGACAATCTTTTCATATTAATAAAGTGATTTCTGGTTTAACAAATCTTATAGCATTTATAGTTTAATATTATAATTGTCAAAGTAAAAAATCATAAGGTCAAAAGACTATGAGAAAAGAAGAATTGTTCGTACATCTGGATATGTATGAGGTAGACACAATTCTTTAGTTAGTCTTGAATAATGTTCACAACTTAAGTTAAAGGTTGGGAACCTTTATCTTGTTAAAGTTGTAGAATTCTTTTGCTAGCATTTGAGTGGGATCAAATGAGTTATGATGAGTCTGAAATCATCGAAGGGTCTTCGAGTAAAAGAATCTAGTACACTGGGTGCATTGAATAGGATCACAATGAAATACTTTATCTAGAACTGTCAGTAGATAAAAGTTTTTTCATTATAAGGACAATCGGAGAGTCTATCTTAATCCTGAGATAAATGATGGACTTATGGTTGAAAGTGTTATCATTTGAGTTATCAATGAGTATGATTATATAGCATAGTCTATTCTCGATAGTTTGGTGGTATTCATTTGTTAATCGATAGAGGACTTCATTTATAGATATGGACATCGTGGCTCCATTTATTAAATGAGAGTAGAATATCATCATATAGATGTTTTTAAGGTATTGGATATTGAATCTTAACGTTAAGTTTTCGATAGAGTCTATTGAGACATGGCTTCTGGACAAGTCAAAATATCCAAGTTAAAAATGTGGTCATATGAGTAAATATGGTAACTTGGAGAGCTATAGGTGGTCTATGAGCTCTTGGCGATTACTCACGAGGATACACCATCTCCAATAAGATTGTCTAGGGTACGAATGAGAAATATTTACTTATTCTATCTTTATTTAAGAGTTCAATTTTAGCTCTTTAGTGAAATGAGTTAAAATTAATACATCTGACCTAAGTGAATCATTTGTTGATTGTGATTAGGTTATGTCTATTGAAGCTTAATTTTATATAGCCCGCCAAGATCCCCAATCCACACGGACTTGCATGGATCACTTGATATATTCTACCGGACCAATTTATGTGTCTGTTTAGAATTGTATTTAATATATTAAGAATATAATTTGCACATTATTTATTTAATGGGTTGATCAATTATATTAATATATTAATGAAAGGCATGTGGGCTTGTTTCTTTTAGTAAGAATAGGTCTGGTTTACATGTGGGCTTTTTAATTAAAGTCTAATGGATTTAATAAAATAAGAAAATAATATTAGGCCCATGTATATGGTGTAGGCAGTGAAGACTAAAATAATAGTCTAAAATATTATTTTATTTTATTGATTGATTAAATGGAAATTAATTAATTTATGAGTTAATCATTTAATTGAGAATCAAAATCTTTTTCTGATTAGGAAATATGTTTCCTAGAGTTATACTATTGGTAGTAGTATATTAAAGATAAAAGACTTATTTGGTAAGAAGATAAATAATAAGGTTTATTTATCTAATCAAATAAGGAAGTCTTTTAATAAGTCATAATAGGATTAAACACTTATGAGTTGTATTAGGGTTAGGATTCTAAGGTTGATAGGAATTAGGGTAAAGCACAAATCTTCTTTGGGAGAGAATTCGGCCAACCCTAAATCCTAACACAAGAGAATTCGGCCAACCCTAATAACACTACATGAAGATTTCGGCCACCCTATATATTTGATAGGATAGCATTCGGCCATCATCTTCTTCTTCTCCTAGCTTGAGTGAATTATTTCTTTTGCTTAGAAAAATAATTCATACTCTAGACAAGTGTTTAATTCGGCCAAGAGAGAAATAGAGAAAGGGAGTTCTAATTTCGATAGTGCACTTGTAAGCTTGAATATCAAAATGCTTTGTGCACAACTTCGAATTAGGTTCATGCGAGTTTCAATCTTAACGGTTGTTAAATTCAAAAGTGACTAGAACATACTTTCTAGTTTTCTTGGATTTTATTGTGACTAACGATCAGGAGGAGAGATTTTTGTTTTCCATCCTTAGGTACGCAATTCAAAGAAAGGGAGACCACGCTCCTAGGTGATTCACGTTCGTGATAGGATTGGAAGATCTTACGGATTACCATCGACGCAAAGTCAATCGGATCATGTGACAAAAGGTATTCTACTTTTTAGTATATATATATGTGTTTAATTAATTGGAGGGTTAAGGTTCAAATTATGGAAAAATTTTAAACTATACTAAACTCTATTTTAGTCTCGCTTCCGCTGCGTGCAATCGTATTTTTCCCTACATGCCTCTCATCTACACTGCTCCACCAACGCATCGTGCAAACATAGGCTGTGCACTGGTCATGCGCTACTCGACCATCGCACTTACCAGCGCACAAAGCACAAACTGGTGCGATTTTTCCAAAACGACCTCATTTTGTTTAAGTCATATATATATATGACTCTATGTTTTTAAGTCGTCCTAAGAGTTCCAAAAATCATATTTTTCCCTTAGAACATTTTTCAAGAGAAAAAATTCACAAGAACTCACCTTTAAAACACTCAAAGCTTTTCCTTTGTTCATAAAAGATCATCTTGCATCATCTATGACCATATAGAATGCATCCATGCATGGTTTTGCAACATCTTGCTTGGTAAGGTTTTCACTAACTTCATCTAATTTTAGTGTATTTCTTAACAAGTCATCTCTTTAATCATTTGTATGCTCTTAGAATATATTCTAGATACAAAATAGATATTGATTGTGGTGTATTGATTGAGTGTTGTATTGTGATAGCTTCATATGATTGTTTAATCTATGTTTAGCTAAGCTTTATGATATGTCATTTAGCTCTTGATATCTAGGATTGGATTATTGTCATTTCATCATCCTAGATGAGCATCTAAGGTTCCCTAGCTTTGTTTGCTCTTTGAATATCATCGTATATTCACATAGGACATATTATCTCTTCATTGAGAAGTAAGACTTGTATAGCTTCCGGGATTAGGTAGCTTAAATCACAAGCAATTGGACTAGGTTCACTTATACCGGGATTAGGTAATGGTGGTGGATTATATACCGGGATTAGAAATTCCTTTACCATTAGTGGATTCGAGGTACGAGTGTGGCGCACTTACCAGCCCGTGGTTTTTCCCGTGAGGATTTCCACGTATATTTCAAGTGTTATTTAAATTTCGGACATATTACACTTGTTATATTATTGTGACTTGTTAGGGGTATTTTCGTCAACTTGGCTATTAACGAAAATTGGGTAAATTTGGTTAAAATTTATTCACCCCCCCTCTAGATTAATATTGAACATACCGTAATTTGTTTTAATTGGTATCAGAGCGGGTTCCTAGATATACTTAGGTGATCCTTGCTCATTTTGGTGTGTTTTGCATTTTGTGTGATTTTTGATCATTCATACATTTGTATTCATTTCATTCATTCATAAACACTATGAGTGGAAACGGTAGAAATGGAGGTGGCAACGAGGGTGCTTCTAGCACGAGACCTCCCATACTCACCGGGTTGAATTATGCCTCTTAGAAAGGTAAGATGGAGTCGTACATTTGCCAAATCTATGATAGGGCATGGATGGCGGTTGAAGACGGCTACACATCACCGATGATGACTCCTACGGGTGGAGTAGAGGCTGTGCTCAAGCCAAAAGCGTAATGGAACGTGCAAGAGTTTGAGTCATCAAAATGGAATATGAAGGCAATGCATGCCATCCTATGTGCAATAGATGAAAATCAATATAAGTTGATTCAAAACACTAGGATAGCTAAGGAGGCATGGGACATCTTAAAGGTTGCATATGAGGGAATCGAATTTGTAAAGGACTCGAAGCTTCAAGTTCTCTAAACGCAACTCAAATTGCTTAGGATGGATTAGAACGAATGCTTCAACGACTTCGAAGTAAGGTTGATGGACATTGTGAACCAAAGTCATCAACTTGGTGACCCGTATTCGAATAGGAGAATCAAGCAAAAAATTATGAGATCTCTCCCTGATAGATTTGAGTCCAAGGTGACGGCTTTAGAGGAGAATAGCTCTTACAAGGATATGAAGCCAAGTGAGGTGATTGGGAGGCTTCTAGCTTATGAGTCTAGGAAGGGTCCTACCTCCACACCTCCTAAAAAGCAAAAGAGAATTGCTTTGAAAGCCTCCAAAGATGAGAAGGAGGAGAATGATGATTCAGATGAAGAAATGGCCTTGTTGATGAGAAGGTTCAAGAAATTCTACAAGTCCGAGGAGAAAGGTTTTGGATCCAAAGGCCAAGACTTGAAGAAAAGACTCTTCTCAAAAAGTTTGAGCCTAGGCAAGAAAAGACTGAAAGGAAAGGGATCTGATGCTATGAATGTTGTGGGATAGGTCACTTTGCCCCCGAATGTGCTAATCACAATGACAAGAAAAAGGGAAACGTGATGGCCGTCATATAGAGTAGAAGTGATAACTTATGAGTCTAGGAAGGGTCCTACCTCCACACCTCCTAAAAAGCAAAAGAGAATTGCTTTGAAAGCCTCCAAAGATGAGAATGAGGAGAATGATGATTCGGACGAAGAAATGGCCTTGTTGATGAGAAGGTTCAAGAAATTCTACAAGTCCGAGAAGAAAGGTTTTGGATCCAAGGGCCAAGACTTGAAGAAAAGATTCCTTTCAAAAAGTTTGAGCCTAGGCAAGAAAATACCGAAAGGAAGGTCCGATGCTATGAATGTGGTGGGATAGGTCACTTTGCCCCCGAATGTGTTAATCACAATGACAAGAAAAAGGGAAAAGTGATGGCCGTCACATGGAGTGGAAGTGATAACTCCAACGAATGAGATAAGTCTTCAGATGATGAAGAACTCATGGTTAATTTCATAGCATTTACATCCTCTCATAAGAGCAAATGTGCTAGTGAAGAAGCGGATGAGAGTCAAGAGTAAAATGACTCTAGTGATGATGGATCTTCATCACAATCCACAAATGGAAATGTGGATAGGATGGATCTCAAAGATTATATGGCCAAGTTTGAGAGTTCAAGGTTAAAGAACAAGAGAGAAATTAGGAGATTAAATGAAGAAAACCTAGAGCTCTCAACTCAAGTTGACCAACTAAGTGAAGAAATAGTGAGAACCATGGAAAGTGAAGATAAGCTAAGAAATGAGTTAGACTTATTTAAGATGAGTGAATAAGGGTTGAAGAGGGAGCTTAAAGATGCTAGAGAGTTGATGGCCAAGATGGACTCTAGCACTAAAAAACTTGACCACATGTTAGATGTTGGAAAGAGGCCAAATGACAAGAGGGGTCGGTTTGAAGATGACAGTGTTAGGATTATGCTCAATAGCAAAGAGTGTAATAGTGTTTTTGACAATCTATTCATATTAATAATGTGATTTCTGGTTTAACAAATCTTATAGCATTTATAGTTTGAATATTATAATTGTCAAAAGTAAATAATCATAAGGTCAAAAGACTATGAGAAAAGAAGAATTGTTCGTACATCTGGATATGTATGTGGTAGACACAATTCTTTAGTTAGTCTTGAATAATGTTCACAACTTAAGTTAAAGGTTGGGCACCTTTATCTTGTTAAAGTTGTAGATTCTTTTACTGGCATTTGAGTGGGATCAAATGTGTTATGATGAGTCTAAAATCATCAAAGTGGCTTTGAGTAAAAGATCTAGTGCACTAGGTGTATTGAACTGGATCACAATGAAATACTTTATCTAGAACCGTCAGTAGATAAAAGTCTTTTCATTATCAGGACAATCGGAGAGTATCTTAATCCTGAGATAAATGATGTGTAAGGATTCCCATATCTTGATTGGCTTATTTCGTGGACAAACCACATGTTGGGGTTTTGAATGTAAGGGTAGTCTAAGTGTTTAAGGTTGAAGCTCGAAGGCCCTTTCAAGACCTCAAGGGACAAGCACGCCAAAGGTATAAATTCTTGTGCTTGATTTTTCTTTGAAGAGATTTAGTAAGCACACACACACTTAGCATACTTGCATTTGTGTGCATACTCTTCACATGTCACTTTACACACTAGCACTTTGGTTGATATATCTTATTGTGTGTATATGTGCTTTATAATTCGTTTCCCGACATTGTTCGGAAACGTCCGCGCTTGCACTAATGAGTGCTTGGTTTTGCGCGAAGACCGCCCACGGAGAATGCCCTTGGCTTCTCCTTGGTTTTCACCATTGTTGGTGATCGGCGGTTATGATCGGCGGCCTGGCCGCCGAATGAAACCGCCGTTTCAGTCCAGATTGGTCTGAAGCAATTATGCGGTCCAGATCGGCAGTCATGCCCGCCGTTCGAAACCACCGTTCATACCTGATCGATTTTATTCCCTCGGGTTTGATTCGGCGGTTGGATCGGCGGTCACGAAACCGCCGAATGAAACCGCCGTTGATGCTCTGTTCTTCACGAGCTCAATTCGGCGGTCATGATCGGCGGCCTGGCCGCCGATTGAAACCGCCGAACGGTGCGTTTCAGGGGCAAAATTGTCTTTTCACATGCCCAATTCTTGATGTCTATAAATATCTTATTTTCTCATTCTCTGATCAAGTTCTTTGAGTTATTAGAACCCTAAACTTTCAAGAGAGATTTTTGAGAAAAAATCAAATCAAGAACTTAACTTTAAACACTCAAATCAAATCCCTTTTGCATCAAATTTCATATTTGATCTTCTATGCCTTCATAGAATTGATCCATGCATGGTTTTGAATCATCACATCTTATTTGGTATGTTCTTCACTAATTTCATATTACTTTAGTGTTTTTCATATTAATACATCTCTTTAATTACTTGTATGCTTTTGATTATATGCTAGATACAAGCTAGAGATTATTTGTGATGAAAATGATTGAGTGTTGATTGTGATAGCTAATTTGGTTTTTAATTAATCTTGATTAGCTAAGCTATTTGACATGTCATTTAGCAATTGATATCTAGGATTGATTTAAATTGATTATCTCATCATCCTAGATAAGCATCTAAGGTTACCTAGCCTTGTTTGTTATTTGAATATTCATATATATTCACATAGGTTGTTTCTCTTCATTGAGAAGTAAGTCTTGAGGCTAAGAGTGCTTAGGCCTCAAGCAAATTGGAATAGGGTTGCTAATAAAGGCCTGCTGGGTAGAAGTGAGGGGTTACAGACCGGAGTGTTAGATGAGGTCTACATAGGTTGTAAACTTCATTTCAATTAGTGATTTCGAGTTCCGAGTGTGGCGCACTATACAGCCCGTGGTTTTTCCCAGTGGTTGGGTTTCCACGTATATATCAAGTGTTATTTAAATTCCACATCTTATTACACTTGTATGTATTTTTGACTAGTAGGGGCATTTTCGTAAAATTGACTTGCATGCGAAAATTGGGTAATAAATGTTAAAATCTATTCACCCCCCCTCTAGATAACATATTTAGAACACACCGTATTCTTTTCAATTGGTATCAGAGCGGGTTCCTAGACATACATAGGTGATCCTAGCTCATTTTTGGTGTGTTTTGCATTTGTGTGATTCTTTGATCATTCATACATTTTGCATTCATTTCATCCATTCATTATACACTATGAGTGGAATCGGTGGTTCAAATGAGGGTGCTTCGAGCGTAAGGCCACCCCTCCTCACCGGTATAAATTACTCCCAATGGAAAGGGAAGATGGAGGCATATGTGTGTCAAATCCATGATAGGGCATGGATGGCCATTGAAGATGGATATTCGCCTCCTATGATGACTCCCACTGGTGGAGGAGAAGAAGTGCTCAAGCCTAAGGCACAGTGGACACAACCCGAGTTTGAGTTGTCCAAGTGGAATCAAAAGGCGTGGCACACCCTTATATGTGCAGTGGACGAAAATCAGTACAAACTGATTCAGAACACTAAGATAGCCAAGGAGGCATGGGACATCTTAGAGGTTGCACACGAGGGAACCGAAGTAGTGAAGGACTCCAAACTTCAAGTCCTCCAAACTCAATTTGAGACACTTAGGATGGAGGAGAATGAGTGCTTCAACGACTTCGAGATTAGGTTGATGGACATTGTCAACCAAAGTCATCAACTTGGTGACCCTTACTCGGATAGAAGGATCAAGCAAAAGATAATGAGATCGCTTCCCGAGAGGTTTGAGTCTAAGGTGACGGCTTTAGAAGAAAACAGTGATTTTAAGGACATGAAGCCGAGCGAGGTAATAGGTAGACTTCTCGCCTACGAGTCTAGGAAGGGTCCTAGCTCTACTCCTTCAAAGAAGCAAAAAGGGATTGCTTTGAGAGCTTCTAAGGTTGAGAAGGATGACAAGGATGACTCGGATGAAGACATAGCACTTATAATGAGAAAATTCAAGAAGTTTGTAAAATTCGAGAAGAAGGGTCATGCATCCAAAAGGCAAGAATTGAAGAAAAGGGTTCCTTTCAAGAAGGTTGAGCATAGGCAAGAGAATAGCGAAAGGAAAGGGATCCAATGCTATGAGTGTGGTGGCATAGGTCATATCTCACTAGATTGTGGGAATTTGAAGAACAAGAGAGAAAAAATGATGGCCGCCATTTGGAGTGAAAGTGATGACTCCGGAGAGGGAGATAAGTCATCAAGTGATGATGAGCTTATCAATAACTTCAAGGCATTGGGTGCCACTTGTGAAGAAAATGAAGTTGTTGGTAAGAATTCCGTTGCTAGTGATCCCATAGAAGAGAAAGTCGAAGAAGTAGCTCTAGAGGAGATAGTTGTTGCTTCACATTGGGATATGACACTTATTGACTCAAGAGATCAAGGTGAAGGTCTTGATGAGGAAATTGGATCCATAAGAGAGGAGGAGAGTCTAGAAGATGACACTAGTGGAGATGACTCCTTATCTAACTCTACAAATGGAAATGTAGAGAATATGGATATGCATGACTTTATAGTCAATGTTGAAAGCTCCATGAAGAAGAAAGATAGATTTCTAAGGATTTTAGAGGAAGAAAATCTAGAGCTTACAACATACAATGACCTCCTAAAGAAGCAAGTGGAGAAGATGGATCTTAATGACAACTTTGAAAGTTTTGAAAGCTCTAAGTTAAAGAATGAAAAAGAGATTCAAAGGTTAAAGGAAGAACTACTTAGGCTTTCAACACAAGTGGACCACTTGAATGATGAAGTGGTAAGATCCATGGTGGAAGAAGACAAGCTAAAAGATGAGCTAGTTTTGTCTAAGAGGAATGAAGAGGGTTTGAAGAGAGAGCTTGTTGAAGCCAAAGAGTCATTGACTAGAATGACCACAAGCACCAAGAAGCTTGACAACATACTTGGTGTAGGAAAAAGCCCTTGTGACAAAAGAGGTCTTGGATTCGAAGTGAGCAAGGATTGCTCTATTCCTAAGAAGACCGTCTTTGTGAAGAGTTTGGGTAAGATAGAAGCGTCATCGGTGCAAACTCCTAGGAAGAAGCTAGAACTAGGACAATGTTTGAAAAATGCACAAGTGAAGGTGGTGAAAGCAAGACAACCCCAAGCTCAACGGATTAGAGCCTCTCGAGTCAACTCTCCTCAACAAATGACTCACTATGAAAAGAGGCAAAACATGCTACCTCATCCAAGGAGGCAACCCATTCCGGTTCAACCAAATAGAAGACATGAACCGACTCAACACCAAAGGAGACATCAAATGCATGATAAGTCTCCAATGACTTCACACGGATATGGTATGAATTCTTACTTTGTACCAACTTGTCATTATTGTGGTGTTTATGGGCATATTAGGCCTAAGTGCTTTAAGTACATTAAGCATTATAGGATTAATAGCATGATAGAGAAAAAAAGGCTAAGAAAAGCCCACTTGCATGAGCCTAGGAAATCCTTTGTCAATAATCATAGGTTAGTGAATGACATGCAACCTTTGACCACTAAGAAGAAAAATGTCATATCTATGTGGATTAGGAAAAATGAACCCACTTGCTACGAGACTAACAAGTCTCAAATAGGTTCAACTAAGTCCAATGGACTTGGTAGGTCCATAAGACCTCATGACCTTCATTGATGAAGGATGATATTGACCCCATATGGGGAACTCAAGCAAAGAGAGCTTATGCATACTTGTTGCATGCAAATAATTGAAAAATCTTATGCTTCTTTGTTAATTGCTTGAGTAAGCTTGGTTGCACATTTGTATATATGTTTTCAATTCAATAAGTGTGAACCATGCTTGTTTACAATCCATGTCATATTTATGTTCAAACATGCATTTTTGGACTAGGAGATTTACATAGGAAGTATGATTTGGATGACCTATAGTTATCTCCATGACATGATGATTCTTAATGACATGCTTAAAAATTGAAAAGCATAAGTTGTTTATAACATGCTAATGTCATATGAAAAGCATGAAATTCAAATGACATGCTCAAATGAAAAAGCATGAATTGATGATTGCAATTTTTAAATGCAAAACTTGTGTGAAAAAGCTTATGAGGCTCTAAATGAATAAAGGATCTTGTATCCGTTCAAAGGAATTTATATTCCAAATTGTCTATCTTTCTTTATTTCTTGAACATGTCTATTATCATACGGGTTTCATTCCCGGAAAAATCAAATAGGGTGCAAAGTTGCTCATGACATGTTTGACTTATAAAGATGGATATAGTTGCTCATACATTAAAATCAATGAAAACTCTATATCTTTGCTTCTCTCATGACATTGGTGAAATTGGTTTGAATTTTTTTTAGAAACCTTTGTCATTTGCTTTGCCAAATACCATTGTATTTTGGACTTGAATGCTACATGTCTTGTATGCAAAGCATGTTTTGTTTCACACATTTATTTCAAAATAAATCTCCTTGTTTCTCTCCATTTGATAGAGTTGCATAAAGTGCATTTTGTGATTATGCAAATGACTTGAATGCTATCATCTCTCTTTGCTAAGTGACCCAGTTGGGGACTACTCCTTTGCCTATATCATGACAAAAAGGGGGAGTAGAATGGTGGTAAGGGGGGGTGCAATTATGCATGTTGGGGAGACAATACATTGAGGGGGAGTAACCCTTTGAGGGGGAGCATTGCATTCATCATACATTGCATGATGTTGTGTTTATTTTCTTAGAAATGCAAATGCTTGTTTATGTCCTCACTTGATTCATCTCACTTTTACTTGAATTGGAAAGTATAGAAACTTTGCTTTCAGGGATTAATTGTTCTACTTGAGATTGAAGACTTCAAGTTTATTTTTATATATCTCTTTGTAAAGTAGAAAATCTTAGTAGACCCGTAGTTTCTATTATAATGTGAGGAATCAATGTGAGTGGTGGTTTTGTCACGAAATAGCCAAAGGGGGAGATTGTAAGGATTCCCATATCTTGATTGGCTTATTTCGTGGACAAACCACATGTTGGGGTTTTGAATGTAAGGGTAGTCTAAGTGTTTAAGGTTGAAGCTCGAAGGCCCTTTCAAGACCTCAAGGGACAAGCACGCCAAAGGTATAAATTCTTGTGCTTGATTTTTCTTTGAAGAGATTTAGTAAGCACACACACACTTAGCATACTTGCATTTGTGTGCATACTCTTCACATGTCACTTTACACACTAGCACTTTGGTTGATATATCTTGTTGTGTGTATATGTGCTTTATAATTCGTTTCCCGACATTGTTCGGAAACGTCCGCGCTTGCACTAATGAGTGCTTGGTTTTGCGTGAAGACCGCCCACGGAGAATGCCCTTGGCTTCTCCTTGGTTTTCACCATTGTTGGTGATCGGCGGTTATGATCGGCGGCCTGGCCGCGGAATGAAACCGCCGTTTCAGTCCAGATTGGTCTGAAGCAATTATGCAGTCCAGATCGGCGGTCATGCCCGCCGTTTGAAACCGCCGTTCATACCTGATCGATTTTAATCCCTCGGGTTTGATTCGGCGGTTAGATCGGCGGTCACGAAACCGAATGAAACCGCTGTTGATGCTCTGTTCTTCACGAGCTCAATTCGGCGGTCATGATCGGCGGCCTGGCCGCCGATTGAAACCGCCGAACGGTGCGTTTCAGGGGCAAAATTGTCTTTTCACATGCCCAATTCTTGATGTCTATAAATATTTTATTTTCTCATTCTCTGATCAAGTTCTTTGAGTTATTAGAACCCTAAACTTTCAAGAGAGATTTTTGAGAAAAAATCAAATCAAGAACTCAACTTTAAACACTCAAATCAAATCCCTTTTGCATCAAATTTCATATTTGATCTTCTATGCCTTCATAGAATTGACCCATGCATGGTTTTGAATCATCACATCTTATTTGGTATGTTCTTCACTAATTTCATATTACTTTAGTGTTTTTCATATTAATACATCTCTTTAATTACTTGTATGCTTTTGATTATGTACTAGATACAAGTTAGAGATTATTTGTGATGAAAATGATTGAGTGTTGATTGTGATAGCTAATTTGGTTTTTAATTAATCTTGATTAGCTAAGCTATTTGACATGTCATTTAGCAATTGATATCTAGGATTGATTTAAATTGATTATCTCATCATCCTAGATAAGCATCTAAGGTTACCTAGCCTTGTTTGTTATTTGAATATTCATATATATTCACATAGGTTGTTTCTCTTCATTGAGAAGTAAGTCTTGAGGCTAAGAGTGCTTAGGCCTCAAGCAAATTGGAATAGGGTTGCTAATAAAGGCCCGCTGGGTAGAAGTGAGGGGTTACAGACCGGAGTGTTAGACGAGGTCTACATAGGTTGTAAACTTCATTTCAATTAGTGATTTCGAGTTCCGAGTGTGGCGCACTATACAGCCCGTGGTTTTTCCCAGTGGTTGGGTTTCCACGTATATATCAAGTGTTATTTAAATTCCGCATCTTATTACATTTGTATGTATTTTTGACTAGTAGGGGCATTTTCGTAAAATTGACTTGCATGCGAAAATTGGGTAATAAATGTTAAAATCTATTCACCCCCCCTCTAGATAACATATTTAGAACACACCGTATTCTTTTCATGATGGACTTATGGTTGCAAGTGTTATCATTTTAGTTATCAATGAGTACGATTATATAGCATAGTCTATCCTCGATAGTTTGGTGGTATTCATTTGTTAATCGATAGAGGACTTCATTTATAGATATGGACATCGTGGCTCCATTTATTAAATGAGAGTAGAATATCATCATATGGATGTTTTGAGGTATTGGATATTAAATCTTGTAAGGATTCCCATTAATTGATTGGCTTATTTCGTGGTCAAACCACATGTTGGGGTTTGGTTGTAAGGGTAGTCTAGGTGATTAAGGTTGAAGATCAAAGACCCTTTCCAAGACCTCAAGAGGACAAGCACCAAAGGTATATCTTGTGCTTACTTTGGCTTGAAGAGATATAGTTGCACACACACACAACATGCATAACTCTTATTCTTGAATGTTGTGTTTATATTTTGTGTGCATTGTGCTTTATTGTTTATTCAATGTCTCTTCTTACATTAAATTGATTGCATCTTTTTATATGAAATGCCATATCATGATAGGCATTAGGATGCATTCAATACCCACACTTGCATTTCATGTATGTTAGCTTTTAGTGTGGAGTAATTCGTTTCCCGAAGGTTGTTCGGAAACGTCCTCGCGTGCACGTTGATGTGCTTTGTTTTGCGCGATGATCGCCGGTAGAGATGTTTTTGGCTTCTCCTTGGTTTCACCATTTTTGGTGAAACGGTGGTTACGTTCGGCGGCCTGGCCGCCGTTCGAAACCGCCGAATGAGACCTGATTGAAATATATCTCTTGGGTCCAAAACGGCGGTTGGGATCGGCGGTTTAGAAACCGCCGAATGAAGTCGCCGAAGTTCCCCTGTTCCGCTCGGGAGCCATTCGGTTCAATTCGGCGGCCTGGCCGCAGAATGAAACCGCCGATCGTGCGATTTCAGGGGCAAAATTGTCTTTTCACTTGCCCTGTTCTTGATGTCTATAAATATCACACTTTCTCATTATCTGATTAAGTTCTTTGACTCATTAGAACCCTAAACTTAAAAGAGAGATATTTGAGAGAAATTCAAATCAAGAACTCACCTTTAACCACTCAAATCAAACCCCTTTTGCATCAAATTTCATATTGCATCTCCTATGTCTATATAGAGTGCATCCATGTATGGGTTTGCATCATCACAACTTGCTTGGTAAGATTTTGATTAATTTCATCTTATTTTAGTATTTTAAATACCAAGCCATCTCTTTTAAATTACTTGTATGTTTTAGATCATATGCTAAATACAAGAAAAGAGATTAATTGTGATGAATTGATTGAGTGTTGTTTGTGATAGCTAATTAGGTTTTTAATTAATCTTGATTAGCTAAGCTATTTGACATGTCATTTAGCTATTGATATCTAGGGTTGATTTAAATTGAATATATCATCATCCTAGACAAGCATCTAAGGTTCCCTAGCCTTGCATGTTAATTGAATATTCATACATATTCACATAGGGTTGTTTCTCTTCATTGAGAGATTGAAGTCTTGAGGCTAAGGTTGCTTAGGCCTCAAGCAATTGGACTAGAGCCACTTTTAAAGACCTGAGTGGTAGAAGTGGGGGGTTATTGACCGGAGTGTTAGACGAGGTCTACATAGGTTGTAAACTCCATTTCAATTAGTGGATTTCGAGGTCCGAGTGTGGCGCACTTAACAGCCCGTGGTTTTTCCCAGTGGTTGGGTTTTCCACGTAAACATCAAGTGTCATTTATTATTTCCGCATCTTATTACACTTGTATGTATTTTTGACTAGTAGGGGCATTTTCGTAAAATTGACTTGCATGCGAAAATTGGGTAATAATAGTTAAAATCTATTCACCCCCCCCCCCCCTCTAGATAACATATTTAGAACACACCGTATTCTTTTCAAATCTTAACGTTAAGTTTTCAATAGTGTCTATTGAAACATGGCTTCTGGACAAGTCAAAATATCCAAGTTCAAAATGTGGTCATATGAGGAAATATGGTAACTTGAAGAGCTATAGGCGGTCTATGAGCTCTTGGCGATTACTGATATTCTTCACGAGGATACACCATCTCTTATAAGATTGTCTAGGGTATGAATGAGAATCATTTACTTATTCCATCTTTATTTAAGAGTGCAATTTTAGTTCTTTAGTGGAATGAACTAAAATTAATAGATTGAACCTAAGTGAATCATTTGTTGATTGTGATTGGGTTATGTCTATTGGAGCTTAAATTTAGATAGGCCCGCCAAGATCCCCAATCCACACGGACTTGCATGGATCACTTGATATATTCTACCGGACCAATTTTTGGGTCCATCTAGAATTGTATTTAATATATTAAGAATATAATTTGCACATTATTTATTTAATGGGCTGATCAATTATATTAATATATTAATGAAAGACATGTGGACTTGTTTCTTTTAGTAAGAATGGGTCTGGTTCACATGTGGGCTTTTTAATTAAAGTCTAATGGATTAAATAAAATAAGAAAATAATATTAGGCCCATGTATATGGTGTGGGCGGCAAGACTAGAATAATAGTCTAAAATATTATTTTATTTTATTGATTGATTAAATGGAAATTAATTAATTTATTAGTTAATTATTTAATTGAGAATCAAAATCTTTTTTTGATTAGGAAATATGTTTCCTAGAGTTATACTATTGGTAGTAGTATATTAAATATTAAAGACTTTATTTGGTAAGTAGATAAATAAAGGGAATTTATTTATTTAGTCAAATTAGGAAGTCTTTGATATAGTCACAAATACACTAAAGAGTTGGATTATGGTTTGGAATTCTAAGGAAATCTACCTAGAGTTAGGATTTAGGTCAAAAGACACAAATCCTACATGGTAGAAGATTTTCGGCCACATGATATATATATATATGGCAGCCGGATATATATATTATAAATATATATGGCATATATATAATATGATATATATAATATGATATAAATAGTATAAAAAAGTGATGGCACTTAGCCGCATATATAAAAATATATAGATATATCATTCTTGATTTTTTTAGTACTAATACTTCAATATGGGAAGTGGTCGCTGCACATATATTATATATTCTTTGAAAAGAATGCGGCTAACCCTAGGTCTTATGCTTAAGAGTTTTTTTCTTTTGCTAGAGAAAAATTGAATCCAACTCTTAGATTAGTGTGAGAATTCGGCCAAGAGGAAAAGAGAGAAAAGTTTGTTCTTATTTCGATAGTGCACTAGTAACTTTTATATCAAAAGGTTTTGTGCACAATTTCGAATAAGGTTCATGCGAGTTTCGATCTAACGATTGTGAATTCAAAAGTGACCGGAACATTCTTTGTAGCATCTTGAAATTTGTTGTGACTAACGAAAAAGAAAAAGTTTTGTTAATCCATCCTCAGGTACACAATTCAAAGATAAGGGAGACCACGCTCCTAGGTGATTCACGTTCATGATTGGATTGGAAGATCTTGCGGATTACCATCGACGCAATGTCAATCGGATCATGCTACAAAGGTATGATATCTTTAGTATTATATGTTAATTAATTAGAGGGTTAAGGTTCATAAAAAGGAAAAAATTTTAAACATACTAACTCCTTTTCTAGTCTCGCTTCCGCTGCGTTGACCATATTTTTCCCTACAGACAGGATGTCGTCCACTCAAAGCAAGACCATATTTGTCAAGAGCATGAACCTCAAGAGTCTCCTCCTCGTCAATTACCTAGGAAAAAACTTAACCTAGGAGAGTGTTCAAGAAGTGCTCAAGTGAAGGTGGCACCAAGAAGTCTATCTCAAGCTCATCCTACAAGAACTCCTAAAGCTAACTTCCCTCAACTGAAAGTCCATCAAGGGAAGAGACCTATCATGCAAGCTCAACCGAGGAAGCAATCAAGTCTTGGTCAACAACAAAGAAGGAGAGATCCTTATCAACAACCAAGACAACCGTAAAGACATGTGAAGGCTCCAATGCATCCTTAAAGTTATGGTATGATTCCTAACATTATTCCTACATGTCATTTTTGTGTTATTGATGGTCACATAAGACCAAACTGCTTTCGTTATATAAAATTGCATAGAATTGAAAGCATGATAGAGAAGAAAAAGGCTAAAACCAAGATGCATGTCTCTAGGAAAAATGAAACACATTTGCATGATCCTAGGACATCTAGAACCCATGTACCATTGACCACTAGGAAAGAAAATGTTTCACCTAGGTGGATTAGAAGAGATGAACACTTTTGCCATATTGCTCAAATTGCCTTGAAGGCGAATTCTTCTAATTTTTGGTATTTAGATAATGGGTGCTCTAGGCACATGACGGGAAACAAGTGTTTCTTTGAGATTCTTGTCATGGAGGAAAGAGGAAGTGTCACCTTTGGTGATGGATCCAAGAAAAGAGTTAGAGGGAAATGAACCATTTCATTCCCCGATTACCCTCCTTGTCCAATGCTTTATTTGTTGGTGGCCTAAAAGCCAATTTCATAAGCATTTCACATTTAAGTGATGAAGGACTTTCCGTCTTATTTTACAAAAATGATTGCTCTATCTTATTGCCCAATGGACAAACCTTGTTAAAAGGAATGAGATCTAGCGATAATTGCTATTGTCTTGAAGCTAGAATACTCTCTTGCAATGTGTCCAAGGATGAGCAAATTGAGTTGTGGCATGAAAGACTTGGCCACATGAACTATCGGGATTTGAAACAAATTTACGGTGTGTACAATATATATCTAGAGGGGGGGGGGGGGGGGGGTGAATAGATTTTAAACGTTATTACCCAATTTTCGTATACATGTCAATTTTACGAAAATGCCCCTAACTAGTCAAAAAGACAAACGAGTGTAATATGGTGCGGAATGTAAATAACACTTGATGTTTACGTGGAAACCCTCACGGGAAAAATCACGGGCTATTATTTGCACCACACACAAACCTCAAATCCACTAATTGAAATGATTACAACCTAATTCCGGTTTAATGATCTAATCCCGATCAATAATCATCTCAACTACCTAATCCCAATATGAGTGGACCTAGTCCAATTGCTTGTGATTTAAGCTACCTAATCCCGATAGCAACACAAGTCTTACTTCTCAATGAAGAGATAATGAAGCCTATGTGAATATGTATGAATATTCAAAGAACAAATAAAGCTAGGCAACCTTAGATGCTTATCTAGGATGATGAAATGACAATAAATATAATCCTAGATATCAAGAGCTAAATGACATATTATAAAGCTAAGCTATGTAGAGGATAACCAATCCTAGATACAATAGCTATCAAAATACAACACTCAATCATGTCAACACAACAATCTCTATTTTGTATCTAGAATATATTCTAAGAACATACAAATAATATAAGAGTTGTCAATGATAAATAAAACACTAATTATGTATGATAATAGTGAAGAACTTACCAAAGAGTGTGTGCTGACCAAAACCCATGCAAGTAAGCATCCTAACTATGCTAGAAAATGCCAGATGATATTTTGATGCATATGAGAATGGTTTTTGAGTGTTAAAAATGAGTTCTTGATTTGATTTTCTCTCTTGAAAAGTATAATAAGTTTAAAGAGATGATTAGAACTTATAAAAACGACCTAAAAACATAGAGTTATATATAGAGATGTTTTAAACAAAGTGAGGTCTTTTTGAAAAAATCCTGTCAGGTATGGCATTGTGCGCTGGTGAGCTGCGCTGGTGGACCAGCGCACTTCTACTTCCTTCACACTCACATGCAATTTGTGCAAGAGTAAACAAGTGAAGGAGATTGCTTCCAAATGCCTAATATGACATGGCATTTTAATCATAAGATGCAATCGATTTACACATGCAAGAAGAGAGATTTATGAACATTAATGCACACATAATAAAGACACACAACATACAAGAATATGAATTATGCATGTGTTGTGAGTGTGTGCAACTACCTCTCTTCAAAGCAAGTAAGCACTTAGAAATTTACCTTTGAAGTGCTTGTCACCTTGAGGTCTTGAAAGTGCCTTTGAGCTTGATCCTCAATCACCTAAACAACCCTTACAATTCAAAACCTCAACATGTGGTTTGTCCACGAAATAAGCCAATCAATAAATGGGAATCCTTACAATCTCCCCCTTTGGCTATTTCGTGACAAAACCACCACTCACATTAAACCTCACAGAATAAAAGCTAAGGGTCAACAATAATTTATTCTAAATTACAGTAGAGAAGCCTAATCAAACTAGATCTTCATGCAATCCATCTTTTGTAGAATAAATCATCCCTACACAATAAGAACTACACTTTCTAGACAAATGTTTGTGAGATTAATCATGTGAGATAAAACAAGCATTTGCAATAAGAATTTAAGCACAACATCATGCAATATATGTGAAGTGCAAATGCTCCCCCTCAATGGATTACTCCCCCTCAATGTATAGTCTCCCCAACATGCACAATTGCTACTACAATTTGCAACTCCCCTTACCACCATTCTACTCCCCTTTTTTGTCATGATATAGGCAAAGGAGTAGTCCCCAACCGGGTCACTTTTAGAAAAGAGAGATAATAGCATACAAGATTTTTGCAAAATCATATAAGCCACTTTATGTAATCTCAATTAATTGGAGAGAAACAAAGAGATTTATTTAATGAAAATGTGTGAATCAAACATGCTTTGCATATAAGACATGTAGCATTCAAGTCCAAAATACAATGGTATTTGGCAAAGCAAATGACAAAGGTCCTGAATCCTTGACAGTTCGCCAAGGTTCACATCTCGATATAGGTGTTGGGTCGCGGTTTCCATCCGAACCAGAGGTTAGAACGATCTTAGGCATCAATCTTGATACAATCGACGAGGTTCGTATCACCAGCAAGTAGCCCGCACCTGTTATGTAGTATCCACTAATCCTACCGCATTGTCCAAGCAGTGCGCCCATGTAACCTATGAACCAAGCTGCGGGGTATCGAAGCAGGATCACTATGTCCTAGAAGAAGGAGAAGTGCCGGACATGATTATAGAAGAAAAGGAAGAGGAAGAACGGGGATGGACTGGAGGTCACCCCGCGGAGCAGTTGGAAGAGATACCAATCAGAAAAGGAGATCCGACCAAAGTAGTGAAGTTAGGAGGCGCGTTGGATTGTGAAGTCAGAAGAAACGTGGTAAAGCTCATTGAAGAATATAATGACATTTTTGCCTGGAGTCATGATGAAATGCCAGGTATCCTTGTCTACCTAGCCGCTCATAGGTTGGCAGTAAATGCAACCTTCAAGCCAGTTAAACAGAAGCGGAGACATTTCAATGCCGAGTGGAATGCCGCGGTATAAGAAGAGGTGGATAAGCTTCTAAAAGCCAGATTCATCAGAGAATCCCGATACCCCGAGTGGATCGCCAACGTGGTTATGGTGACCAAAGCCAATGGGAAGTGGCGTATGTGTGTAGACTACACTGATCTCAACCAAGCTTGCCCGAAGGATAGCTTCCCTCTACCTAAAATAGATCAGTTGATTGATTCCACTGCAGGTAACAAGCTTCTAAGATTCATGGATGCTTTCTTGAGGTACAACTAGATCATGATGCATTTCGCTAATCAAGACAAAACCAGCTTCATCACTGGACAAGGCCGCTATTGCTATAAAGTGATGCCATTCGTCCTCAAAAATGTTGTAGCCACTTACCAGCGATTGGTGAATAAGTTATTCAAGCAGCAGATAGGAAGGTCTATGGAAGTATACATAGATGACATGATCACCAAGTCCTAGATGATAGACCACCACCTCGAAGATTTACGCCAAACCTTACAAGTAATAAGAGAGAACCAGATGAGATTGAATCCGGCTAAATGTGCTTTCGGGGTAGCAGCAGGAAAGTTTCTTGGGTTCATGGTACACGAGAGGGGAATTGAGGCCAATCCTGAGAAAATCAAAGCCATTATGGATCTTGAATCCCCCACTACCCTCCAGCAGGCACAGGGATTGACTGGCAGGATAGCAGCATTGAATCGCTTCATATCCCGATCTACATATAAGTGCTTACCTTTCTTTAAAATTATTAAGTGGGGAAATAAGATGAAGTGGGATCAAGAGAGTGAGCAAGCATTTCAAGTGTTGAAGAAGTACCTAGCTAGTCCACCTCTGCTGGTGAAACCCCTTCTAGGAGAATAACTACAGCTTTATTTGGAAGTATTAGAAACCGCGACAAACGGGGCCTTAGTGAAGGAATGTAGTGATGGAGCCCAGAGACCAATCTACTGTGTGAGCCGTGCTCTAACAAAATCTGAGAAGAATTACACTCTCTTGAAGAAGCTCGCTTATGCACTTGTGACTACAGCTAGAAAACTCCAGCCTTACTTTCAAGCTCACACAATCGCAGTAGTGATAGACCAACCACTGAGACAGTTCCTCTAGAGACCAGACGTATCAGGCAAGCTGGTCTTGTGGGCCTTGGAGCTCACTCAATATGACATAAAGTACAAGGCAAGGACAACAATCAAGGCTCAAGCCTTAGCTGATTTTGTAGTTGAATTCAGCATGACCACCCATCCGGGTACCACTGCGACCCTAAGCTTGGATCTAGAATCCCCAGAATAGCCCACTGATTGCAAGGCATGGATACTATATACAGATGGAGCATCGAATCAAGCCGGATACGGAGCCGGGATCGTCCCTATCAATCCTGAAGGGACCGAATGCAGCCACTGTTTCAGGTTTGAGTTTAAAGCCACCAACAATGAGGCAGAGTATGAAGCCTTCGTAGGGAAAAACAATTGCATGCAGCGGAAGCGAGACTAAAATAGGTTTTAGTATATTTTAAAATTTTTCCATAAGTTGAACCTTAACCTTTTAATTAATTAACATATAATAAAAGATATCGTACCTTTGTCGTGTGATCCAATTGACATTACGTCGATGGTAATCCGTAAGATCTTCCAATCCAATCACGAACGTGAATCACCTAGGAGTGTGGTCTCCCTTCTCTTTGAATTGTGTACGTGAGGATGAATAACAAAAACTTTTTCTTTTTCGTTAGTCACTATAAATTCCAAGAGACTACAAAAAATGTTTCGGTCACTTTTGAATTCACAATTGTTAGATCGAAACTCGCGTGAACCTTATTCGAAATTGTGCACAAAACCTTTTGATATAAAAGTTACTAGTGCACTATCGAAATAAGAACAAACTTTTCTCTCTTTTCCTCTTGGCCGAAATTATCACACTATTGTCTAGAGTTGGATTTTATTTTTCTCAAGCAAAAGAAAAACAAATCTCAAGTGATGCCACTAGGGTTAGTCGAATTCTTTCAATATTTATTATCTTGGGCCAATTCCTTGCTCAATATAAATTATATATATTGGGTGAATTCCCCTTTCTTTTTGCCATATAAAATAATATATAAAAATATTAGAATTCAACTTGCCATATAAATATATAGTGCACGACATCTGCACTTTTCTTATATATATTATATAGTCAAATTCTGCATGCTTTATAAATATCTATATATATTCCGGCCAATTGCCATATATATATATCTCATATATCTATCTCGGCCATTTGCCTTATATATTTCATAAATATCAATATATTGTGGCCGAAAATCCTTTACCATGTAGGATTTGTGTCTTTTGACTTAAATCCTAACCCTAGGTAGATTTCCTTATAATTCCAAACCTTAATCCAACTCTTTAGTGTATTTGTGACTATAAAAGACTTCCTTATTTGACTAGATAAATAAATCTCTTGTTTATCTACTTACCAAATAAAGTCTTTTATATTTATTATACTACCACAATAGTATACTACTAAGAAACATATTTCCTAGTCAGAAAAAGATTTTGATTCTTAATTAAATAATTAACTAATAAATTAATTAATTCCCATTTAATCAAATAATAAAATAAAATAATATTTTTGACTAATAATATAGCCTTGCCGCCCCACATTAAATATATGGGCCAAATATTATTTCCTTATTTTATTTGATCCATTAGACTTTAAATAAAAAGCCCACATGTGAACCAGACCCATTCTTACTAAAAGAAACAAGCCCACATGCCTTTCATTAATATATTAATATAATTGATCAGCCCATTAAACAAATAATGTGCAAATTATATTCTTAATATATTAAATGCAATTCTAGATGGACCCATAAATTGGTCCGGCAGAATATATCAAGTGATCCATGCAAGTCCGTGTGGATTGGGGATCTTGGCGGGCTATCTAAATTTAAGCTTCAATAGACATAACCTAATCATAATCAACAAATGATTCACTTAGGTCCGACCCATTAATTTTAACTCATTCCACTAAAGAGCTAAAATTGAACTCTTAAATAAAGATAGAATAAGAAGATGTTCCTCATTCATACCCTAGACAATTATGTTGGAGATAGTGTATCCTCGTGATTAATATCAGTAATCGCCAAGAGTTCATAGACCGCCTATAACTCTCCAAGTTACCATATTTACTCATATGACCACGTTTTGAACTTGGATATTTTGACTTGTCCAGAAGCCATGTTTTCAATAGTCACTATCGAAAACTCAACGTTGAGATTTAATATCCAATTACCTCAAAACATCCATATGATGATATTATACTCTAATTTAATAAATGGAGCCACGATGTCCATATCTATAAATGAAGTCCTCTATCGATTAACAAATGAATATCACCAAACTATCGAGGATAGACTATGCTATATAATCGTACTCATTGATAACTCAAATGATATCACTTGCAACCATGAGTCCATCATGTAAGGTTCCCATTTGTTGATTGGCTCATTTCGTGGACAAACCACATGTTGGGGTTCTTTGTAAGGTTAGCCTAAGTATCGGTCTTATTGTTCGAAGCCCTTTGAAGACCTCGTGTTGATAAGCACCGAAGGTAAATTTCTTTGTGCTTACTTTTCTTTGAAGAGATTAGTTGCACACACACACTTAACATTCATTGCATATGTGTGCATTCTCTTCACTTGTCACATTTCACACTTGCACTTATTTATCATATTTTGTTGTGTGTAATTGTGTCATGTTGTCGTGTAATTCGTTTCCCGATAACTTTCGGAAACGTCCGCGCATGCACTAGAATGTGCTTGGTTTAGCGCGAGGACCGCCTATGGAGAATGCCCTTGGCTTCTCCTTGGTTTTCACCTTTCTAGGTGATCGGCGGTTATGATCGGCGGCCTGGCCGCCGAATGAAATGGCCGTTTCAGTCCAGATTGGTTTGAAGCATTTCTGCAGTTAAGATCGGCGGTCACAACCGCGGTTCGAAACCGCCGATTCAAGACCTGATTGATTTATCTCTCAGTTTAATTCGACGGTTGAATCGGCGGTCATGAAACCGCCGTTCATACCTAATTGTTTTTAATCTCTCTGTTTTGATTCGGCGATTGGAATCGGTGGTCACGAAACCGCCGAATGAACCGCCGTTTATGCTCTGTTCTTCACGAGCTCAATTCGGCGGTCATGATCGGCGGCCTGGCCGCCGATTGAAACCGCCGATCGGCGCGTTTCTTTGAAACTTACTTAAACAACCACACTTTGATTTGGCCCCCTATATATATGCCATTTTGTCTTTAGGTCAATTAAGAGAGTTCATATTCAGAATTCATACTTAGGATATTTTTCAAAGATAAGAAAAATTCCAAGAACTCATTTTTTATTACTCAAACACTTTTTCATGATCATCAATCATCATCTAGCATCATCCTTGATCTTCTAGATGTCATCTTGCATGGATTCTTCATCATACTTTGCTTGGTAAGCTTTTCACTAATATCTTACATATTTTGTGTTTCTCTTAGCTAGCAATCTCAATTAATTACTTGTATGTTATTTTATACTTTGAATACAAGTTTGAGATTAGTATGATGTATGTTTGAGAAGTTTTTTTTGTGATAGCTAATTAAGTTTTGTGCTTAATCTTGATTAGCTAAACTATTTGACATGTCATTTAGTTTTGATATCTAGGATTGTTCTAATTGCATATTAATCATCTTAGACAAGCATATAGGGTTTCCCTTGCTCTATGTTGCATTTGGATATTCATATATTCACTTAGGGTTGTATTCTCTTCATAGAGAAAGTAAGTCTTGTGTGTAGCATCCGGGATTAGGTTGCTTAGAACGCAAGCAAATTGGACTAGGTTCACTCATACCGGGATTAGATAGGTGTGTGATTACTTCCGGGATTAGGTTGTAATCGTTTTACACATTTAGTGGATTCGAGGTTCGAGTGTGGCTTACTTACTAGCTCGTGGTTTTTCCCGTGAGGGTTTCCACGTAAAACTCAAGTGTTTTTTAATTTTCGCATATTTTACTTGATTTATTGCTTTATCTATTTAGGGGTAATTTCGTAATTTTGACTATCACGAAAAATTGGGTAAAAAGCTTAAAATCTATTCACCCCCCCTCTAGATAGTTTTATACACACCGTGCTGTAATTTGTTTCAATTGGTATCAGAGCGGGTTCCTAGACATACATAGGTGATCCTTGCTTATTTTGGTGTGTTTTGCATTTTGTGTGATTTTTGATCATTCATACATTTGCATTCATTTCATTCATTCATAAACACTATGAGTGGAAACGGTGGAAATGGTGGTGGCAACAAAGGTGCCTCAAGCACAAGGCCTCCACTTCTCACCGGATTGAACTATTCCCAATGGAAAGAGAAGATGGAATCCTACATATGCCAAATTCATGACCGTGCATGGATGGCGGTTGAAGACGGATATGATCTACCCAAGATGACTCTCGATGGTGGAGGAGAAGAAGTATTGAAGCCTAAGGCGCAATGGAACGCGCAAGAGTTTGAGGCTTCAAAGTGGAATAGGAAGGCGATGCATGCCATCTTGTGTGCTATGGATGAAAATCAATATAAATTGATTCAAAATACTAGGATAGCTAAAGAGGCTTGGGACATCCTAGAGATTGCACATGAGGGAACCGAAGTGGTGAAGGACTCTAAGCTTCAAGTCCTCCAAACTCAATTCGAGATGCTTAAGATGGAAGAGAATGAGTGCTTCAACGACTTCGAGATCAAGTTGATGGATATAGTCAACCAAAGCCATCAACTTGGTGATCCATATTCGGATAGGAGAATCAAGCAAAAGATTATGAGATCTCTACCCGATAGTTTGAATCGAAGGTGACGGCTTTAGAAGAAAATAGTGGTTATAAGGATATGAAGCCGAGTGAGGTGATTGGGAGACTTCTAGCTTATGAGTCTAGGAAAGGGCCTATCTCCACACCCACTAAAAAACAAAAAGGAATTGCTTTAAAAACCTCCAAGGATGAAAAGGAGGCAAAGAAGGTTGACTCGGATGAAGACCTTGCCTTGTTTGTAAAAAGGTTCAACAATGTTATGAAGTTTAGAAGAAAGGGCCTTGGATCAAAAGGTCAAGATTTGAAGAAAAAGGGCACTTTCAAGAAGTTTGAACCTAGGCAAGAAAGAACCGAAAGGAAAGGGGTCCGATGTTTCGAGTGTGGTGACATAGGTCACTTTGCCCCCGAATGTGCAAATCACAATGAGAGGAAAAAGGGAAAAGTGATGGCCGCCACTTGGAGTGGAAGTAGTGATGACTCCATTGAGGGAGATGAGTCTTCAAGTGATGAAGAGCTCATGGCTAATCTCCTAGCTTTTGCCTCCTCCCATAAAAGCAAAAGTGCTAGTGAGAGAGAGGAAATGAGTCAAGAGGAAAATGACTCAAGTGAAGAAGAAAGTGATTCCTCGTCTAACTCCATAAGTAGTTTTGTGGAGAAAAAGGTGCTTGCTAAATGCCATGCCGAGTTTAATGATTTAGCAATCAAGAGCACAAGAAAGATCAAGATGTTGAGAGAAGAAAATCTTGAGCTTGCATCTCATAATGACCACTTAGGTGAACAAGTGGAAAAATTCAAGAAGATAGAAGATAAGCTAAGAGAGGAGTTAGTCTTACTTATCTAGGAGGAATGAAGAAAGTCTAAAGAGGGAGCTTGAAGAAGTTAGAAATTCTATGACTAGGATGGAATCTAGCACCAAGAAGCTTGACCATATGCTTGGTGTTGGAAAGAGTCCATGTGACAAGAGGGGTCTTAGGTATGAAGATGACAAGAAGATCTCAACCTCTAACAAGACCGTGTTTGTCAAGGGTTTGAAGAACGAAGAAACTTCATATGTGCAAATTCCTAGGAAGAAGTTAGAAGTAGGACAATGTTCAAATGCACAAGTGAAGATGGGGCCAAGAAGGCAAACTCAAGCTCAACCTCCTAGGGTCCCTCAAGCCAACATTCCTCCTCAAATGGCTCACAAAGGAAAGAGACCTATCATGCAACCTCAAGCTAGGAAGCAACCAAGACCGGTTCAACAACGAAGAAGGATTGAACCCTTTCATCCACAAAGACAAGGACAAGGTATGATTCCTTATTTTACTCCTATATGTCACTTTTGTGGATTTGATGGTCATATTAGACCACATTGCTTTCGATATATAAAAATGTGCAAAACTAGAAGCATGATAGAGAAGAAAAAGAAAAGAGCCATGATGCATGTTCCTAGGAATGATAATATTATTATGCATGATCCTAGGACATCTAGAGCCCATGTACCAAAGACCACTAAGAAAGCTAATATTGTTTCTAGGTGGATTAGAAAGAATGAAATTGTTTGCCATGTTGCTCAAATAGCCTTGAAGGCAAATTCTTCTAATTTTTAGTATTTAGATAGTGGGTGCTCTAGGCACATGACGGGAAACAAGAGTTTCTTCGAGACTCTTGTTATGGAGGAAGGTGGATATGTCACTTTTGGTGATGGATCCAAAAAGAAAGTTGTAGGGAAAGGAACCATTTCCGTTCCCGGATTACCCTCCTTATCCGATGCTTTATTTGTTGATGGCTTGAAAGCCAATTTAATAAACATTTCACATCTAAGTGATGAAGGATATTCCGTCTTGTTTTGTAAAGATGATTGCTAGATCCTAAAGCCCGATGGACAAACCTTATTGAAAGGTATGAGATCTAGCTACAATTGCTATTGTCTTGAAGCTAGAATAGTCTCAAACAATGTGTCCATGGATGAGCAAATTGAGTTGTGGCATGAAAGACTTGGCCACATGAACTTTAGGGATCTACGGACCCTTGGAAAGTTCAATTGTGTGCGTGGCCTCCCTAAGCTTGGGAAGAAAGCCAATGGTGTTTGTGGACCTTGCCAACAAGGAAAGCAAACTAAAAGCATGCACAAAAAGGGCAAGTATCTCTCCACCAAGGAGCCTCTTGAGCTTCTCCACATGGACCTCATGGGTCCTATGCAAACCAAAAGTTTGGGTGGAAAGAGATACATTTTTGTATGTGTTAATGATTTCTCTAGGTTCACATGGACATATTTTCTTAGAGAAAAATCCAAAACTTTTGATAAGTTTAAAATGCTTTGTAATAAAATACAAAATGAAATGAATTCTAATATTAAAAGCATAAAACGGATTAGAAGTGACCATGGGAGGGAATTTGAGAATGCTACTTTTGAAACCTTTTGTAATGGTTTAGGCATCTCCCATGAGTTTTTGGCTCCTAGGACACCTCAACAAAATGGAGTTGTTGAGAGGAAGAATAGGGTCCTTCAAGAGATGGCCCGTGTGATGTTGCTTAGCAACAATGTCCCTAGGAACCTATGGGCCGAAGCCGTCAATACGGCTTGCTATATAGGGAATCGTGTTTTCCTAAGGCCCGGTACTAGAAATACCTCCTATGAGTTATGGAAAGGCAAGAGGCCAAATGTTAGCTACTTCCACACTTTTGGAAGCAAATGCTACATTTTGAATGACCGTGATCAACTTGGCAAATTCGATGCTAAGAGTGATGAGGGTATTTTTATTGGCTATGCCTTGAATAGTAGAGCCTATAGAGTTTTCAATTTAAAAACTCTAAGTGTTATGGAATCATCCAATGTCGTATTTGATGATACTAGGCTCAAGTCAAATGATCATGAGGAGGAGGTTATTTTTAGTGATGACTCTCCTTTGGAGAGGGTTGTGGTGACTCCCAATGTTGGGACATCTAATGAAAATGATGAAGTCACACAACCCACTACTAGAGTCCCTCTCTTAGACTCTAATGAACCCGCTCCATGGGTTAGAAGACTCCATAACAAAGAGGATGTTATTGGAGATGTTAATGAGGGTGTTAGGACTAGACGTCAACTTGCTAATCTTATTAGCTACACATGCTACACCTCTCAAATTGAACCCAAAAAGGTTGAAGAAGCCTTAAATGATGAATTTTGGGTTCTTGCCATGCAAGAAGAGCTAAACCAATTCGAAAGAAATGAGGTTTGGACTCTAGTTCCTAGGCCTAAGACCACTAATGTCATAGGCACTAAATGGATATTTAGGAACAAATCCGATGAGGATGGCAACATAGTGCGGAACAAGGCTAGACTTGTAGCACAAGGGTACTCTCAAATTGAGGGTATCGACTTTGAGGAGACATTTGCTTTCGTTGCCCGTTTAGAGTCTATTAGGCTTCTCTTGTCCATTTCTTGTGTGCACAAGTTCAAATTGCACCAAATGGATGTCAAGAGTGCCTTCCTCAATGGCTTCTTGCAAGAGGAAGTGTTTGTTGAACAACCCAAGGGGTTTGTGGATGCTCACCACCCCAACCATGTCTATCGCCTCAAGAAGGCACTATATGGGTTGAAACAAGCACCGGGGGCTTGGTATGAGCGCCTCACTCAATTTCTTGTTGACAATAACTACACAAGAGGTAGTGTTGACAAGACACTATTCATCAAGAGAGACAATGATAAGCTTTTCATAGCTCAAATATATGTCGATGACATAGTGTTTGGCTCCACCAACAACACCAAGGTCCAACAATTTGTTGATGTTATGTCTCATGAATTTGAGATGAGTTAGGCAACTAGATAATGGGATTTTCATAACCCAAGCCAAATATGCCAAAAACCTTGTGAAGAAATTTGGTCTTGAAAAAGCCAAACATTGTGACACTCCTATGAGCACCACTTTGAAGCTAAGCAAGGATGCTAGCGGTAAAAGTGTGGACCAAACCTTATATCGTGGCATGATAGGGAGCTTGCTCTATTTGACCGCAAGTAGGCCCGATATATCATTTAGTGTAGGAGTTTGTGCTAGGTACCAATCCGATCCCAAGGAGTCCCATCTCTCTTCGGTTAAGAGAGTCATTCGCTTTGTGAATGGGACTTCCAACTATGGGATTTGGTACTCATTTGACACTAATCCTAGTCTTGTAAGATATAGTGATGCGGATTGGGCAAGAAATTATGACGATAGGAAGAGCACATCGGGCGGTTGCTTCTTTCTAGGCAACAACTTGGTGTCTTGGTTTTGCAAGAAGCAAAACTCGATTTCCTTATCCACGGCGGAAGCCGAGTACATAGCCGCGGGGAGTGGATGCACTCAACTTATATGGATGAAGCAAATGCTAGTAGATTACGGATTCAACCAAGGTACTCTCACTCTCTTTTGTGATAACATGAGTGCCATTAATATTTCCAAGAATCCGGTGCAACATTCTAGAACTAAGCATATTGACATCCGCCATCACTTCATTAGAGAGCTTGTTGAAAATAAATGCATAGTACTTGAACATGTAGGTACTAATGATCAACTTGCGGACCTATTTACTAAACCCTTAGATGCTACTCGATTTAAAACTCTTAGTAGATCTATTGGGATATGTCTTGTGGAGTGATGTTCTATGATTGACCACATATGGGGAACTCAAGTAAAGAGAGCTAGTTTGCATTCTTGTCACTTGCAAAAAATTTGAAATATCTTATGCCTCTTCTTTTAATTGCTTGAGTAAGCTTGGTTGCATATATGTATATATGTTTTCAATTCAATAAGTGTGAACCTTGCTTGTTTACAATCCATGTCATATTTATGTTCAAACATGCATTTTTGGACTAGGAGATGTATATAGGAAGTATGATTTGAATGACCTATGATTATCTCCATGACATGATGATTCTTTAATAACATCCTAATGTCAAATGAAAAAGCATGAAATTCATATAACATGCTCACATGAAAAGCATGAATTGATGATTGCATATTCTTAAAAATGCAAAACTTGTGTAAGAGCTTATGAGACTCAAAATGAATAAAGGATCTTGTATCCGTTCAAAGGAATTTATATTCCAAATGTCTCTCTTTCTTTATTGGTTGAACATGGCTACTATCATACGGATATCTTATCCGGAAAAATAAAAAAGGGTGCAAAGTTGCTCATGCCATGTTTCGCTTATAAAGTTGGATATAGTTGCTCTTATATTGAAATCAATGTATTCTATATCCTTGCTTTACTCATGACATTGGTGAAATTGGTTTGAATTCCTATTAGAAACCTTTATCATTTGCTTTGCCAAATACCATTGTATTTTGGACTTGAATGCTACATGTCTTGTATGCAAAGCATGTTTGATTCACACATTTTCTCTCAAATAAATCTCCTTGTTTCTCTCCGATTAAATTGAGATGCATAAAGTGACTTATATTAATTATGCAAATCTTGCATGCTACTATCTCTCGTTACTATGAGTGACCCGGTTGGGGACTACTCCTTTGCCTATATCATGACAAAAATGGGGAGTAGTATATGGTAAGGGGAGATGCAAATTGGTGTTGCAATTGTGCACATTGGGGAGATAACACATTGAGGGGGAGTAACCCTTTGAGGGGGAGCATTGCATTTATCATACATTGCATATATTTTGTAATGTTATGCCTAAATTCTAAAAATGCAAATGCTTGTTTTGATATCACTTGATTAATCTCACATTTCACTTGTATTGGAAAACATAGAAATCTCATTTACAGGGATTGATTATTCTACAAGAGATTGAAGACTTGAAGTTTTATTTTCTTATCTCTTTGTGTTGTAGAATATCATAGTCGTCCCGTAGTTTCTATTTCTTTGTGAGGAATCAATGTGAGTGGTGGTTTTGTCACGAAATAGCCAAAGGGGGAGATTGTAAGGTTCCCATTTGTTGATTGGCTCATTTCGTGGAAAAACCACATGTTGGGGTTCTTTGTAAGGGTAGCCTAAGTATCGGTCTTATTGTTCGAAGCCCTTTGAAGACCTCGTGTTGATAAGCACCGAAGGTAAATTTCTTTGTGCTTACTTTTCTTTGAAGAGATTAGTTGCACACACACACTTAACATTCATTTCATATGTGTGCATTCTCTTCACTTGTCACATTTCACACTTGCACTTATTTATCATATTTTGTTGTGTGTAATTGTGTCATGTTGTCGTGTAATTCGTTTCCCGATAACTTTCGGAAACGTCCGTGCATGCACTAGAATGTGCTTGGTTTAGCGCGAGGACCGCCTATGGAGAATGCCCTTGGCTTCTCCTTGGTTTTCACCTTTCTAGGTGATCGGCGGTTATGATCGGCGGCTTGGCCACCGAATGAAACCGCCGTTTCAGTCCAGATTGGTCTGAAGCATTTCTGCGGTTAAGATCGGCGGTCACGACCGCCGTTCGAAACAGCCGATTCAAGACTTGATTGATTTATCTCTCAGTCTAATTCAGCGGTTGAATCGGCGGTCATGAAACCGCCGTTCGAAACAGCTATTCATACCTGATTGTTTTTAATCTCTCTGTTTTGATTCGGCGGTTGGAATCGGCGGTCACGAAACCGCCGAATGAACGGCCGTTTATGCTCTGTTCTTCACGAGCTCAATTCGGCGGTCATGATTGGCGGCCTGGCCGCCGATTGAAACCGCCGATCGGCGCGTTTCTTTGAAACTTACTTAATGACCACACTTTGATTTGGCCCCCTATATATATGCCATTTTGTCTTTAGGTCAATTAAGAGAGTTCATAATCAGAATTCATACTTAGGATATTTTTCAAAGAAAAGAAAAATTCCAAGAACTTATTTTTTATTACTCAAACACTTTTTCATGATCATCAATCATCATCTAGCATTATCCTTGATCTTCTAGATGTCATCTTGCATGGATTCTTCATCATACTTTGCTTGGTAAGCTTTTCACTAATATCTTACATATTTTGTGTTTCTCTTAGCTAGCAATCTCAATTAATTACTTGTATGTTATTTTATATACTTTGAATACAAGTTTGAGATTAGTATGATGTATGTTTGAGAAGTTTTTTTGTGATAGCTAATTAAGTTTTGTGCTTAATCTTGATTAGCTAAACTATTTGACATGTCATTTAGTTTTGATATCTAGGATTGTTCTAATTGCATATTAATCATCTTAGATAAGCATATAGGGTTTCCCTTGCTCTATGTTGCATTTGGATATTCATATATTCACTTAGGGTTGTATTCTCTTCATAGAGAAAGTAAGTCTTGTGTGTAGCATCTGGGATTAGGTTGCTTAGAACGCAAGCAAATTGGACTAGGTTCACTCATACCGGGATTAGGTAGGTGTGTGATTACTTCCGGGATTAGGTTGTAATCGTTTTACACATTTAGTGGATTCGAGGTTCGAGTGTGGCTTACTTACTAGCCCGTGGTTTTTCCCGTGAGGGTTTCCATGTAAAAATCAAGTGTTATTTAATTTCCGCATATTTTACTTGATTTATTGCTTTATCTATTTAGGGGTAATTTCGTAATTTTGACTATCACGAAAAATTGGGTAAAAAGCTTAAAATCTATTCACCCCCCCTCTAGATAGTTTTATACACACCGTGTTATAATTTGTTTCACATCATTTATCTCAAGATTAAGATAGACTCTCCGATTGTCCTGATAATGAAAAGACTATTATCTATTGACGTTTCTAGATAAAGCTTTTCATTGTGATCCTGTTCAATGCATCCAGTGCACTAGATTCTTTTACTCGAAGACACTCCGATGATTTTAGACTCATCATATCTCATTTGATCCCACTCAAATGCTAGCAAAAGAATTCTACAACTTTAACAAGATAAAGGTGTCCAACCTTTAACTTAAGTTGTGAACATTATTCAAGACTAACTAAGGAATTGTGTCTACCTCATACATATCCAGATGTACGAACAATTCTTCTTTTCTCATAGTCTTTAGACCTTATGATTATTTACTTTGACAATTATAATATTAAACTATAAATGCTATAAGATTTGTTAAACCAGAAATCACTTTATTAGTATGAAAAAGATTGTTAATTACAACATTACACTCTTGCTATTGAGCATAATCCTAACAATCTCCCACTTGCGCTATAGCAAATGTGTCATATCTCTCATGCCCATGTTCTCTAGATGCTCATACTCAGCTTCCATGGTGGAATCAGCAATACAAGATTGCTTGATACTCCTCCATATGACTATTCCTCCTCCAATAGTAAACACAGCCCCTGATGTGGATTTTCTAGAGTCAGAATCTGATTGGAAATCAGAATCTGTATACCCAACGGGAATTGAATCCCCTCCAGAGTATACAAGCATATTATCTCTCGTTCTCTTGAGATACTTGAAAATATGCTTGACTGCCGTCCAGTGATCAGGACCAGGTTTCGATTGAAACTTGCTAATTATGCCAACAGCAAAACAAATATCTGGTCTAGTGCAGAGCATTGCATACATGAGACTTCCAACTGCCGAGGCATATGGAACTCTACTCATGAATTGCTCTTCATGCTCATTCTTAGGAACTTGTTCCTTAGAAAGTTTGATTCCATGTCTGAAAGGTAACATACCTTTCTTGGAATCCTGCATGGAAAACCTAGACAAGATCTTGTCTATGTATGAAGCTTGGGATAATGCAATCGTTTTATTCTTTCTATCCCTTATTACTTGGATACCTAGAATAAAACTTGCTTCTCCTAAGTCATTCATATCAAATTGTTTTGCTAACCATTCTTTTACTGATGTCAATACACCTACATCATTTCCAATGAGTAGTATATCATCAATATAAAGAATCAGGAAAACCAACTTGTCGCCCTTAATCCTTTTGTATACACAAGGTTCGTCAGGATTCTGAATAAATCCAAAACCTTTGACAGCTTGATCGAACTTTATGTTCCAGGATCTGGATGCTTGCTTTAATCCATATATGGATTTCTGCAACTTGCATACCTTTTCCATTTGGCCCTTTTCAATGAATCCTTCTGGTTGCAACATGTAGATGCTTTCGTCAAGACTTCCATTAAGGAAAGCTGTCTTGACATCCATTTGCCAAATCTCTAGATCTAAAGATGCTGTAATGGATAAGAGTATCCTAATGGATTTAAGCATGGCCACAGGAGAGAAGGTTTCCTTGTAATCGATACCTTCTTTCTGTGTATACCCTTTAGCTACCAATCTAGCTTTAAAGGTTTCCACTTTTCCATCCATACCTCTTTTCCTCTTGTATACCCACTTGCACCCAATGAGTTTTATCCCTTTAGGCAAGTCTACAAGGGACCAGAGTTTGTTATTGAACATGGATTCAAACTCAGATTGCATTGCCTTTTGCCAATGGCGACTTTCAACATCCTCCATTGCTTCCTTATACGTGTAGGGATCATCGTCGTCCGGGAGATTCTCCACTGATTCTCCTAGACCGATGTATCTTTCGGGTTGTGTTCTAACCCTCCCACTACGACGAGGAATGGTAGGTTGTTGATCTTGTGTTGGATCGGAACTTACAATTGGGTTAGGTTGTGTAACCTCTCTTGGAATTGTATCTCCTGACATCTCATTCAGGACAATTCTACTTCTAGGCACAAAATCATTCATATAGTTCTTTTCCAAAAATTTAGCATTTGTCAAAACAAATACTTTAATATCTGAAGGACTATAGAAATAATATCCTTTAGTTTCTTTTGGATAACCTACAAATATACACGTTTCCGAACGGGACTCCATCTTTTCTGTCTTTCCTTTTAACACATGCGCAGGACAACCAAATATCCTTAAGTGTTGTAAACTAGGCTTGTGCCCAGTCCACAACTCATGCGGTGTTTGAGGAACAGACTTAGATGGTATATCGTTTAGAATGTATATAGCAGTTTGTAAAGCATATCCCCAAAAAGAAATAGGAAGTGTTGAATAACTCAACATAAACCTAACCATGTCTAAAAGAGTTCTATTTCTCCTTTCTGCTACCCCATTCTGTTGAGGTGTATCAGGTGCAGAAAAACTGAGAAACTATCCTATTATCAATAAGATATTGCTGAAACTCACCAGATAGATATTCTCCACCACGATCAGATCTCAAGATTTTTATGTGTTTCTCAAGCTGATTTTCTACTTCAGCTTTGAATGCTTTGAACATGTCAAAAACATCCGACTTATGTCGCATGAGATACACATAGCCAAATCTCGAGTAATCATCTGTGAAAGTGATGAAGTACTCATATCCACCTCTAGCTTGAATGCTCATAGGACCACATACATCAGTGTGTATCAATTCTAAACATTCAGTGGCTCTTGCACCTTTGGCCGAGAACGACCTTTCGGTCATTTTACCTTCCAAACAAGATTCACAAGTTGGTAGATCATTAACCTTTAAGTCACTTAAAGGTCCGTCACATACCAATCTTTTAATCCTATTAAGGTTAATATGACCTAGGCGTAAATGCCATATGTAGGTTTCATCTATTGATAATTTTACTCTTTTATGATCAGGTTCCGTTAATTCTGTGTCTAACGAGTGAGAGATATTTCTATGCAAGAAGTATAGACCATTTTCCAATGTACCTTGGCAAATAATTTTGTCATTCGTACTAATAATAAAAACTTTATTAAAATTTAAAAGTAACCGAATATCCAAATTTATTCAAACAAGAAACTGAAATTAAATTCCTCTTGAATTGAGGTACATAATAAACGTCTATGAAATCTAAATGCCTTCTAGAATCCAAATAAACTCTAATATCTCCCACTGCACTTGCAGACACTAACATTCTGTTGCCCAAGCGCAAATTGATTTCATTCTTACTCAACCTTCTCCTTTCTTAGAACCCCTGCAAGGAATAACAAACATGATTAGTGGCTCCAAAGTCTATGATCCAAGAATCAGTAGAATTTGCCAGAAAACATGTTTCAAGATAATTAACATTACCTTCTTCCTTCTTATTCTGGGACTTTGGAGAATTTCTTTTCCAATGTCCATTTTCACCACAAAGGAAGCATTTCCCTTTGATCTTGGTTACTTTCTTGGTCTCCTTCTTGGTAGGCCCAAGTTGTTTTTTCTTCTGTTGTTTCTTGACCTTCTGACGGGTTTTAACAGTAGCAACTTTACCAACCACATGAATCTCTTGACCTTTGCTTTTCACAAGGATCTTTTCAGCACTTTGAACATCTTGCATCAGGCCTTGTAAGGTGTATTCCTTTTTGTTCAAAGTGTAGTCCAATTTGAACTGATCAAAGGAATCTGACAATGAATTGACAACCATATCAATTTTTGTCTTACCATCTATCTCAGCGCCATACAGTTCAGCAATGTTGAGATGTGCTATGACTTTCATCATGTGATCCTTCACAGCCTGTCCAGGTTTCATCCTAAGATTCATAAAAGCAGTCACTGCCTCTCTCTTAGTCGTCCTGGACTTCATAGCAAACATCTCCTCTAGAGACATCATAATATCAGCAGCAGACTCCATTCCTTCATGCTGCTGTTGCAACACGTCGGAGATAGTAGCCATAATGTAACATTTGGCCATATCATCTGAAGTCTTCCACTGCTCATACTCATCTCTTTACATTATGCTAGATTCATTATTAGAAGCAGGTGGTTTAGGAGTAGTTAGAACAAACTTATGTTTTTCACTTTGCAGCAACAACCCAATTTTCCTTTTCCATGTGACATAATTATCTCCAGTTAAAGTGTTATCTTTCAGGATATTTATAAGTGATGGGGTCATGATTTCTGAATAAAACAAAAATTATATAAGTAAATAATCATGATAAAGCACTTTTAAATATTTATCTTGAATTAAATAAATAACTCAATCATAAAAATTCAACGGTGATCTAACACCCATAAATGTTACGCCTCCTTTGGGAGTTCGCACCATTTACTAGTTAGACTAGGTCCCACCTAATTGTTAACATAACAACCAACGTTTTCAATTTTAGCCTTGCAATTTTACTTACAAGAACTCTTGGGAGGATATCAATAAAATTACATTGAGTGTGTTACCAAGATATCGACCCTCAATTTTCTCTCACGAAAATCCCTCCTTGGGGAGTAGATCTCGTTTGAGTCAATTGTCTAGTCTATCCTTGTAAGGAAGTATGTTGCTAAATTCCATTCATGGACGCCCCTTGGGGGGATTACCAATAAACAATAAAGCTCAACTAACCTTGGAGGCCATAGGTGTTACAAAACACCTTCTCCCACTCAATTATTTAAGGCGTGTGATTAAATCCCATAGAATGATTTACCAAGTTATCTAGATGCCAATTTAGATACCTAAATCATTCAATGCATGTTCATACCAAAAGAGATATATGAGTGGCACTCCTATTCTATATGACATGTTATCATACAATAACAAATATTGTAATATTTATGCAAAAATTACATAGCCACAATTTTGGTCCATCCTAGAAAAGCAAGTAAATTACAATTGTTTAGGAATACAAGATCTTCAAGTGGCCATCAACCATACGCTCATCCCTCGGCTGCCCCCCATAGGCGTGCACACCCCACAACCCCACAACCCCACAAAGGGGCTGCCGTGCGCAGCCCATGAGAGTATATAGGGCATGAGAGTATATAGGGCTACCGTGCGCAGCCCACCATGATATGGGCTTGCCATGCGTAGCCCAATCCACTCCTAGGGTGCGCACGGTGCTCGTTCTAGGTTCCAGTTGCTTCCTTTTTCTTCAATCTTCGAATCTTCAATGCTTGAACATATCACAGCAGTATTTAAACTAATAAAATACTGCAGTATTTTTTATTTTTTTTTATTTTTTTTATTCACTGCAGTACTTTTTTACAAAAACTGCACTTAAAATTTAATACACTAAATAAAAAAAAATAGCAACTACAAAGAAGGAATTATGGCGATGATAGACCACCTTTCTTGTTACAATTCCATAACAAAAATTACATTGAAAATCTAGGACCAAAATCGAGCAACAACCATCCACATAAAAACATATATAAATCCATACATCCACATGTAATTATTTATGCGAATACCTAGAGTGCTATCTCTTTCTAAACATGCATAATCACAATAAAAAGAAATAGATTCATGTATATATACGTTAATTAATTAAAAGGGTTCAACCTCGGCTCTGATACCAATTGTAGGGAAAAATCGTAGTACACGCAGCGGAAGCGAGACTAAAAATAGATTTAGTATGTTTTAAAATTTTTCCTTTGATGAACCTTAATCCTTTAAATTAATTAAACATACATATAAAGTAACAAAAAGTAGAATACCTTTTGTCGTGTGATCCGATTGACTTACGTCGATGGTAATCCGCAAGATTTTCAATCCTAGCACGAACGTGAATCACCTAGGAGCGTGGTCTCCCTTTTCTTTGAATTGTGTACCTGAGAATGGATAAACAAACTTTCTTTTTCCTTTTGTTAGTCACAAAACAACCAAAAGAATACAAAGATTATTCTGATCACTTTTGAGTTCTCAATCTAATGATCGAAACTCGCGTGAACCTAATTCGATGTTGTACACACAAGCTTATTGATGAACAAGCAATTAGTGTACTATCAAAAGAATAATCTCTTCTCTCTTTTTTGTCCTGGCAGAATAATCAAACACTTTTCTATGAGTATGAGAAGAAGAAGAAAATTTTATTCCATCAACTTTTTGGGTGGCCGAACCCTATACTATTTCTTATATAGGGTGGCCGAATTTTCTTCTCTTTCCCTTTTAGGGTTGTCGAAATCTACTTGTTGTTTACTTAGGGTTGCCGCAATTCCTTTACTAAAAAGAATTTGTGTTGTACCCTAATTCACATCAACTTTAGACTCCTAACCCTAATACAACTCATAAGTATTTTTATTCTTTATTGACTTAATAAAAAGACTTCTTACTTGATTAAATAAATAAACTTAATTATTTATTTTCTTACCAAACAAGTCTTTTACTTTTAGTATACTACTACCAATAGTATAATTCTAAGAAACATATTTCCTAATCAGAAAAAGATTTTGTTTCTTAATTAAATAATTAATTAATAAATTAATTAATTCTCATTTAATCAAACAATAAAATAAAATAATATTTTTGACTAATAATATAGCCTTGCCGCCCCATATTAAATATATGGGCCAAATATTATTTCCTTATTTTATTTGATCCATTGGACTTTAAATAAAAAGCCCACATGTGAACCAGACCCATTCTTACAAAAAAAAAACAAGCCCACATGCATTTCATTAATATATTAATATAATTGATCAGCCCATTAAACAAATAATGTGCAAATTATATTCTTAATATATTAAATGCAATTCTAGATGGACCCATAAATTGGTCTGGTAGAATATATCAAGTGATCCATGCAAGTCCGTGTGGATTGGGGATCTTGGCGGGCTATCTAAATTTAAGCTTCAATAGACATAACCTAATCACAATCAACAAATGATTCACTTAGGTCTGATCCATTAATTTTAACTCATTCCACTAAAGAGCTAAAATTGAACTCTTAAATAAAGATAGAATAAGAAGATGTTCCTCATTCATACCCTAGACAATTATGTTGGAGATAGTGTATCCTCGTGATTAATATCAGTAATCGCCAAGAGTTCATAGACCGCCTATAACTCTCCAAGTTACCATATTTACTCATATTACCACGTTTTAAACTTGGATATTTTGACTTGTCCATAAGCCATGTTTGCAATAGTCACTATCGAAAACTCAACGTTGAGATTTAATATCCAATTACCTCAAAACATCCATATGATGATATTATACTCTCATTTAATAAATGGAGCCACGATGTCCATATCTATAAATGAAGTCCTCTATCGATTAACAAATGAATATCACCAAACTATCGAGGATAGACTATGCTATATAATCGTACTTATTGATAACTCAAATGATATCACTTGCAACCATAAGTCCATCATTTATCTCAGGATTAAGATAGACTCTCCGATTGTCCTGATAATGAAAAGACTATTATCTATTGACAGTTCTAGATAAAGCTTTTCATTATGATCATGTTCAATGCACCCAGTGCATTATATTCTTTTACTCAAAGACACTCCGATGATTTTAGACTCATCATATCTCATTTGATCCCACTCAAATGCTAGCAAAATAATTCTACAACTTTAACAAGATAAATGTGCCCAACCTTTAACTTAAGTTGTGAACATTATTCAAGGCTAACTAAAGAATTGTGTCTACCTCATACATATCCAGATGTACGAACAATTCTTCTTTTCTCATAGTCTTTAGACCTTATGATTATTTACTTTGACAATTATAATATTAAACTATAAATGCTATAAGATTTGTTAAACCAGAAATCACTTTATTAATATGAAAAAGATTGTTAATTACAACATTACACTCTTGTTATTGAGCATAATCCTAAGAAGAAGTGATTCCCAGCTTGTAATCAACCAAGTATCCAGTGTGTACCAAGCGAAAGGAGATAACATGATAGCATACCTCAAAAAGGTCCAAGAAGCAGCAACAAGATTCAAGAGTATGAAGATGGAACAGATTCCTCGAGAGAAGAACCATCGAACATATGTCCTGGCCAAGGTAGCTGTAACCGGAGGACGAACATTACCAAAAGGGATACCACTCCAACTAATACCCCGACCCAGCATTGCTACAGGGTTATGTAAGGATTCCCATTAATTGATTGGCTTATTTCGTGGTCAAACCACATGTTGGGGTTCGGTTGTAATGGTAGTCTAGGTGATTAAGGTTGAAGATCAAAGACCCTTTCCAAGACCTCAAGAGGACAAGCACCAAAGGTATATTTGTAGTGCTTACTTTGCCTTAAAGAGATATAGTTGCACACACACACACACAACATGCATAACTCTTATTCTTGAATATTGTGTTTATATTTTGTGTGCATTGTGCTTTATTGTTTATTCAATGTCTCTTCTTGCATTAAATTGATTGCATCTTGTTATATGAAATGCCATGACATGATAGGCATTAGGATGCATTCAATACCCACACTTGCACCTCATGTTTGTTAGCTTTTAGTGTGGAGTAATTTGTTTCCCGAAGGATGTTCGGAAACGTCTACGCGTGCACGTTGGTGTGCTCGGTTTTGCGCGAAGACCGCCCACAGAGAATGCCCTTGGCTTCTCCTTGGTTTTCACCATTATTGGTGATCGGCGGTTATGATCGGTGGCCTGGCCGCCGAATGAAACCGCAGTTTGCTTCCAGGAGCAAGTCTACGGTCACGATCGGCGGTCACGACCGCCGTTCAAGACCTGATTGATTTTATCTCTCGGTCTAATTCGGCGGTTGGGATCGGTGGTCACGAAACCGCCGAATGAAACCGCCGTTGTTCCCCTGTTCATCTCGGGCTCAATTCGGCGGTCTCTATCGGCAGCCTGGCCGCCGATTGAAACCGCCGATCAGTGCGTTTCAAGGGCAAAATTGTCTTTTCACTTGCCTTGTTCTTGATGTCTATAAATATCTAACTTTCTCATGATCTGAATAAGTTCTTTTACTCTTAAGAACCCTAATCTTCAAAGATAGATTTTGAGAGAAAATCAAATCAAGAACTCACCTTTAACCACTCAAATCAAACCCCTTTTGCATCAAATTTCATATTGCATCTCCTATGTCTATATAGAGTGCATCCATGTATGGGTTTGCATCATCACAACTTGCTTGGTAAGATTTTGATTAATTTCATCTCATTTTAGTATTTTAAATACCAAGCCATCTCTTTTAAATTACTTGTATGTTTTAGATCATATGCTAAATACAAGAAAAGAGATTAATTGTGATGAATTTGATTGAGTGTTGTTTTTGATAGATATCTAGGTTTTTATAATCTATGATTATCTATGCTATGTGACATGTCATTTAATAATTGATATCTAGGATTGATTTAAATTGATTATCTCATCATCCTAGATAAGCATCTAAGGTTACCTAGCCTTGTTTGTTATTTGAATATTCATATATATTCACATAGGTTGTTTCTCTTCATTGAGAAGTAAGTCTTGGGGCTAATAGTGCTTAGGCCTCAAGCAAATTGAAATAGGGTTGCTAATAAAGGCCCGCTGGGTAGAAGTGAGGGGTTACAGACCGGAGTGTTAGACGAGGTCTACATAGGTTGTAAACTTCATTTCAATTAGTGATTTCGAGTTCCGAGTGTGGCGCACTATACAGCCCGTGGTTTTTCCCAGTGGTTGGGTTTCCATGTATACATCAAGTGTTATTTAAATTCCGCACTATATTACACTTGTATGTATTTTTGACTAGTAGGGGCATTTTCGTAAAATTGACTTGCATGCGAAAATTGGGTAATAATCGTTAAAATCTATTCACCCCCCTTCTAGATAACATATTTAGAAGACACCGAGTATTCTTTTCAATTGGTATCAAAGCGGGTTCCTAGATATACTTAGGTGATCCTTTGCTCATTGTTGGTGTGTTTTGCATTTTGTATGTTTGTTTGATTTCTTCATACATTTTGCATTCTTCTCATGTGCATTCATTCAACGCAAACACTATGAGTGATTTCGTGAAAAAAGAAATTGACTCCGTTGAGGAGATGCCTCTCTTACTAGAGAGATTTAGGAGATTTGTGAAATTAACCACCTCACCTCCTAAGAAGAAGTTGACCACCTCACCTCCTAAGAAGAAGAAGAAGACAATTGCTTTGGAAACTTCGAAGCATGACAAGAAGGAGGGTATTTCAATTGAAGACATGGGACTCAATGACAAGCCAAACCAAGGAGTGTCTTCAAGAGAGGGGATTCAGTGCTACGAATGTGGAGGATTCGGGCATTTCTCCCCAGAGTGTGGAAACTTGAAGGATAGAAGAAAAGGGAAGGCGTTGGCCACCTTATGGGATAAATATGAAGATAACGAAAATCCTTCAAGTGATGAAGAACTTGACATCATCTACACGAAATTTGGAGCCAAGAGTGTAGAAGTTGAAGAAGATGGCAAAGTTGCTTATACTTGTGATCCCCAAGAAGAACAAGATATAGAAGTAGTTGGTGTAGCTACTCATCGGGATTTGGCTCATTCCTCGTCAAGAGACAAATTTGATGATCTTGATGAAGGAGATGACTCCATTGGTGAAATGGAGATTAGAGGAGATGACACAAGTGTTGAATATTTGTCATCTAACTCCACAAATGGATATGTGGAGGGTATGGATCTTAATGACTACAAAGTCAAAGTTGAGAGCTCGATGATGAGGAACAAGGAAGAAATTAGAAGATTAAAAGAAGAGAATCTAGAGCTTTCAACACTAGTAGACCACTTGTGTGAAGAAGTGGTGAGATCCATGGCGGATGAAGATAAGCTAAAAGACAACTTAGCCTTATCTAAGAGGAGAGAAGAAGAGCTAGAAAGAGAGCTTGAAGAAGTTAAGGTCTTAATGGCTAAGATGACTTCAAGCACCAAGATGCTTGACCACATGTTGGGAGTTGGGAGTTGGAAGAAAGCCAAGTGACAAGAGAGGTCTTGGCTACATTGATGACAAGGATGCCTCCTCCACAAGCAAGACATCCTTGGTCATGGACATGGACTCCAGTATGTCCCCTCCTCCTCAACACCCTAGGAACAAGATTGACCTAGGAGTGTGTTCAAGAAGTGCCCAAGTGTTTGAGGCACCAAAAGGTCAAGCTCAAGCTCACACCCAAAGGGCTCCTCACACTATCTTCCCTCAAAGTCAAAAACAGAATGGGAAGAGTTCAATCATGCAAGCTCAGACAAGCAAGCAACCTCGTCTTGGTTATCAACAAAGGAGGAGAGATCCTATCCAACAACCAAGACAACCACAACGACAAGGGAAAGCTCCTATCCATGCCAAAGGGAATGGTATGATTCCTAACTTTTTTCCCACTTGTCATTTTTGTGGTATTGTTGGTCATATTAGACCAAGTTGCTTGCATTACATTGAAATATGTAGAGCTAAAAGCATGTTTGACAAGAAAAAGGCTAGAGCTAAGATACTTCATAAAAAGGAAGAAAATAATTTACATAATCCTTTTTCATCTTGTTCTCTAGAACCTTCGTCCACTAGGATTGACTTAGTGTTACCTAGGTGGATTAAAAATGATGAACCCGCTTGCTACGAGACTAACAAGTCTCAAATAGGTTCAACTAAGTCCAAAGGACTTGGTAGGTCCATAGGACCTCATGCCCTTCTTTGAAGCGGTATGGAAAATTGACCCCATATGGGGAACTTAAGCAAAGAGAGCTATTTTGCATTCTTGTCACTTGCAAAAAATTTGAAATATCTTATGCTTCTCTTTTTGTTGCTTGAGTAAGCTTGGTTACACTGTATATATATTTTCTATTCAATAAGTGTGATAAATGCTTTTATTGCAATCCATGTCATATTTATGTTCAAACATGCATTTTTGGACTAGGAGATATTTACATAGGATTTAATTTGAATGACCTATAATGATCTCCATGACATGATGATTGCTAAATGACATGCTAAATGCTAATCTTGAAAAGCATGTTTTGATGATTGCATTTCTTAACTACAAAGAATGTGTGAAAAAGCTTATGAGACTCAAATGAAAAAGGATCTTGTATCCATTCAAGGATTTTACAATCCAAATGTCTCTCTTTCTTTATTGGTTGAACATGTCTACTATCATACGGATATCTTATCCGGAAAAATCAAGTAGGGTGCAAAGTTGCTCATGACATGTTTGGCTTATAAAGTTGGATATAGTTGTTCTTAAATTGAAATCAATGAAAACCTATATCCTTGCTTCTCTCATGACATTGGTGAAATTGGTTTGAATTCATATTAAAAACCTTTGTCATTTGCTTTGCCAAATACCATGGTATTTTGGACTTAAATGCTACATGTCTTGTATGCAAAGCAATTTTTTGATTCACACATTTTATTTAAATAAATCTCCTTGTTTCTCTCCAATAAATTGAGATTGCATAAAGTGACTTATATTGATTATGCAAATATCTAAAATGCTACTATCTCTCTTTGCCTTGAGTAACCCGGTTGGGGACTACTCCTTTGTCTATATCATGACAAAAAGGGGGAGTAGGTTGTGGTAAGAGGAGTTGCAAATTGTAGTAGCAATTGTGCATGTTGGGGAGAATACTTATTGAGGGGGAGCATTTGCACATTCATACATTGCATGATGTTGTACTTAAATTCTTAAATGCAAATGCTTGTTTTATCTCACTTGATTCATCTCACCTTTTCTTGTATTGGAAAGTATAGAAACTTGTTTTTCAGGGATTGATTATACAAGAGATTGAAGACTTCAAGATTTATTTTATCTTATCTCTTTGTATTGTAGAAAATCTTAATAGACCCATAGTTTCTATTATGTTGTGAGGAATCAATGTGAGTGGTGGTTTTGTCACGAAATAGCCAAAGGGGGAGATTGTAAGGATTCCCATTAATTGATTGGCTTATTTCGTGGTCAAACCACATGTTGGGGTTCGGTTGTAAGGGTAGTCTAGGTGATTAAGGTTGAAGATCAAAGACCCTTTCCAAGACCTCAAAAGGACAAGCACCAAAGGTATATTTGTAGTGCTTACTTTGCCTTGAAGAGATATAGTTGCACACACACACAACATGCATAACTCTTATTCTTGAATGTTGTGTTTATATTTTGTGTGCATTGTGCTTTATTGTTTATTCAATGTCTCTTCTTGCATTAAATTGATTGCATCTTATTATATGAAATGCCATGACATGATAGGCATTAGGATGCATTCAATACCCACACTTGCACCTCATGTTTGTTAGCTTTTAGTGTGGAGTAATTCGTTTCCCGAAGGATGTTCGGAAACGTCCGCGCGTGCACGTTGGTGTGCTCAGTTTTGAGCGAAGACCGCCCACGAAGAATGCCCTTGGCTTCTCCTTGGTTTTCACCATTATTGGTGATCGGCGGTTATGATCGGCGGCCTGGCCGCCGAATGAAACCGCAGTTTGCTTCCAGGAGCAAGTCTGCGGTCACGATCGGCGGTCACGACCACCGTTCGAAACCGTCGTTCAAGACCTGATTGATTTTATCTCTCGGTCTAATTCGGCGGTTGGGATCGGCGGTCACGAAACCGCAGAATGAAACCGCCGTTGTTCCCCTGTTCATCTCGGGCTCAATTCGGCGGTCTCTATCAGTGGCCTGGCTGCCGATTGAAACCGCCGATCGGTGCGTTTCAAGGGCAAAATTCTCTTTTCACTTGCCCTGTTCTTGATGTCTATAAATAGCTAACTTTCTCATGATCTGAATAAGTTCTTTTACTCTTAAGAACCCTAATCTTCAAAGGTAGATTTTGAGAGAAAATCAAATCAAGAACTCACCTTTAACCACTCAAATCAAACCCCTTTTGCATCAAATTTCATATTGCATCTCCTATGTCTATATAGAGTGCATCCATGTATAGGTTTGCATCATCACAACTTGCTTGGTAAGATTTTGATTAATTTCATCTTATTTTAGTATTTTAAATACCAAGCCATCTCTTTTAAATTACTTGTATGTTTTAGATCATATGCTAAATACAAGAAAAGAGATTAATTGTGATGAATTTGATTGAGTGTTGTTTTTGATAGATATCTAGGTTTTTATAATCTATGATTATCTATGCTATATGACATGTCATTTAGCAATTGATATCTAGGATTGATTTAAATTGATTATCTCATCATCCTAGATAAGCATCTAAGGTTATCTAGCCTTGTTTGTTATTTGAATATTCATATATATTCACATAGGTTGTTTCTCTTCATTGAGAAGTAAGTCTTGGGGCTAAGAGTGCTTAGGCCTCAAGCAAATTGGAATAGGGTTGCTAATAAAGGCCCGCTGGGTAGAAGTGAGGGGTTACAGACCGGAGTGTTAGACGAGGTCTACATAGGTTGTAAACTTCATTTCAATTAGTGATTTCGAGTTCCGAGTGTGGCACACTATACAGCCTGTGGTTTTTCCCAGTGGTTGGGTTTCCACGTATACATTAAGTGTTATTTAAATTCCGCACTATATTACACTTGTATGTATTTTTGACTAGTAGGGGTATTTTCGTAAAATTGACTTGCATGCAAAAATTGGATAATAATCGTTAAAATCTATACACCCCCCCTCTAGATAACATATTTAGAACACATTGAGTATTCTTTTCAGGTTAGAAGTGACCCCGGTTGATCGACTCCCTTGCTTGATGGATCCTATAGCTGATTACCTCCAAAATGACACTCTCCCAGAAGATCTGGATCAAGCACACAAGCTCAAAAGAACTGCTACCCAGTATTGCCTGGTAGACGGATACCTCTACCATAAAGGAAAGTCACTTCCGTTGCTGAGAAGTCTGCATCTGGATGGCGCTCAATGGGCGCTAAATGAGGTTTACACAGGGGACTACGGCAACCACGTATCAGGTGAGACCTTGGTTTATCAAGTTCTTAGAATGGGCTACTTCTGGCCTACTCTTCACCAGGATGCCAAGAAATTTTTACAATCCTGTGAGCTGTGTCAGAAGACAGCAAAATTACATCACCTACCTCCAGAAAGACTCACTTCTATCAACACACCTTACCCATTTGCTATCTGGGGGCTGGACTTGATCGGACCACTTCCGACTTCTCTTGGACAAGCCAAGCACGCTGTAGTGGCCATAGATTTCTTTACCTGGTAGGTGGAAGCAAAGTCCCTGGTTCAGACCACTGAAGCAAACACCACAAACTTTGTCAAGGAAAGCATTGTCTACCGATTTGGTACCCCAATGGCCATAATCACTGATCTGGGAAAACAGTTTGACAATGCCAATTTTAGGTCTTTCTGTGAGAAGCAGGGTATCAACCTTCATTTTGCCTCGGTAGCCCACCCTCAGACTAACAGGTTAGTGGAAGCTACCAAAAAGACCATCAAGAAGCTCCTTAAGAAGAAACTCCAACAAAAGAAAGGGAAGTGGGTTGAAGAGCTTTCTAATGTTCCGTGGGCTTATTGGACTACTAAGAGGACTGCTACTGGAGAAACTCCTTACTCACTGGCTTTTGGGACAGAAGCAGTCTCACCTATTGAGCATAGACTGATATCTTTCAGGGTCTAACACTTTGAGTTAGAAGATAATGAAACGAAGTTGAGAGCTAGTCTAGACCTCCTCGAGGAGAAACAAGATAAAGCTGCAGAACGGGTAGTAGCCTACCAGAGCAAGATAGCCCGATTATTCAATAGAAAGGTGAAGACTCGAAACGTTAAAGAGGGGGACTTGGTCCTCAGAAAGGTGACCCAGAATACCTGGAAAAGGTCTAACGGGGTGTTAACCCCTAACTGGGAAGGTCCCTACCTGATAAAGATATTGGTTCGAAAAGGGGCTTACAAGCTAGAAGACATGGATGGTTACCCGGTAGACCACACTTGGAATGCCGATCACCTTAAAAGGTTTTAACCTTAGAGTCTGAAGAAGAATTTATCTCGGTTGGTATGCTTCTAAATTACCCCGATTTTTGCTTTGTATTCGCTTCTTGGGAAATTCAATAAAGTCAGTTTTTGTTCTCCTACATGATTCTCCTAAGTTCACCTTGCAAATTTCACCATTTTTGATCGCCTCAAGACCAAGAAAGGCCACATGGCATTCCTGCTGCCTTGGTCAGAGTATACCCTCCTCCCGGAAGGATATGGTGCATAAATGCCTAAGTGGCATAGCCACCTACCAGACGATCACTTGTGCATCCCACGGCTGCCTCTATGGGCGTGCGCACTCCACAACCCCAACAAGGGCTGCCGTGCGCAGCCCACAGTCCAACATGCACAGCTGCGTGCAATCTTGCACGCATGCATTGAAAGTCCTAGAGGCGTGTTCAATATAAAGCTAGAGGGGGGGTGAATAGATTTTAGCTATTATTACCCAATTTTCGCATACAAGTCAATATTACGAAAATGCCCCTACTAGTTAAATATACAAGCAAGTGTAATATAGTGCGGAATTAAAATAACACTTGATGTATACGTGGAAACCCAACCACTGGGAAAAACCACGGGCTGATTAGTGCGCCACACTCGGACCTCGAAATCCACTAATCGAAATGGAGTTTACAACCTATGTAGACCTCGTCTAACACTCCGGTCAATAACCCCCCACTTCTACCACTCGGGCCTTTAAAAGTGGCTCTAGTCCAATTGCTTGAGGCCTAAGCAACCTTAGCCTCAAGACTTAATTCTCTAAGAAGAGATTATGCAACCTATGTGAATATGTATTAATATTCAAATAACAAACAAGGCTAGGTAACCTTAGATGCTTATCTAGGATGATGATATAATCAATTTAATCAACCCTAGATATCAATTGCTAAATGACATGTCAAATAGCTTAGCTAATCAAGATTAAGCAAAAACCTAATTAGCTATCACAAAAACAACACTCAATTAATTCATCACAATTAATTCTCTATTCTTGTATTTATCATATGATCAACAACATACAAGTAAATAAAAAGAGAATATGCTTGATAGTAAAAATACTAAAATAAGATGAAACTAATCAAAATCTTACCAAGCATATTGTGATGATGCCAATCCAATCATAGATGCTTTCTATGTAGACATAGAGGATGCAATATGAAATTTGATGCAAAAAGGATTTGATTTGAGTGTTTAAAGGTGGGTTCTTGAATTGATTTTTTCTCAAAAATCTCTCTTGAAAGATTAGGGTTCTAATTGCTCAAGAAGCTTGTTCAGAGATTGAGAAAACAAGATATTTATAGACATCAAGAATTGGGCATGTGAAAAGACACTTTTGCCCCTGAAACGCACCGTTCGGCGGTTTAAATCGGCGGTCAGGCCGCCGATGACGACCGCCGAATTGAGCTCGTGAAGAACAGAGCATTAACGGCGGTTTCATTCGGCGGTTTCGCGACCGCCGATACAACCGCCGAATCAAACCCGAGAGATTAAAATCGATCAGGTATGAACGGCGGTTTCGAACGGCGGTCGTGACCGCCGATATTGACCGCAAAATTGCTTCAGACCAATCTGGACTGAAACGGCGGTTTCAGTCGGCGGCCAGGCCGCCGATCATAACCGCCGATCACCAACAATGGTGAAAACCAAGGAGAAGCCAAGGGCATTCTCCAAAGGCGGTCTTCGCGCGAAACCAAGCACTCATTAGTGCAAGCGCGGACGTTTCCGAACAATGTCGGGAAACGAATTATAAGGCACATATACACACAACAAGATATATCAACCAAAGTGCTAGTGTGTAAAGTGACATGTGAAGAGATGCACATAAAAATAAGCAAGTATGCAATCATAGCAAGAATGCTAAGTGTGTGTGTGCTACTAAATCTCTTCAAAGAAAAACAAGCACAAGAGATTATACCTTTGGCGTGCTTGTATCTTGAGGTCATGGAAGGGCCTTTGATCTTCAACACTAAACACTTAGACTACCCTTACATTCAAAACCCCAACATGTGGTTTGACCACGAAATAAGCCAATCAAAAAAACGGGAATCCTTACAATCTCCCCCTTTGGCTATTTCGTGACAAAACCACCACTCACATTGATTCCTCACAACAAAAATAAACCTATGGGTCAATGAAGATTTTCTACAATACAAAGAGATATATAAAAATAAAACTTGAAGTCTTCAATCTCTTGTAGAACAATCATTCCCTGAAACAAGGTTTCTAAACTTTCCAAAACAAGTAAAAGTGAGATGAATCAAGTGAGGACATAAACAAGCATTTGCATTTCTAAGAAATTAAACACAACATCATGCAATGTATGATGAATGCAATGCTCCCCCTCAAAGGGTTACTCCCCCTCAATGTATATTCTCCCCAATGTGCACCAATTGCTACAACAATTTGCACCTCCCCTTACCACATTATACTCCCCCTTTTTGTCATGATATAGACAAAGGAGTAGTCCCCAACCGGGTCACTCAAGGCAAAGAGAGATAGTAGCATTCTAGTATATGCATAATCAATATAAGTCACTTTATGCAATCTCAATTAATCAGAGAGAAACGAGGAGATTTATTAGATAAAATGTGTGAAACAAAATGCTTTGCATACAAGACATATTGCATTCAAGTCCAAAATACCATGGTATTTGGCAAAGCAAATGACAAAGGTTTCTAATAGGAATTCAAACCAATTTCACCATTGTCATGAGAGAAGCAAGGATATAGAAATTTCATTGATTTCAATTTAAGAACAACTATATCCAACTTTATAAGCTAAACATGTCATGAGCAACTTTGCACCCTATTTGATTTTTCCGGGAATGAAACCCGTATGATAGTAGACATGTTCAACCAATAAAGAAAGAGAGACATTTGGATTGTAAAATCCTTGAATGGATACTAGATCCTTTTTCATTTGAGTCTCATTAGCTTTTTCACACAAGTTTTTGCATTTAAGAACGCAATTATCAATTCATGCTTTTTCATTTGAGCATGTACATGAATTTCATGCTTTTCATAAGACATTAGCATGTTATTTAAGAATCATCATGTCATGGAGATAATCATAGGTCATTCAAATCATACTTCCTACATACATCTCCTAGTCCAAAATGCATGTTTGAACATAAATATGACATGGATTGTAAACAAGCAAGGTTCACACTTATTGAATTGAAAACATATATACATATGTGCAACCAAGCTTACTCAAGCAATCAACCAAGAAGCATAAGATTTTTCAAATTTTTTTGCAAGTGACAAGAATGCAAAAATAGCTCTCTTTGCTTGAGTTCCCCATATGGGGTTAGTATCATCCTTCATTAATGAAGGGCATGAGGTCCTATGGACCTACCAAGTCCATTTGACTTGGTTGAACCTATTTGAGACTTGTTAGTCTCATAGCAAGCGGGTTCATTTTTCCTTATCCACATAGATATAACATTTTTCTTCTTAGTGGTCAAAGGTTCAAGAGTACTAGAATTAATAGGATCATGAATATGAATGTTTTCCTTCCTATTAGCATGCATTCTAGCTCTTATCATTTTCTTTTCAATCATGCTTTTGATTCTACATAATTTAATGAAATGAAAGCAATTTGGTCTAATGTGACCATTAATACCACAAAAGTGACATGTAGGGACAAATTTAGAATTCATACCATGTCCTTGTGCATGCATAGGAGCCATCCCATGACTTTGTGGTTGAGCGGGTTCAAATCTTCTTTGTTGTTGAACCGGTCTAGCTTGCTTCCTTGTCTCATTTTGCATGATTGACCTCTTCCCTTGATGAATATGAGCTTGAGGGAAGTTAGGTTGAGGAACTTTTTGAGCTTGAGGTTGTCTCTTAGGAGCTACCTTCACTTGTGCATTTCTTGAACATTGTCCTAGATCAATTTTCTTCCTAGGAGTGTGCACCGGTGAGGCTTCTATCTTGCCCAAACTCTTGACAAAGACGGTCTTGGTTGGAGTAGTGATCTCCTTTGTTTCTTCATACCCAATACCTCTCTTGTCACAAGGGTTCTTTCCACTACCAAGAATGTGGTCAAGTTTCTTGGTGCTTGTAGTCATCCTAGACAATGACTCTATGGCTTCAACAAGCTCTCTCTTCAACCCTTCTTCATTCCTCTTAGACATAGCTAGCTCATCCCTTAGCTTGTCTTCAATCTTCTTGGATGCCTCCACTTGTTTACTTAAGTAGTCATTGTGTGTTGAAAGTTCTAGATTTTCATCCTCTAAAATCTTCAACTTTATATTTTTCTTCTCCAATGAACTTTCACACTTGACTATAAAGTCATTTACATCCATTTTCTCTACACCTCCATTTGTAGAGATAGATGAGGAGTCATCTTCACTTAAGTTATCTCCTCCACTCTCATTCTCACTAATGGAGTCATTTCCCTCATTTAGACCTCCACCTTGATCTCTTGAGTCAATGAGAGTCATATCCCAATGAGTAGCTACATATATCTTCTCTAGAGCTACTTCTTCATCTTTTTCTTCTATGGGATCACTAGTCAAGTCATTCTTACCAACAACTTTATCTTCTACACACGTGGCCCCAAATGCCGTGTAGTTGATGGTAAGCTCATCATCACTTGATGACTTATCTCCCTCTCCGGAGTCATCACTTTCACTCCATGTGGCGGCCATCACTTTTGCCATCTTGTTCTTCAAGTTCCCACAATCCGGTGAGATGTGACCTATACCACCACACTCATAGCATTGGACCCCTTTCTTCTCACTATGCTCTTGCCTAGGCTCAAAATTCTTGAAGGGAGCTTTTTTCTTCAAGTTTTGGCCCTTGGATCCAACGCCCTTGTTCTCGAACTTGACAAACTTCTTGAATCTTCTAAGTAGCAAAGCCATGTCTTGGTCCGAGTCACCTTTTTCCTCCTTCACAACCTTGGAAGCATTCAAAGCAATTCCTTTTTGCTTTTTAGGAGGTGAAATACTAGGAGCCTTCCTAGATTCATAGGCGAGGAGTCTTCCAATCACCTCGCTCGGCTTCATATCCTTGTAAGTGCTATTCTCCTCTAAAGCCGTCACTTTTGATTCGAACCTAGCGGGGAGAGACCTCATAATTTTCTGCTTAACTCTCCTATCCGAATAAGGATCACCGAGTTGATGGCTTTGATTCACAATATCCATCAACTTGACTTCAAAGTCATTGAAGCACTCATCCTCCTCCATTTTAAGCAACTCAAATTGCGTTTGAAGGACTTGTAGCTTCGAATCCTTAACCACATCGGTTCCTTCGCGTGCAACCTCTAGGATATCCCATGCCTCCTTGGCTATCCTAGTGTTCTGAATCAGTTTGTACTGATTTTCATCCACTGCACATAGAAGAGCATGCCATGCCTTCCTATTCCATTTTGAAGTCTCAAACTCTTCAGGTGACCATTGGGCCTTTGGCTTGAGTACTTCTTCTCCACCACCCGTGGGAGTCATCATAGGAGGTGCATACCCATCTTCAATTGCCATCCATGCCCTATCATGGATTTGGCACACATATGCCTCCATCTTGCCTTTCCATGAGGCATAATTCACACCGGTGAGGAGAGGAGGCCGTGTGCTTGAAGCACCCTCATGGTTGCCACCGAATCCACTCATTGTCTCAAATGAATGAATGAAATGTATGCAAAATGTATGAATGAGCAAAAATCACACAAATGCACAACACACCTAAAATGAGCTAGGATCACCTAAGTATATCTAGGAACCCGCTCTGATACCAATTGAAAGTCCTAGAGGCGTGTTCAATATAAAGCTAGAGGGGGGGTGAATAGATTTTAGCTATTATTACCCAATTTTCGCATACAAGTCAATATTACGAAAATGCCCCTACTAGTTAAATATACAAGCAAGTGTAATATAGTGCGGAATTAAAATAACACTTGATGTATACGTGGAAACCCAACCACTGGGAAAAACCACGGGCTGATTAGTGCGCCACACTCGGACCTCGAAATCCACTAATCGAAATGGAGTTTACAACCTATGTAGACCTCGTCTAACACTCCGGTCAATAACCCCCCACTTCTACCACTCGGGCCTTTAAAAGTGGCTCTAGTCCAATTGCTTGAGGCCTAAGCAACCTTAGCCTCAAGACTTAATTCTCTAAGAAGAGATTATGCAACCTATGTGAATATGTATTAATATTCAAATAACAAACAAGGCTAGGTAACCTTAGATGCTTATCTAGGATGATGATATAATCAATTTAATCAACCCTAGATATCAATTGCTAAATGACATGTCAAATAGCTTAGCTAATCAAGATTAAGCAAAAACCTAATTAGCTATCACAAAAACAACACTCAATTAATTCATCACAATTAATTCTCTATTCTTGTATTTATCATATGATCAACAACATACAAGTAAATAAAAGAGAATATGCTTGATAGTAAAAATACTAAAATAAGATGAAACTAATCAAAATCTTACCAAGCATATTGTGATGATGCCAATCCAATCATAGATGCTTTCTATGTAGACATAGAGGATGCAATATGAAATTTGATGCAAAAAGGATTTGATTTGAGTGTTTAAAGGTGGGTTCTTGAATTGATTTTTTCTCAAAAATCTCTCTTGAAAGATTAGGGTTCTAATTGCTCAAGAAGCTTGTTCAGAGATTGAGAAAACAAGATATTTATAGACATCAAGAATTGGGCATGTGAAAAGACACTTTTGCCCCTGAAACGCACCGTTCGGCGGTTTAAATCGGCGGTCAGGCCGCCGATGACGACCGCCGAATTGAGCTCGTGAAGAACAGAGCATTAACGGCGGTTTCATTCGGCGGTTTCGCGACCGCCGATACAACCGCCGAATCAAACCCGAGAGATTAAAATCGATCAGGTATGAACGGCGGTTTCGAACGGCGGTCGTGACCGCCGATATTGACCGCAAAATTGCTTCAGACCAATCTGGACTGAAACGGCGGTTTCAGTCGGCGGCCAGGCCGCCGATCATAACCGCCGATCACCAACAATGGTGAAAACCAAGGAGAAGCCAAGGGCATTCTCCAAAGGCGGTCTTCGCGCGAAACCAAGCACTCATTAGTGCAAGCGCGGACGTTTCCGAACAATGTCGGGAAACGAATTATAAGGCACATATACACACAACAAGATATATCAACCAAAGTGCTAGTGTGTAAAGTGACATGTGAAGAGATGCACATAAAAATAAGCAAGTATGCAATCATAGCAAGAATGCTAAGTGTGTGTGTGCTACTAAATCTCTTCAAAGAAAAACAAGCACAAGAGATTATACCTTTGGCGTGCTTGTATCTTGAGGTCATGGAAGGGCCTTTGATCTTCAACACTAAACACTTAGACTACCCTTACATTCAAAACCCCAACATGTGGTTTGACCACGAAATAAGCCAATCAAAAAAACGGGAATCCTTACAATCTCCCCCTTTGGCTATTTCGTGACAAAACCACCACTCACATTGATTCCTCACAACAAAAATAAACCTATGGGTCAATGAAGATTTTCTACAATACAAAGAGATATATAAAAATAAAACTTGAAGTCTTCAATCTCTTGTAGAACAATCATTCCCTGAAACAAGGTTTCTAAACTTTCCAAAACAAGTAAAAGTGAGATGAATCAAGTGAGGACATAAACAAGCATTTGCATTTCTAAGAAATTAAACACAACATCATGCAATGTATGATGAATGCAATGCTCCCCCTCAAAGGGTTACTCCCCCTCAATGTATATTCTCCCCAATGTGCACCAATTGCTACAACAATTTGCACCTCCCCTTACCACATTATACTCCCCCTTTTTGTCATGATATAGACAAAGGAGTAGTCCCCAACCGGGTCACTCAAGGCAAAGAGAGATAGTAGCATTCTAGTATATGCATAATCAATATAAGTCACTTTATGCAATCTCAATTAATCAGAGAGAAACGAGGAGATTTATTAGATAAAATGTGTGAAACAAAATGCTTTGCATACAAGACATATTGCATTCAAGTCCAAAATACCATGGTATTTGGCAAAGCAAATGACAAAGGTTTCTAATAGGAATTCAAACCAATTTCACCATTGTCATGAGAGAAGCAAGGATATAGAAATTTCATTGATTTCAATTTAAGAACAACTATATCCAACTTTATAAGCTAAACATGTCATGAGCAACTTTGCACCCTATTTGATTTTTCCGGGAATGAAACCCGTATGATAGTAGACATGTTCAACCAATAAAGAAAGAGAGACATTTGGATTGTAAAATCCTTGAATGGATACTAGATCCTTTTTCATTTGAGTCTCATTAGCTTTTTCACACAAGTTTTTGCATTTAAGAACGCAATTATCAATTCATGCTTTTTCATTTGAGCATGTACATGAATTTCATGCTTTTCATAAGACATTAGCATGTTATTTAAGAATCATCATGTCATGGAGATAATCATAGGTCATTCAAATCATACTTCCTACATACATCTCCTAGTCCAAAATGCATGTTTGAACATAAATATGACATGGATTGTAAACAAGCAAGGTTCACACTTATTGAATTGAAAACATATATACATATGTGCAACCAAGCTTACTCAAGCAATCAACCAAGAAGCATAAGATTTTTCAAATTTTTTGCAAGTGACAAGAATGCAAAAATAGCTCTCTTTGCTTGAGTTCCCCATATGGGGTTAGTATCATCCTTCATTAATGAAGGGCATGAGGTCCTATGGACCTACCAAGTCCATTTGACTTGGTTGAACCTATTTGAGACTTGTTAGTCTCATAGCAAGCGGGTTCATTTTTCCTTATCCACATAGATATAACATTTTTCTTCTTAGTGGTCAAAGGTTCAAGAGTACTAGAATTAATAGGATCATGAATATGAATGTTTTCCTTCCTATTAGCATGCATTCTAGCTCTTATCATTTTCTTTTCAATCATGCTTTTGATTCTACATAATTTAATGAAATGAAAGCAATTTGGTCTAATGTGACCATTAATACCACAAAAGTGACATGTAGGGACAAATTTAGAATTCATACCATGTCCTTGTGCATGCATAGGAGCCATCCCATGACTTTGTGGTTGAGCGGGTTCAAATCTTCTTTGTTGTTGAACCGGTCTAGCTTGCTTCCTTGTCTCATTTTGCATGATTGACCTCTTCCCTTGATGAATATGAGCTTGAGGGAAGTTAGGTTGAGGAACTTTTTGAGCTTGAGGTTGTCTCTTAGGAGCTACCTTCACTTGTGCATTTCTTGAACATTGTCCTAGATCAATTTTCTTCCTAGGAGTGTGCACCGGTGAGGCTTCTATCTTGCCCAAACTCTTGACAAAGACGGTCTTGGTTGGAGTAGTGATCTCCTTTGTTTCTTCATACCCAATACCTCTCTTGTCACAAGGGTTCTTTCCACTACCAAGAATGTGGTCAAGTTTCTTGGTGCTTGTAGTCATCCTAGACAATGACTCTATGGCTTCAACAAGCTCTCTCTTCAACCCTTCTTCATTCCTCTTAGACATAGCTAGCTCATCCCTTAGCTTGTCTTCAATCTTCTTGGATGCCTCCACTTGTTTACTTAAGTAGTCATTGTGTGTTGAAAGTTCTAGATTTTCATCCTCTAAAATCTTCAACTTTATATTTTTCTTCTCCAATGAACTTTCACACTTGACTATAAAGTCATTTACATCCATTTTCTCTACACCTCCATTTGTAGAGATAGATGAGGAGTCATCTTCACTTAAGTTATCTCCTCCACTCTCATTCTCACTAATGGAGTCATTTCCCTCATTTAGACCTCCACCTTGATCTCTTGAGTCAATGAGAGTCATATCCCAATGAGTAGCTACATATATCTTCTCTAGAGCTACTTCTTCATCTTTTTCTTCTATGGGATCACTAGTCAAGTCATTCTTACCAACAACTTTATCTTCTACACACGTGGCCCCAAATGCCGTGTAGTTGATGGTAAGCTCATCATCACTTGATGACTTATCTCCCTCTCCGGAGTCATCACTTTCACTCCATGTGGCGGCCATCACTTTTGCCATCTTGTTCTTCAAGTTCCCACAATCCGGTGAGATGTGACCTATACCACCACACTCATAGCATTGGACCCCTTTCTTCTCACTATGCTCTTGCCTAGGCTCAAAATTCTTGAAGGGAGCTTTTTTCTTCAAGTTTTGGCCCTTGGATCCAACGCCCTTGTTCTCGAACTTGACAAACTTCTTGAATCTTCTAAGTAGCAAAGCCATGTCTTGGTCCGAGTCACCTTTTTCCTCCTTCACAACCTTGGAAGCATTCAAAGCAATTCCTTTTTGCTTTTTAGGAGGTGAAATACTAGGAGCCTTCCTAGATTCATAGGCGAGGAGTCTTCCAATCACCTCGCTCGGCTTCATATCCTTGTAAGTGCTATTCTCCTCTAAAGCCGTCACTTTTGATTCGAACCTAGCGGGGAGAGACCTCATAATTTTCTGCTTAACTCTCCTATCCGAATAAGGATCACCGAGTTGATGGCTTTGATTCACAATATCCATCAACTTGACTTCAAAGTCATTGAAGCACTCATCCTCCTCCATTTTAAGCAACTCAAATTGCGTTTGAAGGACTTGTAGCTTCGAATCCTTAACCACATCGGTTCCTTCGCGTGCAACCTCTAGGATATCCCATGCCTCCTTGGCTATCCTAGTGTTCTGAATCAGTTTGTACTGATTTTCATCCACTGCACATAGAAGAGCATGCCATGCCTTCCTATTCCATTTTGAAGTCTCAAACTCTTCAGGTGACCATTGGGCCTTTGGCTTGAGTACTTCTTCTCCACCACCCGTGGGAGTCATCATAGGAGGTGCATACCCATCTTCAATTGCCATCCATGCCCTATCATGGATTTGGCACACATATGCCTCCATCTTGCCTTTCCATGAGGCATAATTCACACCGGTGAGGAGAGGAGGCCGTGTGCTTGAAGCACCCTCATGGTTGCCACCGAATCCACTCATTGTCTCAAATGAATGAATGAAATGTATGCAAAATGTATGAATGAGCAAAAATCACACAAATGCACAACACACCTAAAATGAGCTAGGATCACCTAAGTATATCTAGGAACCCGCTCTGATACCAATTGAAAGTCCTAGAGGCGTGTTCAATATAAAGCTAGAGGGGGGGTGAATAGATTTTAGCTATTATTACCCAATTTTCGCATACAAGTCAATATTACGAAAATGCCCCTACTAGTTAAATATACAAGCAAGTGTAATATAGTGCGGAATTAAAATAACACTTGATGTATACGTGGAAACCCAACCACTGGGAAAAACCACGGGCTGATTAGTGCGCCACACTCGGACCTCGAAATCCACTAATCGAAATGGAGTTTACAACCTATGTAGACCTCGTCTAACACTCCGGTCAATAACCCCCCACTTCTACCACTCGGGCCTTTAAAAGTGGCTCTAGTCCAATTGCTTGAGGCCTAAGCAACCTTAGCCTCAAGACTTAATTCTCTAAGAAGAGATTATGCAACCTATGTGAATATGTATTAATATTCAAATAACAAACAAGGCTAGGTAACCTTAGATGCTTATCTAGGATGATGATATAATCAATTTAATCAACCCTAGATATCAATTGCTAAATGACATGTCAAATAGCTTAGCTAATCAAGATTAAGCAAAAACCTAATTAGCTATCACAAAAACAACACTCAATTAATTCATCACAATTAATTCTCTATTCTTGTATTTATCATATGATCAACAACATACAAGTAAATAAAAAGAGAATATGCTTGATAGTAAAAATACTAAAATAAGATGAAACTAATCAAAATCTTACCAAGCATATTGTGATGATGCCAATCCAATCATAGATGCTTTCTATGTAGACATAGAGGATGCAATATGAAATTTGATGCAAAAAGGATTTGATTTGAGTGTTTAAAGGTGGGTTCTTGAATTGATTTTTTCTCAAAAATCTCTCTTGAAAGATTAGGGTTCTAATTGCTCAAGAAGCTTGTTCAGAGATTGAGAAAACAAGATATTTATAGACATCAAGAATTGGGCATGTGAAAAGACACTTTTGCCCCTGAAACGCACCGTTCGGCGGTTTAAATCGGCGGCCAGGCCGCCGATGACGACCGCCGAATTGAGCTCGTGAAGAACAGAGCATTAACGGCGGTTTCATTCGGCGGTTTCGCGACCGCCGATACAACCGCCGAATCAAACCCGAGAGATTAAAATCGATCAGGTATGAACGGCGGTTTCGAACGGCGGTCGTGACCGCCGATATTGACCGCAAAATTGCTTCAGACCAATCTGGACTGAAACGGCGGTTTCAGTCGGCGGCCAGGCCGCCGATCATAACCGCCGATCACCAACAATGGTGAAAACCAAGGAGAAGCCAAGGGCATTCTCCAAAGGCGGTCTTCGCGCGAAACCAAGCACTCATTAGTGCAAGCGCGGACGTTTCCGAACAATGTCGGGAAACGAATTATAAGGCACATATACACACAACAAGATATATCAACCAAAGTGCTAGTGTGTAAAGTGACATGTGAAGAGATGCACATAAAAATAAGCAAGTATGCAATCATAGCAAGAATGCTAAGTGTGTGTGTGCTACTAAATCTCTTCAAAGAAAAACAAGCACAAGAGATTATACCTTTGGCGTGCTTGTATCTTGAGGTCATGGAAGGGCCTTTGATCTTCAACACTAAACACTTAGACTACCCTTACATTCAAAACCCCAACATGTGGTTTGACCACGAAATAAGCCAATCAAAAAAACGGGAATCCTTACATGCATGTTGCTATGGTGCGCACGGTCCCAAACTTGTTCCAGTTGCTTCCAATTCTTCAAGTCTTCGAATCTTCGATGCTTGAACGTATTACAACATTATTTAAACAATAAAATACTGCAGTTTTTTTTTTTAATCACTGCAATATTTAATACAAAAAAAAAAAACTACACTATATTTTAATACAATAAAAAAAAATGCATTTAATTTTAATACAAAAAAAAAACTTAGCAACTACCAAGAAGGAAATTGTGACAATAATAGGCCACCCTTCTTGTTACAATTCCGAAACAAAAATACATTGAAATTCTAGGATCAAAATTGAGCAATAACAATTCACTTTATAACAACATATAACATATATAAATCCATACATTCCAATGTAATTATATATGAGAATACCTAGAGTGCCATCTCTTTCTAAACATGCATAATCACAATAAAAAAGAAATAGAATCACGTATATATACGTTAATTAATTAAAGGGTACAACCAGGCTCTGATACCAATTGTAGGGAAAAATACGGTCACGCAGCGGAAGCGAGACTAAAATCGAGTTTAGTATAGTTTAAAATTTTTCCATAATTTGAACCTTAACCCTTTAATTAATTAACATATAATACTAAAGATATCATACATTTGTCGCGTGATCCGATTGACATTGGGTCGATGGTAATCCGCAAGATCTTCCAATCCAATCACGAACGTGAATCACCTAGGAGCGTGGTCTCCCTTCTCTTTGAATTGTGTACCTGAGGATGGATTAACAAAACTTTTTCTTTTTCTTTTCTTAGTCACAATAAATTCCAAGAGGCTACAAAGAATGTTCCGGTCAATTTTGAATTCACAATCGTTAGATCGAAACTCGCGTGAACCTTATTCGAAATTGTGCACAAAACCTTTTGATATAAAAGTTACTAGTGCACTATCGAAAATAAGAATAAACTTTTCTCTCTTTTCCTCGTAGCCGAATTCTCACACTAGTCTAAGAGATAGCTTTTATTTTTCAAGCAATAGAAAAATAAATCTCTAAAAAAAATATTAGGGTTGCCGAATTCCACTTGCCTCATATTTATACAGTGCACCGAATTCTTGCCTATTAAAATATATGTTTAAGTGCACCGAATTCTTGCCTTGCCCAAATAATATATCAGTGCGCCGACTTCTGCACTTTCCTTATATATATATATTATATTAGCCAAATTCTGCACTTAAAACAACTTACATGTATATCACACATATATTTGCATGCTTTATATATATATATATATTCCGGCAATTAATTACCATATATATTTCATATATATCTATATATTGAGGCCGAAATCCTTTACCATGTAGGATTTATGTCTTTTGACTGAAATCCTAACCCTAGGTAGATTTCCTTAGAATTCCAAACCATAATCCAACTATTTAGTGTATTTGTGACTATATAAAAGATTTCCTTATTTGACTAGATAAATAAATCCCTTATTTATCTACTTACGAAATAAAGTCTTTTATATTTATTATACTACCACAATAGTATACTACTAAGAAACATATTTTCTAGTCAGAAAAAGATTTTGATTTTCAATTAAATAATTAATTAATCAATTAATTAATTTCCATTTAATCAAATAATGAAATAAATAATATATTAGACTTTTATATTAGTCTTGCCGCCCCATATACATATACATGGGCCATATATTATTTTCTTATTTCATTCAATCCATTGGACCTTAATTAAAAGGCCCACATGTGAACTATGCCTATTCTTACTAAAAGAAACAAGCCCACATGCCTTAATACAATTCTAGATGGACCCATAAATTGGTCCGGTAGAATATATCAAGTAATTCATGCAAGTCCGTGTGGATTGGGGATCTTGGCGGGCTATCTAAATTTAAGCTTCAATAGACATAACCTAATCACAATCAACAAATGATTCACTTAGGTCCGATCTATTAATTTTAACTCATTCCACTAAAGAGCTAAAATTAAACTCTTAAATAAAGATAGAATAAGTAAATATTTCTCATTCGTACCCTAGACAATCTTATTGGAGATGGTGTATCCTCGTGAAGAATATCAGTAATCGCCAAGAGCTCATAGACCGCCTATAGCTCTCCAAGTTACCATATTTACTCATATGACCACATTTTGAACTTGGATATTTTGACTTGTCCAGAAGCCATGTTTCAATAGACTCTATCGAAAACTTAACGTTAAGATTCAATATCCAATACCTCAAAACATCCATATGATGATATTCTACTCTCGTTTAATAAATGGAGCCACGATGTCCATTTCTATAAATGAAGTCCTCTATCGATTAACAAATGAATACCACCAAACTATCGAGGATAGACTATGCTATATAATCGTACTCATTGATAACTCAAATGATAACACTTGCAACCATAAGTCCATCATTTATCTCAAGATTAAGATAGACTTTCCGATTATCCTGATAATGAAAAAACTTTTATCTACTAACGGTTCTGATAAAGTATTTCATTATGATCCTATTCAATGCACCCAATGCACTAGATTCTTTTACTCGAAGACCCTTCGATGATTTCAGACTCATCATAACTCATTTGATCCCATTCAAATGCTAGCAAAAGAATTCTACAACTTTAACAAGATAAAGGTGCCCAACCTTTAACTTAAGTTGTGAACATTATTCAAGACTAACTAATGAATTGTGTCTACCTCATGCATATCCAGATGTATGAACAATTCTTCTTTTCTCATAGTCTTTTGACCTTATGATTATTTACTTTTGTCAATTATAATATTCAATCTATAAATGCTATAAGATTTGTTTAAATCAGAAATCACTTTAATAATATGAAAAGATTGTCAAAAACAATATTACACTCTTGCTATTGAGCATAATCCTAACATATGCAATGCTCCCCCTCAACGGGTTACTCTCTCTTAATGTATATTCTCCCCAACATGCACAATTGCTACTACAATTAGCAACTCCTCTTACCACCATTCTACTCCCCTTTTTTGTCATGATATAGGCAAAGAAGTAGTCCCAAACTGGGTCACTTTTAGCAAAGAGAGATAGTAGCATACAAGATATTTGCATAATCATATAAGTCACTTTATGCATCTCAAGTAATTGGAGAGAAACAAGGAGATTTATTTAAATAAAATGTGTGAATCAAACATGCTTTGCATACAAGACATGTAGCATTCAAGTCCAAAATACAATGGTATTTGGCAAAGCAAATGACAAATGTTTCAAATAAGAATTCAAACCAATTTCACCATTGTCATGAGTAAAGCAAAGATATAGAGATTTCATTGATTTCAATTTAAGAACAACTATATCCAACTTTATAAGCGAAACATGGCATGAGCGACTTTGCACCCTATTTGATTTTTTCGGGAATGATACCCGTATGATAGTAACCATGTTCCACAAGTAAAGAAAGAGAGACATTTGGAATTTAAATTCCTTTGAACGGATACAAGATCCTTTATTCATTTTGAGTCTCATAAGCTTTTTCACACAAGTTTTGCATTTTAAGAATATGCAATCATCAATTCATGCTTTTTCATTTGAGCATGTTATATGAATTTCCTGCTTTTTCATTTGACATTAGCATGTTATAAAAGAATCATCATGTCATGGAGATAACTATAGGTCATTCAAATCATACTTCCTATGTAGATCTCCTAGTCCAAAAATGCATGTTTGAACATAAATATGACATGGATTGTAAACAAGTATGGTTCACACTTATTGAATTGAAAACATATATACATATGTGCAAAATTTTTACAAGTGACAAGAGTGCAAAATAGCTCTCTTTGCTTGAGTTCCCCATATGGGGTCATCACCATCCTTCATCATAGAAGGTCATGAGGTCCTATGGACCTACTAAATCCATTGGACTTAGTTGAACCTATTAGAGACAAGTTTGTCTCGTAGCAAGCGGGTTCATCTTTTCTAATCCACTTAGATGAAACAATTTTCTTCCTAGTGGTCAAAAGTTCTAGAGATCTAGATGTCATAGGATCATGTAAATGAATTTCTTCCTTCCTATGAGCATGCATTCTAGCTCTAGCCTTCTTCTTCTCAATCATGCTTTTAACTCTACACATTTTAATGTAATGAAAGCACTTTGGTCTAATATTGTAAGGATTCCCATTATTGATTGGCTTATTTCGTGGTCAAACCACATGTTGGGGTTTGGTTGTAAGGGTAGTCTAGGTGTTTGTTGAAGATCAAGACCCTTTCCAAGACCTCAAGAGGACAAGCACCAAAGGTATATATCTACTGCTTACATTGGCTTGAAGAGATATAGTTGCACACACACACACAACATGCATAACTCTTATTCTTGTATGGTGTGTTTATATTTTGTGTGCATTGTGCTTTATTGATTTATTCAATATCTCTTCTTGCATGTTGAATTGATTGCATCTTGTTATATGATAATGCCATGACATGTTAGGCATTAGGATGCATTCAATACCCACACTTGCACTTCATGTATGTTAACTTTTAGTGTGGAGTAATTCGTTTCCCTAAGGATGTTCGGAAACGTCCGCGCGTGCACGGTAATGTGCTTTGTTTTGCGCGATGATCGCCGGTGGAGATGCCTTTGGCTTCTCCTTGGTTTCACCATTTTTGGTGAATCGGCGGTTACGTTCGGCGGCCTGGCCGCCGTTCGAAACCGCCGAATGAGACCTGATTAAAATATATCTCTCGGGTCCAAAACAGCGGTTGGTATCGGCGGTTTCCAAACCGCCGAATGAAGTCGCCGAAGTTCCCCTGTTCCACACGGGAGCCATTCGGCGGTTCATTTCGGCGGCCTGGCCGCTGAATGAAACCGCCGATCGGTGCGTTTCAAGGGCAAAATTATATTTTCACCTGCCCTGTTTTTGGTCTCTATAAATACATCCTTATCTCTGGTTCAGAATACAAGTCTTTGATTATAAGAACCCTAGAGAGATATTTAGAGAGACTTGAGAGAGAAAGCTTAAAGATCATATCTTTATCTCTCTAAACCCATTCCCACATGCATAAATCTTCATCTAAGCATCATCTAGGATCATCTAGCATATGCTAATGCATGGGACTTCTTCAACACACATGGTATGATTTGTTGAACACTTTTATCTTACATAATTAGTGTTTCTACTTATCAATTTTATCTCATATTTTACTTATATGTGTTTAGATTAATTTCTACATATAAGATTGAGATTATGTGTTGATTGGGTTTTTATTTGTTAGCTAGGCTTTAATGTTCATATGCCATCTAGCTAATTGATCTCATTTGTTAATTGAGATTATTTTTCATAGCTTATTTGATTAGGTCATTATTGCCTAAAAGCTATGCCATGAACATTCTTGTGTGATGTATTGATAACTAGGTTGATAGATTGTTTTTTAATCAACTAGTTAATCCTTTGAATGTTTGTGGGTTTTATATGATAGCTTTGTATCTAGGATTGGTTATCCTTTACTTAGCTAAAGTTATATGCCATGTCATATAGCTATATGTGATATCTAGGATTGATTATATTGTCATCTTATAATCCTAGGTAAGCATTTAGAGTACCCTAGCTCTTATTGCATTAATTGAATATTCATACATATTCACATAGGGTTGTGCATCTCTTTTGAGAGATTGAAGTCTTGGGGCTAAGTGTGCTTAGGCCTCAAGCAAATTGGACTAGAGCCGCTATAAAAGGCCCGCGTGGTAGATTAGAGGGTGCTCACGCCAAGAGTAGTGTATCAGGGGATATCACTGGGGATTGAACCAAGAGTGGCGATTGGTAGTGTCCATAGCCTGAGGTTATCTAGGGTGAGGGTCCGAGAATCACTTGAGGGTGTAACCGTCTTTTCATATAGTGGATTTCGAGGTCCGAGTGTGGCGCACTTAACAGCCCGTGGTTTTTCCCAGTGGTTGGGTTTTCCACGTAAACATCAAGTGTCATTTACTATTTCCGCATCTTATTACACTTGTATGTTTTGTTGACTTGCTAGGGGTATTTTCGTAAAATTGACATGCATGCGAAAATTGGGTAATAATTAGATAAAATCTATCCCCCCCCCTCTAGCTTTATATTGATAAACACACCTCGAGTATTTTGAGAACTTTCAATTGGTATCAGAGCGGGTTCCTAGATATACTTAGGTGATCCTAGCTCATTTTGGTGTGTTTTTGCATTTTGTATGATTATTGTTTTTGACATACATCTTGCATTCTTCTCATTTGCATTCATTTAACGCAAACACTATGAGTGATTTTATGAGAGAAGAAAATGACTCCGATGAGGAGATGTCCCTCTAAGGAGAGAGAGGAGACGAAGATGAAAGGGCGTTGCTCACATATCCAAAGAGCTTCAAGCCCAAGCCTTCCTCAATCTTGGTCTAACCAACCAAGAAGGCTATCTTCCCTCAACCTACGATCTTAATAGGGAAGTGTTCAATCATGCAAGCTCAACCGAGCAAGCAACTTTATCTTGGTCATCATCAAAGGAGGAGAGATCCTATCCAACTACCAAGACAACCACAACGAGAAGGGAAAGCACTTTTGCATGCTCAAGGGAATGGTATAATTCCTAACCTTATCTCCTCTTGTCTTTTGTGTGGTATTGTTGGTCATGTTAGACCAAGTTGCTTGCATTACATTTAAATATGTAATCTTATATGCATGATTGAAAAGAAAAAGGCTAGAGCTAAGATGCATGTCCTTAAAAAGGAAGAAAATCATTTGCATGATTCTTTGCCATCTAGAACTCTAGAACCTTTGACCACTAAGAAGAAAAATGTTATATCTATGTGGATAAGGAAAAATGAACCCGCTTGCTATGAGACTAACAAGTCTCAAATAGGTTCAACTAAGTCCAATGGACTTGGTAGGTCCATAGGACCTCATGCCCTTCATTAATGAAGGATGATACTAACCCCATATGGGGAACTCAAGCAAAGAGAGCTATTTTTGCATTCTTGTCACTTGCAAAAAATTTGAAAAATCTTATGCTTCTTGGTTGATTGCTTGAGTAAGCTTGGTTGCACATATGTATATATGTTTTCAATTCAATAAGTGTGAACCTTGCTTGTTTACAATCCATGTCATATTTATGTTCAAACATGCATTTTGGACTAGGAGATGTATGTAGGAAGTATGATTTGAATGACCTATGATTATCTCCATGACATGATGATTCTTAAATAACATGCTAATGTCTTATGAAAAGCATGAAATTCATGTACATGCTCAAATGAAAAAGCATGAATTGATAATTGCGTTCTTAAATGCAAAAACTTGTGTGAAAAAGCTAATGAGACTCAAATGAAAAAGGATCTAGTATCCATTCAAGGATTTTACAATCCAAATGTCTCTCTTTCTTTATTGGTTGAACATGTCTACTATCATACGGGTTTCATTCCCGGAAAAATCAAATAGGGTGCAAAGTTGCTCATGACATGTTTAGCTTATAAAGTTGGATATAGTTGTTCTTAAATTGAAATCAATGAAATTTCTATATCCTTGCTTCTCTCATGACAATGGTGAAATTGGTTTGAATTCCTATTAGAAACCTTTGTCATTTGCTTTGCCAAATACCATGGTATTTTGGACTTGAATGCAATATGTCTTGTATGCAAAGCATTTTGTTTCACACATTTTATCTAATAAATCTCCTCGTTTCTCTCTGATTAATTGAGATTGCATAAAGTGACTTATATTGATTATTCATATACTAGAATGCTACTATCTCTCTTTGCCTTGAGTGACCCGGTTGGGGACTACTCCTTTGTCTATATCATGACAAAAAGGGGGAGTATAATGTGGTAAGGGGAGGTGCAAATTGTTGTAGCAATTGGTGCACATTGGGGAGAATATACATTGAGGGGGAGTAACCCTTTGAGGGGGAGCATTGCATTCATCATACATTGCATGATGTTGTGTTTAATTTCTTAGAAATGCAAATGCTTGTTTATGTTCTCACTTGATTCATCTCACCTTTTCTTGTATTAGAAAGTATAGAAACTGTGCTTTCAGGGATTGATTGTTCTACTTGAGATTGAAGACTTCAAGACTATTTATCTTATCTCTTTGTAAAGTAGAAAATCATAAGTTGACCTGTAGTTTCTATTATGTTGTGAGGAATCAATGTGAGTGGTGGTTTTGTCACGAAATAGCCAAAGGGGGAGATTGTAAGGATTCCCATTATTGATTGGCTTATTTCGTGGTCAAACCACATGTTGGGGTTTGGTTGTAAGGGTAGTCTAGGTGTTTGTTGAAGATCAAGACCCTTTCCAAGACCTCAAGAGGACAAGCACCAAAGGTATATATCTACTGCTTACATTGGCTTGAAGAGATATAGTTGCACACACACACACAACATGCATAACTCTTATTCTTGTATGGTGTGTTTATATTTTGTGTGCATTGTGCTTTATTGATTTATTCAATATCTCTTCTTGCATGTTGAATTGATTGCATCTTGTTATATGATAATGCCATGACATGTTAGGCATTAGGATGCATTCAATACCCACACTTGCACTTCATGTATGTTAACTTTTAGTGTGGAGTAATTCGTTTCCCTAAGGATGTTCGGAAACGTCCGCGCGTGCACGGTAATGTGCTTTGTTTTGCGCGATGATCGCCGGTGGAGATGCCTTTGGCTTCTCCTTGGTTTCACCATTTTTGGTGAATCGGCGGTTACGTTCGGCGGCCTGGCCGCCGTTCGAAACCGCCGAATGAGACCTGATTAAAATATATCTCTCGGGTCCAAAACGGCGGTTGGGATCGGCGGTTTCCAAACCGCCGAATGAAGTCGCCGAAGTTCCCCTGTTCCACACGGGAGCCATTCGGCGGTTCATTTCGGCGGCCTGGCCGCCGAATGAAACCGCCGATCGGTGCGTTTCAAGGGCAAAATTGTATTTTCACCTGCCCTGTTTTTGGTCTCTATAAATACATCCTTATCTCTGGTTCAGAATACAAGTCTTTGATTATAAGAACCCTAGAGAGATATTTGGAGAGACTTGAGAGAGAAAGCTTAAAGATCATATCTTTATCTCTCTAAACCCATTCCCACATGCATAAATCTTCATCTAAGCATCATCTAGGATCATCTAGCATATGCTAATGCATGGGACTTCTTCAACACACATGGTATGATTTGTTGAACACTTTTATCTTACATAATTAGTGTTTCTACTTATCAATTTTATCTCATATTTTACTTATATGTGTTTAGATTAATTTCTACATATAAGATTGAGATTATGTGTTGATTGGGTTTTTATTTGTTAGCTAGGCTTTAATGTTCATATGCCATCTAGCTAATTGATCTCATTTGTTAATTGAGATTATTTTTCATAGCTTATTTGATTAGGTCATTATTGCCTAAAAGCTATGCCATGAACATTCTTGTGTGATGTATTGATAACTAGGTTGATAGATTGTTTTTTAATCAACTAGTTAATCCTTTGAATGTTTGTGGGTTTTATATGATAGCTTTGTATCTAGGATTGGTTATCCTTTACTTAGCTAAAGTTATATGCCATGTCATATAGCTATATGTGATATCTAGGATTGATTATATTGTCATCTTATAATCCTAGGTAAGCATTTAGAGTACCCTAGCTCTTATTGCATTAATTGAATATTCATACATATTCACATAGGGTTGTGCATCTCTTTTGAGAGATTGAAGTCTTGGGGCTAAGTGTGCTTAGGCCTCAAGCAAATTGGACTAGAGCCGCTATAAAAGGCCCGCGTGGTAGATTAGAGGGTGCTCACGCCAAGAGTAGTGTATCAGGGGATATCACTGGGGGATTGAACCAAGAGTGGCGATTGGTAGTGTCCATAGCCTGAGGTTATCTAGGGTGAGGGTCCGAGAATCACTTGAGGGTGTAACCGTCTTTTCATATAGTGGATTTCGAGGTCCGAGTGTGGCGCACTTAACAGCCCGTGGTTTTTCCCAGTGGTTGGGTTTTCCACGTAAACATCAAGTGTCATTTACTATTTCCGCATCTTATTACACTTGTATGTTTTGTTGACTTGCTAGGGGTATTTTCGTAAAATTGACATGCATGCGAAAATTGGGTAATAATTAGATAAAATCTATCCCCCCCCCCCCCCTCTAGCTTTATATTGATAAACACAGCTCGAGTATTTTGAGAACTTTCAAATATGATCATCAATACCACAAAAATGACATGTAGGGGCCACTTGATATTACAGTGAATAAGGCTATTATGATTTCACTGCCAACCCAAAGTTGTAAGTCACCTCATGCGGCTTTGCCTTAGTGAAAAACCAGAGTTTTTATCATCCCCACAGCTTCATTATTGTAATGAACATGTATATTCTTTCCTGTGGTTTTCCAATTTCCAAACTCAGTCACATGGTTCATTCTTACCCCGTTGCTATATTTCTTATCTAGATAATAGGAAAAAAAAAGCATCCTAGTAAGAAAAAGCAATGGAAAGAAAAGCAAAAGGAAAATAAATAAACAACACTACTGTCCTACAGAAACTGAAACCACACATTTCTTTATTAGAATTCAAGGGAATTTTAACAAACAGGTTATTGAAATTACATTAACAGCACAAGCAAGCAAATAAATACAAATAAATACAAATACTCATGTTCAAACTCTACTTTGATCAAATTATAAACAACAACATACCTCTAATTGTTGGCACACAGTCCATGTCAACACATTGTCCATGTCACCAGTACAGAATCCTTTGCATTTAATCTTGCACACTCTCTGCCGCTTCCAAAGAGCATGTATATTTTCAAACATATTTGTCAAACCATCTCTACCTAAAAATACAAAACAATTGAACAAAGTGTAATTAAACAAAACGGTAAATCTTAATCCTCAATACACATAATAGAAACTAAAACATAACAATAATAGATACCCATATGCAACTATCAACTAGACATTATGCGAGAATTAACCAACTCCACAACTGTTGACTGTAATTCTATCTGCTGCCATACACAACACAAGAATGTTTAACTTGTATCAGTTCACACTCATAAACTCAAGTTGTGTTTTGTTTGTGGTGGAGGTGGGCTAGGAATAAAGAGAAAGTTAGAGGTGTGAAGGTCAGGTAAAGCCATACCTGGAATTTGCCAGAGAGGAATACCAATCCCAACTGCGACTTGGGCAACTCGTAGATTTATTTCACCACTCAGTGAAAGGATGCTCTACCTAGATTTCCATAAACTACAGCTATTAGTAAGATTAAATAAATATCCAGAAGATGCAAACAGAGCAGTGCAATTGAGAAATAAATACGACCAGGATAGGATGGGACATGACGTGTCAGCGTACCCATAAACTTTTCAAACAGCAACATATTAGCTATAAATATATATAATTGCATAATGTTTGAGGTGAAATGTGGTGGAGGCAATCAAAATGTGTTTCAACATTAAAAGACAACTCACAAGGGAAGAATTGAAGGAGATTGAGAGAAGAAATAAAGCAAAGTTGAAAGAGAAAGAGAGAGAGAGAGGAAGGAGAAGGAAGAAAGGATGAGAAAAGAAGAGACAAGAAGAGAAAACAAACACAAGAGGAGGAAACAACTCATGGAGAAAGATGACTTACCTTGCAAAGATTCCATAGAAGTGTGGCAAGAACTTGTGGTAGAGATTGTTCTTTGCCTATAGCAATATCAGAATCCAAAAACCATTCCTAGATCAGTCTATGGCAGATTTATGTGATAGCTAGGCCCTATTACTCTCAGCTGCTCTAAAGTTTTGCCTTCAGATTGATAAACACTTGATCAAGCCTACCCATGCATTCTAGCAGCTTCTTTGTCCTAAATTTGATCTCAATCATCCCTTCAGGCTTCAAGACATTCCTTTTAGCTGTCCTAAATTTGATTTCAATGGCACCTTAACATCTTCTCTACTGTGTGCATGCATTTATAAAAGTCTACCAATTCTCTCTTTCTTTCCTTCGTTTGCATTTCAGCACATAAGATCCTGCGTTAAACTTCCCTGCATACTCTAGCAAATTTAAGTGATTCCACAGATGGATTACTCATAATCTTGAAAGCTAGTCCAGCGAATGGTTCATCATAACTGGCAACTCTTTCAATTGTCACTTCAGGATTCTCTGGATCAGTTCCATTCATCAGTGGCACATCAAGTGGTGAAGGCAGATAATCAACAACAACATCAAGTAATGGTTGAACCCCTTTATTCTTGAAAGCCAAGCCACATAGCACAAGCACAAAACTACCCGAAATGGTTCCCTTTCGTATTAATTTCTTAATGGTTTCTTCATCTAGCTCAACAACACCTTCTAGATACCTTTCCAAAGCATCATCATCTAATACAACCACGGTTTCTATCATCTGTGATAGATATTCTTCTTGAAGATCAGATAGTATATCTTCATAAACAAACTTTGCACCCAATTCCTCCCCATACCATATTATAGTTTTCATCTTCACAAGATCAACGACTCCCTTGAAATTTTCGTTTATACCAACCAGTATTTGTATGACGAGTGGTTTAACACCCAAGTTTGTAACTATCATGTCTCTTGTCTAATTTGGTGTTTGTCCCAAAATGTAGTCGTTGCTACTGAAGTTATGGTAATCCCTCTTTCCTGTTCTTGTTCCATCCAATCCATTGTAGCTGTTCCATCATGTACCTCCCCGATTTTATAGTTTCTTCCTATGTAGAACATAATCCGTTCAGTTGTAGTAGTTTTCCCTGCATCTATGTGAGCCATGATGCCAATATTGTAATCCCTCTTTCCTGTTCTTGCTCCATCCAATCCATTGTAGCTGTTCCATCATGTACCTCCCTGATTTTATAGTTTCTTCCTATGTAGAACATAATCCGTTCAGTTGTAGTAGTTTTCCCTACATCTATGTGAGCCATGATGCCAATATTGTAATAATATTTCAATGGCACCGCACGTTTTGAGTCTGGAAAAAAAATATGAAATTAATGCGCTGTGTCAGTAAAAATCCAGAATCTAGACAATTACCAATAATAAAACACACATACACATTCATGCAAACGTTACAGGTTAGTTTCTCAAGACCAGCAGGCAAATGACAATAAACTAATGATTTAAAATATAATTTTGTTGTCAATTCAATTCTGTATTCACGAATTTCTTGGTTTGAGAAAGCAAATTTAGACAATCGAACCATTTGTTTTGACTCTTAAACATCTTCTCCATGGACCATGGTATAATAAGCCCATATATTATCCATCAAAAATCACAAGGTTCTCCGGGAAAGAATGCTTATAACTTTACACTACAATGTTTATGGGACAAATGATACGTGGATTTTGACACTTATCAACAGGCCTGTCATTTGATATTATAAAATAAGAAAGAAGAGAACTGAAAAATTTCAAATAAAAAATTGAATAGTCAAAATAAAAGGTACACCGCAATAGATATAAAGAATGGAAATTGAATCGATAAAACAGCAATTGAAGAAGAAAGAGAGATACCATAAGCGGCCATAGCAAAAACAGAGAAGTTTCTTCTGCTTCTGAGGCGTGAAAGGAAGCGTATAGAAAAAGAGGAGCCAGAGACACGGAGGCCTCCAAAGTGAGAAGCTCTTAAAGGGAGACCCAGAAAGCGAGAGGAGGGAGAGAGAGGAAGATGCCTTCGATGAGAGCCATTGATATTGAGATTGCATAATGTGCAAGAACATGAAGCTGTAATTCTCTCTGCTGCCATACACAACACAAGAATGTTTTACATGTATCAGTTCTCACTCATAAACTCTAGTTGAGTTGGGTTTTGTTTGCGGTGGTGAGGTATGGTTAGGGATAAAGAGAAAGTTAGAAGTGTCAAGTCAGTTAAAGCCATACCTGGAATTTGCCAGAGAGGTATACCAATCCCAACTGCAACTTGGGTCTTGGGTAGCTCGCAAAGTTATTTCAGCAATCCACTCGGTGACGGGATGCTCTACCTATATTACCATAAACTACAACTATTAGTAAGAATAAATAATTATCCAAAAGATGTAAACATGACACTGCAATTCAAAAATAAATACGATTGGGACAGGATGGGTTCGTTTACCCATATGTGGTTTTGTTTCAACATCAAAAGACTACACTCGGGAAGAATTGAAGGAGATTGAGAGACGAAATAAAGCAAAGTTGAAAGAGAAAGAGAAAGAGACGGAGGTGAAGGAAGAGAGGATGAGTTACCTAGCATAGAAGTATGGCAAGAACTTGTGGTAGAGCTCGTTCTTTGCCTACAGCAATATCAGAATCCGAAAACCATTCCTTGATCAGTCAATGCAGATTTATACGGGAGCTGAACCACCAGCATCTATCAACGTCTTGACAAAAGAGCTTTCAGCCATTCTTCAGAGATTTTTTTTTTCTTTCTTTTCATCAGGGATAAGGTTAATAATTCGTCTGTGTGTTCCCATTTCAACAAGCTGACCCTCTTTCATCACAGCAATGTAATCAGCATTCCTAATAAGACTATGCCGTCGAGCTATTATTATTATCGAATGCCCCAACATAAGCAGATTTGAATAGCTCTTTTAGCTTCAAAATCAAGCCCACCAGTAACCTCATCAAGCAGAAAAATGGATGGGTTTAAAAGCACCGCTCCAGCTACAGAAAGTTTTATATTTTTCTCTTCAACCGGCTTTACCCACCTGAAATATATAAAAATTAATTTCCGAAAGAAGAGCCAAATGGAGAAAAAAATTATTAATGCAACTTTTCAAGTATCACCTGTTTCTCCTATCCTTTCTCAAGTAAGCTCATAAATGTTCTATTTTAGCAAACTCTTCGATTTGTTCCAGAGTAGAATCTCATCCGTACACAATATTATCCATTATACTAAAACTCAGCAAAGCAGGTTCTTGGGTGACCAATCCTATTTGGCTTCTCAACCATTCCAGTTTTGGGTTTATAATATTCTCTCCATCCAAAAGCACTTTTCCTACACCTAAAAATGGAAAGAGCATCAAAATCAGCAAGAAGACATAACAGCTACAAATTTACAGTAAAAGTCTATATGTAGTAAAGTAATAAAAATTAAGAAAAGCGTTTATTATGGCCATATCACCTAATGTAGGATCATAAAACCTCTCCATGAGGGGGATAATACTGTTTTTCCCGGACTCATTTCTGCCAAAAAGCGTCACAGCCTTTGTTGGTGGTTTAAGTGAAATTGTAAGTTTATCAAATTTGAATTCAGGTCATACAATTTCAACACCGACCGTCTCCAACTTAAAATGCAAGGTCCTCATCATGATTCCATGACAATGATGCTTCACGGATCACAAATACAACTGGGATTCCAATATTTTAATAGAAAAGTTTTTAGAAAAAAAACCATACAAGTTCCACTACAAATTTTCAGAAATCGATTTTTTGTTTTACTTTATAAATCAATAAACTTGCATTTGATGACAAAAACCCTTGCCGAAAACATTTGACATTAAAATAAACAATTCATCCTAGGACTTAGCAGAGTCAATTGGTTCATTTCTGGGAAAGGAAAGGGTTTTTATTTTGGTTTTAACAAGCAAAGAAAGATCCTTCCTTTTATGCTTCAACAAATAGCACAATGGTTGGGGGTCCAGCACAACATATAGTGCCTCAAACCAACATCAAAATACGAAACAAAAGTTTTAGAGAATCGTCATTCACTAACGTAACATCTTTTTTCCATAAAACTCAAAAGACAAATGGTGTACAAACATAGTTAAAAGTTCTGCCTAATAAAACATTATTTGCTTTTTATAAACGATAAGCAATTCAACATAATATATAACAAGGAAATGAAGAACCATAGAATCCGTAATCTTGTCAGTATATTTTGTATCCTTAAATCATCAATCATGAAGAACAAAACTCCCAGCCCCTATCAAAATAAAAAGTAAAAGAATTTGAAGAAAGCTTAATTTTCAATGCATTAACTTACCATCACTATTCATGATTAGATCCAAAGCGAAATATTCCACGAAGAACCGAGCATTAAGCTGCATAGCCTAGCAACAGAGAGTATAGCTATGCAACATAGCATGACCAGTTCTGCCAGCACCACATGCACAATGGTATGCCTGTCCACTTGTTATGATAGAAACATTAATAAAGCAAAACTTATAAATCTATTCATTGATGATTAAAATTCCAACTTCAAGCTTGCCTAATATCTTACCTTTTCCAAAATCAAGACTTTGACCACCAAATGCAAGCTGGTATATTTTTCCATCTCGAAAACGGTAACCCATAATTCTCAAGCTCAATCACTGTTTTAGGTGCTTCCCTACACATATATCGAATGGCATCCTGGTCACCTATCGACGTACAATAAATTTGCATGTTAATGATGAACAAACAAAAGAAAGTCTATTTAATAGAAAAGACAGTAAGTGCATGTCAATGTCTTTGAGCAAAAGGTCCTGAGGCCTTTTGGGGTAACCTAACTGCTTACTTTCATTCAAGCATTGCAAAAAAAATACAACAATGAACACTAACACAAATGCAGAATACAACTCAAGACATTCATCCACAAAAATAATAAAATTGGATTGAGCATGGTTAAAAACCTTAATCATTCAGTTAGACAAACTGCCAACTTCATATCAATGTTGCAACCTAACTGCTTACTTTCATTCAAGCATTTACAAAAAAATACAACAAAGAACACTAACACAAATGCAAAGTACAGCTCAAGACATTCATCCACAAAACTGATAAAATTGGATTGAGCACGGTTAAAAACCTTAATCATTCAGTTAGACAAACTACCTACTTCATATCAATGTTGCAAATTCCCTTTGACCTAAGAGAGACAACAAATGCTTTTCTACTTTACACACTTACGTACCTAACCAATCACTTCTCTTCACTGTGTCATATATGTGCCACCGCCAGTCATCTTCGGTCATATTTCCTAAAGCAGCATGTATACCCCTTGCATAAAATCAATTATCAGAGGTAGCAATGATTAAGCCAATAACAACTGAAGAGAAACTTAGTTTTTATTTCACTTACTTCTGCACTGAAATCAGATGCAGTAATATATACAAAGATAGTGAGAGCCAGCTCACCTTGAAACTAGGAGCTTAAGCTAATTCAAACTAATAGATAATAGAACCTATTCTAAAGATAAGTAACAACTATTTATCTCTTTTATTTCAAACTACCTAAAAAGATAGAAAACATTTCTGTTAACAAACTCCAACACCCCCCCTCAAGCTGGGCTGTAAATGTTTAACATGCCTAGCTTGGATCTCAGTTCTTCAAAATTCACTCTAGGTAGAGCTTTGGTTATTATGTCTACTGTTTGAACTGTAGTGGGAGTATACTCCAGGTTGATAATGCTTCCTTCAACTTTCTCCTTGATAAAATGTCGATCGATTTCGACATGTTTGGTCCTGTCATGATGAACAGAATTCTTAGCAATACTTATAGCAGCTTGGTTGTCACATCTTAGCTCAATAGCAGCTTCCATAGGTACTCTAAGTTCAGTCAATAGCCTCCTCAACCATATTCCCTCACAAATTCCATGGGCCATTGCCCTGAATTCTGCTTCTGCACTACTACGAGAAACTACAGATTGTTTCTTGCTTCTCCAGGTGACCAGGTTTCCCCAAACATAAGAGCAATACCCAGATGTGGATCTCCTATCACTCACAGACCCTGCCCAGTCAGCATCTGAAAAAACTCTAATTCCCCTGCATGTATTTTTCTTAAAAAATAAACCATTACCAGCTGTCATCTTCAAGTACCTCAGTATACGATGTACTGTACTCATGTGTTTTTCATTTGGACAGTTCATAAATTGGCTGACATAGCTCACTGGAAACCCAATATCAAGTATGGTATGGGAGAGATAGATAAGTTTCCCTACCAGCCGCTGATATCTCCCTTTTTCCACTGGTGGACTATCCTTGGCAACTTCGAACTTGCTGGTAGGATCCATAGGTGTATCTGCTGGTCTACAATCTGTCATTCCAGTATCTTTCAAAAGGTCCAGAATATATTTCCGCTGTGTAATGGTAATTCCAGCCTCTGACCTTGCCACTTCCATACCTAAGAAGTACTTGAGACTACCCAGGTCCTTTATCTCAAATTCTTTGGCTAAACAACACTTCAGTCTCTGAATTTCTTCATCATGATACCCTGTGATGATTATATCATCCACATACACTATTAGGATAGTAATTTTACCTCCTAACGCATGCTTGACAAATAAAGTATGGTCGGCTTGACACTGCTGATATTGATATCTCTTGACAGCCCTAGTGAACCTTTCAAACCAAGCCCGTGGGCACTGTTTGAGTCCATATAGGGACTTTCTGAGCTTACATACCTTTCTGTGTTGAATTCAGACTTAAGACTAGATGGAACCTCCATATATACCTCCTCTTCCAAGTTCCTATTAAGGAGCGCGTTCTTCACATCCAGTTGGTGTAACTTCCAGTCTAAATTAACAGCCAATGATAGTAGCACCTGAATTGTATTTAGTTTAACTACCGGTGCGAACGTTTCCTGGTAGTCAATCCCATACGATTGAGTGAACCCCTTAGCCACTAATCTAGCTTTAAACCGTTCCACGCTCCCATCTGAATTGTATTTCATAGTGAATACCCATTTGCAACCAACCAACTTTTTTCCTTTAGGCAGATCAGTCATCTCCCATGTTCCGTTCTTCTCTAGTGCTCTCAACTCCTCCCACACAGCAGCCTTCCACTCAGGTATAGAAAGAGCTTCATGGATGCTGCTGGGAATTTCAATTTTAGAGAGACTTAGGGCAAATTTGCGGAAGCTAGGAGATAGTTTGTCATAAGAAATATAATTGCTTAGAGAGTACAGGGGTCGATTTCTGCATTCTCTAGTTCCTTTCCTTAGAGCAATCGGCTGATTTAGGTCTCTTGATTCTGGTTGAGAAGTGGACTCCATATCTGCAGTATTCTCAATCAAAGTTTCTGCATCCATGTTAGTGTTTTGGACTGGTGGATCCGGTTTAGAATCTTGGCCTTGCTGAATATTATTTTGGGACACAATATTTCTTTGAGTTGCCTTTTTTCGGGAATACACAATAGTTGTAGGGTTTCTATCAAACTGTGTGACACTAGCTGGATATTTAGACTTTTGATCAGGACTTTGTTGAGTGGACAAATCAGGTATTTGACTCCTATTAGAATTTTCCTTAGTTTGAATTTGAACTAGAATTTGAATTTCAGGATCAGGTTCTAGAAAAGGATAAATACTAGTAGAAGGATTAATATTTGACTCTTTCCTAGTTTGAATTTTATCTGGAAAAACAGGCTCTGGATTAGGATAAGACTGAATTTGAATTGGAGGAATTTGATTTGAATGAGGGTAATGATTAGGACGATTAGGAATTTGAATTTTAGACTCCATATCACTTTGACCAAACCCAAGAGACTCACTCCTATTGGGACTCAAAAACTAAAATTCTGCTCTCTTATCATATCCCCCATGAATTTCGGTTTTATGATACCAAGGCTGTGTTTCTAGAAACGTAACATCCATAGACACATAGGTTTTCCTCTGAGTAGGACAGTAGCATTTGTAGCCTTTTTGTGTAGGGGAATATCCTATAAAAAAACATTTGATTGATCTTGGGTCAAATTTGCTACGGTTTTGAGTGTGTATGTGAACAAAAATCGTGCATCCAAAGACTCTAGGTGGAATTTTAGAGATAAGCTGATTATAAGGATAAGCCTGAATTAACATTTGATGAGGGGTCCGAAAATTCAAAACTCTAGATGGCTGTCTATTTATGAGATAAGCGGCTATGAGGACAGCCTCTCCCTAAAAATGTGTAGGTATATTCATGGCTAACAGTAAAGACCTAGCAACCTCTAATAAGTGCCTATTTTTTCTCTTAGACACTCCATTCTGTTGAGGGGTGTCAACACAAGTGCTTTGATGGACAATTCCTTCTTGTAATAAATAATTTCCCAGAATTGAATTAAAGTATTCTTTACCATTATCAGTTCTAAGGACTTGAATCTTAGTCTGAAATTGGTTCTTAATCATTCTATTAAAATTCTAAAAAATCTATCCAACCACAGATTTCTCCCTCATTAGATATATCCAGGTTATTCTAGTATGATCATCGATAAATGATACAAACCATCTAGCACCTGTGATATTATTCACCCTAGATGGCCCCCAAACATCGCTATGGATTAGATGGAATGGATGAGATAGTTTATATGCATGTTGTGGAAAATTTTGACGTGTATGTTTGGAATACTGACAAATTTCACAATGAAACTAACTAGGATTTTTATTATGGAATAATTCTGGAAACATTTTGCCAAGGTACGTAAAGTTGGGGTGACCTAAACGATAGTGTATCCCGAAAAACTTCAACTTGAAGAATATAGAGCCCAGAAATTAATTTAGCACTGCCAATCATCCTCTTCAAATCCGAGTCCTGAAAAACACAATGACCAAGGAAAAATGCGACCCACCTGAGGCAATGGAATTTGGGACGAATTTTATTCGTCCCAATAGACCTATTGGGATGATTTTTGGGCTATTAGGACGAAAACAAAAACGTCCCAATAGCCCTTTTTTTTTTGTAGTGAGGGTAGGAGATTGGACCTTCGTAGGATGGTGTGGCCTCATGGTATGGTGTATTGTGCATGGTGTGGCTCACGGGTTTGTGTCGCGGGTTCATTCAATCTAGCTGGCGGGTTATGTCCCGCCGGCGTTCTCGCGTCAACTCTTTGGAATCCTCCGCGGGCTTTGATTCCCTATTCCGCGGGTTTATTCCTGCGGCATAAAGTCACGGACTTCCTCTAGAGCATTCCGCAGGTTCTGGTTATTCTGGCCAGTGGGCTTTTGCTTGCTGATCTGAATTCGCAACGAATCTTGGAGCTTTCCCGCGAGTTCATACATGCAGCAAGGCGGGCACTTTCCCACGAATCTGAGGTCGCGGTGAACTCTGCGATTTCTTTCCTTCTGCTCTGCTGGTTCTTTCCCGCAACTATGTCCCGCGCAAGGGTTCAAGAGAACCCCGTGGCTTTGTTGAGCGGGCATATTCCCGCAGACTCATCCCGCGGTAGGCATTTCTTCTTGATTCCGGCCCTTCTCTTTGATTCCATTGCCTGCACACACACAAAAAGAACACCAAAAACACCACAAGCATATGTTATACAAGTTTATAAGTAAGGAGCATAACCCCCAAACCTATCTATTTTCATGCATCTCATAGCACATTTGTAATATGGTAAGTGGATAAATATAGACTCGAGACTCCTAACTAAACTAATCCTAAAAATAACGAAAAGAACTATGTTCATACGTGTAATAAAACACGTAATTCACTCGAAAAGTGATCATGCAATCTGTGGAAACTCGAAGGTGTATCTAATTTAACATGACTTTTATCATGGCTCTTTACTACCCACACCTTATTCCTAGGTGTGTCATTTCTTGCAACGAAAGGCATTTCCTTGGATTGGTCTAGTTTGTCCTTATGGATCCAAACCTTCCTAACCTTTCTCACTTTTTTCCTAAGCATGCTTCTATCTTTGCAATAGTCAACGTATTTAGCACATTGGGTCTTTTTGTGACCCCTAATACAGCAAAAATAGCATATAGGAGAAAAGTTAGAAATATTACCTCGGTTGTCTTCCTCCGTTGCTTTGGCTTGCTTATGGGCAACCTTCGGAAGGCTTGCTCCACCTTGGGTAGTGAGGGGCTTCTTGGTCGATCTTTGCTTGATCCCCTTCTTTTCCAAAGCTCTGATTGGCAATTCGGCTTTGTCCACTTCCACAATGTAGTCACATATCACTGCTTATAATACCTTCAAGGCATGGTCTTTCTTGATGAGCTCCTCACTCATAGACTCCAATGCCTTGTCCTTCTCTTCTGCTTCCACTTGCATTTTGCTCGCTTTCCGAGCGAATTCCTCCTCTTGTTCTACCACCAATATGGAGAGCTCTTGTGCTTTCTTCATTTCAGAGTCTCTCTCATCCTCAAGTATGGCAATTTTCAATACTAAGTCTACACTTAGACTTATCAACTCGTTCTCATTGACATCCTCTTCCTCATGGACCTCTTTTCTTTCTTCCTTCTTGAGTTCATCTTCAAAGATACTAAGGAGCTTGTCCATGTAATCATCCGAGCTATCCGGAGAAGTCACTGGTTTGAGCACCTCTTGTGGCCTTGACTCACCATTCCCATGAATGGTAAGTATATTTACTTGCTCACTTTGGGTCAGAAAATTCTCATTGTCTTGCCTTTGGTAATTTTCCGCCACATGCCCCACTTGAGTTGCCAATCTCTCGGTCGATTCTTCAAGGCAAATCATCCGTTGCTCGGTGAACGAGGGGTTGTCTTGATTGCCCCATTGGTGGTCTTGCCATTCTTGAACCTTGCTTGTCTGATGGTTGTAGTGTTGATGCGGATACACGGATTGTACTTTTCCTACTATCGGTTGTTGCCCGTGGTGTGCCATGAGGTTCTCCATATCCCGTGACAAGTCAGCCAATTGCATTGCTAACTTTGCCTCGGCCTTCTCCTCATGAGCACCATTCCTTCCGCTTCGTTGTTGGGAATTTTCACCCAACATCTCATAAACCACATATACCTCTGTTAACCAAAAATTGTCACCGGGGTGAAATCTTTAATTAACGGTTTATGAGGGACCCGGATCTGGGCTGGCGGGGTACCTAGTAGCCCGATAATTTATGAGGGACCCGGATCTAGATAGATCTGGGCTAGCGGGGTACCTAGTAGCCCGATATCCTGCTAGTTCTTACAAATTGACTAAGCGTGTAGTACGATAGTAACAAGATAAGAAGGATTCTGATATTTGGTAGAAGGTGGACTGGCCTAGGGGGAAAAAGCATCACGTATGATCATATGCTGAAAAACCCCTAGGTAGTATCCGATGGAGAGAGATTCTTTATATATATGAATAAGGCGTGCTCTGGAGAGCTTACATAAGTAGGAGAATAACACCATATAAGTGTTCTAGAGAGCTTACAATAATAGGCGGGCTAGGCCCTTTTCTCTAATCAGTAGAAAATAAGAAGAAGCAGAAGATCCATGTTGGCGAAGAAGCCATAGGTCTCTTTTGGGAGGAGAAGCGGATCATTTTCTGTCGAATGTCATGTCATATATATAGGTTTTATTTCTTGTTGCCCACTCCATCAATTTAGTCAATCAATCCACAATTATAGGAACACTTATTTGGCATTGATTGAGTTGAATATTCTCTCATTAATGGCGTGGTGAATGGCCGGAGAGGTCAACCTTCCTTGTATTCGAATGTTGGCGCATACTGTCCTTCTTGTAGCATGGTTCAGGTCTTCCTTGGTAATCTGACAAATAGTGTATTAAGACCTCCCTTGTTGACGCCTTCTATGTTAGGTGGTTGGGAGGTGCTTGGAGGATCGGTATGGGCAGAAAACGTGATACGGGGTATCGAGTGTGGGATACCGGATACCAAGTGCGGGGCATTGAGTGCTAGGTGCGGGGTACCGGGTACCGAGTACGAGGTACGGGGTACCAAGTGCGGGGTACCGGGTACCAGGTGCGGGGTACGGGGTACCGGGTACCGGGATACCAATGTGGCGTGACATCAAGATACTGTGTATCATGGATCATGCAGTAGCGGGGTACCGGGATAGTGTGGTAGCGGGATCCTCAGGATCCTGGGTTCATTCTTTCAACAATCAAATGACATTGACATGGTGGTTTTCTCCCTCATTGCTCCCCCACAAGCATTGTCAACTGTGGTGTAAGGTCTCAGTTTATTGATTGGCTTATTTCGTAGACAAACCACATTTGGGGTTGTTGTAAGGGTAGTTTAGGCTCTCAAGACCTCAAGAAAAGAAGCACCAAAGGTAAATTTCTTGTGCTTTCTTTGCTTTGAAGAGAAGTAGTTGCACACACACACACAACACTTGCATATCTCTTATTCTTGAATGTTGTGTGTTTGTATTATGTGTGCATTATTGATTATTTAATCTCTCTTCTTGCATAAGTATATTGATTGCATCTTGTGATTATAATGTCATATCATGTTAGGCTTTTGTATACAATCTCCTTCACTTGTTTTCTCTAGCACATATTGCTTTTGAGTGTGAAGGAAGAAGGGCTGTGCGCTGGTCCACATGCGCTAGACCAGCGCAGCACACCAGTGCAAATCGCCTAGTGGTCTGTCGTTGGTCGTCCAGCGCAAGCTCACCAGCGCAGAACGCCCAGTTCTCTGTCGCTGGTTTTGCGCCCTTGTCCTGTGCTGGTCGATCAACGCCTGTGCAAAAGTTGGTCATGCGCTGGTCCACCAGCGCAGGTCACCAGCTCACAAGGCTAATTTTGGTGCGATTTTTCAAAATGACCACACTTTACTTATGACCTCTATATATACATCTCTATGTTTTTAGGTCACTTTGCTAAGTTCATAATATCGTATATTTTCCGTAGAATATTTTTCAAGAGAAAAATCCTTAAAGAACTCTTCTTTAAACACTCAAATACATTCCTTTGTGCATCAAAGATCATCTAGCAATCATCCATGCATGGTTTTGTATCATCACATCCTCTTTGGTATGTTCTTCACTAACTTCATCTAATTTTAGTATTTTCCATATTAAGACATCTCTTTAAATTACTTGTATGTTTTAGATCATATGCTAAATACAAGTTAGAGATTATTTGTGATGAATATGATTGAGTGTTGTATTGTGATAGCTAATTAGGTTTTTGCTTAATCTTGATTAGATAAGCTATTTCACATGTCATTTAGTTCTTAATATCTAGGATTGTTTTTATTGCAAAATCATCATCTTAGATAAGCATATAGGGTTCCCTTGCTCTATGTTGCATTTTGGATATTCACATATTCACTTAGGGTGTTAATCTCTTGATTGAGAATTAAAGTCTTGTGTGTAGCTTCCGGGAGTAGGTTGCTTAGATCGCAAGCATTTGAACTAGGTTCACTCATACCGGGATTAGGTAGGTGTGTGATTACTTCCGGGATTAGGTTGTAATCGTTTACACATTTAGTGGATTCGAGGTTCGAGTGTGGCACACTTCTAGCCCGTGGTTTTTCCCGTGAGGGTTTCCACGTAAAAATCAAGTGTTGTTTATATTTCCGCAACCTATTACACTTGCTTTTTTATATTGACTATTAGGGGTATTTTCGTAATCTTGACCATACACGAAAATTTGGTACAAACGATTAAAATCTATTCACCTCCCCCCTCCCCCCTTTAGATTAATATTTAACACATCGTGAGAACTTTCATGTGGCTTGTGTGAATCCCGTCAATCCGTCATAGAAGCACTGTACTAGTAGGACGAAGGGGAACATGTGATGCGGGCACTGTGCAAGGAGTAATTTAAACCGGTCCCAAGTCTCATGGAAGGTTTCCTCTGGTTCTTCTTCAAAGGCTGCTATCTTCCCTCGTATTTCTCGTGTCTTGCAAGAGGAAGGATAGTACCTTGAGAAAAATTTGGTCTCTACCGCCTCCCAAGTAATCAATGATCCTACGGGTAGAGCCAATAACCACTTCTTTGCCTCATCCTTCATGTAGTATGGGAAGCATCTCATCCTCAACTGATCTTCCATGAGCTCTCCGAGTCAGATGGTAGTAATGACATCGTAGTACTCCTTCATGAACTGAAGGGAATCCTCATCCGTTTCACCTCGGAAGACTGGAAGAGTGTTGAAATGAGAACTCTTCAACTCGTAACTCTGTTGCAAATCACTCAACAGAATCGCTGACGGTTGAGCTCCCACAATTGGAAAAGCAAAGTCCTTCATAAGCCTCTGAGTAACGGGCACATTGGTAGGGTTCTCCATGTTTATCCGAATCCTGAAATAACCAACAAACAAAGATCAAATCGAACAAGATAAGATATGAACAATAAAAAGTAAACTACAAATAATGAAAATAAAAATACGACTAAAACTAACTAAAGGTGATACGCCTCCCCGGCAGCGGCGCCAAAAACTTGACACGCACATGGTAGTTCTAAAATATATCCCCGGTGGCACCAAAAACTTGATCGGCGCATGGACCGGTTCTAATAAACTACGGTAAATGGTATGGCGCGCGAGTGTTTCTACCCTTTTCGCAAGTATACGAATCGAACGAGTCATATAGCGGTTAAAAGCAAGGGTATCGTTCCCACGAAGGAGGTGTTTACCTTAAGCTAGTTCTAAGTCTTAGATAATATATATATATATATATATATATATATATATATATATATATATATATATATATATATATATATATACACAATATATTTACACTATTAACATACAATAAAAGTAAAGGGAGATGTCACAAGCTAACTAACAACTAAACTAAACTAATATTAAACTAAATGCAACTACAACTAAGGGTTGTCAATCCCTTATTTAATTAACTAACCTAATCACTAAACTTACAAATAACAATTAACTAAATTAACTAACTAGCTAAACTAATTACCATTAATGCAAAGTTATGCAAGAGTGATAATGAGAAATGTTAGGGAACTAATGAATCATGCAAAATACCTAATTACTAGTTGATAACAATTAAGCACTTCAATTATAGGTTAACTAAATTAAGCAAGGTTTGCATTAATCAAGTGAATCCTATTTTGCAAGTTAACAATTAGATTAATCAATTAACAAGCATTTATCAATTAAAACTCAATTTAAATAATAGATACAACTAGTTCATAGATAATAATACATGAATACACCAAATTCTTAACATAAATGTTTAATTACACATTAATAACAACTAAGGAAATAAGAGAGACAAAAGAGACAACCCAATGATGTTGGAGAAGTCTTCAAGCTAGCTCAACTCCTCTTGCTTTCCCTAGCTCGGAATCAATGTGTGGATGCTTTGGATCGAGATTGGTGGCTGGAAAATCACCTTACACACTAGTTACAAGCTAAGTGAAGTGGTGTGAGTTTATTCTAAGCTATTCTAGGTTGGTAGGGTAATTTAGGTGTAACTTGGTGTGAATTTGGATATTAGGGATGTGTTTAGGGTTAGGGAAAGTTGTATATTTATAGAGGGGAGTGTTTTGGCCGTGAAAGAAGCTTGAGTCGGTCGAGTTGGCGGGTTCAATCCACCAGGCTCGTGGGTTCATTCCCACGGCACAAAGTCGCGGTGCGTTTTGGAGCTTTTTTCGTGAGCATGGACCTTCTGGACTGCGGCTTATTTCCTGCGGCATGAAACCGCGGTCTTCCAGTGAGTTTGGACGTCTGGATTATGTGAAAGAAGCTGCTGGAGTTGAGCTTTGAGCTTGGACTTCCATGGAGGTTTGGAGGATTTGTTGGAATTGAAAACCTTTGCACGGGAGGCCCAAACTTGGTCCATCGTGATCGGAAGAAGGAGGGGAGTCGATCTGGGTGAAGGACGCTGGAAAAACCATCAGAAAACGGTCGAAAATGGCCAGAGAAGTCTTCGAGTCTAAACCGGTTCGGGTCAGGTCGGGTCTACCGGGTCGCGGGTCGACCCGGTTAGCTGAGGAAGACGACCTAACGTCATGCGTGACACAGCAGAGGCAAAACGACGTCGTCTGATACAGGTGACGTGGCGCTGACGCTGACTTTGTCTGGCAAATTACAATCTGCTCCCCTGATCTTCTCCTTATTCACAGAATATTCAATACTTTCCCAAATTTTGCACTTTAGCCCCTGATTTGTCCAAAATGACAACAGTGCCCATGAACTCCCCTAACTACCTGAAACACTTATTTAAACCCATTAAATACCTATTTTTACCCGAGAAACAAGCATAAAAAGATAGGAAAAGGGAGCACTAAATGTGAACATTTGGAGCACGATCAAAAGCTTAGCTAATCAAAGATTAAAGAACCTAGATATAGCTATCAAAATACAACACTCAATCATGTCAACACAACAATCTCTATTTTGTATCTAGAATATATTCTAAGAACATACAAATAATATAAGAGATGTCAATGATAAATAAAACACTAATTATATATGACAATCTCTCTTTGAGTTTAGGGTTCTTAGAGTTAAAGAACATTATTCAGAGAATGAGAAAGTGTGATATTTATAGACATCAAGAACAGAGCATGTGAGAAGACAAGTTTGCCCTTGAAAATGCACGATCGGCTGTTTCAATCGGCGGCCAGGCTGCCGTTCACAACCGCCGAATTGAGCCTCAACGGCGGTTTCATTCGGCAGTTTCAAAACAGCCGATTAAACTGCAGAAACAAACTTGAGATAAAAATCAATCAGGTATGAAACAACGGTTTTGTTCGGTGGCCAGGCCGCTGATCAAACCGTCGATTCACCAAAAATGGTGAAACTAAAGGAGAAGCCAAGGGTATTCTCCATAGGCGGTCTTCGCGCTAAACCAAGCACACATTTGTGCAAGCGCAGACGTTTCCGAACATATTCGGGAAACAAATTACAAGACACAAAAACACACAACAAGATATATCAATCAAAGTGCTAGTGTGTAAAGTGAGATGTGAAGAGTATGTACACAAATGCAAGTATGCTAAGTGTGTGTGTGCAATCTAAATCTCTTCAACGAAAAACAAAGCACTAGAGATTATACCTTTGGCATGCTTGTCAACCTTGAGGACTTGAGAGGGTCTTTGAGCTTGATCATGAATCACCTAAGCTACCCTTACATTCAATCCCCAATAAGTGGTTTGTCCACGAAATAAGCCAATCAAGATATGGGAATCCTTACATTTATGATGCTGGTCCAGAGGCTTTCTTAGGTGTCAAGAAGTACCTAGCAACTGAAATGAGGCTCTGGACTCCACTCGGACGAACCGGAACCTAGGTGGCTCACTTGGGCGTTGAGGGGCCCGGTACAAAAAGTGAGGATCCACTTGCATGATGCTGGTCCAGAGGCTTGCTAGGGCATCAAGAAGTACCCAGCAACTAAAATGAGGCTCTGGACCCTATAAAAAAGAATTGGAACCGTAGTGGCTCAATTGGGTGTTGTCTGGCCTGGTACAAGAAGTGAGGAGCCACTGGTCTGGCAGCGGTGATGCTACTCTAGAGGCTTGCTTAAGCATGTAGGAGGCCTCAGTGAATGTGGTAAGCCTTTGGGTTCTCCTCGAACGGACCGAGGCTTCGATGGCTTACTAGGGCATTGAAGAGCCCGGTATAAAGTGAGAGGAGCCACCGGCATGATACTGGTCAAGAGGCGTGCTTGGGATCCTAGAAGTTCCCAACAACTGAAATGAGGCTCCGCTGAATGAATCAAAACCACAGTGGCTCACTTGGGCATTGTCCGGCCCGGTACAAGAAGTGAGGAGCCACTGGTCTTCTACCGGTCGTGCTACTCCTACGATCGCAGAGTTGAGTTGGCTTCTCGGGTGCACGTGTTGACTTACTACCTAGGAGCTTTTGAAGAGTGGATCCGGCGACATGAGGGGATCCATATGTATAAGTGCAAATCTAGTAGATCTGCTGGGTAGGAGCTCTATCGATACCAGAGCAAATCTTCTGTGAGGAAGCAAGAGAGGCATAGCTCCATTGCATAGGAGCTCTAGGTGTACCGGAGCGGATCTGCTGGATAAAAGATCTACTGGTAGTGGAGTGGCTGTAGAGGAGCTCTACAAGTATATGAGCAGACTTGCTGTATCAGAGCAACATAGGATACCGACTCCATTAGGAGTCCCATCCATCATATTTGCTCCACATCAAACAAAAGTCATCAAATGACAAAGTGAGCACCATTCGTGGTGCACATGTAGTATATACAAATATGGAGAAAGTATATAACACATGAATAATATGCCATGAATAATGAATCTATCACCTTAATAGTAGAAGGTTGAGCTAGTATGGCAATAAATTACTTAGATCTCATGGATCTATATCATGATGCACTCCACATGTTCAACATATTTAAGTAGCAACATATATAAGGCGAAATATCAACCAATTATAATAGGCGTTCATTTAGTTCACAGGATCTATGCAAACTTTTTTATAAAATCACACTAGTAATAATGAAACTAGTTGGGTGAAATAAAGTATCATGGCATCATGACATCATGGCATAAGCATGGAGAGAACATAGCAGTGGGATGCGTTAAATCACATATATAGTGTTAATATGTAAGAGATAAAAAAAACATACGCTCATGTAGAGACAAGGAAGCCACATTGGTAAAGTTAACATCCCACAGACGGCGCCAAAAGTGTTACCGGAAAATCATCACCAGGATGAGTTCCCAAATAACGACTTTAAAGGACCACGATCGAAATAGACCGCGGTCGGAGGGGTATCACGTAGTTTGATACCTGTGTAAACTCAGTAAAGCAATCGTACCCCGTACCCCGTACCTCGTACCCCGTACCCCGTATCCCGTACCTCGTATCTGGTACTCTTTTCTAGATCTCCATTGTAGTTCCCCAACTGATGAGCTATCGTTGGTACTCAACAAAATGATTGTTTTTAAATGTGTTCGTGTTGAAAACCGATTTCACCACTTAGATGTAAAATTAGTGTTAACCAAAAATTCGCTCTGGGTGAGGAATTTTAATTAACACCCTCAAACTGCTACCTGGTAGGCTGCAGCTGGGTAGGTACCTCTAGGTAGACCTGGCCAGGTTCCGGTTTTGGTTTCGGTTCCGGTTTGAACTGTCGAAACCGGCTAGAACCGGCCAGAACCAGAACCAGAAAAACTAGAACTGGAACCGGAATCAGAATCAGAACTGGGGGAGGTCGGTTCTGGTTTCGGTTCCAAGGTTCACGGAACCTACCAGTTCGAACCTGACTGGAACCGGTGGTTCCGATTCCGGTTCCGGTTCCGGTTCCAGTTCTGGTTCCGGTTCCGGTTCGAACCAGCGGTTCTAAGGGTTTTTTTTGTTTTTTTTAATTTCTTTTTAAAAAAAAAAATTACACTTTATTTATAAAAATAAAATGTTAAAAAAAAAATAATATTGAAAAGTATTGAACCATGGTCCATAACCCTTGTCCAAGTAATTAGTATATATTCCTTTGCATTCTCTTCCTTTTTATATATGTTAGATCTCTCTCCACTTCCCTCATTTATCCGATGTGGGATGTGAGATTTTCTTTTCCTTTCTATTCTAGTTGTAGCTTACTAAATTTAAGTAGAAGTGAGAGAGTTAACTTTAGACATTTTGATCTTGGACCTAGTACCATATTTAACTGTAATCCATTAACAAAAAAACAAAAAACAAAAAAAAAAAAGTTATGGGATTTCAATTGGGAGCCATCGCCCATCAGCCATGTGCTTGCCTACTCATATCTTTTGTTCTTATTTAGTGTCATTGTTTCAAATTTCAATTATTCATTTTTTTTATTTTTTATTTTGACGAAATTCAATTATTCATTATACAAAGCACTGCCTTTCTTCTTTTCTTTTTATGCTCTATCATTCTTCATTATCTAATATATCTATATATATATAGTGTCCCACATTTATTATCTCAACGTGAATTTATTTCTTAAATACTTAATTTTGTGTATGTTAATTTACTTACAGTAGAAAATGGTGTGGGTTGAGGTAGATCTATGATACAATTAACAACAAAGAAAAACAACACAATTAGAATAGAAAGGATAAAAAAATCTCACATCCCACATTGGAAAAATACGAAAAGTGGAGAGAGACTTAACCTATATAAAAAGGAGGAGAATGCAAAGAAAAATATAATTACTTGGACAAGGGTTATGGGCCATGGCCCAATACTTTGTAATGTCCTTTTCTAACATTTTATTTTTTAATAAATAAAATGTAATATTTTGTAATGTTAAAAAAAAAAAAAAAAAAAAAAATTCTGGTTTAGAACCGCTGGTTCTGTCTGAACCGGAACCGGAACCGGAACCGAAACTTACGGTTCTAGAACCAGAACCGAAATCGAAACCGTCTAAGGCCGATTTCGATTTCGATTTCGATTTCTATTCCGGTTCCACCTAACCGTGGAACCAGAACCACCGGTTCTGAATTGGAATCGGAATCGGAACCGGAACCAGAACCGAAACCGGAATCGGATCAGAACTGTGTCAGGTCTACCTCTAGGTACTATGGTTTTGTACGAGTAAAATGTCTAGAGTAAGGTGCAGTAGGTAGGAGAAAAAATCACCCTACCTGTTGGGGCTTTGAGCATATGGAGAAGATATTGCGCTTGGGGTTCCCATGCTGGTATGAGGGCTTTGATCCTTTTTTATTGTGGCATGTCATGCAAATAGGTGGATAAGAGAGCTCGGATCAACGGGGTCGGAATCTGACTCACATACATGTATAATAAAAGAGATATAATGGAGAATGACAATTCTTTTGGTAGAAGGTGGACTGGCTTAGGGGGAAAAAGCATTACGCATGATCATATGCTGAAAAACCCCTAGGTAGTATCCAGTGGAGAGAGATCCTTTATATATTTATCAATAAGACATGCTCCGGGGAGCTTACACAAATAGGAGAATAATATAGCATAAGTGCTCCAGAGAGCTTACAATAATAGGCGGGCGTAGGCCTTTTTATGAAATCAGTAGAAAAGGAGAAGAAGCTGAAGATCCTGGCAATAAAGAGCTTACACATATTTATAGGTTCTAATTCTTGTTGCCTACTCCATCAATTTAGTCAATCAATCAACAATTATAGGAACACTGTGAAAGTTCTCACGGTGTGTTAAATATTAATCTAGAGGGGGGTGAATAGATTTTAAAGATTTTACCCAATTTTTCGTGAATGGTCAAGATTACGAAAATACCTCTAATAGTCAATAAAATAAAACAAGTGTAATAAGATGCGGAAATATAAACAACACTTGATTTTTACATGGAAACCCTCACGGGAAAAACCACGGGCTAATAAGTGAGCCACACTAGAACCTCGAATCCACTAAATGTGTAAAACGATTACAACCTAATCCCGGAAGTAATCACACACCTACCTAATCCTGGTTTAAGTGGACCTAGTCCAATTGCTTGCGATCTAAGCAACCTAATCCCGGAAGCTACACACAAGACTTACTTCTCAATGAAGAGATTAACACCCTAAGTGAATATGTGAATATCCAAAATGCAACATAGAGCAAGGGAACCCTATATGCTTATCTAAGATGATGATTTTGCAATAAAAACAATCCTAGATATTAAGAACTAAATGACATGTCAAATAGCTTAGATAATCATAGATTATAAAAACCTAGATATCTATCACAATACAACACCCAATCAAATCAACACAACAATCTCTATCTTGAATATTAGAATCTAATCTAAGAACAATCAAGTAATGAAAGAGATGCCATAATAAATAAAACACTAATTATATCTGATAATAGTGAAAAACTTACCAAGACAAGTGTGATGATGAAAGACCCATGCAAGCAAGCATCCTAGATATGCTAGAAGATGCTAGATGAATTTTGATGCATATGAATTTTGGTTTGAGTGTTTAAATGAGCAAACTTGGTTGCTTTCTCTCTTAAAAATCTCTCTTTTAAAAGTAGGATTCTTGATGATTAAAGAGTCACATTCAGAACAAGAGAAAGTGATGTATTTATAGGCATGAAAAACAGAGCATGTGAAAAGACAAGTTTGCCCCTGAAACGCACTAATCGGCGGTTTCAATCGGGGGCCAGGCCGTTGATTACAACCGCCGAATTGAGCCCGAGAAGAACAGAGCATCATCAGCGGTTTCAATCGGCGGTTTCAAAACTGCCGAATTAACCACAGAATCAAACCTAAGAGAATAAATTGATCAGGTATGAACGGCGGTTTCGAACGGCGGTCGTGGCCGCCGATCTTAACCGCAGAATTGCTCTAGACACTTCTGGACACAAACGACAGTTTCATTCGGCGGCCAAGCCACCGATCATAACCACCGATCACCAACAGAGGTGAAAACTAAGGAGAAGCCAAGGGCATTCTCCGTAGGCGGTCTTCACGTAAAACCAGGCACAATCTAGTGCATGCGTGGACGTTTCTGAATAATATCGGGAAACGAATTACTAGGCACATATACACACAACAAGATATATCAATCAAAGTGCTAGTGTGTAAAGTGACATGTGAAGAGTGTGCACACAAATGCAAGTATGTTAAGTGTGTATGTGCATTCTAAGTCTCTTAAAAGGAAACTAAACACTAGAAGTATACCTTTGGAGTGCTTGTCCCTTGAGGTCTTGGAAGAGCCTTCGAGCTTGACATTCAATCACTTAAACTACCCTTACACAATAAACCCCAACACGTGGTTTGTCCACGAAATAAGCCAATCATAGAATGGGAATCCTTACACATTGATTTGGCATTGATTGAGTTGAATATTCTCTCATTAATGGCGTTGTGAATGGTCATTAAAGAGTTGACTGTTTTATCATTAATGGTGCGTTAATGCATGTTGCTCTCATTATGACATGGTCTAGCTCTTCCTTGGTAATCTGGCTGATGGTGTATTAAGACCTCCCTTGTTGACGCCTTCTATGTTAGGAGGTGCTCGGAGGACCGGTCTGGGCAGGAACCATGGTACGGGTTACCGAGTACGGGGTACGGGTTACCGAGTACGGGGTACGGGGTTGTAAGGATTCCCATTATTGATTGGCTTATTTCGTGGTCAAACCACATGTTGGGGTTTGGTTGTAAGGGTAGTCTAGGTGTTTGTTGAAGATCAAGACCCTTTCCAAGACCTCAAGAGGACAAGCACCAAAGGTATATATCTAGTGCTTACATTGGCTTGAAGAGATATAGTTGCACACACACACACAACATGCATAACTCTTATTCTTGTATGGTGTGTTTATATTTTGTGTGCATTGTGCTTTATTGATTTATTCAATATCTCTTCTTGCATGTTGAATTGATTGCATCTTGTTATATGATAATGCCATGACATGTTAGGCATTAGGATGCATTCAATACCCACACTTGCACTTCATGTATGTTAGCTTTTAGTGTGGAGTAATTCGTTTCCCTAAGGATGTTCGGAAACGTCCGCGCGTGCACGGTAATGTGCTTTGATTTGCGCGATGATCGCCGGTGGAGATGCCTTTGGCTTCTCCTTGGTTTCACCATTTTTGGTGAATCGGCGGTTACGTTCGGCGGCCTTGCCGCCGTTCGAAACCGCCGAATGAGACCTGATTGAAATATATCTCTCGGGTCCAAAACGGCGGTTGGGATCGGCGGTTTCCATACCGCCGAATGAAGTCGCCGAAGTTCCCCTGTTCCACACGGGAGCCATTCGGCGGTTCATTTCGGCGGCCTGGCCGCCGACTGAAACCGCCGATCGGTGCGTTTCAAGGGCAAAATTGTATTTTCACCTGCCCTGTTTTTGGTCTCTATAAATACATCCTTATCTCTGGTTCAGAACACAAGTCTTTGATTATAAGAACCCTAGAGAGATATTTAGAGAGACTTGAGAGAGAAAGCTTAAAGATCATATCTTTATCTCTCTAAACCCATCCCCACATGCATAAATCTTCATCTAAGCATCATCTAGGATCATCTAGCATATGCTAATGCATGGGACTTCTTCAACACACATGGTATGATTTGTTGAACACTTTTATCTTACATAATTAGTGTTTCTACTTATCAATTTTATCTCATATTTTACTTATATGTGTTTAGATTAATTTCTACATATAAGATTGAGATTATGTGTTGATTGGGTTTTTATTTGTTAGCTAGGCTTTAATGTTCATATGCCATCTAGCTAATTGATCTCATTTATTGATTGAGATTATTGTTCATAGCTTATTTGATTAGGTCATTATTGCCTAAAAGCTATGCCATGAACATTCTTGTGTGATGTATTGATAACTAGGTTGATAGATTATTTTTTAATCAACTAGTTAATCCTTTGAATGTTTGTGGGTTTTATATGATAGCTTTGTATCTAGGATTGGTGATCCTTTACTTAGCTAAAGTTATATGCCATGTCATATAGCTATATGTGATATCTAGGATTGATTATATTGTCATCTTATAATCCTAGGTAAGCATTTAGAGTACCCTAGCTCTTATTGCATTAATTGAATATTCATACATATTCACATAGGGTTGTGCATCTCTTTTGAGAGATTGAAGTCTTGGGGCTAAGTGTGCTTAGGCCTCAAGCAAATTGGACTAGAGCCGCTATAAAAGGCCCGCGTGGTAGATTAGAGGGTGCTCACGCCAAGAGTAGTGTATCAGGGGATATCACTAGGGATTGAACCAAGAGTGGCGATTGGTAGTGTCCATAGCCTGAGGTTATCTAGGGTGAGGGTCCGAGAATCACTTGAGGGTGTAACCGTCTTTTCATATAGTGGATTTCGAGGTCCGAGTGTGGCGCACTTAACAGCCCGTGGTTTTTCCCAGTGGTTGGGTTTTCCACGTATACATCAAGTGTCTTTTACTATTTCCGCATCTTATTACACTTGTATGTTTTGTTGACTTGCTAGGGGTATTTTCGTAAAATTGACATGCATGCGAAAATTGGGTAATAATTAGATAAAATCTATTCACCCCCCCTCTAGCTTTATATTGATGAACACACCTCGAGTATTTTAAGAACTTTCAATTGGTATCAGAGCGGGTTCCTAGATATACTTAGGTGATCCTAGCTCATTTTGGTGTGTTTTTGCATTTTGTATGATTATTGTTTTTGACATACATCTTGCATTCTTCTCATTTGCATTCATTCAACGCAAACACTATGAGTGATTTTGTGAGAGAAGAAAATGACTCCGATGAGGAGATGTCCCTCTAAGGAGAGAGAGGAGACGAAGATGAAAGGGCGTTGCTCACATCACCAAAGAGCTTCAAGCCCAAGCCTTCCTCAATCTTGGTCTAACCAACCAAGAAGGCTATCTTCCCTCAACCTACGATCTTAATAGGGAAGTGTTCAATCATGCAAGCTCAACCGAGCAAGCAACTTTGTCTTGGTCATCATCAAAGGAGGAGAGATCCTATCCAACTACCAAGACAACCACAACGACAAGGGAAAGCACTTTTGCATGCTCAAGGGAATGGTATAATTCCTAACCTTATCTCCTCTTGTCTTTTGTGTGGTATTGTTGGTCATGTTAGACCAAGTTGCTTGCATTACATTTAAATATGTAATCTTATATGCATGATTGAAAAGAAAAAGGCTAGAGCTAAGATGCATGTCCTTAAAAAGGAAGAAAATCATTTGCATGATTCTTTGCCATCTAGAACTCTAGAACCTATGACCACTAGGTATGTTTTTGAGGCACCTAAGTGGATTAGAAAAGACGAACCCGCTTGCTACGAGACAAACATGTCTCAAATAGGTTCAACTAGGTCCTATGGACTTGGTAAGTCTTTTAGACCTCATGCCCTTCATTGAAGTGGTGTGGATATTTGACCCCATATGGGGAACTTAAGCAAAGAGAGCTATTTTGCATCTTGTCACTTGCAAAAAAAAATTTGAAATATCTTGTGCTTCTCTTTTTGTTGCTTGAGTTAGCTTGGTTACACTATGTATACATATTTTCTATTCAATAAGTGTGATCAATGCTTGTATTGCAATCCATGTCATATTTATGTTCAAACATGCATTTTTGGACTAGGAGATATATACATAGGATTTAATTTGAATGACCTATAATGATCTCCATGACATGATGATTGCTAAAATGACATGCTAAATGCTAATCTTAAAAAGCATGTTTTGATGATTGCATTTCTTAACTGCAAATAATGTGTGAAAAAGCTTATGAGACTCAAATGAAAAAGGATCTTATATCCATTCAAGGATTTTACAATCCAAATGTCTCTCCTTCTTTATTGGTTGAACATGTCTACTATCATACGGATATCTTATCCGGAAAAATCAAGTAGGGTGCAAAGTCGCTCATGACATGTTTAGCTTATAAAGTTGGATATAGTTGTTCTTAAATTGAAATCAATGAAAACCTATATCCTTGCTTCTCTCTTGACATTGGTGAAATTGGTTTGAATTCATATTGAAAACCTTTGTCATTTGCTTTGCCAAATACCATGATATTTTGGACTTAAATGCTACATGTCTTGTATGCAAAGCAATTTTTTGATTCACACATTTTATTTAAATAAATCTCCTTGTTTCTCTCCAATAAATTTGAGATTGCATAAAGTGACTTATATTGATTATGCATATACTAGAATGCTACTAACTCTCTTTGCCTTGAGTGACCCGGTTGGGGATTACTCCCTTGTCTATATCATGACAAAAAGGGGGAGTATGTTGTGGTAAGGGGAGTTGCAAATTGTAGTAGCAATTGTGCATGTTGGGGAGAATACTAATTGAGGGGGAGTAACCCTTTGAGGGGGAGCATTTGCACATTCATACATTGCATGATGTTGTACTTAAATTTTTAAATGCAAATGCTTGTTTTATCTCACTTGATTCATCTCACCTTTTCTTGTATTAGAAAGTATAGAAACTGTGCTTTCAGGGATTGATTGTTCTACTTGAGATTGAAGACTTCAAGACTATTTATCTTATCTCTTTGTAAAGTAGAAATTCATAAGTAGACCTGTAGTTTCTATTATGTTGTGAGGAATCAATGTGAGTGGTGGTTTTGTCACGAAATAGCCAAATGGGGAGATTGTAAGGATTCCCATTATTGATTGGCTTATTTCGTGGTCAAACCACATGTTGGGGTTTGGTTGTAAGGGTAGTCTAGGTGTTTGTTGAAGATCAAGACCCTTTCCAAGACCTCAAGAGGACAAGCACCAAAGGTATATATCTAGTGCTTACATTGGCTTGAAGAGATATAGTTGCACACACACACACAACATGCATAACTCTTATTCTTGTATGGTGTGTTTATATTTTGTGTGCATTGTGCTTTATTGATTTATTCAATATCTCTTCTTGCATGTTGAATTGATTGCATCTTGTTATATGATAATGCCATGACATGTTAGGCATTAGGATGCATTCAATACCCACACTTGCACTTCATGTATGTTAGCTTTTAGTGTGGAGTAATTCGTTTCCCTAAGGATGTTCGGAAACGTCCGCGCGTGCACGGTAATGTGCTTTGATTTGCGCGATGATCGCCGGTGGAGATGCCTTTGGCTTCTCCTTGGTTTCACCATTTTTGGTGAATCGGCGGTTACGTTCGGCGGCCTTGCCGCCGTTCGAAACCGCCGAATGAGACCTGATTGAAATATATCTCTCGGGTCCAAAACGGCGGTTGGGATCGGCGGTTTCCATACCGCCGAATGAAGTCGCCGAAGTTCCCCTGTTCCACACGGGAGCCATTCGGCGGTTCATTTCGGCGGCCTGGCCGCCGACTGAAACCGCCGATCGGTGCGTTTCAAGGGCAAAATTGTATTTTCACCTGCCCTGTTTTTGGTCTCTATAAATACATCCTTATCTCTGGTTCAGAACACAAGTCTTTGATTATAAGAACCCTAGAGAGATATTTAGAGAGACTTGAGAGAGAAAGCTTAAAGATCATATCTTTATCTCTCTAAACCCATCCCCACATGCATAAATCTTCATCTAAGCATCATCTAGGATCATCTAGCATATGCTAATGCATGGGACTTCTTCAACACACATGGTATGATTTGTTGAACACTTTTATCTTACATAATTAGTGTTTCTACTTATCAATTTTATCTCATATTTTACTTATATGTGTTTAGATTAATTTCTACATATAAGATTGAGATTATGTGTTGATTGGGTTTTTATTTGTTAGCTAGGCTTTAATGTTCATATGCCATCTAGCTAATTGATCTCATTTATTGATTGAGATTATTGTTCATAGCTTATTTGATTAGGTCATTATTGCCTAAAAGCTATGCCATGAACATTCTTGTGTGATGTATTGATAACTAGGTTGATAGATTATTTTTTAATCAACTAGTTAATCCTTTGAATGTTTGTGGGTTTTATATGATAGCTTTGTATCTAGGATTGGTGATCCTTTACTTAGCTAAAGTTATATGCCATGTCATATAGCTATATGTGATATCTAGGATTGATTATATTGTCATCTTATAATCCTAGGTAAGCATTTAGAGTACCCTAGCTCTTATTGCATTAATTGAATATTCATACATATTCACATAGGGTTGTGCATCTCTTTTGAGAGATTGAAGTCTTGGGGCTAAGTGTGCTTAGGCCTCAAGCAAATTGGACTAGAGCCGCTATAAAAGGCCCGCGTGGTAGATTAGAGGGTGCTCACGCCAAGAGTAGTGTATCAGGGGATATCACTAGGGATTGAACCAAGAGTGGCGATTGGTAGTGTCCATAGCCTGAGGTTATCTAGGGTGAGGGTCCGAGAATCACTTGAGGGTGTAACCGTCTTTTCATATAGTGGATTTCGAGGTCCGAGTGTGGCGCACTTAACAGCCCGTGGTTTTTCCCAGTGGTTGGGTTTTCCACGTATACATCAAGTGTCTTTTACTATTTCCGCATCTTATTACACTTGTATGTTTTGTTGACTTGCTAGGGGTATTTTCGTAAAATTGACATGCATGCGAAAATTGGGTAATAATTAGATAAAATCTATTCACCCCCCCTCTAGCTTTATATTGATGAACACACCTCGAGTATTTTAAGAACTTTCAGGGGTACTAGGTGCGGGGTACCGGGATAGTGTGGTAGCAGGATCCTCAGGACCCTGGGTTCAATCTTTCAACAATCAAATGACCTTGACAAGGATGGAAAATTCTTCTTTAGACCTCTGCCAAAAAAGGCGGTTAACAATTAGTAAAGTGGCAAGTAGAATTCGTTCCACAAGGAATTAAAGTGATAGTTGAATAAATTAACAATTTCTATATGCGATAAAATAAAACATAATCAATGGATGGTTGAATGGTTTGTCAAGCCATCAAACATACATGTAAAATAAACCTAATAAAACTAATAAAATAAGATAGAAATCGAGATAAGATATATGGAATTAACAATTAATAGAATTGCTAGGGAATTAATGGGATCACAAGTGGATTACGGGAAGTGCTTCTCAAGCTACCTTAACGAGCCAACCTCATAAATGTTAACCAATTAATTTCTAGGATGTGTTTAGACCATTACTATGAACCTTAAACAACTTTCCACTGCAATGCCTAACCGATTAAGGAGAGGGGGTCACGACGGGATCGATTTGTTACAATTAACGATTTAGATAATCGCGGTTGATATACCCTCCGACGATCTATCCCACTCACTATGTTCTCAATCCATCAAGGTTGTCAATCCAATCAAGATTATAAAACAAATTATCCTAACCAAGAGTATAATCAACTAGTGGATATACATGTCAATCATATAATGCCTAGAATCTATTTATAAAATGAATAGAACACAAATAGAGATTAAATATATATTAAAGCTTAAGCAAAACCCAATCCAAATGTTCTCACATAAAATCCCTAGAAAAGGGGTTTAATTACACATATTACAACCAAAGGGAAGGCAAGTAAAAGATTAGGAAATCACCATTGGGTCTCCTTTTGTAAGCTTGATCCTTTCCTTGCCTTTGATGCTCCTTGTGCGAAGAGTGGATGATGAGGATGTGTCCAGATAGGTGGAGTCAAATGGGAAGTGACTAAGGAGATTTGTGGAGAAGATGGGAAGAAAGTAATGATTTGGGGAAGGAAATCTAGATATTTAGCTTAGGTAGGAGAGAAGTGGAGGGATTAGGAATGGTAGAAAAGAGGTTTCTTGGTTGTCAAGAATGGCCAAGAGTTGTTTAAAAAGGAAAGATAGTGATGAATTTATAGGATTTTCAAATTAGGTCTGAGTGGTCAATTACCAAAACACCCCTGACCATGGCAAATTACCATTCAATCCTCAAGAGGGGGGCATTATGTAATTTTCCCCACCAATCAGATTTTCACAGAGAAGAGGTGACCCAATTGGTGACATGATCTGGAGCCAAAACAACTCCCTATCGCCATGGCGACATCGAAATGCAAACCGTGACATCGATTTACGCGTTTGGTCGTGGTTTGGGAAAGTGGCGACCAAGGGGAGATGGAGGCATGATTACGTGGCTTGATTCTGGTGGGTTTGGAGGCTGAGAAGATTGCGAAGGGGTAACCGTTAATTTAGGTCAGAAATCTACCGGCGGTAAGTCAATTTCTGGTGATTTTGGGGCGGCGGTGCTTTAGGGTTTAGGGCTGCCATGGTCGACCAGCTCGTGAGGAAGAAGAGTGAGGTTGAAGAAGATGGGGTGCATTTAGCATGGTGGCGCTCAGCTGCTTCACTTTTGCATTGAATAGGGGTGCAATTAGAACTGAATTGGGGTGCATGTGGCTTTCCTCATTTGTCTCATATGGGGGTTCACTATGCGTGTGGAGGCCCAAGCCTACCTCAAAACGCACCATATCACTTAAGTTGCGGGCGTGGGCTGCTGATTGGGCTTGTGTGACTTGAGCTGGCAATTTGGGCCCGCAAAGCACTGGTCGTGGGTTCGCTAAGAAGCCCATGACCTTCTTTCATCAAAACACACCGTGTCATTTGCTGACTTGGCGCGCTTTGCTGATTTGCCTGGTGAATTACACAATGCTCCCCTGTTCTTTTCTGCTATTGCACAATCTTCAATCTTCCCCCAATAATTGCAGTTTAACCCCTAATTCTCCAATATTACCTCAATATCCCTGAACTCTGTAAATACCTGAAAACACTTAATTTACACTATTAAATCACGGGATAATGCCCAAGAATCAAGCATAAAGAGAAGGAAGTGAGGGCCAAAATCGTACCAATTTTGGTCCGATCAAATACCCCCACACCTATCTTTTGCTCGTTCTCGAGCAAAACAAACATAAGCACACATGGACATGCGTCTAAAAATCAAATAATCAACATTAAAACACCGACTCTTTTGTAAAGGACTAAAGTCAATATTCGACTTGCAAAACCAAAAGTGAAGAGATTTAACCAACGTTATGCTCATTAGGAAATAATGCATGTAAGATATGCTAAATGGAGATTAAAGTCATGCCACTCTAAGTAAACATTGCACGCAACGCGATCCTACATTCAAAATGCTAAAGCTTCAAGACTAGAGTGCCATTAGGAAAAGAATGTAATTCACCTTGACATCTAATCCTCACCGGATTCTCTCATTTTCGCACAGATTCCTAGGCTTCACTCATAATTCATATGCAATATGAGTTTATGTTCAAGATAACAAATATAATTGCACATGATCATTTAAAAACACAATTTCTGAAATTTTGTCTCATGAATGGAATTGAAAACCATGAACCGAAAGAACATGCATCAACCAAAATTTCCAAAGTGGACATCCCTAAAGATCAAATAGGTCTTTCATTTGGTTGTAGTGGGGCCTAAGGTGAGTGGTGAGTCAATAAATGGGAAAAATTTATATCAAACACCCAAAGGTCACACTAAGGCATGCATTCTAAATTAAGCACATTTTTGCTCATTAAAACTTGCATATTCCACACTTTGGCATCTAGGCTTACAATTTACTATGTGCATTTTCTACTCTTAATTTTCATTGAGTAACTCATTTAATTCCATATAATTCATCTAGGCACTTAGTGCCTCATTAATCTATTCTTTTTCTTTTGCATTGCATTGCTTTTCTTTTCTTTTTTTTCTTGCTTTTCATTTCTTTTCAAGCATTGCATTTCATCTTTTTAATGTGTTTGCACATACATATTTGCCTAGGTACACGCCTTACATTTTCATACTCCTCAAAGCTTACATTCAACCCCTAAGCTTTAGCAAACCATTTGGTACAAGGTAAGCTAGTGTATAGGCTATATGGTTTATATTGATGTGGTTCATGAATGAAAAGCTTAATTGTGTTTGGCTTCAAATGGGCGATGGAGCACACACATAGAGGGATTGGAATTATTTAGGTCAATTTGGTAGTTTTTCAAATGCATTGCCTAAAATCATCTCTAAAAGTTTGTCCATAAAGTCAATTAAGGCATCCACAAGCAGTCCATATATTCTATGGCAAACAACATTTAAGTACGAATGAGACATTTTAAATATGTTTAACATGCGTGTTTGAATGAGTGTTTCAAGAGTGAAAACTTTCCCTCAAAATACGCTTTTTAAGGCCATGTTTGTGAACCTCACGGGAAGTCTCCACTATTAATTCCTAACCTTCAAGCACAATTGAATATTCACTCTAACATCAAGAGAAAAGAACTAGCACGCTTTGCTCAATGTAACCCTAAATGGCATGAAGTTAATCTAAACTAAGCATGGCAAAAATGAACAATTTCTTACTTGCACACACAATGGCACAATCTTAACAAGCAAAATATGCTCAATCATGGCATTATCACAAGAATTTCGAAATTTTTTGAAAATTTTAGCTCAAAACATTTGCACACAATTTGCAAACAAGAGGCGGTGTTGTGTACACACCTCCAAACCTAAATTAGACATTGTCCTCAATGTGTTTGGGGCATATAAACCGATAAACGCGGCGCAACACACATCCTCAATCAAAGAGTCAAAACACATCAATGTCCATTTTAAAAATTATCCCAAAATATTGAATCAAGTGCTTCAAGAATATCCTATATGCTCATAATCAACTCAAGAGATATAGCAATGTAAGTTCATCAAGAGTTATCATCACAATCCATGTGGATAAAATATGTGATCATTCAAGTCCTAAATCCACTATCAAAAACAACTCACAACCTTATTCTAAGCAAGAAATTAAAAAGCAAGAAATAAAACAAATTAAAACTAAGGAAAGAAAATATACCTAGGTGGGTTGCCTCCCACCAAGCGCACGATTTAACGTCTAGGCAAGATGTGGCATGGTGCTCCTACACTTCGAACTCCAAAATGTTGCTTCCTTAGGATAAGGTCCTCGCCCTTTTTATAAGCACCCTTGGCTTGCTCGTCCCTCCAAGACTCGCAAGTGGTCTTTGTTTCATCCCAAGAGATAAAGAACCTTGCTTGACGCACAAGCAACGTAACATACTTCCTTAAGAAGCAATAGAAAATCTACACAAACACTAAGCACATTAAAAAAAGTTCCGGCAAATAAAAATATCTTCAATACATGCAATTGCCTATAAGAGCTTGGAACACCATTTATTCAAAAAGAAATAAACAAAACAAATAAAGTAATAAAAAATAAAATGCACAAAAAGAATTTTTCTCTATAATGTACTTGTGCTAGAGGTGTCATCAACTAAAGGAGGTTTTACCAAGTTTGGAAATTGGTTCTTTTTTGCAACCCAAACAAGTTGAGTTGATTTCCCCTTTTCTTTTCTTTTGGGTCTAACTTGGTTAACCAAGTCTTTTCTTACCCAAATTTGCTTAACTCTAGGTGGCTTTTTCCTATTCCTAGACTATTTCAATTTTTCATGCTTATGGAATTTCAAACAATGAGCTTTTAAGTGCCCTTTTTTAAAGCAAAAATAGCAAGTAAGAGGATGGTTTAGAAAACTCCCTCTTGGTAAGGTGACTATGAGGTCCATGGTGTTGTCTCATTTGTAGTGCTTTAACCTCCTTCTCCACCTTGTCTAGATTGACTATGTAGTCGCATTTTTTGACCTTGGCTACCTTGAGGGCTTCATCCTTCCTTCCAAGTGCTTTCTTTGTTTCTTCCAAAGCTTTTGCTTTTCGCTCCGCTTCCATAAGCAACTTCCTTGTCTTCCTTGCACATTCTTCTTCAAATTCTTCAAATAGCTTTGCTGTTAGGATTATGCTCAATAGCAAGACTGTAATATTGTTTTTAACAATCTTTTCATATTAATAAAGTGATTTCTGATTTAAATAAATCTTATAGCATTTATAGATTGAATATTATAATTGTCAAAAGTAAATAATCATAAGGTCAAAAGACTATGAGAAAAGAAGAATTGTTCGTACATATGGGTATGTATGAGGTAGACATAATTCTTTAGTTAGTCTTGAATAATGTTCACAACTTAAGTTAAAGGTTGGGCACCTTTATCTTGTTAAAGTTGTAGAATTCTTTTACTAGTATTTGAGTGGGATCAAATGTGTTATGATGAGTCTAAAATCATCGGAGGGTCTTCGAGTAAAAGAATCTAGTGCACTAGGTGCATTGAACTGGATCACAATGAAAAACTTTATCTAGAACCGTCAACAGATAATAGTATTTTCATTATCAAGACAATCGGATAGTCTATCTTAATCCTGAGATAAATGATAGACTTATGGTTGCAAGTGGTATCATTTGAGTTATCAATGAGTACGATTATATAACATAGTCTATCCTCGATAGTTTGGTGACATTCATTTGTTAATCGATAGAGGACTTCATTTATAGATATGGACATTGTGGCTCCATTTATTAAATGTGAGTAGAATATCATCATATGGATGTTTTGAGGTTTTGGATATTAAATCTTAACGTTGAGTTTTTAATAGTGACTATTGAAAGATGACTTCTAGACAAGTCATAATATATATCCAAGTTCAAAGTGTGGTCATATGAGTAAATATGGTAACCTGGAGAGCTATAGGCGGTCTATGAGCTCGTGGCGATTACTGATATTCTTCACGAGGATTCACTATCTCCTATAAGATTGTCTAGGGTATGAATGAGAATCATTTACTTATTCCATCTTTATTTAAGAGTGCAATTTTAGTTCTTTAGTGGAATGAACTAAAATTAATAGATTGAACCTAAGTGAATCATTTGTTGATTGTGATTGGGTTATGTCTATTGGAGCTTAAATTTAGATAGGCCCGCCAAGATCCCCAATCCACACGGACTTGCATGAATCACTTGATATATTCTACCGGACTAATTTATGGGTCCATCTAGAATTGTATTAAGGCATGTGGACTTATTTCTTTTAGTAAGAATGGGCCTAGTTCACATGTGGGCTTTTTATTAAGGTCCAATGGATTTAATAAAATAGAAAAACAATATATAGATATATTAATATATATGGCACATGGCCGAGATATATATAATATTATATTGTTTTATTTTTATTAATTGATTAAATGGAAATTAATTAATTGATTGATTAATTATTTAATTAAAAATCAAAATCTTTTTCTAACTAGGAAATATGTTTCTTAGTAGTATACTATTGTGGTAGTATAATAAATATTAAAGACTTTATTTGGTAAGTAGATAAATAAAGGGAATTTATTTATCTAGTCAAATTTGGAAGTCTTTGATATAGTCACAAAAACACTAAAGAGTTGGATTAAGGTTTGGAATTCTAAGGAAATCTACCTAGGATTAGGATTTAAGTCAAAAGACACAAATCCTACATGATAAAGGATTTCGGCCTCAATATATAGATATATATGAAATATATATGGCAATTAATTGCCGGAATGTATATATATATATTTATAAAGCATACGGTCAGATATATATAATATATGAGGCACAAAATTTTTTTAATATATTGTGCAAGAAGAATTCGGCGCAAAAATATATAATATATTGTGCATTGTCATATATATAATATAGATGGTGTAGCAGAGATATAAACAAGATATATATATATATTGGGCATAGAAGAATTCGGCGCAAAAATATATATTATATTGAGCGGCCACTAAAGATATATATATATATATTCTTTGTATATTTTCAAAAACCCTAGAGTTCTTGCTTGAGAGAGTTTTTTCTTTTGCTAGAGAAAAATAGAATCCAACTCTTAGACTAGTGTGATTTTCGGCCAAGAGGAATAGAGAGAAAAGTTTGTTCTTATTTCGATAGTGCACTAGTTACTTTTACATCAAAAGGTTTTGTGCACAATTTCGAATAAGGTTCACGCGAGTTTCGATCTAAAGATTGTGAATTCAAAAGTGACCGGAACATTCTTTGTTGTCTCTTGAAACTTGTTGTCACTAACGAAAAATGAAAAAGTTTTGTTAATCCATCCTCAGGTACACAATTCAAAGAGAAGGGAGACCACGCTCCTAGGTGATTCACATTCGTGATTGGATTGGAAGATCTTGCGGATTACCATCGACGCAATGTCAATCGGATCACGCGACAAAGGTACGATATCTTTATTATATGTTAATTAATTAAAGGGTTAAGGTTCACTTTATGGAAAATTTTTAAAACATACCAAAACCGTTTTTAGTCTCGCTTCCGCTGCGTGCAATTGTTTTTTCCCTACATTTGCAAGGTCTTCGGATTCCCTTGATGTGGAATTCCTCTCAACTTCAAGTCTCCCAACTTGTAATTCCAAGTCCTTGTTCTTGTTGGAGACTTCTCCTACCTTCCTCCAAAAGGTAGCATTCTTTTTTTTGAGCAAGTTTACTTCAAGAGTGAGCTTCTTGTTTTCCATTTCAAGCTCCTCCACTTTCACCTTTCCCAAAACCTCATTTTCTTCAAACTCTTTCTTCATGAGTTGTATTTTTCTTTCCAATTCTTCCTTTCCTTGGGAGGTTTCCATTAACTTCTCTTGAAGGAAAGACAATGTTTCCTCAAATTTCGTGCATCGCTCTTGGTTCCTTAGCGGTTCATCCTTGATTTCCGCACCATTCTCATATACTTGTACAAGAGCGTGTACACGGCTCCTTGTCTTCCCTTGCTTGGGATAGCCCGATTCTAATGATTGATCCAGCTGACTAAAAACCACATGGTTGGTCATCTTCTTCTCATGTGCTTGTTATGTAGATTGGAATAACTCCATGGTCTCTTGTTGAGATGCTTGGAATCTCTCGCTCTCCCGTAAGTGATCCTCCATGAAATTTTTCCTCTCATCATCAATGGCATTTGATTGGCATGATGAGAAGGAATCTTGGTTCATCCACCAATCCATATTGAAGCTATTCCCCTGAGTCTCGTAGCTCGGCCTTTGATATTCCATAAAGAAATCCATAGAATCCTGAAACAAAAAGAAACAAAAACTACCAAAGAAGTAAAAAAGAACTAAAAGACTAAAAACAACTAAAAGACTAAAAATTAATAAGAACCTACAAAGAAAAGTTAATTGACTCAACAATCGCTTTAATTCCCCGGCAGCGGCGCCAATTTTGATGAGCCGTCGTTGGTACTCAACAAAATGATTGTTTTTAAATGTGTTCGTGTTGAAAACCGATTTCACCACTTAGATGTAAAATTAGTAAAGTAGCAAGTAGGATTCGTTCCACAGGGAATTAGAGTGATAGTTGAATAAATTAATAATTCCTACATGCGATAAAATAAAACATAATCAATGGATGGTTGAATGGTTTGTCAAGCCATCAAACATACATGTAAAATATACCTAATAAAATTAATAAAATAAGATAGAAATCTAGATAAGATATATGGAATTAACAATTAATAGAATTGCTAGGGAATTAATGGGATCACAATTGGATTACGGGAAGTACTTCTCAAGCCACCTTAACGAACCAACCTCATAAATGTTAACCAATTGATTTTTAGGATGTGTTTAGACCATTACTACGAACCTTAAACAACTTCCCACCGCAATGCCTAACCGATTAAGGAGAGGGGGTCACGGCGGGATCGGTTTAGATAATCGCGGTTGATATACCATTCGATGATCTATCCCACTCACTATGTTCTCAATCCATCAAAGTTGTCAATCCAATCAAGTTTATATAACAAATTATCCTAAGCAAGAGTATAATCAACTAGTGGATATACATGTCAATCATATAATGCCTAGAATCTATTTATAAAATGAATAGAACACAAATAGAGATTAAATATATATTAAAGTTTAAGCAAAACCCAATCCAAATGTTCTCACATAAAATCCCTAGAAAGGGGGTTTAATTACACATATTACAACTAAAGTGAAGGCAAATAAAATATTAGGAAATCACCCTTGGGTCTCCTTTTGTAAACTTGATCCTTTCCTTGCCTTTGATACTCCTTATGCAAAGAGTAGATGATGAGGATGTGTCCAGATAGGTGGAGTCAAATGGGAAGTGACTAAGGAGATTTGTGGAGAAGATGGGAAGAAAGGAATGATTTGGGGAAGGAAATCTAGATATTTAGCTTAGGTAGGAGAGAAGTGGAGGGATTAGGAATGGTAGAAAGGAGGTTTCTTGGTTGTCAAGAATGGCCAAGAGTTGTTAAAAAAGGAAAGATAGTGATGAATTTATAGGATTTTTAAATTAGGTATGGGTGGACCATTACTAAAACACCCCCTGACCATCGTAAATTACCATTTAGTCCTCAAGAGGGGGGTAGTACGTAATTTTCCCCACCAATCAGATTTTCACAGAGAAGAGGTCAACATTTACGTTAATGGCAACGCTAGGGCGACCCAAATGGCAACACGATCTCGAGCCAAAACAACTCCCTATCGCCATGGCGACATCGAAATGCAAACCATGACATCGATTTACGCATTTGGTCGTGGATTGGGAAAGTGGTGACTAAGGGGAGATGGTGGCATGATTGTGTGGCTTGATTCCAGTGGGTTTGGAGGCCGAGAAGATTACGATGGGGTAGCCATTGAGGTGGCCGTTAATTAAGGCTGAAAATCGACCGGCGGTAGGTCGATTTCTGGTGATTTTGGGGCAACGGCGCTTTAGGGTTTAGGGCTGCCATGGTCGACCAGCTCGTAAGGAAGAAGAGTGAGGTTGAAGAAGATGGGGTACATTTAGCATGGTAGGGGGCGCTCAGTTGCTTCACTTTTGCCTTGAATAGGGGTGCATGCAGCTTGCCTCATTTGTCTCATATGGGGGTGCACTCGGCAATGAAATGGGGTGCGTTTGGAGGCCCAAGCCTACCTCAAAACGCACCGCATCACTTAAGTTACGGGCGTGGGCTGCTGATTGGGCTTGTGTGACTTAGGCTGGCAATTTGGGAGCACAAAGCACTAGTCGTGGGTGCGTTAAGAAGCCCATGACCTTCTTTCATCAAAACGCACCGTGTCATTTGCTGACGTGGCGCGCTTTGCTGATTTGCCTAGTGAATTACACAATGCTCCCCTGTTCTCTTCTACTATTGCACAATATTCAATCTTCCCCCAATAATTGCAGTTTTACCCCTAATTCTCCAATATTACCTCAATGCCCCTGAACTCTGTAAATATATGAAAACACTTAATTTACACTATTAAATCACGGGATAATACCCAAGAATCAAGCATAAAGATAAGGAAGTGAGGGCCAAAATCGTACCAATTTTGGTCCAATCACCAACCCAGATAGCAAACATGAAAGAGGATGGACAGGTGCTCTCCAAGGATATAGGTATGGTTGTGAAGGATGAGACCACCTTGTTTTTTCTAGCTAGTCTGAAGGTTCTTTCCCCTTCTTTATGTATGACTTGGCATGCAGATAGGTGGATAAGAGAGCTAAGACGGCGGGGTCGGAATCTGACTCACTTACATGCATAATAAAAGAGATACGAAGGAGAGAATGACAAGTCTTTTGATAAAGGTGGACTGGCCTAACGGGAAAAAGCATTACATATGATCACATGTTAAGAAACCCTTAGGTAGTATCCGGTGGAAAGTGATCATCCTTTTTATATTCATGAATAAGGCGTGCTCTGGGGAGCTTACACAAGTAGCAAAATAATACAACATAAGTGCTTCAGAGAGCTTACAATAATAGGCGGGCGTAGGCCCTTTTCTAAAATTAGTAGAAAAGAAGAAGAAGAAGATCAAGATGAAGATCCCCTTTCTCTTGAGAGTCTTGTAATATTTATAGGTTCTAAGTCTTGCTACCCACTCCTTAAATTTAGTTAATCAATTCACAATCATAGGAACATTGATTTGGCATTGATGGAGTTGACTATTATCTCATTAATGGCGTTGTGAATGGCCATTAATGAGTTGACTGATTTCTCATTAATGGCGTTGTGAATGGCCATTAAAGAGTTGACTGTTTTATCATTAATGGTGTGTTACTGCATGCGACTCTTCTTGTGACATGGTCTTTTCTTCCTTGGTAATCCGATAGACGGTGTATTAAGACCTCCTTTTCTGATGCCTTCTATGCTAGGTGGTCGGGAGGTGCTTGGAGGACCGGTCTGGACAGGAACCTTGGTACCGGGGTACAGGGTATTAGGATACCGGTGCGGTGTGACATCGGGGTTCCCTGGATCGTGCGGTAGTGGGGTACTCAAGACCCTGGGTTCATTCTTTCAATAATCAAATGACATTGGCACGGACCCCTGCCAAAAAAGGCAGTTAACAATTACCAAAAGAAAAGATGAGTCACAAACTGAAATCAGATCACTAGGAATAATTTGGACATCTTTTCACTTTGAAATGCTTAGGACCTGTTCCTCTCTTCAAGATCAATAATTTTGGCTTTTGGATCACTTAAATCGGAGTTGATATGAGAGAGTTATGACTAAAACAAAAATGCAAAAGTTGCAAGAGTTTTGGCACGAAATTTGAATTATATAGGGAGGGAAATCAATTGGAGAAAAGGAAGGGCAAAGTTGGAAAAGAGCCACCATCAGCCTCTCTTCCCATGGAGGCATGTGGCCACCACAAAAAGGCCAAGAGGTCTTCCTCCCGTGGTGGCCATGTGCCTCCACGAGAAGGAAGGGTGGTTGGCCACTTGGCACCCTCTTAATTCTCCTTTGCTCTCTTTCGTGCACCTCACGCGTTCTTCGACCGTTCTCCGACCTCTGAACTCCAAATTTGAATTCGTTTTTGGATTATAAACTATAACTTAATGACACATGAGGTAGACTATGAAACCTTTACCAAAGGTTATAAATTCAACTCGATACACAACGACGAAGACAATGCATTGTAAGAGAATGTAAAGTAACATAAATTCCTCGTTTGAACTCAAAAACTAATGAGTGAATAATTGAAATGACCGGAACTGAACAAGGAATCATATGAGAACATATTCAAGTTCAAAACAACAAAACCCAAACAAATAAACAGAAGATCACACAAGTATGCAAAATCCTGGAGATAGTCCTAGTACATGCATTTCTACAATGTTTGTCAATATGACATCAATGCATGAGCATACTAAAAACAAAATGTGTGTGAATGTGTTATACCAAATGAGCACTACGATATAGGGACACAAATGTATGCAATATGTGTGTGTGTGCGCTTATGCCTTGCAAGAGGAAGAAGAGTCTAGATACCTTAGCATCCAAGTATGCGTTTTTCCTCTTGAAGACGATATTTGCATGAGAAGTTGCTTTTCTCCTTTGAAGCTCCTTTCAGCCAAGAATCACCTAAGCAACTAACCATTACAAATAAAGAGAGTTTTGCAATGGAATCAAGCCAATACAAATCTAAGACCTTACAACTTCTCTAGGTTTACATGGACCTACTTTCGTAGAGAGAAGTCCGAAGATTTTGAGAAATTCAAAATGCTATGTGTCAAAATTCAAAATGAGAAAACTTCTCACATTAAAAGCATTAAGAAAATTAGAAGTGATCATGGGAAAGAATTTGAAAATGCTAGCTTTGAAAGCTTTTGTGATAGCTTAGGCATTTCTAATGAGTTTTCAGCTCCTAAGACACCTCAACAAAATGGAGTTATTAAAAGGAAGAATAGGGTCCTTCAAGAGATGGCCCGTGTGATGTTGCTTAGCAACAATGTCCCTAGGAACCATTTGGGCCGAAGCCATCAATACCACTTGCTATATAGAGAATAGAGTATTCCTTAGGCCAGGGACTAAACAAACATCCTATGAGTTATGAAAACCCAATGTTAGCTACTTCCACATCTTTGGAAGCAAGTTCTATATACTTAATGATCGAGATCAACTTGGCAAGTTTGATGCCAAGAGTGATGAGGGTATTTTCATTGGATATGCACTTAACGGCAAGGCCTATAAAGTTTTCAATTTAAAAACTCAAAGTGTTATGGAATCATCAAATGTTGTCTTTGATGATTGTAGACCCAAAAATGATAACCATGAGGAAGATTTTGATGAATTAAATGATCTTCCTTTGAAGGAATGTGGTGAGACTTCAAGTGGTGTGAAGTCAAACCAAAATGAAGAGGGTGATCTACCTTTTAATAGAGATCTACCTTCGGTCTCTAGTGAACCCGCTCCTTGGGTTAGGAAACTCCATGATAAAGATGATATCATTGGAGATGCTAATGAGGGTGTTAGGACTAGGCATCAAATAGCTAATCAAATTAGCTATACTTGTTACACCTCTCAAATAGAACCCAAGAAGGTTGATGAAACCTTAAATGATAAAATATTGGATTCTTGCTATGCAAGAAAAGCTAAACCAATTTAAAAGGGGGAATTATCATTTTAGTCCCTATGTTTTGTCTGATGATGACTTTTTTAACTGTCTTTCCCTTTTTAGTTGAATGGTCCCTATATTTTAAAAAAAACCATCAATTTAGTCCCTTTGACTAGGTTTTTAACGGTCAACGGTTACAGAAAATGTAAATTGACTTTCTTACCCTTCACTTAAATTAAAAGGTTTAAAAGTACGATTTTACCCTCAAACTTTATAAAATTTCACAATTTAACTTTATTTATAATCCAATCAAATTTTGACACGTGTCACAAAACTTAAAAAATAAACTAATTTAGTTTTTCTTATGATTAATTTTTTTTTAAATGAAAATCTTTCAAAAATAAAAAGAAAAAACTTAAAATCTAAATCTATTTATAAAAAAGAAAAATAAATATTTTTTAAAAGAATATGATTAAAAATTTTAATTTGTTTTTTTTTTTTTAAAAAAGAAAGAAAGATTGATCTCCACCGTCTATCACCATGATGGACGTTGGAGATCAAATTAGTTTTAAAAAATTGATTTAAATAAATTAAAAAAAATCATATTATATCTTTTTTAATAATTCCAAACCATCACAGTTTTCATCATCATCATCACCATGACACCATCTTATTCATAGAACAAACAACACCATCATCAGAAAACCAAACACAACTCATCATCATCATCATCGTCCAGTTCATCCTCATCACCAAAATCGATCTCAAACAATCATAGTTCATCATCGTCCAGTTCATAATCATCATTGTACAACAACACCATACCAGAAAACCAAACACCAGAAAACAAAATCTAACAAAATCTAATAAAATCAAAATCAAACCCAGACAAAATCGAACGAAATCACAGACACCCAAACCTAAATTAGAAATCAGTCACAGCCATAGCCACCACCATACAACAACCTGAAACCCAGAAACCCATTCAAACAACAACACCAATCTTAAGCCATACTAGAAAATCAACCCAGCCAGCCGCCCAACCCCACCACCAAAACCAATCTCCAGCCACCAAACCACCATCATCAACCCTTCAAACCACCACCACCACCACCCTAAACTTCAAACCCTTCAAACTGAATCAAACCTAAGCTTCATAACAAACCCCACAACCACCCAAATCAAACCTAAGCTTCAATCACCATTCACCATAAACCAAATCGAAGCTTCCAAACCAAACTGAATAGGTTAGGTAGATCGACGGTATGGCTTGAATCGCGGATCGATCTGGTTCCCAAATCGTGGAAGATCTGGCTTGAATCGCGAATCGATATGGCTTGGGTGTTAGAGAAGATGGTGATATGCAGAAGAGGGCTTGAGAAATAGAAGGGGATCAGCGGTGGGTTTGGTGTTTGAGTGGTGTGGTTGATGGTGGGGGTGGTTGGGTTTGGGTCTGAAGAAGATGAAGAAGGTGTTTCTGGGTTTGGTGGTTGACGGTGGAGGTGTGTTTGGGTGTATATGGATTGACGGTGGTGGTTGATGAAGAAGATGTTGGGTTTGGTCATTGGTGTATATGGATTGACGGTGGTGTACTGTCACCCACAATTAAGTTTTTTATTTATTTATTTATTTATTTTGGGTTTGGATCATGTGATGGACGGTGGACACTGGACCTAATCAAAAAAATATTTTCTTTAAATTTAATTTTTTATAATTTTTTATTATATATATATATATATATATTTGTGTGAAATCTAGTTTTTTTAATAATTTTTTTATTTGAATTGTTTATATATTTTTTAAAATAGACACATTATTTTTAGTTTTTTTTTTTAAGACAAATAGCAAAATTTTATTTTGTAATATATAAATATATATATATATATATTTTTGTGTTGACACGTGGCAGGTTCATTGCTTAAAGACGAAAATAACCCTCATTCTGTTAACTTTGACCAACGTTTGACTCACTGAAGGACTATATTGATGGATTTTTTAAAACATAGGGACCATTCAACGAAAACTGGAAAGACAGTTAAAAAAGTGTCAACTTTTAAAAACATAGGGACTAAAATGATAATTCCCCACTTAAAAGAAATGAAGCTTGGACTCTAGTTCCTAGACCTAAGAATAACAATGTCATAGGCACAAAATGGGGATTTAGGAACAAATCCGATGAGGATGGCAACATTGTGCGAAGGATGGCCTTTGCCTCCTCTTTTCTCCTTCGATCCTTTTCATGCACCTCATGCGTTCTTCGACCATTCTCCGACCTCCGAACTCTGAATTCGAATTCGATTTCAAATTACGAACCGTAACTCAATAACACACAAGGAAGACTATGAAAATTTGACCAAAGGTTATGAATTCGACTTGATACTGATTGGACCAAAATTGGTATGATTTTGGCCCTCAATTCCTTCAACTTTTGCTTGATTCTCGGGCATTATCTCATGATTTAATGGTGTAAATTAAGTATTTTAAGGTATTTACAGAGTTCAGGGGCATTGAAGTAATATTGGAGAAATAGGAGTAAAAGTGTAATTATTGAAGGAAGATTGAAGATATCGTGATATTAGAAGAAATCAGGGGTCTAATTGCAATTCGCCACTCAAAACAGCCCACGCATGCCACGTCAGCAATGCTATGTGTTTTGGTTAAAAGAAAAAATTGGGCATCAGCCCAATAACAGGCCTAGGCATCGCCCAAGTCACTTATGTGCAGTTGCTAAACGCACCCCACATTACACCTAATTGCAGCCCATATGAACAAAGAAGAAGCGCCTTAGTGGACCTAAAGACAGTGCTAAATGCACCCCATTAAAGACAAAATCGACGCAGCTGATTGCACCCTGTCTCCTTGCTAAATGCACCCTATTTCTTTTATTCATCTTCTCCTTCCTCACGCGTGGTCAGCCATGGCTCCTCTTTTCCTAAACCCTATCTCGCCGGAACTACCACCAAACGGAACTACCGTCAGCCATTTTCTGGCCAGAAATGACGACAAGCCTAATGGCTCACCGGTCGGTCCATTTCCAGCACTTCAATCAGCCGAAATAACGGCCTCTAATCTCCATGCCTCTCCCCCTTTGGTCGCCACTTGTCCTTCGATGTCGCCATGGCGACAGGGAGTGTGTTTGGGCATCAGATGTGTCACCATTTCCGTCGCCCAAGCATCGCCATGAACCCAAAGTAGCGACCTCTTCTCTGTCAAAACCTGATTGGGTGGGAAAATTACATAATGACCCCCTCTGTTGGACTAAATGGTAATTTACCATCTATGAGGGGTGTTTTGGTAATTTGCCACCCGAGACCTAATTTGAAAATCCTATAAAGTCATCACTAATTTCCCTTTTTAAACAACTCTTGGCCATTCTTGAGAACTAAGAAACCTCCTTTCTACATTCCTAATCCCTCCACTTCTCTCCTTCCTAATCTAAATATCTAGATTTCCTTCCCCAAATCATTCCTTTCTTCCCATCTTTTCCACATATCTCCTTAGTCACTTTCCATTTGACTCCACCTATCTGGACACATCCTCATAATCCACTCTTTGCACAAAGAGCATCAAAGGCTAGGAAATGATCAAGCTTAAAAGAGACCCAAGGGTGATTTCCTAATCTTTTACTTGCCTCCCCTTTGATTATAATATGTATAATTAAACCCCCTTTCTAGGTATTTGATGTGAGAACATTTTGGATTGGGTTTTGCTTAAGCTAATATATATTTAATCTCTATTTGTGTTCTATTCATTTTATAAATAGATTCTAGGCATTATATGATTGACATGTATATCCACTAGTTGATTATACTCTTGCTTAGGATAATTTGTTATATAATCTTGATTGGATTGACAACCTTGATGGATTGAGAACATAGTGACTAGGATAGATCGTCAGAGGGTATATCAACTGCGATTATCTAAACCGTTAATTGTAACAAACCGATCCCGCCGTGACCCCCTCTCTTTAATCAGCTAGGCATTGCGGTGGGAAGTTGTTTAGGGTTCATAGTAATGGTCTAAACACATTCTCAAAATCAATTGGTTAACATTTGTGAGATTGGTTCACTAAGGTAGCTTGAGAAGCACTTCCCGTAATCCACTTTTGATCCCATTTCTATTAATTGTTTTCCCCATATATCTCTTATCTAGATTTCTATCTTATTTTATTAGTTTATTAGGTTTATTTTACATCTATGTTTGATGGCTTGACAAACCATTCAACCATTCATTGCTTATGTTTTATTTTATCGCATATAGAAATTGTTAATTTATTCAACAATAACTCTAATTCCCTATGGAACGAATCTTACTTGCCACTTTACTAATTTTCTGTTAAGTGGTGAAATCGGTTTTCAACATGAACACATTTTAAAATATCATTTTGTTGAGTACCAACGACGGCTCATCAAAATTGGCGCCGCTGCCGGGGAATTTGTAGCGATTGTTGAGTTAATTAACTTTTCGTTGTAGGTTTTTATTAATTTTTAGTCTTTTAGTTGTTTTTCGTCTTTTAGTTCTTTTTTACTTCTTTGGTAGTTTTTGTTTCTTTTGTTTCAGGATTCTATAGATTTCTTCACAGAGTTTCAAGGGTCAAGCTATGAGACTCATGGGAATAGCTTCAATATGGATTGGTGGACTAACCAAGATTCCTTCTCATCATGCCAATCTAACACCATTGATGATGAGAGGAAATATTTCATGGAGGATCACTTTCGAGAGAGCGAGAGATTCCAAGCTTCTCAACTAGAGACCATGGAGTTATTCCAATCCGCACAACAAGCACATGAGAAGAGGATGACCAACCATGTGGTTTTTAGTCGGCCGGATCAATCACTAGAATCAGTTTATCCCAAGCAAGGGAGGACAAGGAGCCGTGTACACGCTCTTGTACAAGTATATGAGAAGGGTGCGGAAGTTGGGGAAGAACCGCTGAAGACCCAAGAGTGATGCACGAAGTTAGAGGAAAAAATGTCTTTACTTCAAGAGAGATTAGTGGAAACCTCCCAAGGGAAGGAAGAATTAGAGAGGAAGTTACAACTCGTGATGAAAGAGTTAGAAGAAAAGGAGGCCTTGGGAAAGGTGAAAGTAGAAGAGCTTGAAATGGAAAACAAGAAGCTCACTCTTGAAGTAAACTTGCTCAAAGAAGAGAATGATACCTTTCGGAGGAAGGTAGGAGAAGTCTCCAACAGGAACAAAGAATTGGAAATACAAGTTGGGAGACTTGAAGTTGAGAGGAATTACGCCTCAAGGGAATTCGAATACCTTGCAAAGCTATTTGAAGAATTTGAAGAAGAATGTGCAAGGAAGACAAGAAAGTTGCTTATGGAAGCGAAGCAAAAAGCAAAATCTTTGGAAGAAACGAAGGAAGCACTTGGAAGGAAAGATGAAGCTCTCAAGGTAGCCAACGTCAAAGAATGCGACTATATAGTCAATCTAGACAAGGTGGAGAAAGAGGTCAAAGCACTACAAATGAGACAACACCATGGACCTCATAGTTACCTACCAAGAGGGAGTTTTCTAAACCATCCTCCTGCTTGCTATTTTTGCTTTAAAAAAGGGCACTTAAAAGCTCATTGTTTGAAATTCCATAAGCATGAAAAATTGAAAAAGTCTAGGAATAGGAAAAAGCCACCTAGAGTTAAGCAAATTTGGGTAAGAAAAGACTTGGTTAACTAAGTTAGACCCAAAAGAAAAGAAAAGAAAAGGGGAAATCAACTCAACTTGTTTGGGTTGTGAAAAAGAACCAATTTCCAAACTTGGTAAAACCTCCTTTAGTTGATGACACCCCTAGCACAAGTACATAATATAAAAAAAAAATTCTTTTCGTGCATTTTATTTTTTATGCTTTATTTGTTTAGTTTATTTCTTTTGAATAAATAGTGTTCCAAACTCTTGTTGGCATTTGCATGTATTGAGTATATTTTTAATTGCCGGAACTTTCTAATGTGCTTAGTGCTTGTGTAGATTTTCTATTGCTTCTTAAGGAAGTATGTGGTGTTGCTTGTGCATCAAGCAAGGTTCTTTATCTCTTGGGATGAAACAAAGACATCTTGCAAGTCTTTGAGGGACGAGCAAGCCAAGAGTGCTCATAAAAAGGGCGAGGGCCTTATCTTAAGAAAAGCAACATTTTGGAGTTCAAAGTGCGGGAGCACCATGCCACTTCTTGCCTAGACGTTAAATTGTGTGCTTGGTGGGAGGCAACCTACCTAGGTATATTTTATTTCTTAGTTTTAATTTGTTTTATTTCTTGCTTTTTAATTTCTTGCTTAGAATAAGGTTGTGAGTTGTTTTTGATAGTGGATTTAGGACTTGAATGATCACATATTTTGTCCACATGGATTGTGATGATAACTCTTGATGAACTTGCATTTCTATATCTCTTGAGTTGATTATGAGCATATAGGATGACATGAAACCACTTGATTAAATTCTTTGGGATAAAATTTTTAATATGGACATTATTTGTGTTTTTGAGACTCTTTGATTGAGGATGTGTGTTGCGCCGCGTTTATCGATTTATATGCCACAAAGACATTGAGGACAATGTCTAATTTAGGTTTGGGGGTGTGTGCGCAACACCATCTCTTGTTTGCAAATATTTTGAGCGTAATTTTTATAAAAAAAAATCAAAAATCTTGTGATAATACCATACTTGAGCATATTTTGCTTATTGAGATTTTGTCTTTGTGTGTGCGAGTAAGGAATTGTGCATCTTTGCCTTGCTTAGTTTAGATTAATTTCATGCCATTTAGAGTTGCATTGAGCAAAGCGTGCTAGTTATTTTCTCTTAATGTTAGAGTGAATATTCAATTGTGCTTGAAGGTTAGGAATTAATAGTGGAGACTTCCCGTGAGGTTCACAAACACGGCCTTAAAAGGCGTATTTTGAAGGAATGTTTTCACTCTTTAACCACTCATTCAAACACACATGTTATGCATATTTAAAATATCTCATTCACACTTAAATGTTGTTTGCCATAGAACATATGGACTACTTGTGGATGCCTTAATTAACATTGTGGACAACCCTTTAGAGATGATTTTAGGCAATGCATGTGAAAACCCACTAAATTGGCCTAAATACTTCCAATCCCTCTATGTGTGTGCTCCATTGCCCATTTTGAAGCCAAACACAATTAAGCTTTTCATGAAAATGGTAGGAGAGAAGTGGAGGGATTAGGAATGGTAGAAAGGAGTATGAAAATGTAAGGCGTGTACCTAGGCAAATATGTATGTGCAAACGCATTAAAAAGATGAAATGCAATGCTTGAAAAGAAAAGAAAAGAAAAGAAAAGCATAGCAAAAGAAAGAAAAAGAATATATGAATAAGGCATTAAGTGCCTAGATCAATTATGTGGAATTAAATGAGCTACTCAATGAAAATTAAAAGTAGAAAATGCACATAGTAAATTGTAAGCCTGGACGCCAAAGTGTGGATTATGCAAGTTGTAATGAGCGAATTGTGCTTAAATTAGAATGTATGCCTTAGTGTGATCATTGGGTGTTTGCTTTAAATTCTTCCTATTTATTGACTCATCACTCACCTTAGGCCCCATTACAACCAAATGAAAGACCTATTTGATCTTTAGGGATGTCCACTTTGGAAATTTTGATTGATGCATGTTCTTTCTGGTTCATGATTTTCAATTCCATTCATTAGACAAAATTTCAGAAATTGTGTTTTTAAATGATCATGTGCAATTATATTTGATATCTTGAACATAAACTCATATTGCATATGAATTATGAGTGAAGCCTAGGAATCTGTGTGAAAATGAGAGAATCCGGTGAGGATTAGATGTCAAGGCGAATTGTATTCTTTTCCTAATGGCACTCTAGTCTTGAAGCTTGAGCATCTTGAATGTAGGATCACGTTGCGTGCAATGTGTACTTAGAGTGGCATGACTTTAATCTTCATTTAGCATATCTTACGTGTATATTTTTCCTAATGAGCACAACGTTGATTTAATCTCTTCACTTTTGGTTTTGCAAGTCGAATATTGACTTTTGAGTCTTTTGCAAAAAGTCGGTGCTTTATTGTTGATTGTTTGATAGTTGAAACATGTCCATGTGTGCTTATATTTGTTTTGCTCGAGGATGAGCAAAAGATAGGTTTGGGGGTATTTGATCGGACCAAAATTGGTATGATTTTGGCCCTCACTTCCTTCTCCTTTTGCTTGATTCTCAGGCATTATCCCATGATTTAATGGTGTAAATTAAGTGTTTTTAGGTATTTACAGAGTTTAGGGGCATTGAAGTAATATTGGAGAAATAGGGGTAAATGTGTAATTATTGAAGGAAAATTGAAGATATCGTGATATTGGAAGAAATCAGGGGTCTAATTGCAATTCACCACTCAAAACAGCCCACGCACGCCACGTCAGCAATGATGTGCATTTTGCTTAAAAGAAGAAATTGGGCATCAGCCCAATAACAGGCCTAGGCGTCGCCCAAGTCACTTATGTGCAGTCGCTAAACGCACCGCACATCATGCCTAATTATAGCCCATATGAGACAAAAAAGAAGCTCCTTAGTTCACCCTAAGATAGTGCTAAATGCACCCCATTAAAGACAAAATAGACGCAGTTGATTGCACCCCGTCTCCTTGCTAAATGCACCCCATTTCTTCTATTCATCTTCTCCTTCCTTACACGTGGTCAGCCATGGCTCCTCTTCTCCTAAACCCTAGCTCGTCGGAACTACCACCAAACGGAGCTACGGTTGGCCATTTTTCAGCTAGAAACGACAGCAAGCCGAACGGCTCACCGGTCGATCCATTTTCGGCACTTCAATCGGTCAGAATAATGGCCTCCAATCTCCATGCCTCTCCCCCTTTGGTTGCCACTTGTCGTCCCTTGTGTCGCCACTTGTCCTTCGATGTTGCCATGGCGATAGGGAGTGTGTTTGGGCATTAGATGTGTCACCATTTGTGTCACCCCAAGTGTCGCCATGAACCCAAAGTAGCGACCTCTTCTCTGTCCAAACCTGATTGGGTGGGAAAATTACATAATGACCCCCTTTGTTGGACTAAATGGTAATTTGCCATATAGGAGGAGTGTTTTGGTAATTTACCACCCGAGACCTAATTTGAAAATCCTATAAATTCATCACCAATTTCCCTTTTTAAACAACTCTTGGCCATTCTTGAGAACCAAGAAACCTCCTTTCTACCATTCCTAATCCCTCCACTTCTCTCTTACCTAATCTAAATATCTAGATTTCCTTCCCCAAATCATTCTTTTCTTCCCATCTTCTCCACAAATCTCCTTAGTCACTTTCCATTTGACTCCACCTATCTAGACACATCCTCATCATCCACTATTTGCACAAGGAGTATCAAAGGCAAGGAAAGGATCAAGCTTACAAAAGGAGACCCAAGGGTGATTTCCTAATCTTTTACTTGCCTTCCCTTTGATTGTAATATGTGTAATTAAACCCCCTTTCTAGGGATTTGATGTGAGAACATTTTGGATTGGGTTTTGCTTAAGCTAATATATATTTAATCTCTATTTGTGTTCTATTCATTTTATAAATAGATTCTAGGCATTATATGATTGGCATGTATATCCACTAGTTGATTATACTCTTGCTTAGGATAATTTGTTATATAATCTTGATTGGATTGACAACCTTGATGGATTGAGAACATAGTGACTAGGATAGATCGTCGGAGGGTATATCAACCACGATTATCTAAACCGTTAATTGTAACAAACCGATCCCGCTGTGACCCCCTCTCTTTAATCGGTTAGGCATTGCGGTGGGAAGTTGTTTAGGGTTCATAGTAATGGTCTAAACACATTTTCGAAATCAATTGGTTAACATTTGTGAGATTGGTTCACTAAGGTAGCTTGAGAAGCACTTCCCGTAATCCACTTTTGATCCCATTAATTCCCTAGCAATTCTATATCTCTTGTCTAGATTTCTATCTTATTTTATTAGTTTATTAGGTTTATTTTACATGCATGTTTGATGGCTTGACAAACTATTCAACCATTCATTGCTTATGTTTTATTTTATCACATATATGAATTGTTAATTTATTCAATAATAACTCTAATTCCCTGTGGAACGAATCCTACTTGCCACTTTACTAATTTTCTATCTAAGTGGTGAAATCGGTTTTCAACACGAACACATTTTAAAATATCATTTTGTTGAGTACCAACGATGGCTCATCAGATACACGACGACGAAGATAATGCCTTGTAAGAGAACGTAAAGTTTCGTAACTTCTTAGTTTGAACTTGAAAACTAATGAGTGAGTAACCGAAATGACCGAAACTCAATAAGGAATCATATGATAACATATTTAAGTCCAAAACAATAAAACACAAACAAATAAACACAAGATCACACAAGTATGCAACTTACTAGAGATATTCCTAGACCATGCAATTCTACAATGTTTGTTAAATTAAGACTAATGCATATGCATTCTTCAACAAGTGTGTGACTGTGTTATACAAATTTAGTGCAATGATGTAGGGACACAAATGTATACAATGTGTGTGTGTGCGCTTACGCCTTGCAAGAGGAAGAAGAGTCTCGATACCTTAGCATCCAAGTAAGCGTTTTTCCTCTTTAAGACGATCTTTGCATGAGAAGTTACTTTTCTCCTTTGAAGCTTATTTCCAATACGAATCACCTAAGCAACTAGACATTACAAATAAAGAGAGTTTTGCAATGGAATCAAGCCAATACAAATCTAAAACCTTATAGAGAATCATTGGTACTTAAAGGAAAATATATAATTAGAGAGGTGTAACGGACTTTATGACCTAGCTCTAATAATGAGCTATCTGTGGAGGATCATACCATATGTAATTGCTATATTGATGGACACTGATAATTTGTTTGTGTAAAACATCTACAGTTACGAGAGTAAAACCTTGGATTTTAGTGGAATAACTCCGAGGTTAATAATTGTGATATATTAATTAAAAAGTTTAATTAATCTTTCTAAGTATTATTGGAGCTCAAAATTGTGGGTCCATTAAGTCCTCTTGCTAGCCCTTTACGATTGATAGTAACAAGGCTCACGGAGAATTGGATGGTCCAATCAATTATGTTACGAAAGTAACTTAAATATATTCTAGGAATTAATTAAATGATGTGATTATTTAATTGATGAATTAAATATTACTAAATAATATGATTATTTAATTGACATATTAATAATTAAGAATTATTAATCGTTATTGGAGGTTTAAGTTTCAAACCTTGACAAGAGCAAAAGAATAAAATAATAAGAGATTATTTTTATTTGCTTTAAAGAGGTCAAAGGTTCAAACCCTAGTGGTGACCGAATTAAAAAAGATTTAGAATCTTTACTAAACCCTGGGATCATAGTATATAAGATATACTTATCTTGAAAAAGAAACTAACTGAAACCCTAAGAGAGATAGAGGGGTGCGGCCATATAGAAGAGAAAAAAAAACGTTTTTTTGGTTCTTCCCTAGCTTGGCCAAATTCACTAAAGAAGACAAAAGGTTGTCTTCCAGATCTCTCAAGCCTCTATTCAGCTGCTCCTGAAATCCGTGACGTGCCCACACACACAGTTGCTAAATCGCGGGACATAGCTCGGAAGACTTAGTGGTGAAGGATCGAAAAGAAAATGAAGGAGTGTTCTTCAAAGGTATGAAAACAAATCTCTTCCTCATATTCGTGTATACAAAAGGTCCGAAGACGATAAATTTTTTAAAACCTATCGTTCTCAACTCTTGAATTTTCCGCTGTGTGACTTACAGTTCCACTAACTCAAAATGTATCTCAGTCCACATCATCCTCCGCATTTATAAATTTAGGGTATAGTTTGTGTAAATTCCTCAAAGTTTGATTGGCTTATTTCAGTGACAAACCACAATTGGGGTTTGAAATGTAAGGGTAGCTTAGGTGATTGGTGATTAAGCTCAAAGGCTCTCTCAAGACCTTAAGATGATAAGAACTCCAAAGGTATATCTCTTGTACTTAGTTTTCATTGAAGAGACTTAGTTGCACACACACACACTTATCATGTTTGCATATGTGTACATTGCTCTTGTGTGCATTCTCTTCACATGTCACATTTCACATTTCACATTTCACACTTACACTTTGTTGTTGTATCTTGTTGTGTGTTAGTGCTTCTAGTAATTCGTTTCCCGAATATTGTTCGGAAACGTCCACGTATGCATGATGGTGTGCTTGGTTTAGAGCGAGGATCGCCTTCGAAAAATGCCATTAGCTTCTCCTTTGGTTTCACCACAATTGGTGAAACGGCGGTTTGATCGACAGCTCTGACTGCCGAATGAAACCACCGTTTGAGTCAAGAAGGTTCTGGAGTAGTTCTGCGGTTATGATCGGCGGCATGACCGCCGTTTGAAACCGCTGTTTAGACATGATTGATTTTTATCTCTTGGGTTTATTTCTACGGTTGTGATCGGCAGTTATGAAACCACATAATGAAACCGTTGTTGATCCCCTGTTCTCTCAGGATTCAATTCGGTGGTTGGATCGGCTGTTTTGAAACCGTTGAATGAAACCGCCGATGGCGCATTTCAGGGGCAAACTTGACTTTTCACCTACCCTATTCTTGATGTCTATAAATACATCATTATCTCATTCTCTGAATTTAGTTCCTTGACTCTAAGAACCCTAAAGAGAAAAAGAGAGATAATTGAGAGAAAATCAATCAAGAACTCACCTTTAAACACTCAAAACCACTTTCATATGCATCAAACTTCGTCTAGCATAATCTAGCTTATCTAGGATGCTTTCTTGCATAGGTTTTACTTAACACACATGCCTTGGTAAGTTTTTCACTAATTTCATCTAATCTTAGTGTTTTACTTAACAAGAAATCTCTTTAATTACTTGTATGTTCTTAGATCATATTCTATTATACAAGATAGAGATTATTGTGTTGTTTTGATTGAGTGTTGTGTTGTAATAGCTATTCCTAGGATTGATTTATCTTATATAGCTATGCTTTATGCCATGACATATAACAATTAATATCTAGGATTGATTTAATTGACATCTTATAATCCTAGATAAGCATTTAGTGTAACCTAGCATTAATTGCATATTTGGATATCTTAGCATATTCACATAGGTTGTTTAATCTCTTCATTTAGAAGTAAGTCTTGTGGCTAAGGTGGCTTAGTGTGCAAGCAAATTGATTTAGGGTTGCTATTAAAGGCTTGCGGATAGTAGTGGTGGGTTAGTGACCGAGAATGGTTGAGGTCAACCTAGGTTGTGGACATCATTACAAATAGTGATTTCGAGGATCGTGTGTGGCGCACATAACAGCTCGTGGTTTTTCCTTGTTGAAGGTTTCCATGTAAAAATCAAGTGTCATTTAAATTCCACACTTTACACTTGATTTATTGCATTGACTAGATTGGGGTTATTTTCGTAAAATTGACTAATCGTGAAAATTTGGTATTTAAGGGATTAAAATCTATTCAGCACCCCCCCCCCCCCTCTAGATAATATTAGAACACGCCATATTTGTTTCAATTGGTATTAAAGTGGGTTCCTAGATATAATTAGGTGATCCTTGCTCATTTTGGTGTGTTTTGCATTTTGTGTGATTTTGATCATTCATATATTTGCATTCATTTCATTCATTCATAAACACTATGAGTGGAAACGGTGGTGGCAACTGATGAGGCCGTTTGTTACTTAACAAAATGATGTTTTATGTTCTTTTGAAAACCGTATTTTAACCACTTAAAAATCCTTTAAGATAATATTTCTTAGCAAGTGGTAAGCAAGATTCGTTCCATATGGAGATGGAGAATGTATTGGATCGATTGACTAATCTTAAACAATAAAATAAATCACTGAAAATGGATAGTTGTTTGGGTTTTACAACCTACAAAATTGCAATAAAATAAACATACAAAAGTGATATGAAAAATAGAAGACTCAACAATCTTGATAAGAGAGATGATGAAAACAATTAATAAAAGCTAGGGAATAGATTGAGTTACTCATGGATTTGGGTAACGCTTTCAAGCCTCAATAATGACCAATCTTATTAATGCTAACCATTTGTTTTCTAAAGTGTGTTTAGGTCATTACTATGAACACTAAACACATTCCCACCTCAATGCCTAACAGATTAAGGAGAGGGGGTCAAGGTGGGATTAGTTGAGTACAAATCAAGGTTTTGATTAATGGGGTTGATATACCCACCACTAATCCATCCTATTCACTAAGTTCTTCAACCAATCAAGGGTGTCAATCCAAGATTGGTTTCACAACAAATTATCCCACACAATATTATGATCTACTAGTGATACACAATGCAAATCAGAATAAGCATAAGATCTAAATATAAAGTGAATAGGAAACAAGTAGAGATTCAATTACGAATAGCTAAGCAAATACCCATAACCATAAGTTCCTCAAATCTATCCCCTAGATGAGGGGTTTAGTTACACATAGTTACAATCAAATGAATAAGAAGTAATAGTTAAGGAAATCACCCTTAGGCCTCCTTCTTTAGAGCTTGGTCCTTCTTTTCCCTTGATGCTCCTAGTGTTAAGAATGGTAGAAGAGGATGTGTCTAGATAGGTGGGTGTCTAATGGTAAGTGACAAAGGTATGGAAACGGAGAGAATGGAAATAGAGGAATGGTTGAATGTAGTAATCAAGACATTTGTGTTGAGGTTTTGGATGGAAAAAATAGTTCAAGTTTAGAGAATGAAGGAGGTTGAAGAGTGAAAAATGGATGAGAAACTACGGTTAGATTTAGTAGGAATTCGTGCTCTCTAAGAATGGTGTGTATTTTCAAGTTTGGAAGAAGAAGAATATATATAGGAGCCTTGGACATGTACTCATAACTGCTTGAAAATCTGATGTGGCAAGGTGTCGCCACTTATGTCGCCATGGCGACACCATGTGGCGACAAGCGGTTAAGCCTTCTGAGATTCATATGTCGCCACAATCTTCATCTTTTTCGCCATGTTGCAAATGGCGACACTAAGTAAATTTGGTTGTGTCACCACTTCTCGTTGCTTGTCGCCATGGCGACACCCTGTGGCGATAACCCATGTTGCTTTCAAAAACCTTTTGTCGCCATGGCGACGCTGGTGGCGACATTTCTATGTCACCATTTCTCAAGTGGCAATAGAGGTGGCGACATTTGGCTTCCTTCTTTGTCGCCATATGTCAAGTGGCGACATAAAATGGTGACGAGACTTGCTTGATTAAGCTTGGAATAAAACCTTTTGTCGCCATTGCGACAAAAGTGGCAACGCTTTTTGGCGACAATGCCCTGTTTTGCCAACTTGTGCACCTTTTGAACCAAACTTCACTTCTTCTTAACAAAAGCTCTTGAGACCTAAATAAACCTGAAATGCTTAATTTAACACTATTAAATATGGGGACACGCCCGAGAATCAAGCATAAAGAGACGGGAATGAGGGCCAAAATCATACCAAATTTGGCTTGATCAAATACCCCCAAACCTATCTTTTGCTAGTCCTTGAGCAAAATAATCACCAATCAACCCCAAAGACAAGCGTCAAGACATTTCAAAGGTTTTAATACTCTCTAACTTATCTAATCAAAAACTTTTCTTATGAAAATCAATTATGCAAAACCAATATGGAGAGATTAAAACAATGATGCACTAGTGAGGATTTAAACATGTAAGAGAATGTTAAGTAAAGATTAAGAGCATGCCACTCTAGATATGATTGTATGTAATGCAACCTTACATTCAAAATGCCAAAGCTTCAAAGCAAGGGTGCTATTCGGTTTAGAATGTAATTCGCCCTGATAACTAATCCTCACCAGATTCTCTCTTTTCTTCTCTAAGATTCCTAGGTTTCGCTCAAAATACATATGCAATATGAATTCATGTCATGGATATCTAACTGATTGCATATGATGATATTTAAAAATGCAATTTCTGAAAAGTGAGTCTCATGAATGGAATTGCAAGCCATGAATTAGAAAGAACATGCTTCAACCAAATTTCGTAGAGTGGACACTCCTAAAGATCATGAATGTCTTTCTTTTGGTTGTAATGGGGCCTTAGGTGATGGTGAAACAAAGAATGGGGCAATGGATAACAAAGAACCTAATGATAACACTAAGACATACATTCTAATTGTGAGTTCCGATGCTTCACACATAATGTTTACATACTAGGCGTTCAAGCTTGCAATTTCAATTTATATGTGCATTCTACTCTAATTTTTCATTCGAGTAACTCGTTTCACTTTCATTTTCTCTCAAGGCCAATTGTGCCTACATATTGGTTCTCTTTTCTTTACTTTTCCAAACTTTTCTTTTCAAGCTTCTTTTCTTTTGCTTCTCTTTTCTTTTCAAATTTCTTTGCTTTTCTTTTTTTCTTTGCTTTTCTTTTCTTTTCAAGTTTTCTTGCTTTTCAAGATTCTTTTGCACACATTTTCATGCCTAGGTACACGCCTCTACATTTTCAAGTATAAGATCTTACATTGATTCCCTAAACCTTAGTAAATCATTTGGTCAAGGTAAGTCAATCATGTAGGCTATAAGGTTCATGTAGACGTGGTTTATGAATGAAAGGCTTAAAACGTGTTTGGCTTCAAAAGGGCTTGGGAGCACACACATTAGAGGGTTGGAAGTGTTTAGGCCAATTAGTGGTTCACACATGCATTGTCTAAAATCCTTTCCAAAGGCTTGTCCACAAAGCAAAATAAAGCATCCACAAGCAGACCATAATATTCTACGACAAGCAATATTTATGTGCAAATGAGAGCTATACATGCTTGAATGAGTGTTTGAGAGTGAGTGTTTAAAGAGTGAATATTTGAAACTCGAAATCCGCTTTTTAATGCCGTGTTTGTGTTCCTCACAGGAATCTTCACTATTAATTCCTAGCCTTTAAGCAACATTGATAATTCACCCTAACAATTTGAGAAAAAGATTAACGCACTTTGTTCAATGACACCCTAAATGGCATGACGTTAATCTAAACCAAACAATGGCAAAGATGCACAATTCCTCACTACTCATGTAAAGATCAATCTCAACAAGCAAAGTATGCTCAAACATGGCATTATTGCAAAAAAAATTGCAAATTTTGGCTTCAAGTTTTAAAACCAAGCAAAATGGTGTTGCGCAAATGTACCCCCAAACCTAAATTAGACATTGTTTTTAATGTTTATAGGAGGTAAAAATAATACAAAGGTGCAATTCAAAAACAATTCTCATATGATCAAAAATGTTCAATGTTTGTTAAAAATTTGGCAAAATGCCCTCTCATCCTATTATGCACAACTCATCCAAAAAGAATATTCAATTATGACAAGTATATCCTCAATATTCCATTCAATCAAAAATCATCAAATAAGCACATTCATCCTCCAACTTCTACCAAAATCCAAAACACACCCTTATTCTAAGCAAAAACGAAACAAGATCAAAAATAAAGAAATTGAATTAAAAGAAATGTGAATGAAGATAAAAACAAATGTAATCAAGAAGTAACAATACCAACATAGCAAATAAAACTAAAGTGCTCAAAATATCCAAATCCAAATATGATGCACATGTGATAGTCCAAATGATATCTAAATGATGGCGGTACTACTCTGACTCCTCCTCAGAATGCTCTAACTATGCTCTACCCTTCCCTCTCGGGTTCGTCTGCTCTGGCTCTCTAGCTACAGCCTCTCTCCGGGCAGTTGCCTCTGCTAATCTCCTACGGGCAGCTGCCTTATTCACTCGGGGTCCTCCTTTAGAGTGAACTCCCAGATCTGTGAGAGAACGGGCTAAGGCAAGCTCAAGCTGTTCTGCCTCCTCAATGGCAGACTGTGCGGTCTGTAGGATCGAGTCTGTTGTAAACACTGGGGCTTCTAAGGTACTAGGCCCTACTACTGTTGCTCGAATATGTGGAAACTCTATGGCGACAATGGTACTGGAAAAGGTGGCTGGACCAGTAGTCCTCCTCGGTCTCCTCACATATGGAGTGAGTCTCAAATCCTTACGGAGGTCTGTGAAGCTCGTAATCATGGTCTCTGACATCTCCCTAATCAGATCCTCCAGAGATGACTATTTATCACTAAGCTCTAACTGTTTCTCCTCCAAGGCCTTATGCCTATTCACCAAAACCAACCCAGCCGCGCAAAATATCAAAGTCAGCAGTCTGACTTTCTATAATACGCTCTATACCATCTAGGATCCGAAGACCTAAAGGCTGACTAGGATCATTCATAACAGCTGGGGTCTCTACATCCTCATTATCATAATTAAAACACTCCTCATCCGGAACCACTCTATCAAACTCTGCCTCGGCACTCGTGTCGACCCCTGATTTGCGTGCTCTCTTCTGCCTCCTAACGGTCGGTCTCACTGGATCTTCGGGCAACCTAACTCTATGCATGCTCAATAAGCGACTCCATATAGACTAACCTATATTAGATGTAGGGGGTTTCAAAGTATCCCTAGATAAGTCCACACCCGCCAACCTACACATCTCAATGATAGTGCATGGGAAAGGTAGAATATCTGAATCTGACTCATTACGACCTATCTCCATCTTTATTATCACTCCTACATTAATGGGTAGCCCCTCCATAATACAATGCAATATCCAGGCAGCCTCAAATGGTACTGTGGACTTGTGGGAAATCGGCCTAAGCAAGTATGTGATGAAAATGTTCCAAAACGCCGGCTCAACCTTCAAGTTGGAATGCTTGAGAGGGTATCCTGTAGCAATCCAGCGTGTCATAGGATTAATAGTTAAAGTGTTGGCGAAGTCCATTGAACCTTTCTCATACAACGGGTTCAAGGTGATCCCCTCTATCATGCGCTCACGCAATTCATCAAACTCTAAAAGTGTGGTTCCAAAATAAATATTGATGTCCACCGCATTCATGTAAACAGGAACCCCTCTCACTAAAATTGGACCACCTCTCATGAACTCCCCGGGGTTCATCCCCGCATAGAACTCCCTCACAAGTGTCTCACTGTACATGGGTGACGTGGCTGCTAAACCTCCCTATCCTCTATCATTTACCGTCGCAGCCATTGGGGTGTGCCCCAACTCGTCTAACCTAATCCCCCTTTCCGGCCAAATCGTCTTCTCCCTAAATATTTCCATTCGGTCTTCAAAGTCTCCATTTAGGGTACATTCTGGCCCCTTTTTCTTCTGAGTTGTAGAGGCCTTACTACCCTTGCCTCCCTTACTTGGCAATTTCATCTTTGGTGCCATTTTCCACACAAATTTGGATATCAAATTTCAGACTAAAATCCGACAGCACAACGACGCTTCACTAGCAATATCACCACTAGAAAAAACTCCTCTATCACCTACAACTACTCCACCAAAGTTCCAACACTCCAATATACACAATATATCCATAAAATCCAATTCTAAGCACTAACCTTACTCAAATCAAACTCAAAGCCACCTTTAGGATATCTAGATGCAATGTGGAGGGAATGTGAATGGAAAAATCAAAGAACTAGAGTATTTACTTACCAATTTCAACGGTTTTGTGCGTGTCACGACTTGAGAAATTGAGAGTGTAAGGTCCTTGATTTGTATTGGCTTGATTCCATTACAAAACTCTCTATATTTGTAATAGTTGTTGCTTAGGAGGTTTTTAGTGAAAAAGAAGCTTCAAAGGTGAAGAAGCAACATCTTGTGCAAATATTGTCTTCAAGGGGAACATCGTATACTTGGATGCTAAGGTATCAAGTTACTTCTTCCTCTTACAAGGCGTAAGCGCACACACACACAATTCATACATGTGTGTCCCTGCATTGTTGTGCAAACATTTGGTATAACACATTCACGCACATTTAAGTATGCACATGCATTGGTCTCTTATAGACAAACATTGTAGAATTGCATGTTTTATGACTATCGTGTAGATATGGCATACTTGTGTGACATTGTGTTTATATGTTTGTGTTTCTTGTATTTTGGACTTGAACATGTTCTTATTTGATTCCTTATTGAGTTCCGTTCATTTTGGTTGCTCATTCATTAGGTTTCGAGTCCAAACGATGTAGCTACGCTACTTTGCATTCTCATTCGTTGAGTTGTCTTCATCGTCATTTTCCCAGATGAATTCTCAATCATTTGTCAAAATTTTGTAGTCTTCGTTGTGCGTGAGGGAGTTACAATTCATAATCTAAAAATAGATTCGAAATCAGAGTTCAGAGGCCCGAATATGGCTGAAGAACGTGAGATGAGCGCGTGAGGGACTAGCATGGCCACCACGTGTGGAGGCCGTGTGCCACACGGCCAGAGCACCCCTCTAGTCCCGTGTGCCACACGCGCTCCACACAGGGTTTGTGAGGTGGCAGCCTCTGATTGGCTTGGTTCTTCCCTCCTTGATTTCTTTTAAAAGCTTCCCTCCTTCCCTCCAAACACAACTTGAAGAACATTTCAAAAAGAGAAGTGCTGAAATTTCTTCATGATTTCGTTTTCTTATTTCAATCATAACTTTTTCATACGAACTTGAAATCAAGTGATCCAAAAGCCAAAAATGTTGGTCTCGATGAGAGCTATAAAGCCCAAGAATTTTCAGAGTCAATTGACTTCTTCATATTTCCCAACGACCTGATTTCAGTACGAGGTTCAACTTTGTATGTGTTACTTGTTCTTCTTTCAATTTGATTGATGAAATGTGTTGAGAAGAATGCTAGTACATATGCTAGGGTTATATGATTGATTGTTTGTTGAGTTTTAGTCTTGAAAACTCATTTGAGCATATTTCACTAAACTTGACCTATCTTGAAATTGATTCTAGAAATAGCATATATGTTGTGCTTAATGACATTTTCTAGGTTTAATTTCATGATCTAAGAACTAAGATTTTTGTGTGATATATTGAATATTCATATCTTATTCTTAGTGATATACTTGCTTTGATTTCTAGGTACTTTTGTGATTGTTTGTTGAAAGCATATCCTAGAACATATCTAAGCATGTACATAGAGATTGATTGATCATCTTGCTATATTTGTTTGTGATTTGCATCACTTAGATCATAGCCTTGTGAAAAGGATTGAAGTCTCTTATTAAGGTGAGTGAAGCCTTTAATTTGAGCAAGAAGTCCTGGTTAGGAAAGTGTTCCGGATAGCCAAGCAAAAGTCTTAGCTAGGAGAGTTAATCTTCGGATAGTTGAGTTAGGAAAACTTGACTAGGATCCTTGTGATCTAGATAGCTAAGCAAGGAAATCTTCCTAGAGGTTATTTAGTCTTGGATAAGGAGTTGCTCTCTAGAGGTGTAGGACACACCTTGGATAAAGAGTAGGCTAGGTAGTTCACTGGGCCTTGAGGGTAGATTAGGTGGTGATAGCTTAGGGTGGATATCTCTTGTTGATAGCCTTAAGTGTGTAAGACCTTTTCATATAGTGGATTGCTTTACCGGTGGTTGTGGTATCAACCTGTGGATGTTTCCTCTTATGAGGTTTTACCACATAAAAATCACTTGTGTTGATTTTAATGCTTTTAGTTTCTTTACTTGCTTTATATTGTATTGCTTATAACTCTTGTTTAATTGAACTCATATCATCTTGTCTAAGCAATTCTATTGTAAAGATCTCTAAGTGTATGTATTTTGGTTGTGTGGAAAAGAAGTGCGATTATTTGGGCATACACCTATTCACCCCCCCCCCCCCCCCCCCTCTCTCTAGGTATTCTTTACACTATAAATGGTTAAGAGAATTTCAGAGAGAATTTCAGAGGAGGCATTTATGTTTGTGTGCAGCTGATGTGAGTTGGAACGAGAAGTTATATTATGTCAGCCCTAGGTCGCCACTTCCATTGTCGCCAATTTTCAAATGGCGACAGTTCAAAATTGCTGTAGATTGCATAGTGTCGCCACTTCTTCTTTGGCGACAACGAGTGACTTATGGTGACATTCATCAGGTGCTGTTGTCGCCACTTGATATGGCGACATTTTAAATTCTTAAGTGGATGTCGCCATTTGATGTCGCCATTTTGGCTGAGTAACCCAAGTGGCAACATTCACTTGTTGGACAAGCTTGACCACTTTTTCACTTGAATTTGATCCTGCAAAATTCCACCATTCACAACATAAAAATGAAATGCACTAAACAAGGACATTGGAACACTTATTAGGAAGCTAAAACTAGCAAAAAAACACATAACGCAAAATTTTAAAACAAAACACACAAACTTTATTCAAAGCATAAAATCATAAAAGTGCAAATCCGCACTACCGCATCCTAACATGCAAATTGGGACCATGATGCTCATCACAAAGGTCACCCAAACATTCATTCATGCTTTTCTTGACTACCCAAATTGGTCCCCTAGAATCAATCTGGACTTGGTCCACCAAATCCTTTCTAACTCAAACTTTCTTAACATGGTTAGATATCACCCTAGGTCTATTTTGTTCATGATTAACATGCTTCAAAAATTCAAAACACCTAAATTTAACATGACCCTTCCTACGACAATAATAACAAGAAATAGCAGAGAAAGGAATCCTCCCTTTTTGTGTTAGAGATTGAGGTTTGGGGTGACCATCATTGGTGAGTGTCTTGATGGCTTGTTCCATTCGATCTATCTCCACCTAATAATCACACTCCGTCACTTTTGTAATTTTTAGTGCCACCTCTTTCTTGCTCATCTCTTCTTTTATCTCCTCTATTGCCCATTTCTTAGTGTCAATACTCATGAGGGTCTTCCTCATTTTCCTTGAGGTTTCCTCCTTAAATTCTTCGGTTAGCTTTGCCAAATCCTTAAGCTCTTTCATCGTTGATTCATTCTCTTTTGTGAGTAACTTGTTGATCTTTTCAACTTGTGATTCTTCTTGGATAGGTCATCAACTTTCTTCTCAAGAGCATATTTTTCCGCCATAAGTACCTCCACTTCAAACATAAGTTCTTGATTTTCATTTTTGAGCCCTTCAATCTCTGAATCACCTACACTCTCTTCATCTTCTTGGCTATTCTTCTCAAACAATTGAACCAAGTTGTTCACCTTACCACTCTTACTCCTTGGTGGTTGCACATCCACCACATAGAAACTCCCAATGCTTTTTAGATCATCATTGCACGTGATGGTATCAATCTCAAGCTTTTTCTCAAATGAGTGCTTCACGACTCTCCTTTTGCACACATCAATCCTCATTTGAGCAGTAGCCATGAAAGGTCTACCAAGTAGAACTTGCCACTTCCTATTGATATTAGATTTGTCTTTGATGTCTAGTATCACCAAATCAGTAGGAATCACTATTCCATCTACTAGAATAGGCACATCTTATATCTCTCCATGCGGTGCTCGTGAAGTTTGATCCGCCAACACAATTTTCTTCCCGGTTGGTTTCAAACCTACCAAACCCAATTCCTCATAAACCGATAGGGGCATCATATTAATACTTTCACCTAAATCAAGCACCCCCTTTATCAACTTGCTATCTCCAATTGATATGGGTATCACAAAACACCCCGGATCATCAACCTTGCTTGGGAAAGCCTCTTCAAACATCACTGCTTCATCTCTAGCTCCATCCTTATTGATAAAATTTCCCTCCTTAGCTTGCTCGGTATGACTTGGAAACTTCCCCTTCTCTTGCTTTTGGAGAGCCTCGGCAATTTACCCCATTTGAGCCTCCAATTTCCCGAATGAAGCTTCCAAGTTGCCAAATCTTTGACCACTAGCTTGCATGAAGTTTGTCAATGTGCTCTCGGCTCTTTGGAAACCTTGCATCATTCCTCTCATTTCTTCATCAACACTACGGCAAGGTTGATAGTTACTAGATTGAGCATTGTTGTTGTTGTTCCATTGATTACTTCCCCATTGATTTCCTCCTTATTGATATCCACCTTATTGCTCTCTCTGATGGTATCCACCTTGATTGTTTCCACCTTGTTGGTATCCTTGTTGGTTCCTAGGTTGTGGGCACTACTACAAAAAATGCAAAAGAAATCGTTTTTTGAAATTTTTAAAACCGATCTCTTTTTGAGTGATTTAGAAAAAAAAAGCGCAAAAGACATCGGTTTTTAACCGATGTAAAACAAGAGAAAAGAAATCGGTTTTACTTAAAACCGATTTAAAAACCTAGTAGAAAAGAAATCGGTTTTACTTAAAACCGATTAAAAAACCTAGGAGAAAAGACATCGGTTTTAGTTAAAACCGATTTAAAAAACCTGATGTAAAATTGATGAATTACAAAAAAAAATCCCACCGTCGCCGGCTCACCGACCGGCCAACCCCACCTATGATAATAATGACAATTAATTGTTATTATGAGGAATCGAACTCGCAACCTCAAAGTCAAAGTGGTAAGCCTTTACCGCCTGACTACAAGATTGAATGTGTTAACAATTGCACAATATATATATATAACCTATATGAATTGTTAGAAAAAAAAAAAAAAAAAAAAACTTGTTTGATAAATTTAAATTTACTCAACTAATCAAAATTCTAATTTCTACTACAAACATACATATATTAAATAAATTTTATTGGTGGGTTTATTTTTCATTTCATTTTTTATTGTGTGGTTTTGTGTTCTGCTAGAGACATTTTTATGCAAACTTTTTCCCTAAAACTGTATCTTTTGGCAACGAAATAATTTTTTTCATCCATGCTAGATTTTTTTATTTTTCGATACGAATCCAACGGTATAAAGAACGTAAAATTATGGACGGTATTTTGAAAGTTATGATCAATTATTCAGTCAAAGGTCAGAAGCAATTGAAGATATTTTTGTGCAAACTTTTTTCTTAAAACTGTATCTTTTGGCAACAAAATAATTTTTTTTGTCCATGGTAGATTCTTTGATTTTTTGATACGAATCCAACGGTATAAAGAACGTAAAATTCCGGGTGGTATTTTGAAAGTTATGATCAATTATTCATGAGTACTCAAAGGTCGATCGATTGGAGATATTTTTGTGTAAACTTTTTCCTTAAGAAATAATTTTTTTTTTCCATGATAGATTCTTCGATTTTTCGATACGAATCCAACGGTATAAAGAACGTAAAATTCCGGGTGGTATTTTGAAAGTTATGATCAATTTTTCAGTCAAAGGTCAGAATTGGAGATATTTTTGTGCAAACTCTTTCCTTAAAACTGTATCTTTTGGCAAGGAAATAAATTTTTTTGTCCATGTTGGATTCTTCAATTTTTTGATACGAATCCAATGGTTTAAAGAACGTTAAATTCCGGGCGGTATTTTGAAAGTTATGATCAATTATTCATGAGTACTCAAAGGTCAAGCGATTGGAGATACTTTTGTGTAAACGTTTTCCTTAAAACTGTATCTTTTGGCAAGGAAATAAAATTTTTTTTCCATGGTAGATTCTTCAATTTTTCGATACGAATCCAACGGTATAAAGAACGTAAAATTCCGGTTGGTATTTTGAAAGTTATGATCAATTTTTCAGTCAAAGGTCAGAATTGAAGCGATTGGAGATATTTTTGTGTAAACTCTTTCCTTAAAACTGTATCTTTTGGCAAGGAAATAAATTTTTTTGTCCATTTTCAGTTCTTCAACTTTTCGATACGAATACAACGGTATAAAGAACGTAAAATTCCGGGCGGTATTTTGAAAGTTATGATCAATTATTCATGAGTACTCAAAGGTCAAGCGATTGGAGATATTTTTGTGTAAACCTTTTCCTTAAAACTGTATCTTTTGGCAAGGAAATAAATTTTTTTTTCCATGGTAGATTCTTCAATTTTTTTGATACGAATCCAATGGTATAAAGAACGTAAAATTCCGGTTGGTATTTTGAAAGTTATGATCAATTGTTCAGTCAAAGGTCAGAATTGAAGCGATTGGAGATATTTTTGTAAAACTTCTTTCCTTAAAACTGTATCTTTTGGCAAGGAAATAAATTTTTTTGTCCATGTTGGGTTCTTCAATTTTTCGATACAAATCCAACGGTATAAAGAACGTAAAATTCCGGTTGGTATTTTGAAAGTTATGATCAATTTTTCAGTCAAAGGTCAGAATTGAAGCGATTGGAGATATTTTTGTGAAAACTCTTTCCTTAAAACTGTATCTTTTGGCAAGGAAATAAATTTTTTTGTCCATGTTGGGTTCTTCAATTTTTCGATATGAATCCAACGGTATAAAGAACGTAAAATTCCGGGTGGTATTTTGAAAGTTATGATCAATTATTCAGTCAAAGGTCAGAACCGATTCGTGAATCCGCGAGTGAGCTGTTTTCATCGCTCATTTTCTCACTTTTCCAAATCGATTTTTGGAATATTTTCTGATTTAAAAGTGTTTTTTTACATGTCTACTTTCTTGTGTCAAAAGTTGAGCAAATAACGTTGAGTATTTTTAGAGATGTGCCCTTGAATGTGGACATAGGTCAGATTTGCATTGCAGAATTTTGCTTTTGAATCTACATCGGTTTTTATAAAAACCGATGTCTAAACGCTTGCTTTTAATATCGGTTTTTATAAAAACCGTTGTCTTTTCAATGCAAAATTTAAGACATTGGTTTTTATAAAAACCGATGTCTAAACGTTTTTTTTTTTAATATCGGTTTTCTTAAAAACCGATGTCTTTTGAAATTGTAATTTTTAAGACATCGGTTTTTATAAAAACTGATTTCTAAAAGCTTTTTTAAAATCGGTTACCAAAAACCGATTTCTTTTAGTGATTTCTAGTGATGTCTTTAAGCATTTTTGTAGTAGTGGGGTTCAATATGTTGTTGTTGTTGGACTAAGAGAGATTTGGATGGTTTCTTAATCCTGGGTTGTAAGTGTTTGAGTAGGGGTTGTTCCCTTGACCTTGGAAACCCATAGCTTGGACCTCCTCTTGCTCTTGCTCTTGCCCTTGATTCATGTCATTGAATCCTTCATCATTACTAAATTGATCACTAGAGCTACCCTCTTGTCTTCCTAGCATCTTCACCCCAGCCTTAGGAAATCCCATGCTCTCAATGTAAGATGTCAAAGACTCCATCTTCTTATTCATCCTAGAGATCTCAACGGCGGTTTCCGTGTTTGCACTCACATCGAATTTTCCTCCTCGAACACTATTTGTATTCTTTTGTGAGTTTTGTGCTAGTAGTTCATAGATCTCATAAATCTCAGTTGCGGTCTTTGTATCAAAAGAACCTCCACAAGCATTGTAAGGATTCCCGTTGTTTTTAATTGGCTTATTTCGTGATCAAACCATATGTGGGGGTTCTTTGTAAGGGTAGCCTAAGTATCGGTCTTATTGTTCGAAGCCCTTTGAAGACCTCGTGTTGATAAGCACCGAGGTAAATTTCTATGTGCTTACTTTTCTTTGAGGAGATTAGTTGCACACACACACTTAACATTCATTGCATTTGTGTGCATTCTCTTCATTTGTCACATTTCACACTTGCACTTATTTATTAAGTTTTGTTGTGTGTAATTGTGTCATGTTGTTGTGTAATTCGTTTCCCTATAACTTTCGGAAACGTCCGCGCATGCACGAGAATGTGCTTGGTTTAGCGCGAGGACTGCCTATGGAGAATGCCCTTGGCTTCTCCTTGGTTTTCACCTATCTAGGTGATCGGCGGTTATGATCGGCGGCCTGGCCGCCGAATTAAACCGCCGTTTCAGTCCAGATTGGTCTGAAGCATTTCTGCGGTTAAGATCGGCGGTCACGACCGTCGTTCGAAACCGCCGTTTCAAGACCTGATTGATTTATCTCTCAGTCTAATTCGGCGGTTGGATCGGCGGTCACGAAACCGCCGTTAGAAACCGCCGTTCATACCTGATTGATTTTGATCTCTCTGTTTTGATTCGGCGGTTGGAATCGGCGGTCACGAAACCGCCGAATGAACCGCCGTTTATGCTCTGTTCTTCACGAGCTCAATTCGGCGGTCATGATCGGCGGCCTGGCCGCCGAATGAAACCGCTGATCGGCGCGTTTCTTTGAAACTTACTTAAACGACCTCACTTTGATTTGGCCCCCTATATATATGCCACTTTGACTTTAGGTCAATTAAGAGAGTTCATATTCAGAATTCATACTTAGGATATTTTTCAAAGAGAAGAAAAATTCCAAGAACTCAATTATTGATTCTCAAACACTTTTTCATGATCATCAATCATCATCTAGCATCATCTTAGATCATCTAGATGTCATCTAGCATGGAATCTTCATCATACTTTGCTTGGTAAGCTTTTCACTAATATCTTACATGTTTTGTGTTTCTCTTATCTAGCAATCTCAATTAATTACTTGTTTGTTATTTTGTATGCTTTGGATACAATATTGAGATGAGTATGATGTATGTTTGAGAAGTTATATTGTGCTTGTATATTAGGTTTTGTGCTTAATATTGATTAGCTAAACTAATTGACATGTCATTTAGTTTTGATATCTAGGATTGTTCTTAATTGCATATTAATCATCTTAGATAAGCATATAGGGTTCCCCTGCTCTATGTTGCATTTTGGATATTCACATATATTCACTTAGGGTTGTATTCTCTTCATAGAGAAAGTAAGTCTTGTGTGTAGCATCCGGGATTAGGTTGCTTAGAACGCAAGCAAATTGGACTAGGTTCACTCATACCGGGATTAGGTAGGTGTGTGATTACTTCCGGGATTAGGTTGTAATCGTTTGCACATTTAGTGGATTCGAGGTTCGAGTGTGGCTTACTTACATAGCCCGTGGTTTTTCCTGTGAGGGTTTCCACGTAAAAACCAAGTGTTGTTTTAATTTCCGCACCATATTACACTTGCTTGTTTATATTATCTTGAGGGTATTTTCGTAATTTTAACTAACACGAAAAATTGGGTAAAAAGCGTAAAATCTATTCACCCCCCTCTAGATAGCTTTATACACACCGTGCTATAATTTGTTTCAATTGGTATCAGAGCGGGTTCCTAGACATACATAGGTGATCCTTGCTTATTTTGGTGTGTTTTGCATTTTGTGTGATTTTTGATCATTCATACATTTGCATTCATTTCATTCATTCATAAACACTATGAGTGGAAACGGTGGAAATGGTGGCGGCCGCGAAGGAGCTTCTAGCACAAGGCCTCCATTTCTTACCGGATTGAACTATTCCCAATGGAAAGGGAAGATGGAATCCTACATATGCCAAATTCATGACCGTGCATGGATGGCGGTGGAAGACGGATATGATCTCCCTATGATGACTCCCGAGGGTGGAGGACAAGATGTTTTGAAGCCTAAGGCGCAATGGAACGCGCAAGAGTTTGAGGCTTCTAAGTGGAATAGGAAGGCTATGCATGCCATTATGTGTGCTATGGATGAGAATCAGTACAAGCTTATTCAGAATACTCAGATTGCCAAAGTGGCATGGGACATCCTTCTAGTTGCACATGAGGGAACCGAGGTGGTGAAGGAGTCCAAGCTTCAAGTCCTCCAAACTTAGTTTGAGCTACTAAGGATGGGAGAGGATGAATGCTTCAATGACTTCGAAATCAAATTGATGGACATTGTAAATCAAAGCCATCAACTCGGAGACCCGTATTCGGATAGGAGAGTCAAGCAAAAAATTATGAGATCTCTCCCCGATAGGTTTGAATCCAAGGTGACGGCCATAGAAGAAAATAGTGGCTACATAGATATGAAGCCAAGTGAGGTGATTGGGCGTGTCCTTGCATATGAGTCTAGGAAGGCTCCTAGCACCACTACTCCTCCTAAGAAGTCTAAAGGAATAGCTTTGAAAGCATCTAAGGATGCAAAGGAGGCAAAGCATGAATCGGATGAAGACCTTGCCTTATTTGTGAAAAGGTTCAACAAGGTTATGGGGTTCAACAAGAAGAAGGGATTTGGGTCAAGAGGACAAGATTTGAAGAAAAAGAGTTCCTTCAAGAAGTTTGAGCCTAGACAAGAGAGGACCGAAAGGAAAGGGGTCCGATGCTTTGAATGTGGTGGGATTGGTCACTTTGCCCCCGAATGTGCTAATCACAATGAAAAGAAGAAAAGCAAAGTGATGGCCGCCACTTGGAGTGGGAGTAGTGATGACTCCAATGAGGAAGATGAGTCTTCAAGTGAAGAAGAGCTCATGGCTAACCTCCTAGCTTTTGCCTCCTCACATAAGAGCAAAAGTGGTAGTGAGAAAGAGGAAATGAGTCAAGAGGAAAATGACTCAAGTGAAGAAGAAAGTGATTCCTCGTCTAACTCCATAAGTAGTTTTGTGGAGAAAAAGGTGCTTCCTAAATGACATGCCGAGTTTAATGATTTAGCAATCAAGAGCACAAGAAAGATCAAGATGTTGAGAGAAGAAAATCTTGAGCTTGCATCTCATAATGACTTTTTAGGTGAACAAGTTGAAAAATTCAAGAAGATAGAAGATAAGCTAAGAGAGGAGTTAGCTATATCTAGGAGGAATGAAGAAAGTCTAAAGAGTGAGCTTGAAGAAGTTAGAAATTCTATGACTAGGATGGATTCTAGCACCAAGAAGCTTGACCATATGCTTGGTGTTGGAAAGAGTCCATGTGACAAGAGGGGTCTTGGGTATGAAGATGACAAGAAGATCTCTACCTCTAACAAGACCGTGTTTGTCAAGAGCTTGAAGAGAGAAGAAACTTCATTTGTGCAAGCTCCCAGAAAGAAATTAGAAGTAGGACAATGCTCTAATGCACAAGTGAAGATGGGGCCAAGAAGGCAACCTCAAGCTCAACCCCCTAGGGTCCCTCAAGCCAACATTCCTCCTCAAATGGCTCACAAAGGAAAGAGACCTATCATTCAACCTCAAGCTAGGAAGCAACCAAGACCGGTTCAACAACGAAAAAGGATTGAACCCTTTCATCCACAAAGACAAGGACAAGGTATGATTCCTTATTTCACTCATATATGTCATTTTTGTGGATTTGATGGTCATATTAGACCACATTGCTTTCGATATATAAAAATGTGCAAAACTAGAAGCATGATAGAGAAGAAAAAGAAAAGAGCCATGATGCATGTTCCTAGGAATGATAATATTATTATGCATGATCCTAGGACATCTAGAGCCCATATACCAAAGACCACTAAGAAAGCTAAGATTGTTTCTAGGTGGATTAGAAAGAATGATATTGTTTTGCCATGTTGCTCAAATAGCCTTGAAGGCAAATTCTTCTAATTTTTGGTATCTAGATAGTGGGTGCTCTAGGCATATGACGGGAAACAAGAGTTTCTTTGAGACTCTTGTTATGGAGGAAGGTGGATATGTCACTTTTGGTGATGGATCCAAAAAGAAAGTAGTAGGGAAAGGAACCATTTCCGTTCCCGGATTACCCTCCTTATCCGATGCTTTATTTGTTGATGGCTTGAAAGCCAATTTAATAAGCATTTCACATCTAAGTGATGAAGGATATTCTGTCTTGTTTTGTAAAGATGATTGCTCGATCCTAAAGCCCGATGGACAAACCTTATTGAAAGGTATGAGATCTAGCGACAATTGCTATTGTCTTGAAGCTAGAATAGTCTCAAACAATGTGTCCATGGATGAGCAAATTGAGTTGTGGCATGAAAGACTTGGCCACATGAACTTTAGGGATCTACGGACCCTTGGAAAGTTCGAGTGTGTGCGTGGACTCCCTAAGCTTGGGAAGAAAGCCAATGGTGTTTGTGAACCTTGCCAACAAGGAAAGCAAACTAAAAGCATGCACAAAAAGGGTAAGTATCTCACCACCAAGGAGCCTCTTGAGCTTCTCCACATGGACCTCATGGGTCCCATGCAAACCGAAAGTTTGGGTGGAAAGAGATACATTCTTGTATGTGTTGATGATTTCTCTAGGTTCACTTGGACATATTTTCTTAGAGAAAAATCCGAAACTTTTGATAAGTTTAAAATGCTTTGTAATAAACTTCAAAATGAAATGAACTCTAAAATTAAAAGCATAAAACGGATTAGAAGTGACCATGGGAGGGAATTTGAGAATGCTACCTTTGAAACCTTTTGTAATGGTTTAGGTATCTCCCATGAGTTTTCGGCTCCTAGGACACCTCAACAAAATGGAGTTGTTGAGAGGAAAAATAGGGTCCTTCAAGAGATGGCCCGTGTGATGTTGCTTAGCAACAATGTCCCTAGGAACCTATGGGCCGAAGCCGTCAATACGGCTTGCTATATAGGGAATCGTGTTTTCCTAAGGCCCGGTACTAGAAATACCTCCTATGAGTTATGGAAAGGCAAGAGGCCAAATGTTAGCTACTTCCACACTTTTGGAAGCAAATGCTACATTTTGAATGACCGTGATCAACTTGGCAAATTCGATGCTAAGAGTGATGAGGGTATCTTTATTGGTTATGCCTTGAATAGTAGAGCCTATAGAGTTTTCAATTTAAAGACTCTAAGTGTTACGGAATCATCCAATGTCGTATTTGATGATACTAGGCTCAAGTCTAATAATCATGAGAAGGAGGTTATTTTTAGTGATGGTTCTCCTTTGGAGAAGGTTGTGGTGCCTCCTAATGTTGGGACATCTAATGTCAACAATAATGACACACAACCTATTGCTAGAGTTCCTCTCTTGGACTCTAAAGAACCCGCTCCATGGGTTAGGAAACTCCATGATAAAGAAGATATCATTAGAGAGGTAAATGAGGGTGTTAGGACTAGACGTCAACTTGCTAATCTTATTAGCTATACTTGCTACACCTCTCAAATTGAACCCAAAAAGGTTGAAGAAGCCTTACATGATGAATTTTGGGTTCTTGCCATGCAAGAAGAGCTAAACCAATTCGAAAGGAATGAGGTTTGGACTCTAGTTCCTAGGCCTAAGACCACTAATGTCATAGGCACTAAATGGATATTTAGGAACAAATCCGATGAGGATGGCAACATAGTGCGGAACAAGGCTAGACTTGTAGCACAAGGGTACTCTCAAATTGAGGGTATCGACTTTGAGGAGACATTTGCTCCCGTTGCCCGTTTAGAGTCTATTAGGCTTCTTTTGTCCATTTCTTGTGTGCACAAGTTCAAATTGCACCAAATGGATGTCAAGAGTGCCTTCCTCAATGGCTTCTTGCAAGAGGAAGTGTTTGTTGAACAACCCAAGGGGTTTGTGGATGCTCACCACCCCAACCATGTCTATCACCACAAGAAGGCACTATATGGGTTGAAACAAGCACCGAGGGCTTGGTATGAGTTCTAAAAATGCAAATGCTTGGTATTGTTCTCACATGATTAATCTCACACTTTTCTTGTATTAGAAATATTAGAAACTCTTTTCAGGGATTGATTATTCTACAAGAGGATTGAAGACTTCAAGTTGCATTAGCTTATCTCTTTGTAATGTAGAATATCATTATAGTCCCGTAGTTTCTATTTTTTTTGTGAGGAATCATTGTGAGTGATGGTTTTGTCACGAAATAGCCAAAGGGGGAGATTGTAAGGATTCCCGTTGTTTTTAATTGGCTTATTTCGTGATCAAACCATATGTGGGGGTTCTTTGTATGGGTAGCCTAAGTATCGGTCTTATTGTTCGAAGCCCTTTGAAGACCTCGTGTTGATAAGCACCGAAGGTAAATTTCTATGTGCTTACTTTTCTTTGAAGAGATTAGTTGCACACACACACTTAACATTCATTGCATTTGTGTGCATTCTCTTCATTTGTCACATTTCACACTTGCACTTATTTATTAAGTTTTGTTGTGTGTAATTGTGTCATGTTGTTGTGTAATTCGTTTCCCGATAACTTTCGGAAACGTCCGCGCATGCACGAGAATGTGCTTGGTTTAGCGTGAGGACCGCCTATGGAGAATGCCCTTGGCTTCTCCTTGGTTTTCACCTATCTAGGTGATCGGCGGTTATGATCGGCGGCCTGGCCACCGAATTAAACCGCCGTTTCAGTCCAGATTGGTCTGAAGCATTTCTGCAGTTAAGATCGGCGGTCACGACCGCTGTTCGAAACCGCCGTTTCAAGACCTGATTGATTTATCTCTCAGTCTAATTCGGTGGTTGGATCGGCCGTCACGAAACCGCCGTTCGAAACCGCCGTTCATACCTGATTGATTTTGATCTCTCTGTTTTGATTCGGCGGTTGGAATCGGCGGTCATGAAACCGCCGAATGAACCGCCGTTTATGCTCTGTTCTTCACGAGCTCAATTCGGCGGTCATGAACGGCGGCCTGGCCGCCGAATGAAACCGCCGATCGGCGCGTTTCTTTGAAACTTACTTAAACGACCTCACTTTGATTTGGCCCCCTATATATATGCCACTTTGACTTTAGGTCAATCAAGAGAGTTCATATTCAGAATTCATACTTAGGATATTTTTCAAAGAGAAGAAAAATTCCAAGAACTCAATTATTGATTCTCAAACACTTTTTCATGATCATCAATCATCATCTAGCATCATCTTAGATCATCTAGATGTCATCTAGCATGGAATCTTCATCATACTTTGCTTGGTAAGCTTTTCACTAATATCTTACATGTTTTGTGTTTCTCTTATCTAGCAATCTCAATTAATTACTTGTTTGTTATTTTGTATGCTTTGGATACAATATTGAGATGAGTATGATGTATGTTTGAGAAGTTATATTGTGCTTGCATATTAGGTTTTGTGCTTAATATTGATTAGCTAAACTAATTGACATGTCATTTAGTTTTGATATCTAGGATTGTTCTTAATTGCATATTAATCATCTTAGATAAGCATATAGGGTTCCCTTGCTCTATGTTGCATTTTGGATATTCACATATATTCACTTAGGGTTGTATTCTCTTCATAGAGAAAGTAAGTCTTGTGTGTAGCATCCGGGATTAGGTTGCTTAGAACGCAAGCAAATTGGACTAGGTTCACTCATACCGGGATTAGGTAGGTGTGTGATTACTTCCGGGATTAGGTTGTAATCGTTTGCACATTTAGTGGATTCGAGGTTCGAGTGTGGCTTACTTACATAGCCCGTGGTTTTTCCCGTGAGGGTTTCCACGTAAAAACCAAGTGTTGTTTTAATTTCCGCACCATATTACACTTGCTTGTTTATATTATCTTGAGGGTATTTTCGTAATTTTAACTAACACGAAAAATTGGGTAAAAAGCGTAAAATCTATTCACCCCCCCTCTAGATAGCTTTATACACACCGTGCTATAATTTGTTTCAAGCATTATCCACCAACACTTGAGAGAAACGTGTGAGGCCACCTTGGAAACAAGACACTTTGTATTATTCCGTGAACATGTGAGGAGGGCATTAGGCCAAAAGGAGTTGGTACCTCTCCCATGACTCATGAAAAAAATCCCCTTCACTCTCATTGAAATTCGATATCTTCACCTTTAGCTCCTTAGCCTTCCGAGCGGGGAAAAACCTATTGAAGAATACACCACATATTTGGCCCTAACTTGTCCAAGATCCCGGCCTAAGCCCCATCAACCACTTCATTGCCAAGTCCTTTAGGCAATATTGGAAACACCTCATGTGAAGTTGCTCCCTAGAGAGTTGCATAATCAGAAATGTCTCAATGATTGCGCTATACTCCTTTATAAATTGCAAGCAATCCTCGTTCGTCTTTCCATAGAAGGAAGGTAGAAGGTTGATGTGCATACTTCTAAGCTCATACCTCCTTGCAATCGGATCCAAGACAATTAGTGACGGTTGGTTCCCAATTGCAGGCAAAGAGTACTCCCCCATGGTTATCCTTTGGCCTTGGTTAGTGGGAGTCTCTTGAGTCACTTCTTCCCTAGGAGGAGCCTCGTCCTCCCTTCTTGGTTCTTGTTCCTCCATATTCATAGTATGACTAGGAACTCCTTTGAATTCCCTAACAATTCTCCCAACACGGCTAGATTCCTCAAGTGGTGGGTGTAATCCTCTTCCTAAGGATCTCCTACCGTGCATGCACCTAAATTCCTGAAAATGGATATAAAGAAAACACAAGAAAAAGGTAAAAAGAACTACGAAAATCTAAAAACAACCAAAATCAACAATAATTATGAAAAATGTTAGTAAGCTAACTAGTGAAATTATATAATACAAAGATAAGTTAATTAATTCAACATTCTCTACCACTCCCCGGTAGCGGCGCCAATTTTGATGAGGCCGTTTGTTACTCAACAAAATAATGTTTTATGTTCTTTTGAAAACCGTATTTTAACCACTTAAAAATCCTTTAAGATAATATTTCTTAGCAAGTGGTAAGCAAGATTCGTTCCACAGGGAGATGGAGAATGTATTGGATCGATTGACTAATCTTAAACAATAAAATAAATCACTGAAAATGGATAGTTGTTTGGGTTTTACAACCTACAAAATTGCAAAACAATAAACATACAAAAGTGATATAAAAAATAGAAGACTCAACAATCTGGATAAGAGAGATGATGAAAACAATTAATAGAAGCTAGGGAATAGATTGAGTTACTCATGGATTTGGGTAACGCTTTCAAGCCTCAATAATGACCAATCTTATTAATGCTAACCATTTGTTTTCTAAAGTGTGTTTAGGTCATTACTATGAACACTAAACACATTCCCACCTCAATGCCTAACCGATTAAGGAGAGGGGGTCAAGGTAGGATTAGTTGAGTACAAATCAAGGTTTTGATTAATGGGGTTGATATACCTACCACTAATCCATCCTATTCACTAAGTTTTTCAACCAATCAAGGGTGTCAATCCAAGATTGGTTTCACAACAAATTATGCCACACAATATTATGATATACTAGTGATATACAATGCAAATCAGAATAAGCATAAGATCTAAATATAAAGTGAATAGGAAACAAGTAGAGATTCAATTACAAATAGCTAAGCAAATACCCATAACCATACGTTTCTCAAATCTATCCCCTAGATGAGGGGTTTAGTTACACATTGTTACAATCAAATGAATAGGAAGTAATAGTTAAGGAAATCACCCTTAGGCCTCCTTCTTTAGAGCTTGCTCCTTCCTTTCCCTTGATGCTCCTAGTGTCAAGAATGGTAGAAGAGGATGTGTCTAGATAGGTGGGTATCTAATGGTAAGTGACAAAGGTATGGAAATGGAGAGAATGGAAATAGAGGAATGGTTGAGTGTAGTAATCAAGACATTTGTGTTGAAGTTTTGGATGGAAACAATAGTTCAAGTTTAGAGAATGGAGGAGGTTGAAGAGTGAAAAATGGATGAGAAACTATGGTTAGATTTAGTAGGAATTCGTGCTCTCTAAGAATGGTGTGTATTTTCAAGTTTGGAAGAAGAAGAATATATATATGAGCCTTCGACATGTACTCATAACTGCTTGAAAATCCGATGTGGCAAGGTGTCGCCACTTATGTCGCCATGGCGACACCATGTGGTGACAAGCGGTTAAGCCTTCTGAGATGTCGCCACAATCTTCATCTTTTTCGCCATGTTGCAAATGGCGATACTGAGTAAACTTGGTTGTGTCGCCACTTCTCGTTGCTTGTCACCATAGCGACACCATGTGGCGACAACCCCTATTGCTTTCAAAAACGTTCTGTCGCCTTAGCAACGCTGGTGGCGACAGAAGTGGCGACGCTTGGCTTTTTTCTTTTTCGCCATATGTTAAGTGGCGACATAAAGTGGCGACGAGACCTGATTGATTAAGCTTGGAATAAAACCTTCTGTCGCCATGGTGACACAAGTAGTGATGCTTTATGGCAACATTGCCCTATTTTGCCAACTTGTACACCTTTTGAACCAAACTTCACTTCTTCTTCACAAAAGCTCTTGAGACCTAAATAAACCTGAAATTCTCAATTTAACACTATTAAATACGGGGACACGCCCGAGAATCAAGCATAAAGAGACGGGAATGAGGGCCAAAATCATACCAAATTTGGCTTGATCAGCAACGAGGGTGCTTCTAGCACGAGACCTCCCCTACTCACCGGGTTGAATTATGCCTCTTGTTAAGGCAAGATGGAGTCATACATTTGCCAAATCCATGTTAGGGCATGGATGGCAGTTAAAGACGGCTACACTCCACCGATGATGACTCCTACGGGTGGAGGAGAGGATGTACTGAAGCCTAAGGCGCAATGGAACGTGCAAGAGTTTGAAATATCTAAGTGGAATAGGAAGGCGATGCACGCCATCCTATGTGTTGTGGACGAGAATCAATAAAAATTGATTCAAAACACTAGGATAGCCAAGGAGGTGTGGGACATTCTAGAAACGGCACATGAGGGAACCAAAGTGGTCAAGGACTCCAAGATCCAAGTCGTCCAAACTCAATTTGAGACCATTAGGATGGAGGAGGGTGAGCGCTTCAATGACTTCCAAGTAAAGCTAATGGACATTGTGAACCAAAGTCATCAACTTGATGACCCTTACTCGGATAGAAGAATCAAGCAAAAGATTATAAGATCACTTCTTAAGAGGTTCGAGTCCAAAGTGGCGGCTTTAGAAGAAAATAACGACTACAAGAATATAAAGTCGAGTGAAGTTTTTGGAAGAATTCTTGCATTTGAGTTAAGAAAGGAGACCACCTCCTCACCTCCCCACCTCATAAGAAGAAAAAGAATATTGCCTTGAAGACCTCAAAGGTAGAGAATTAGGAAGATAACTCGGATGAAGACATGGCACTAATTGTCAAGAGATTTAAGAAATTCTTGAATCTACAAAAGAATGGTTACGGCTCAAATGGGGATGGCTTCAAGAAGAAGACCAAGCTCAAGAATGATAAGCCAAACCAAGAGATGTCTTCAAGAGAGGGGATTCAATGCTACGAATTGGGCACATTTCCCTAGAGTGTGGAAACTTAAAGGATAGAAGAAAAGAAAAGGCGATGGCCGCCTCATGGAGTGAGGATGAGAGTGAAGAAAATCCTTTAAGTGATGAAGAACTTGCCATTAACTACACGGCATTTGGAGCCACTCGTGTAAAAGTTGAAGTAGATGGCAAGGATGCTTAGACTTGTGATCCCAAATAAGGAATAGATGAATGAGTAGCTAAAGAGGTAGCTGGTGTAGCTACTCATTGGGATACGACTCATATAACATCAAGTGACCAAAGTGAAGGTCTTGATGAGAAAAATGACTCCATTAGTGAGAAGGAAAGTATAGGAGATTACTCTAGTGATGAGAATTCGTCATCTCACTCCATAAATGGAAATGTGGAAAGTATCGATCTTCATGACTACATAGTCAAGTTTGAAAGCTCAAGGATGAAGAACAAGAAAGAAATTAGAAGATTGAAGGAGGAAAATCTATAGCTTCAATCTAAGTTGACAACTTCAGTGGAGAAGTGGTGAGATCCATTAAGGATGAAGATAAGATAAAAGTTGAGTTAGCTTTATCTAAGAGGAATGAAGAAGGGTTGAAAAGAGAGCTTGAAGAAGCTAAAGCTTTAATGGCTAAAATGGCTTCAAGCACCGAGAAGCTTGACCACATGTTGGGAGTTGGAAAAAGGCCAAATGACAAGAGAGGTCTTGGCTATGTTGATGACAAGGAAGCTTCCTCCTCAAGCAAGATAACCTTTGTCAAGAGCATGGACTTCAAGAAGTCTCCTCCTCCTCAACACCCTATGAAGAAGATTGACCTGGGAGAATGTTCAAGAAGTGCCTAAATAAAGGTGGCACCAAAAGGTCAAGCTATAGCTCAACCAAAAAGGGCTCCTCGTGTTAACTTCCCTCAACCTAAGATACATCAAGGTAAGAGACCGATTTTGCAAGCTTAACCGAGCAAGCAACCTTGTCTTAGTCAACAACAAAGATGGAGAGATCCAATCCATCAACCAAGACAACCATAACGACAAGGGAAAACACCAATGCATACACGAGGACATGGTATGATTCCTCATTTTACTCCCATTTGTCATTTTTGTGGTATTGATGGTCACATTAGACCAAATTGCTTTCATTATATCAAAATGCGTAGAGTTGAAAGCATGATTGAAAAGAAAAAGGCTAGAGCTAAGATGCATGATCCTAGGACATCTAGAGCTTATGAGACCACTAAGATTGAAAATGTGTCACCTAAGTGGATAAGAAAAGATGAACCCATCTGCTACTGTGCTAACATGTCTCCCATAGGTTCAACCAGGTTCAATGGACTTGGTAGGTCTATATGACCTCATACCCTTCATTGATGCGGTGTGGAGATTGACCCCACAAGGGGAACTCAAGCAAAGAGAGCAATATTTCATACTTGTCACGTGCAAAAATTTGATATACATTATGCTTATTTATTAATTGCTTGAGTATCTTGATTGCACATATGCTTATATGATATTTTCTTCAATAAGTGTGAACCTTGCTTTGATTGCAATCCATGTCATATTTATGATCAAACATGCATCTTTGGACTAGGAGATTTACTTAGAAAGTACTATTTGAAGAACGTATAATTATCTCCATGACATGATGATTCTTTAAATGACATGCTCAAAATGAAAAAGCAAGAAATTCTTATGACTTGTTTAAAAATGAAAAGCATGAATTGATGACTACATATTCTTAAATGCAAAACTATGTGTGAAAAGCATATTATGAGACCCTCAAATGAATAAATGATCTTGCATCTGTTATAAGGATTATAAAATCCAATGTCTCTCTTTCTTTATTTGTTGAACATGGCTACTATCATATGGGTTTCATACCCAGAAAAATCGAATAGGGGCAAAAAGTCGCTCATGCCATGTTTTGCTTATAAAGTTGGACATAGTTGCTCGTTAAAATTGAATGATTGATATCTCTATATCCTTACTTTGATTCATGACAAATGGTGAAATTAGTTTGAATTCTTTGGGAAACCTTTGTCATTTGCTTTGCCAAATCCCATTGATTTTTGGACTTGAATGCAACATGTCTTGCATGCAAAGCATATTAATTACACATTTTCATAAAATAAATCTCCTTGTTTCTCTCTAATTAATTGACTTGCATAATGTGCTTGTATATGACTATGCAAATGTCTTGTATGCTACTGTCTCTCTTTGCTACAAGTGACCCGATTAGGGAAACTCCTTTACCTATCTCATGACAAAAAGGGGGAGCAGTATGTGGTAAAGGAGATTGCTAATTAAGTAGCAAATTTGCATATTGGGGAGATTATGAATTGAGGGGGAGTAACCCGTTGAGGGGGAGCATTGCATTACACATGCATTGCATGATGTTTTGCTTAATTTCTTTAAATGCAAATGCTTGTTTTAATTTCATTTGGTCATCTCACATTGCACTTGTCTTGGAAAGTGTAGAAACCTTGTGTTTGAAGGATTGATTGTTTTACAAGAGATTAAAGACTTGAAGACTTAGCTTTTAAATATCTCTTTGTAATGTAGAAAATCATTATTGACCTTTAGTTTCTTTTTTGTTGTGAAGATCAATGTGAGTGGTGGTTTTATCACAAAATAGCCAAAGGGGGAGATTGTAAGTTCCTCAAAGTTTGATTGGCTTATTTCGGTGACAAACCACAGTTGGGGTTTGAAATGTAAGGGTAGCTTAGGTGATTGGTGATCAAGCTCAAAGGTCCTCTCAAGACCTCAAGATGATAAACACTCCAAAGGTATATCTCTTGTGCTTAGTTTTCATTGAAGAGACTTAGTTACACACACACACTTATCGTGTTTGCATATATGTACATTGCTCTTGTGTGCATTCTCTTCATATGTCACTTTGTTTTGAAACCGCCGAATGAAATCGCCGATGGTGCATTTCAGGGGCAAACTTGACTTTTCACTTGCCATGTTCTTGATGTCTATAAATACATCATTATCTTATTCTCTGAATTTAGTTCCTTGACTCTAAGAACCCTAAAGAGAAAAAGAGAGATACTTGAGAGAAAATCAATCAAGAACTCACCTTTAAATGCTCAAAACCACTTTCATATGCATCAAACTCCATCTAGTATCATCTAGCTTATCTAGGATACTTTCTTGCATAGGTTTTACTCAACACACATGCCTTGGTAAGTTTTTCACTAATTTCATCTAATCTTAGTGTTTTACTTAACAAGAAATCTCTTTAATTACTTGTATGTTCTTATATCATATTCTATTATACAAGATAGAGATTATTGTGTTGTTTGGATTGAGCGTTGTGTTGTGATACCTAGGATTGATTTATCTTATATAGCTATGCTTTATGCCATGACATATAACAATTAATATCTAGGATTGATTTAATTGACATCTTATAATCTTAGATAAGCATTTAGTGTAACCTAGCATTAATTGCATAATTGGATATCTTAGAATATTCACATAGGTTGTTTAATCTCTTCATTGAGAAGTAAATCTTGTGGCTAAGGTGGCTTAGTGTGCAAGCAAATTGATCTAGGGTTGCTATTAAAGACCTACGGATAGTAGAGGTGGGTTAGTGACCGAGAATGGTTGAGGTCAACCTAGGTTGTAGACATCATTACAAATAATGATTTCGAGGATCGTAATTCTGCACTTTACACTTGATTTATTGTATTGACTAGATTGGGGTTATTTTCGAAATTGACTAATCGCAAAAATTTGATATTTACTAGATTAAAATCTATTCAACCACCCCCCCCCCCCCCCCTAGATAATATTAGAACACGCCATATTTGTTTCAGTCTGTTAGCCAAAAAAACTGATAAATTACAAGTTTCTTCTTCATCAAGCTTGAACTCGTATATTGAGCTTGAATCCGATCTAGCTAGGTACCGCTTTTGAGTTTATGCAAGATAGTGCTGTTAAAAAATTTAATATCCTACACTAGTGGAATGAGTATGAAAGGTACTTTCATACACAGATGGAATTAGTGTGAAAGGTACTTTCCAATCTTCGCTATTATAGCCAAACAAATTCTTTTAACACCAGTTTCTACGGTGGCTGTGGAACAAGAGTTTAGCGCCAGTGGAAATATTTTGGACGCAAGCCGTTTGATTTTGAGTCTGGAATCACTTCAGATACAAGTTTGTGTTGATGTTTGGACCAAGGTGTAAAACAGACAACAAGAAATCGATCAAGATGCACCCTACGATTTCTTCAAAGATGACCAAGCTAAAATAGATGATCATGGTGATGACGATTAGTTAGGCTGTTAGGGTACCACCTCGCACCATGTCACCAACCTTGTAATAAAAGGTAAGAGAACTACATGGTATTTGATTCCTCTAAACCTCAAGAGGATACATATGCAACTTAATTATGATAAAAATTAAGTGCAAGACCAATTTTACATTTTTTAGTTTTTTTTATTTATTTTAAATTTGCCATATATTTATTTTATTTTAACTTCGGGTGACCCAATAAAATACATTTACAATTTTACATGTCTAAAACTTTTATTTTTTATAAAATAATAATAAATATATGAAAAAAAAATGGAACTGAACCGGTAGAACCGGGGAGTCAGAATTGGAACTAGAACCTCCCTACCGAAACCGCCGGTTCAAACTAGGAACCGGACTAAACCGGAACCAGCGTCACCCCTAGATATATTAGTATATCTCTATCGATTTTTAAGTTCCTTGATCTCAACAAGTAAATTTTGGACACTGACTCGTGGAGAGCTAAAAGTTAGAGCCCTAATGGGCCAAGTGGTGGAGCCCGGACTGGGATACTAATCATAGCACAAATGAACCTGCAAGTTGATCAGAAGTTTTGAACAAATGGCTCTGTGAGAAAGATATATATAGAGAGAGAGAGAATTGCTTTGATGAATGATGGAGGAAGTTGTGGCAGAAAGGTCACATGGATATCTCATACACACAGATAGGGTTGCACAGTTAGATACTTTCTCTCATGTCAGATGTTCAAACCCAAAGCAAAATTGACATAATATATATATATACATTTTCTTAACTTCTCTATTTGTTCTCTTCTCTTCCCATCTCCTTGGCTTTTTTCCTCTTGGAATGTGTGCTCAGAATCTCCACTTTTTCCTTTTTTTTTTTTTCTTTTTTTTTTTTTTGTGTGTTTTCACTCAACTAGATTTTGCTCACATCCTCATCATCACTTTAGATTTGTGAAGTCATCAACCCACAATTTGCTTCTTTCTCAATACAGGAAGTACTTTCTCCAAAGCACTTCCATGCATATTTTTTTATATATGATATTCTCATGATCCAAAGCACCTACAGAGCCACTAAAAGATTTTATTTAACAATGTTGTTATGGGAGAATCCTCTTTTTTATTTCATGGCCCATGCTATGTGCCAGAGCTGGAAAACCACTTACTAGCACATGTATCTCAACAGAAAATGAATAAAAAAAATTTAAACAATCTACTACTATGATCCTAGAAAAAAAATATCACAATTCACCATAGTATGGGAGGGAAAGTGTATTATTGATATGTGATCAGAACCAATAGATTTCCCATATTGATAATTTTTTGATATTTAATTAAACCAAATATGCATGTTCAATTCTATACACCAATCTACTGCAGAAAACATGAATTGAAACTGACAAGGAAAAATCCTAATTTTCCCTCTTAATAATAATAGTAATAGTAATCTCACTAATTAGCCATATGTAGCCGAATTGTGTGACAAGAAGGTTGTGTATGAATTGTTTTTGGAAGAGTTGATCAGGACTTTTCTTCAATGGAAATTTTGCTGCTGATCAGGCCATTGCCAGAAGCCGGTTTGCTGCTGATCTTCGATGCCACTGAACATGTTGCAGAAGGTTTCCTCTTGAACCAATTGATCAAGTTTGAGGCAATGGAGGTCTGGTCTTGATGAGGCCTGAAGAAGCTGAGTCATGCTTGTTGGCCTAATTGAGGTTGCAGGGAAGAGCTGTTTACTGCTTAAATGATGAGAAGACACTTGTGGGCTGCTTATTACTGGTGTCCTTGAAATGTCTAAGTTGACATCTGAACTGTTCTCTGTACTGCCAATGCTCCATGAACCCTGATCAGTTTCTTTCTTCAGATGATTAACTTCATGTGAATCTTTACTTTTTAGAGCCAGTAACTGCATGTATATCATTACAATTCACAACCAAGCAATCAATAATAAAGATCATGACATAATTGAAATAAAAATTAAAAAAAGAAAAGAAAAAAGAATCAAATTGTATTAAATATATATAGTTGCAACTATGTCTGCTTCATATCATAGCAGCTTAAAATAACATCTAATTCCTCTAAGGCAGTTTCTGCAATGCAGGCAATACTGACACACCTCAAAGTTATGAATCAACTAATCAAGATGATGAAATAGTAAATTAATCAACTAGGGGAAACAATTAATGCTTTCAAGTCATTAATCATTATCTATGTTGGATCATGAGCCTAACTAATAGAATTATCAGGCGTGTCTCCTTTTTAACCATATTGATGCTCAATAAAGTTAATTAAATGAATATAAAATCTGAATTATTGTCCTTGCTCTAAGCTCAAAACTTTAATTTTTTTTTTCTACTCCTAAACTCAGAAGTGGGAGGAAATAAGATTCTACTTCTCTGCCCAGTTCAATTGCATATATATATATATTGCAACAAAATCAACATAAACTCAAGATCAGATGGAAATTAAGAACCCAATTAACATTATCAAACACAGATCCTGAAACATTTTTAAGTTTCAATATTTTCATAGAAATGAATTGAGTAATAGAAAATTAGCAATTACCTCTGAATGAAGTTTCTTGTTGTGAGTTTGAAGGGCATCATTGTCAGCCTTGAGTGCTTCAAACTGTTTCTTCAAAACCTCATAATCTCTCTCCAATTGCTTAGTCTTCCACCTAGCTCTCCTGTTCTGAAACCATATAGCTATCTGTCTTGGTTGCAAACCCAAAGCCCTAGCAAGTTGCATTTTCCTCTCAGGCTCAAGCTTGTTACCCAACTCAAAGCTCTTCTCAAGTGCCTTGACTTGCTCTATGTTGAGCCTCTTCTTCTTCTCCCCTAAATGTGATCCATCATCAGACAAATCTTCATCTCCATGCACTTCACACTTGTCAAGCCCCGAAAACGACATCGATCTCTTCATCATAAATGGTGCTCCTGCACCACCACAAACATACAAAATCACTCGTCAACATCACACACATACACACCTTTTATTATTATTATTATAATTATTACATTAAACATAAATCAAACATCCCCACCCTCCCAAACCCTTACATTATTGAGATTCGAACTAAGAACGTTTCACACAACAACGAGAAATCTTATCAGTTGAACTAACAAGTACTCGTATATATATATAGACACTCACACACAAATATATGTAATACATGTAAAAATATGAGTAAATTAAGAGAGAGAGAGAGAGATTGACCATGGAAAAATTGTGGAGGGCAAGAGGGGAGAGAATTGAGAGATGTCGGAGAAGGAAGGTGGTCATTGTCTTCATGAGATTGAAACATGAAACTGTGAGGTTGAAAGGCCATGTGTTTGTGTTGTGTGTCAATATTGAAGAATATGAGACATGCCCTTTGTAATAGAGTTTCTTATAAGTGAATAATGAGGAGTTGGTTACTGTGAATAATGGTCTGACTGAATTATCAAACTTTCATGGTGAGTACTGCAGGTTTATAGAGGAAGAAGACATAAAAGGTGATGATGGGTGCAGAGACTGAGCAAAGACAGCGATTTTTAGGTTGAGAGAGAGAGAGAGAGAGAGAGAGAGATATGAGAAAATTGAGTAATATATCAAAGACTGGAGCTTTCGTGGACCCATCCTCTCTCATATATAGAGTCTGTCTCTCTCTCTCATTAACACATGTTTGGCTCACAATTTGCATAAAAAAAAAATATATTTTTTTTAATTCAGTTTGATGATTTAAAACTTTCACTTGTAATTGAGTAATTGGTAAAGAAAATAACAAATTCTTCTTCAAAAAGAAATTAACAAAAAAAGAAGCAAATAATATTACTGAATACTATAAATTCTTATTTATAGGGTTAAATGGTAGTACTGAATTCAACTATTTTACTGGTTTTATAATTTTGTGAAAAAAGTGTCCAGAAAAAGGTTTCTCAAGTATGAAAATTTCTGATAATATTTGAAAACAACAAGATGTTTGAATTGTATAAGATGCTTTTCATATATTAAAAAATAAAAATAAAAAAATATTGATGAATTTCAAATGTTCACATCTGTTTATACTTGATACTATATATATATATATGGTCATTCTTCGTTGCAATATCACATGATACAACAATATGTGATCACATATGATTGCATGTGATCACAAATATATAATGATATCGCATATGAATTGCACGTGATCACACAATTAAATTATTGTGATCGTATGCTAGAATATGATCACAGTTAAAATTTTCTATATTGCATCATATAACGTTGCTTCCAAGGGCAGCCCTTATATATATATATTAATTCATCTGTTATAAAAAAAAAAAAACCGGAGACGAAATATTAATGGCTTAGTTTTAACTGTGGTGCTTTTTTAACCCCATCCTATATCATGAATAGAATATCTTTGGGACAGGGTTTAGATTCTCTTATAATCTGATGTTTTATTAATCTAGTGACACCTAAGTATATAAATAATATTAGTAAAAATTTTGATCTGATTTTTTCACAATCTAGCGTTAATTACCTAGATATAAAAATAATATTAGTCAAAAATTGTTTATTACATGGTAAATATTTGTTAAGTTTTTTAAATAAATGATGTAGAAAAATGTTTCATTCAAATTCAATCTCTCTATAAAAAAACACAACAACAAAAAACAACTCAATAAAAAAAGACTAGGAAAGGATCCATACTCATGTGGACGAGCCAAATATGAGTGGATCTGAAACTTAATATCTCTTACTTGATTATAAAAAGTAATAAAAATCCTACCAGATAGTTAAAGTAATTATGGTTTTCAATTGTTTTCTCAAATGATCATCGGCTCATGTTTTACAGCAATATCATATTATGCATGTATGACTTTGGATTATGAAGTGTCAATAGAAGAAGGAATTGAGTATTTTTTAAAAAGATACTCCTCCCCTTAGCTGCCCATGGAAATCACTTCTTTCACACAGAGGCCATGTGTGACGAGGAAACCTGGCAACATGAAAATCCAGAATCCAAGGAAAAAAATATTATAAAATTTGCATTATACGCCCTCTCTCTCTCATTCTATAAACATTCATATGTAGTGGACCTTTTGCACTATTAATTACTTAGTTTATTTAATGGGAGTCTGCTGGCATCAGCTGGAGAATTTTGGTTATTTTGTTTTAATTAATATATGTAGATTTTTATGGTATGGATGTCACTTTGTATTGAAGAATCACACTATTCACTTTCTGATTTTGTGAACAGTGAGACCGCCAAGAAATTAAATTGTTGATACTATACCTTTGGTTTCATATTGGGTAATGTTTCTCGTATCTGCAAACTTATATAGGCAATTAGTCAGGAAAAAAGAGTAGTTTTAAAAACCCAAAAATATATATAAGAAAAGGCTAAAAATGTTAATTTACACATATATATAGTGCTTAAAACCCAATCGTTAGTTTTAATTTATTTTTAAAAAATTATTTGATATATTTTTAAAGAAAATGACTTCAAAAATAAATAAATAAAACTCATTATTCATAAATTAGTGTTAGAGTAAATAACTCAATTACATTTTTAAAAGACTTTTTTTTAAAAAAAAGATAAAAATCTGGCTAGTGAGCTAGCTAGGGACCAAAACCAATCAAAATGGAACACATAATTAAGATGAGACATCAAATAAAAGTCGATCCTGCCCTATTGCCTATTGCATGCTATATAAGCAACTAGCTAAGCTAAACATCTTATATGTGAAGACTAATTAAATAGGAATTAATTAACTTGAGAAGATTCCTTAATAATCAACATATGTAAATAGAAGCATCCAATACTTATAGGCCTCTCTGATCATTTTCATCATCAACTTTTCGTTGGGGGTATATGAAAAAGGAACATGTATGGAAATATATGTCACAACAATTAATTATATTCATATATCCATTGATGGAGAAATGATTTGTTGCTTTCACTTTCTAGTGTTAAGTGTGTATTTGTGGTGGAGGTGTGGTGGATTTTAGGGGAGATGTTATGGGTATTTTTATTTTTTAATTTTTTGGAGTTTTTTGAATGTGGGTCCTACAAACAAGCACTGCTTTAGTCTGGCCTACAAGAAGCTCCTCACATGCCCTTTAATGGAAGTTTTAGAGGGTACCCTCCCTTTAGAATAGGGTGGATCCATGTTATTCCTTGTTGCTCTCCTCAAATATTTATTTATCAAGAAAGCTCTCTGAATCTTCTCCACATGCCCCACTGTTCCCATGTGCCCTGCCTGCCTTCCATCTCCCTAACTAACTCTCTCTCTCTCTCTCATTGATTCATTATATATCATCAACACTTCTTTCTTTCTTTCTTTTGATCATCTTGAAGATGTAATGCTTCTTAATTCTATTGATTCTTCAACTAGTCCATGGAAATATTATAATATTGTTAATATGTTAATGTTGAGTACTTGTGCAACACACACTTATCAACTCATCCAAATATGGGACCAATTAACCATCTAAAATTTAACTTTTCAAAACAAAAAAAAAAAAACCATCTAAAAGTTCTCATAACTCAAGGTGTTTTTGCTCTTTGAACCAAGAAGATACAACTCTCTGTTGGTACATTTTTCTCATTGGAGAAAAAAAATTAAGATCGTATCCACATATAATTTTGTTAAATAGATATGATTTAAATTTAAAATTATCACTCTATATATATATATGTTTCTGTTATTAGTAATACACATATTGAAGGTCTAATTACTTTGTTTGGTAATCCAATCAAATCAATTGCACTGCAAATCCATTAATGGATAGAGTAAACGAACATTATAAATACGATTGTTCTTATTCAATATTGTATAATTAAGTTTGATACACATTATATAGTTGAATATCAAGGGTCAATACTGGTTTTGGAAGGTTCATTATTTAAATACAGTACAGGTTATTCTTGGATGGTTAACATTTTTTTTTTTTTTTTTTTTGAAGAATTACAACGGTACTCGAACCCCTCAACACCCACTGTGGAAGGGATGTGCACTACCATCTATCAAACAAATTAAAATGATTCATTCATATTTCATTCTCTTAGAACAATGAATCCACATTTTATCCATTCATATGATTAATGTATCATATCTATAACCATTTTTTGTTGATCCTTATAAAATTGATTATTTATATGAATTTAGAAAATCTATCATTAAACATTTATCATCTTATCTAAATTTTAAGATGTTCACATGAGTTTAAAAGCCTAAGGAGAATTAGGAAAGAAAAATAATCTATGAAATTAATTATAAGAATTCCAGCAAAGATAAATATTTATTCACTTAAGCATTTATAAAATTTATAAACGGTGATGTTTTGGTTTTGAAATTTTGGGATTTTTATTAGGCTTTTGAGTCATATTGGCATAATTACATATAAAAACGACACTTCATTTGTATTGATTAGTTATCTAGGTTCATGTTAATTCAAGTTTCAAAGAAGAATGACAACACATCAATCAAAGAGAAGTTTTCAAAAGGAACAAGATTGTTACACATCAAAAGTATACCTAGACCTTATTCCTTTTACAAGGCGTTTAGACACACACACACACACACACATTGCATTCATATGTTTCCCTACATCGTTATACTCAATTGGTATAACACATACACACATATATTGTTGTATGCACGTGCATTAGATTTAAATTGACAACTTTTATAAAATTACATGTTCTATGACTATTTATAGGAAATGGCATACTTGTGTGTATTTGTGTTTGTTTGTTTATGTTCACTTGGTATTAGACTTGAATATATTCTCATATTATTCCTTATTGAGTTCCAAACGTTTCGGTTACTCATTCATATGTTTTTGAGTTCCAAGTTGGATTTTACGAAACTTTTCGTGTGTTTATCGTACATGATTTTTGTCCTTGTTTATTGAGTCGATTTCCAAGTTTTTTTGTTAAAGTTTCATAGACGTCTATGTGTGTGAGAGAGTCCCGGTTTGTAATTCGAAAATGGATTAGAAATCGTAGTTTGGGGGCCGGAAAATGGTTGAAGAATGCGAGAGGTGCGCGAAATGGAGCAAAGGGAAGATGAAAGTATACAAACAAGGTTAAATAGCTTAAAGCAAACCTAAAGAGAGAGGGGGGGTGAATAGGTTTTTACGCCTTTTCCAATCCATTGAACAAACTTTCGTTTGTCCCTCAAGGTAGCATTACATACAACACATAAACCATAAATCCATATATAGACAAGATAAGCATATGATCATATAAGCATAGTCTATGAATATCAATTAGTTGTATGAGGTATAAGAATACATAAACTCAACATCAAAGAATACTTGTATTTCAATATTTTTTCAATGTATTACAAGTATTGAAACAAATAATGTATGGTGTGTATAAAACTATCTACAGGGGGGGGGGGGGGGGGGGGGGTGAATAGATTTTAAACGATATTACCCAATTTTCGCGATTAGTCAATTTTACGAAAATTCCCCAACTAGACAATATAAACAACAAGTGTAATATGGTGCGGAAATATAAACGACACTTGAAGTTTTACGTGGAAACCCGTACGGGAAAAACCACGGGCTGGTAAGTGCACCACACTCGGTCACTGAAATCCACTATACGAAAAAATGGTTACACCCTCAAATGATTCTCCGACTCTCACCCTAAGTAACCTCAGGCTATGGACACTGCCACTCGCCACTCTTGGTTCAACCCCTAATGATATCCCCTGATACACTACTCTTGGCGTGAGCACCCCCTAATCTACCCGCAGGCCTTTTATAGCGGTACTTGACCAATTGCTCATGTGACCACCTAATCCCGGTGTACGATCTAATCCCGGTCTATCACACAAGACTTACTTCTCCGAAGAGATCAAAACCCTATGTGAATATGCAAAGATATCCAAATATGCAAGTAATGCTAGGAACACTAAATACTTATCTAGGATTATATGATGTCAATAAAATCAATCCTAGATATGAAAATAGCTATATGACATGGCATACAACTTTAGCTATGTTAAGGATGACCAATCCTAAATACAATAGCTATCACAAATAACCCACAAACATTCAAAAGATTAACTAGTTGATTAAAATATAATCTATCAATCTAGTTATCAATAAATCACAAGAATGTTTATAGCATAGCTTTTAGGCAATAATGACCTAATCAATTAAGCTATCAAAAATAATCTCAATCATATAATGAGATTAATTAGCTAGATATAAAATAGGCATGAAAACCTAGCTAACATAAATAACCCAATCAACACATAATCTCAATCATGTATGTAGAAATTACTCAAAGAACATACAAGTGATAAAAGAGATAAATTTGATAAGTAGAAACACTAATTATGTAAGATAAAAGTGTTCAACAAATTATACCATGTATGTTGAAGAAGACCCATGCATTAGCACATGCTAGATGAACCTAGATGATGCCTAGATGATGACTTGTGCATGTGGGAATGGGTTTAGAGACATAAGATGTAATCTTTATGCTTTTTCTCTCAAGTCTCTCTTTCTCTCTCAAGAATATGGAGCCTCTCTCTCTAGGGTTTGATTTTGTGGCTCAGCCCTCAAAATGATGAGAAAGATATGTATTTATAATGCCCAACTGAAACTATGTCGTTTTGGAAGAAATGGAAAAATTATGGGCATTTTCGCGGTACTCGCGTCAGTACAGCAACTCAAGTTTCGAGCGCTTCGAAACATGACTAAACGACATCGAAACCTTTCGTATCATATATCGTTGGAAAGGTATGAATGTCTAATTTCTACTAGTTTTTACAGAATGACATTTTAATGTCTTTAGAAAAAGTTATGGTCAATTGAGTGACCAAAGTTCATAAACGGACAACAACAGAGTTGCCCTGTTTTGGTTGTAACTTTGAAGATTTAAAAACCAATCCAAACGGTCATGAAATATTACGAATAGTATACCGTTGGAAAGGTACGGGTGTCTAGTTTGTACAGAAATTTTTAGAACTCATTTTGAAGTTTTGTATAAAACGTTATGGTCACAAGGCTACGCAAAGGTCAGTTTTGAAAATCATTTAAATCATTAAAATCCAATCTCTTGAAACTAGACATTTTACTCCAAACAACCCAACCAAATCTAACACTTATCCAAGAGAAGAATGAGACCTTCTCAAGTGGTCAATCATCGCGCTAAGACTGCACACCATCGTGCAAGTGCGGACGTTTCCGATCACACAAATGGAAACGAATTACACCACACTTAAGACTAACATGAAATGCAAGTGTGGGAAGTGAATGCATCATAATGCCTAAACATGTCATGGCATTTCAATTAACAAGATGCAATCACTTAAACATGCATGAATAGAATTCATGGCTTTGCATTCTAATGCCTGAACATGTCATGGCATTTCAATGAACTAGATGCAATCAAATAAACATGCATGAAGAGATATTCAATAACATGAATGCACACATATAGAAACACACAACATATAAGTAGCATGAGTTGTGTGTGTGTGCAACTAGATCTCTTCAAAGCAAGTAAGCACTTAGAAATTTACCTTTTATGCTTATTCTCTTGAGGTCTTGAGAGGGTCTTGGTTGTGCAAAGCATCAACCATCATATGCCTAAGCTACCCTTACAACAAGCCCCAATATATGGTTTGTCCACAAAATAAGCCAATCAATAGATGGGAATCCTTACAATCTCCCTCTTTGGCTATTTCGTGACAAAACCACCACTCACATTAATCCTCACAAAATAAAAGCTAAGGGACAACAATAATTTATTCTAAATTACAAGAGAGAAGCCTAATCAAACTATATCTTCATGCAAACCATCTCTTGTAGAATAAATCATCCCTGCACAATAAGAACTACACTTTCTAGACAAGTGTTTGTGAGATTAATCATGTGAGATAAAACAAGCATTTGCAATAAGAATTTAAGCACAATATCATGCAATGTATGTGTAATGTAAATGCTCCCCCTCAATGGGTTACTCTCCCTTAATAGACAAACTCCCCAATCATGTGAATGCTACACAAATTTAGCAATTAGCATTCTCCACCTTACTACATACTTCTCCCCCTTTTTGTCATATGGGCAAAGGAGTATTCCCCAATCGGGTCACTCATAGCAAAGAGAGATAGTTGTTAGGATTATGCTCAATAGCAAGAGTGTAATGTTGTAATTAACAATCTTTTTCATATTAATAAAGTGATTTCTGGTTTAACAAATTTTATAGCATTTATAGTTTAATATTATAATTGTCAAAGTAAATAATCATAAGGTCTAAAGACTATGAGAAAAGAAGAATTGTTCGTACATCTGGATATGTATGTGGTAGACACAATTCTTTAGTTAGTCTTGAATATTGTTCACAACTTAAGTTAAAGGTTGGGCACCTTTATCTTGTTAAAGTTGTAGAATTCTTTTGCTAGCATTTGAGTGGGATCAAATGAGATATGATGAGTCTAAAATCATCGGAGTGTCTTCGAGCAAAAGAATCTAGTGCACTGGGTGCATTGAACTGGATCACAATGAAATACTTTATCTATAACCGTCAGTAGATAAAAGTCTTTTCATTATCAGGACAATCGGAGAGTCTATCTTAATCCTGAGATAAATGATGGACTTATGGTTGCAAGTGATATCATTTGAGTTATCAATGAGTACGATTATATAGCATAGTCTATCCTCGATAGTTTGGTGATATTCATTTGTTAATCGATAGAGGACTTCATTTATAGATATGGACATCGTGGCTCCATTTATTAAATGAGAGTATAATATCATCATATGGATGTTTTGAGGTAATTGGATATTAAATCTCAACATTGAGTTTTCGATAGTGTCTATTGAAAACATGGCTTCTGGACAAGTCAAAATATCCAAGTTCAAAACGTGGTCATATGAGTAAATATGGTAACTTGGCGATTTATAGGCGGTCTATGAACTCTTGGTGATTACTGATATTAATCACGAGGATACACTATCTCCAACTTGATTGTCTAGGGTATGAATGAGGAACATCTTCCTTTTCTATCTTTATTTAAGAGTTCAATTTTAGCTCTTTAGTGGAATGAGTTAAAATTAATGGATCGGACCTAAGTGAATCATTTGTTGATTGTGATTAGGTTATGTCTATTGAAGCTTAAATTTAGATTGCCCGCCAAGATCCTCAATCCACACGGACTTGCATGGATCACTTGATATATTCTACCGGACCAATTTAAGGGTCCATCTAGAATTGCATTTAATATATTAAGAATATAATATGCACATTATTTATGTAATGGGCTGCTCAATTATATTTATATATTAATGAATGGCATGTGGGCTTGTTTCTTTTAGTAAGAATGGGTCTGGTTCACATATGGGCTTTTTATTTAAAGTCCAATGGATTAAATTAAATAAGAAAATAATATATGGCCCATTTATTTTAAGTGGGGCGGCAAGGTGCTTTTTAACCTAATATATTATTTTGTTTCATTGTTTTAATTAAATAAGAATTAATTAATTTATTAATTAATTGTTTAATTAAGAAACAAATCTTTTCTGATTAGGAAATATGATTCCTAGAGTTATACTATTGGTAGTAGTATACTAAAATTAAAAGACTTGTTTGATAAGAAAATAAATAATTAATTTTATTTATTTAATCAAATAAGAAGTCTTTTTATTTAGTCAAATAAAAGAATAAAAGATCTATGAGTTGGATTAGGGTTTGAAGTCTTAAACTAGATAGGAATTAGGGTGCAACACAAACTCTTTTTGCCTTGTGTATTGCGGCAACCCTAGTCCCTTTTTAGTATAGAATTCGGCCACCCTAATAAAATGAAGGAAGCAAATTTAGGCCACCTATATATTCACATGTATAGAATTCGGCCACCATGTGTGTTGTGATTGATACAATTTTCTTCTTCTTCTCAATTCATAGAAAGGTTTTTATTCTACTAAAACATAAAAGAGTGAATAGATTATTCTTTGATGGTACACTAATTGCTTGTTCATCAATAAGCTTGTGTGTACAACATCGATCAAGGTTCACGCGAGTTTTGATCATAAGATTGAGAACTCAAAAGTGACCGGAATAATCTTAGTCTTCTTTTGATTGTTTTTGTGACTAACAAAGAAAAAGAAAAGTTTGTTTGTCCATTCTCAGGTTTGCAATTCAAAGAAAAGGGAGACCACGCTCCTAGGTGATCCACGTTCGTGCTAGGATTGAAGATCTTGCGGATTACCATCGACGTAAGTCAATCGAATCACGCGACAAAAGGTATTCTTCTTTTGTTAGATAATATATATGTTTAATTGATTAAAGGGTTTAAGGTTCATAAAAAGGAAAATTTTTAAAAGTTACTAAATCTATTTTTAGTCTCGCTTCCGCTGCGTGTACTACTGTATTTTTCCCTACAATTGGTATCAGAGCCTAGGTTGAACCCTCTTAATTAATTAACGTATATATACGTGGATCTATTTCTTTTTATTGTGATTATGCATGTTTAGAAAGAGATGGCACTCTAGGTATTCGCATATATAATTACATGTGATGTATGGATTTATATATGTTTTATGTGGATTGTTGTTGCTCGATTGTGGTCCTAGATTTTCAATGTAATTATTGTTTCGGAGTTGTAACAAGAAGGGTGGTCTATCATCGCCATAATTCCTTCTTGGTAGTTGCTAGGTTTTATTTTTTTTTATTATTTTAAGTGCAGTTTTTACTGCAGTTTTTTTTATTTATTATGTGCAGTTTTTTGTTTGTAAATATACTGCAGTGATTAAAAAAAAAAAATAATAATAATAATAATACTGCAGTATTTTATTATTTATATTGCTGTAAAGTATTCGGGTATTGAAGATTCAAAGACACGAAGAAAAACGAAGCAACCGGAACCAAGTACGAGCACCGTGCGCACCCTAGGAGTGGATTGGGCTGCACATGGCTGGCCCAAACTTTGTGGGCTGCGCACGGCAGCCCTGGGAGGTTTCATGGGCTGCGCACAGCAGCCCCTTTGTGGGGTTGTGGTGTGTGTTGCCCATGGGTGGAGGCCGAAGGATGAGTGTATGGTTGATGGGCCACTTGAAGATCTTGTATTCCTAAAAGAAATTGTAATTTACTTGTTTTTCTAGGATGGGCCAAAATTGTTGCTATTTAATTTATGCTTAAATATTACAATATTAGTTATTGTATGATAACATGACATATAGAATAGGAGTGCCACTCATATATCTCTTTTGGTATGAACATGCATTGAATGATTTAGGTATCTAAATTGGCATCTAGATAACTTGGTAAATCATTCTATGGGATTTAATCACACGCCTTAAATAATTGAGTGGGAGAAGGTGTTTTTGTAACACCTATGGCCTCCAAGGTTAGTTGAGCTTTATTATTTATTGGTAATCCCCCCAAGGGGCGTCCATGAATGGAATTTAGCAATAAACATCCTTACAAGGATAGACTAGACAATGGACTCAAACGAGATCTACTCCCCAAGGAGGGATTTTCGTGAGAGAAAATTGAGGGTCGATATCTTGGTAACACACTCAATGTAATTTTATTGATATCCTCCCAAGAGTTCTTGTCAGTAAAATTGCAAGGCTAAAATTGAAAACGCTGGTTGTTATGTTAACAATTAGGTGGGACCTAGTCTAACTAGTAAATGGTGCGAACTCCCAAAGGAGGCGTAACATTTATGGGTGTTGGATCACCGTTGAATTTTTATGATTGAGTTATTTTTTAATTCAAGATAAATATTTAAAAGTGCTTTATCATGATTATTTACTTATATATGTTTTGTTTTATTCAGAAATCATGACCCCATCACTTATGAACATCCTGAAAGATAACACTTTAACTGGAGATAATTATGTCACATGGAAAAGGAAAATTGGGTTATTGCTGCAAAGTGAAAAACATAAGTTTGTTCTAACTACTCCTAAACCACCTGCTCCTAATAATGAATCTAGCATAATGTATAGAGATGAGTATGAGCAGTGGAAGACTTCAGATGATATGGCCAAATGTTATATTATGGCCACTATCTCCGACGTGTTGCAACAGCAACATGAAGGAATGGAGTCCGCTGCTGATATAATGATATCTCTAGAGGAGATGTTTGCTATGAAGTCCAGGACGACTAAGAGAGAGGCAGTGACTGCTTTTATGAATCTTAGAATGAAACCTGGACAGACTGTGAAAGATCACATGATGAAAGTCATAGCACATCTCAACATTGCTGAACTGTATGGCGCTGAGATAGATGGTGAGACAAAAATTGATATGGTTGTCAATTCATTGTCAGATTCCTTTGATCAGTTCAAATTGGACTACACTTTGAACAAAAAGGAATACACCTTACAAGGCCTGATGCAAGATGTTCAAAGTGCTGAAAAGATCCTTGTGAAAGGCAAGGGTCAGGAGATTCATATGATTGGTAAAGTTGCTACTGTTAAGGCCCGTCAAAAGGTCAAGAAACAACAGAAGAAAAAACAATTTGGGCCTACCAAGAAGGAGACCAAGAAAGTAACCAAGATCAAAGGGAAATGCTTCTTTTGTGGTGAAAAGGGACATTGGAAAAGTAATTGCCCAAAGTCCCAGAAAAAGAAGGAAGAAGGTAATGTTAATTATCTTGAAACATGTTTTCTGACAGATTCTACTGATTCTTGGATCATAGACTCTGGAGCCACTAATCATGTTTGTTATTCCTTACAGGGGTTCCAAGAAAGGAGAAGGCTAAGTAAGAATGAAATCAATTTGCGCTTGGGCAACGGAACGTTAGTGTCTGCAAGTGCAGTGGGAGATATTAGAGTTTATTTGGATTCTAGAAGGCATTTAGATTTAATAGACGTTTATTATGTACCTCAATTCAAGAGGAATTTAATTTCAGTTTCTTGTTTGAATAAATTTGGATATTCGGTTACTTTTAATAAAGTCTTTATTATTAGTAAGAATGACAAAATTATTTGCCAAGGTACATTGGAAAACGGTCTATACTTTTTGCATAGAAATATCTCTCACTCGTTAGACACAGAATTAACGGAACCTAATCATAAAAGAGTAAAATTATCAATAGATGAAACCTACCTATGGCATTTACGCCTAGGTCATATTAACCTTAATAGGATTAAAAGATTGGTATGTGACGGACCTTTAAGTGACTTAAAGGTTGATGATCTACCAACTTGTGAATCTTGTTTGGAAGGTAAAATGACCAAAAGGTCGTTCTCTGCCAAAGGTGCAAGAGCCACTGAATGTTTAGGATTGATACACACTAATGTATGTGGACCTATGAGCATTCAAGCTAGAGGTGGATATGAGTACTTCATCACCTTCACAGATGATTACTCGAGATTTGGCTATGTGTATCTCATGCGACATAAGTCGGATGCTTTTGACATGTTCAAAGCATTCAAAGATGAAGTAGAAAATCAGCTTGAGAAACACATAAAAATCTTGAGATCTGATCGTGGTGGAGAATATCTATCTGGTGAGTTTCAGCAATATCTTATTGATAATGGGATAGTTTCTCAGTTTTCTGCACCAGGAACACCTCAACAGAATGGGGTGGCAGAAAGGAGAAATATAACTCTTTTGGATACGGTTAGATCTATGTTGAGTTATTCAACACTTCCTATTTCTTTTTGGGGATATGCTTTACAAACTGCTATATACATTCTAAACGATGTACCATCTAAGTCAGTTCCTCAAACACCGCATGAGTTGTGGACTGGGCGCAAGCCTAGTTTACAACACTTAAGGATATTTGGTTGTCCTGCACATGTGTTAAAAGGAAAGACAGAAAAGATGGAGTCCCGTTCAGAAACATGTATATTTGTAGGGTATCCAAAAGAAACTAAAGGATATTTTTTCTATAGTCTTTCAGATCTTAAAGTATTTGTTTCGACAAATGCTAAATTTCTGGAAAAGAACTATATGAATGATTTTGTACCTAGAAGTAGAATTGTCTTGAATGAGATGTCAGGAGATACAATTCCACGAGAGGTTACACAACCTAACCCAATTGTAAGTTCCGATCCAACACAAGATCAACAACCTACCATTCCTCGTCGTAGTGGGAGGGTTAGAACACAACCCGAAAGATACATCGGTCTGGGAGAATCAGTGGAGAATCTCCCGGACGACGATGATCCCTACACATACAAGGAAGCTATGGAGGATGTTGATAGTCGCCATTGGCAAAAGGCAATGCAATCTGAGATTGAATCTATGTTTGATAACAAAGTCTGGTCCCTTGTAGACTTGCCTAAAGGGATAAAACCCATTGGGTGCAAGTGGGTATACAAGAGGAAAAGAGGTATGGATAGAAAGGTGGAAACCTTTAAAGCTAGATTGGTAGCTAAAGGGTATACACAGAAAGAAGGTATCGATTACAAGGAAACCTTCTCTCCTGTGGCCATGCTTAAATCCATTAGGATACTCTTATCCATTGCAGCATCTTTAGATCTAGAGATTTGGCAAATGGATGTCAAGACAGCTTTCCTTAATGGAAGTCTTGACGAAAGCATCTACATGATGCAACCAGAGGGATTCATTGAAAAGGGCCAAATGGAAAAGGTATGCAAGTTGCAAAAATCCATATATGGATTAAAGCAAGCATCCAGATCCTAGAACATAAGGTTCGATCAAGCTGTAAAAGGTTTTGGATTTATTCAAAATCCTGATGAACCTTGTGTATACAAAAGGATTAAAGGCGACAAGTTGGTTTTCCTGATTCTTTATGTTGATGATATACTACTCATTGGAAACGATGTAGGTGTATTGACATCAGTAAAAGAATGGTTAGCAAAACAATTTGATATGAAGGACTTAGGAGAAGCAAGTTTTATTCTAGGTATCCAAGTAATAAGGGATAGAAAGAATAAAACGATTGCATTATCCCAAGCTTCATACATAGACAAGATCTTGTCTAGGTTTTCCATGCAGGATTCCAAGAAAGGTATGTTACCTTTCAGACATGGAATCAAGCTTTCTAAGGAACAAGTTCCTAAGAATGAGCATGAAGAGCAATTCATGAGTAGAGTTCCATATGCCTCGGCGGTTAGAAGTCTCATGTATGCAATGCTCTGTACTAGACTAGATATTTGTTTTGCTGTTGGCATAGTTAGTAGGTTTCAATCGAAACCTGGTCCTGATCACTGGACGGCAATCAAGCATATTTTCAAGTATCTCAAGAGAACGAGAGATAATATGCTTGTATACTCTGGAGGGGATTTGATTCCCGTTGGGTATACAGATTCTGATTTGCAATCAGATTCTGACTCCAGAAAATCCACATCAGGGGCTGTGTTTACTATTGGAGGAGGAGCAGTCATATGGAAGAGTATCAAGCAATCTTGTATTGCTGATTCCACCATAGAAGCTGAGTATGTTGCTGCATGCGAGGCTGCCAAAGAGGCTGTTTGGCTCCGCCAATTCTTGATTGACTTGGAAGTGGTTCCTAGTGCGAATAAGCAGATCACTATCTACTGTGACAACAGTGGAGCAGTGGCTAATTCGAAAGAACCAAGAAGTCACAAGAGAGGTAAGCACATGGAAAGAAAGTATCATCTTTTAAGGGAGATTGTTCAAAGAGGTGACGTGACGTGACGATAACCAAAATCGCGTCAGCAGAAAATCTAGCGGATCCCTTCACAAAGGCTCTACCTCAGAAGAGTTTCGATGGGCATCTAGAGAATATGGGCTTAAGAGATACGGCACATTTGCTATAGTGCAAGTGGGAGATTGTTAGGATTATGCTCAATAGCAAGAGTGTAATGTTGTAATTAACAATCTTTTTCATATTAATAAAGTGATTTCTGGTTTAACAAATCTTTTAGCATTTATAGTTTAATATTATAATTGTCAAAGTAAATAATCATAAGGTCTAAAGACTATGAGAAAAGAAGAATTGTTCGTACATCTGGATATGTATGTGGTAGACACAATTCTTTAGTTAGTCTTGAATATTGTTCACAACTTAAGTTAAAGGTTGGGCACCTTTATCTTGTTAAAGTTGTAGAATTCTTTTGCTAGCATTTGAGTGGGATCAAATGAGATATGATGAGTCTAAAATCATCGGAGTGTCTTCGAGCAAAAGAATCTAGTGCACTGGGTGCATTGAACTGGATCACAATGAAATACTTTACCTATAACCGTCAGTAGATAAAAGTCTTTTCATTAACAGGACAATCGGAGAGTTTATCTTAATCCTGAGATAAATGATGGACTTATGGTTGCAAGTGATATCATTTGAGTTATCAATGAGTACGATTATATAGCATAGTCTATCCTCGATAGTTTGGTGATATTCATTTGTTAATCGATAGAGGACTTCATTTATAGATATGGACATCGTGGCTCTATTTATTAAATGAGAGTATAATAACATCATATGGATGTTTTGAGGTAATTGGATATTAAATCTCAACGTTGAGTTTTCGATAGTGTCTATTGAAAACATGGCTTCTGGACAAGTCAAAATATCCAAGTTCAAAACGTGGTCATATGAGTAAATATGGTAACTTGGAGAGTTATAGGCGGTCTATGAACTCTTGGCGATTACTGATATTAATCACGAGGATACACTATCTCCAACTTGATTGTCTAGGGTATGAATGAGGAACATCTTCCTTTTCTATCTTTATTTAAGAGTTCAATTTTAGCTCTTTAGTGGAATGAGTTAAAATTAATGGATCGGACCTAAGTGAATCATTTGTTGATTGTGATTAGGTTATGTCTATTGAAGCTTAAATTTAGATGGCCCGCCAAGATCCCCAATCCACACGGACTTGCATGGATCACTTGATATATTCTACCGGACCAATTTAAGGGTCCATCTAGAATTGCATTTAATATATTAAGAATATAATATGCACATTATTTATGTAATGGGCTGCTCAATTATATTTATATATTAATGAATGGCATGTGGGCTTGTTTCTTTTAGTAAGAATGGGTCTGGTTCACATATGGGCTTTTTATTTAAAGTCCAATGGATTAAATTAAATAAGAAAATAATATATGGCCCATTTATTTTAAGTGGGGCGGCAAGGTGCTTTTTAACCTAATATATTATTTTGTTTCATTGTTTTAATTAAATAAGAATTAATTAATTTATTAATTAATTGTTTAATTAAGAAACAAATCTTTTCTGATTAGGAAATATGATTCCTAGAGTTATACTATTGGTAGTAGTATACTAAAATTAAAAGACTTGTTTGATAAGAAAATAAATAATTAATTTTATTTATTTAATCAAATAAGAAGTCTTTTTATTTAGTCAAATAAAAGAATAAAAGATCTATGAGTTGGATTAGGGTTTGAAGTCTTAAACTAGATAGGAATTAGGGTGCAACACAAACTCTTTTTGCCTTGTGTATTGCGGCAACCCTAGTCCCTTTTTAGTATAGAATTCGGCCACCCTAATAAAATGAAGGAAGCAAATTTAGGCCACTTATATATTCACATGTATAGAATTCGGCCACCATGTGTGTTGTGATTGATACAATTTTCTTCTTCTTCTCAATTCATAGAAAGGTTTTTATTCTACTAAAACATAAAAGAGTGAATAGATTATTCTTTGATGGTACACTAATTGCTTGTTCATCAATAAGCTTTTGTGTACAACATCGATCAAGGTTCACGCGAGTTTCGATCATAAGATTGAGAACTCAAAAGTGACCGGAATAATCTTAGTCTTCTTTTGATTGTTTTTGTGACTAACAAAGAAAAAGAAAAGTTTGTTTGTCCATTCTCAGGTTTGCAATTCAAAGAAAAGGGAGACCACGCTCCTAGGTGATCCACGTTCGTGCTAGGATTGAAGATCTTGCGGATTACCATCGACGTAAGTCAATCGGATCACGCGACAAAAGGTATTCTTCTTTTGTTAGATAATATATATGTTTAATTGATTAAAGGGTTTAAGGTTCATAAAAAGGAAATTTTTTAAAAGTTACTAAATCTATTTTTAGTCTCGTTTCCGCTGCGTGTACTACGGTATTTTTCCCTACAATAGTAGCATACACGTCATTTGCATAATCATATAATGCACTTTATGCAACTCAATTAATTAGAGAGAACAAGGAGATTTATTTTCAAAAAAAAAATGTGTGATTAATCTGTTTTGCATGCAAGACATGTTACATTCAAATCCAAAAGCAATGGTATTTGGCAAAGCAAATGACAAAGGTTTCCTTTAAGAAATTCAAACCAATTTCACCATTTGTCATGAATAAAAGCAAGGATATAGATATTACAAATCATTCAATTTTAATGAGCAACTATATCCCACCTTACAAGCAAAACATGGCAGAGCGACTTTTTGCACCCTATTCGTTTTTTCCGGGTAAGATACCCGTATGATAGTAGCCATGTTCCACAAGTAAAGAAAGAGAGACATTTTGATTTTCATTTGAGTCTCATTTGCTTTTCACACATTATTTTTGCATTTAAGTGAATGCAATCAACAAATCATACTTTTTATTTTTAGCATGTCATTTGAATTTTCATGCTTTATCAGTTTTCATTTAAGCATGTCATTTAACAATCATCATGTCATGGAGATCATTTTAGGTCATTCAAAGAGTACTTCCTATGAATATCTCCTAGTCCAAAAATGCAAGTTTGAACATAAACATGAAATTGATTGCAATACAAGCAAGGTTCACACTTATTGAAGTAAAAACACATAATCATACATGCAACCAAGCTACTCAAGCAATTAAAAAAGAAGCATAAGATATATCAAATTTTTGCATGCAACAAGTATGCAAATGCTCTCTTTGCTTGAGTTCCCCATATGGGGTCAAAATCCACACCACTTCAATGAAGGGCATGTGGTCTAAAAGACTTACCAAGTCCATAGGACCTAGTTAAACCTGTTTGAGACATGTTTGTCTCGTAGTAAGCGGGTTCGTCTTTTCTAATCCACTTAAATGTCTCAATAACAGACCTAGTAGTCATAAGTTCTAGAGTTCTATATGGCAAAGGATCATGCAAAGGATTTTCTTCCTTTTTAAGGACATGCATCTTAACTCTAGCATTTTTCTTTTCAATCATGCATATAAGATTACATATTTAAATGTATTGCAAGCAACTTGGTCTAACATGACCATCAATACCACACAATGACAAGAGGGGATAATGTAAAGTTCCCATTTGTTGATTGGCTCATTTCGTGGACAAACCACATGTTGGGGTTCTTTGTAAGGGTAGCCTAAGTATCGGTCTTATTGTTCAAAGCCCTTTGAAGACCTCGTGTTGATAAGCACCGAAGGTAAATTTCTATGTGCTTACTTTTCTTTGAAGAGATTAGTTGCACACACACACTTAACATTCATTGCATATGTGTGCATTCTCTTCACTTGTCACATTTCACACTTGCACTTATTTATTATATTTTGTTGTGTGTAATTGTGTCCTGTTGTCGTGTAATTCGTTTCCCGATAACTTTCGGAAACATCCGCGCATGCACTAGAATGTGCTTGGTTTAGCGTGAGGACCGCCTATGGAGAATGCCCTTGGCTTCTCCTTGGTTTTCACCTTTCTAGGTGATCGGCGGTTATGATCAGCGGCCTGGCCGCCGAATGAAACCGCCGTTTCAGTCCAGATTGGTCTGAAGCATTTCTGTGGTTAAGATCGGCGGTCACGACCGCCGTTCGAAACCACCGTTCATACCTGATTGATTTTAATCTCTCAGGTTTGATTCGGCGGTTGGGATCGGCGGTCACGAAACCGCCGAATGAACCGCCGTTTATGCTCTGTTCTTCACGAGCTCAATTCGGCGGTCATGATCGGCGGCCTGGCCACCGATTGAAACCGCCGATCGGCGCGTTTCTTTGAAACTTACTTAAACGACCACACTTTGATTTGGCCCTCTATATATATGCCATTTTGTCTTTAGGTCAATTAAGAGAGTTCATATTCAGAATTCATACTTAGGATATTTTTCAAAGAGAAGAAAAATTCCAAGAACTCATTTTTTATTACTCAAACACTTTTTCATGATCATCAATCATCATCTAGCATCATCCTTGATCTTTTAGATGTCATCTTGCATGGATTCTTCATCGTACTTTGCTTGGTAAGCTTTTCACTAATATCTTACATATTTTGTGTTTCTCTTAGCTAGCAATCTCAATTAATTACTTGTATGTTATTTTATATACTTTGAATACAAGTTTGAGATTAGTATGATGTATGTTTGAGAAGTTTTTTTTTGTGATAGCTAATTAAGTTTTGTGCTTAATCTTGATTAGCTAAACTATTTGACATGTCATTTAGTTTTGATATCTAGGATTGTTCTAATTGCATATTAATCATCTTAGATAAGCATATAGGGTTTCCCTTGCTCTATGTTGCATTTGGATATTCATATATTCACTTAGGGTTGTTATTCTCTTCATAGAGAAAGTAAGTCTTGTGTGTAGCATCCGGGATTAGGTTGCTTAGATCGCAAGCAAATTGGACTAGGTTCACTCATACCGGGATTAGGTAGGTGTGTGATTACTTCCGGGATTAGGTTGTAATTGTTTACACATTTAGTGGATTCGAGGTTCGAGTGTGGCTTACTTACTAGCCCGTGGTTTTTCCCGTGAGGGTTTCCACGTAAAAATCAAGTGTTATTTAATTTCCGCATTTTATACTTGATTTATTGCTTTATCTATTTAGGGGTAATTTCGTAATTTTGACTAACACGAAAAATTGGGTAAAAAGCTTAAAATCTATTCACCCCCCATCTAGATAGTTTTATACACACCGTGCTATAATTTGTTTCAATTGGTATCAGAGCGGGTTCCTAGATATACATAGGTGATCCTTGCTTATTTTGGTGTATTTTGCATTTTGTGTGATTTTTGATCATTCATAAACACTATGAGTGGAAACGGTGGAAATGGTGGTGGCCACGAAGGTGCTTCTAGCACAAGGCCTCCACTTCTTACCAGTTTGAATTATTCCCAATGGAAAGGGAAGATGGAATCCTACATATGCCAAATTCATGACCGTGCATGGATGGCGGTGGAAGACGGATATGATCTACCCAAGATGACTCCCGGTGGTGGAGGAGAAGAAGTTTTGAAGCCTAAGGCGCAATGGAACGCGCAAGAGTTTGAGGCTTCAAAGTGGAATAGGAAGGCTATGCATGCCATCATGTGTGCAATGGATGAGAATCAGTACAAGCTTATTCAGAACACTCAGATTGTAAAAGTGGCATGGGACATCCTTCAAGTTGCACATGAGGGAACCGAGGTGGTGAAGGAGTCCAAGCTTCAAGTCCTCCAAACTCAATTTGAGCTACTTAGGATGGGAGAGGATGAATGCTTCAATGACTTCGAAATCAAATTGATGGACATTGTAAATCAAAGCCATCAACTCGGAGACCCGTATTCGGATAGGAGAGTCAAGCAAAAAATTATGAGATCTCTCCCCGATAGGTTTGAATCAAAGGTGACGGCCATAGAAGAAAATAGTGGCTACATGGATATGAAGCCAAGTGAGGTGATTGGACGTCTCCTTGCATATGAGTCTAGGAAGGCTCCTAGCACCACTACTCCTCCTAAGAAGTCTAAAGGAATAGCTTTGAAGGCATCTAAGGATGCAAAGGAGGCAAAGCATGAATCGGATGAAGACCTTGCCTTATTCGTGAAAAGGTTTAATAAGGTTATGGGGTTCAAGAAGAAGAAGGGATTTGGGTCAAGAGGACAAGACTTGAAGAAAAAAGGTTCCTTCAAGAAGTTTGAGCCTAGACAAGAGAGGACCGAAAGGAAAGGGGTCCGATGCTTTGAATGTGGTGGGATTGGTCACTTTGCCCCTGAATGTGCTAATCACAATGAAAAGAAGAAAGGCAAAGTGATGGCCGCCACTTGGAGTGGGAGTAGTGATAGCTCAAATGAGGAAGATGAGTCTTCAAGTGAAGAAGAGCTCATGGCTAACTTCCTAGCTTTTGCCTCATCTCACAAGAGCAAAAGTGCTAGTGAGAGAGAGGAAATGAGTCAAGAGGAAATTGACTCTAGTGAAGTAGAAAGTGACTCCTCTTCTAAGTCCATAAAGAAATTTGTGGAGCAAAGGGTGCTTGCTAAATACCATGCCGAGTTCAATGATTTAGCAATTAAAAGCACAAGAAAGATTGAGAGGTTGAGAGAAGAGAACCTTGAACTTTCGGCTCACAATGACCACTTAAGTGAACAAGTGGAAAGATTGAAGAGGAGAGAGGATAAGTTAATTGAGGAGTTAGACTTATCCAAGAGAAGTGAAGAAGGCTTGAAGAGGGAACTTGTAGAAGTTAAAGGGTCCTTGGCTAGGATAGATTCTAGCACCAAGAAGCTTGACCATATGCTTGGTGTTGGAAAGAGTCCATGTGACAAGAGGGGTCTTGGGTATGAAGATGACAAGAAGATCTCTACCTCTAACAAGACAGTGTTTGTCAAGAGCTTGAAGAAAGAAGAAACTTCATTTGTGCAAATTCCTAGGAAGAAGTTAGAAATAGGACAAAGTTCAAATGCTCAAGTGAAGATGGGACCAAGAAGGCAACCTCAAGCTCAACCCCCTAGGGTCCCTCAAGCTAACTTTCCTCAACAATTGGCTCACAAAGGAAAGAGACCAATCATGCAACCTCAAGCTTGGAAGCAACCTAGACCGGTTCAACAACGAAGATGGATTGAACCCACTTATCCACAAAGACATGGACGAGCTCCCATACGTGCACAAAGACAAGGTATGATTCCTTTTTTCATCCCTATTTGTCACTTTTGTGGTTGTGATGGTCATATTAGACCAAATTGCTTTCAATATATTAAAATGTGTAAAACACGAAGCATGATTGAAAAGAGAAATAATAGAGCCAAGATGCATGTTCCTAGGAATGATAATTTTACTTTGCATGATCCTAGGACATCTAGAGCCCATGTACCAAAGACCACTAAGAAAGCTAAAATTGTTGCTAAGTGGATTAGAAAGAATGAAAATGTTTGCCATGTTGCACAAATAGCCTTGAAGGTAAATTCTTCTAATTTTTGGTATTTGGATAGTGGGTGCTCTAGGCACATGACGGGAAACAAGAGTTTCTTCGAGACTCTTGTTATGGAGGAAGGTGGAAATGTCACTTTTGGTGATGGATCCAAAAGAAATGTTGTAGGGAAAGGAACCATTTCCGTTCCCGGATTACCCTCCTTATCCAATGCTTTATTTGTTGATGGCTTGAAAGCCAATTTAATAAGCATTTCACATCTTAGTGATGAAGGATATTCCGTCTTGTTTTCTAAAGATTATTGCTCTATCCTAAAACCCGATGGACAAACCTTGTTGAAGGGCATGAGATCTAGCGACAATTGTTATTGTCTTAAAGCTAGTATTGTATCTAATCATGTGTCCATGGATGAGCAAATTGAGTTGTGGCATGAAAGACTTGGCCACATGTACTTTAGGGATCTATGGACCCTTGGAAAGTTCAATTGTATGCGTGGCCTCCCTAAGCTTGGGAAGAAAGCCAATGGTGTTTGTGGACCTTGCTGAAACAAATTAACGGTGTGTATAAAACTATCTAGAGGGGGGGTGAATAGATTTTAACAATTATTACCCAATTTTCGCATGCAAGTCAATTTTACGAAAATGCCCCTACTAGTCAAAAATACATACAAGTGTAATATGGTGCGGAAATAATAAATGACACTTGATGTTTACGTGGAAAACCCAACCACTGGGAAAAACCACGGGCTGTATAGTGCGCCACACTCGGAACTCGAAATCACTAATTGAAATGAAGTTTACAACCTATGTAGACCTCGTCTAACACACCGGTCTGTAACCCCTCACTTCTACCCAGCGGGCCTTTATTAGCAACCCTATTCCAATTTGCTTGATCCTCGAAGTCACTACTTGTAATGATGTTTACAGCCTGATCCCGGTCTGTAACCCACCACTACTACCCAGCGGGCCTGTAATAGCAACCCTAGACCAAGACTTCAATCTCTCAAAAGAGATGCACAACCCTTTGTGAATATGTATAAATATTCAATTAATGCAATAAGAGCTAGGGTACTCTAAATGCTTATCTACGATGATGATATATTCAATTTAAATCAACCCTAAATATCAATAGCTAAATGACATGTCAAATAACTTAGCTAATCAAGATTAATTAAAAACCTAATTAGCTATCACAAACAACACTCAATCAATTCATCACAAATAATCTCTTTTCTTGTATTTAGCATATGATCTAAAACATACAAGTAATTTAAAAGAGATGGCTTGGTATTTAAAATACTACAATAAGATGAAATTAATCAAAATCTTACCAAGCAAGTTGTGATGATGCAAACCCATACATGGATGCACTCTATATAGACATAGGAGATGCAATATGAAATTTGATGCAAAAGGGGTTTGATTTGAGTGGTTAAAGTTGAGTTCTTGATTTGATTTTCTCTCAAAATCTATCTTTGAAGATTAGGGTTCTTAAGAGTCAAAGAACATTATCAGATAATGAGAAAGTGTGATATTTATAGACATCAAGAATAGGGCAAGTGAAAAGACAATTTTGCCCCTGAAATCGCACGATCGGCGGTTTCATTCGGCGGCCAGGCCGCCCTCCCGAGTGGAACAGGGGAACTTCGGCGACTTCGTTCGGCGGTTTCGAAACCGCCGATCCCAACCGCCGTTTTGGACCCGAGAGATATATTTCAATCAGGTCTCATTCGGCGGTTTTGAACGGCGGCCAGGCCGCCGAACGTAACCGCCGTTTCACCAAAAATGGTGAAACCAAGGAGAAGCCAAAGGCATCTCCACCGGCGATCATCGCGCAAAACAAAGCACATCAACGTGCACGCGCGGACGTTTCCGAACATCCTTCGGGAAACGAATTACACCACACTAAAAGCTAACATACATGAAGTGCAAGTGTGGGTATTGAATGCATCCTAATGCCTATCATGTCATGGCATTTTATAAAACAAGATGCAATCAATTTTATGCAAGAAGAGACATTGAATAAACAATAAAGCACTGAAACAAATTATAGCACGGTGTGTATAAAGCTATCTAGAGGGGGGGGGGGTGAATAGATTTTACGCTTTTTACCCAATTTTTCGTGTTATTCAAAATTACGAAAATACCCTCAAGATAATATAAACAAGCAGGTGTAATATGGTGCGGAAATTAAAACAACACTTGGTTTTTACGTGGAAACCCTCACGGGAAAAACCACGGGCTATGTAAGTAAGCCACACTCGAACCTCGAATCCACTAAATGTGCAAACGATTACAACCTAATCCCGGAAGTAATCACACACCTACCTAATCCCGGTATGAGTGAACCTAGTCCAATTTGCTTGCGTTCTAAGCAACCTAATCCCGGATGCTACACACAAGACTTACTTTCTCTATGAAGAGAATACAACCCTAAGTGAATATATGTGAATATCCAAAATGCAACATAGAGCAAGGGAACCCTATGTGCTTATCTAAGATGATTAATATGCAATTAAGAACAATCCTAGATATCAAAACTAAATGACATGTCAATTAGTTTAGCTAATCAATATTAAGCACAAAACCTAATATGCAAGCACAATATAACTTCTCAAACATACATCATACTCATCTCAATATTGTATCCAAAGCATACAAAATAACAAACAAGTAATTAATTGAGATTGCTAGATAAGAGAAACACAAAACATGTAAGATATTAGTGAAAAGCTTACCAAGCAAAGTATGATGAAGATTCCATGCTAGATGACATCTAGATGATCTAAGATGATGCTAGATGATGATTGATGATCATGAAAAAGTGTTTGAGAATCAATAATTGAGTTCTTGGAATTTTTCTTCTCTTTGAAAAATATCCTAAGTATGAATTCTGAATATGAACTCTCTTGATTGACCTAAAGTCAAAGTGGCATATATATAGGGGGCCAAATCAAAGTGAGGTCGTTTAAGTAAGTTTCAAAGAAACGCGCCGATCGGCGGTTTCATTCGGCGGCCAGGCCGCCGTTCATGACCGCCGAATTGAGCTCGTGAAGAACAGAGCATAAACGGCGGTTCATTCGGCGGTTTCGTGACCGCCGATTCCAACCGCCGAATCAAAATAGAGAGATCAAAATCAATCAGGTATGAACGGCGATTTCGAACGGCGGTTTCGTGACCGCCGATCCAACCACCGAATTAGACTGAGAGATAAATCAATCAGGTCTTGAAACGGCGGTTTCGAACAGCGGTCGTGACCGCCGATCTTAACCGCAGAAATGCTTCAGACCAATCTGGACTAAAACGGCGGTTTAATTCGGCAGCCAGGCCGCCGATCATAACCGCCGATCACCTAGATAGGTGAAAACCAAGGAGAAGCCAAGGGCATTCTCCATAGGCGGTCCTCGCGCTAAACCAAGCACATTCTCGTGCATGCGCGGACGTTTCCGAAAGTTATCGGGAAACGAATTACACAACAACATGACACAATTTACACACAACAAAATATAATAAATAAGTGCAAGTGTGAAATGTGACAAATGAAGAGAATGCACACATATGCAATGAATGTTAAGTGTGTGTGTGCAACTAATCTCTTCAAGGAAAAGTAAGCACATAGAAATTTACCTTCGGTGCTTATCAATACGAGGTCTTCAAAGGGCTTCGAACAATAAGACCGATACTTAGGCTACCCTTACAAAGAACCCCCACATATGGTTTGATCACGAAATAAGCCAATTAAAAACAACGGGAATCCTTACAATCTCCCCCTTTGGCTATTTCGTGACAAAACCATCACTCACATTGATTCCTCACAAAAAAATAGAAACTACGGGACTACAATGATATTCTACATTACAAAGAGATAAGAGAATGCAACTTGAAGTCTTCAATCCTCTTGTAGAATAATCAAACCCTGAAAAGAGTTTCTAACATTTCCAATACAAGAAAAGTGTGAGATTAATCATGTGAGAACAATACCAAGCATTTGCATTTTTAGAATTTAGGCACAACATTACCAAATGTATGCAATGTATGATAAATGCAATGCTCCCCCTCAACGGGTTACTCCCCCTCAATGTATGTTCTCCCCAAAGTGTACAATAACTTCTATATTTTGCACCTCCCCTTACCCTCCCCTTACCATATCCTACTCCCCCTTTTTGTCATGATATAGGCAAAGGAGTAGTCCCCAACCGGGTCACTCATAGCAACGAGAGATAGAAGCATGCAAGATTTGCATATACATATAAGTCACTTTATGCACTTCAATTTATTTGAGAGAAACAAGGAGATTTATTTTGAGAAAATGTGTGAATCCAACATGCTTTGCATACAAGACATATAGCATTCAAGTCCAAAATACAATGGTATTTGGCAAAGCAAATGACAAAGGTTTCTAATAAGAATTCAAACCAATTTCACCAATGTCATGGGAAAAGCAAGGATATAGAGATTATTGATTTCAATTTAAGAGCAACGATATCCAACTTTATAAGCGAAACATGGCATGAGCGACTTTACACCCTATTTGATTTTTCCGGATAAAATTATCCGTATGATAGTAACCATGTTCAACTAATAAAGAAAGAGAGACATTTGGAATGTAAATTCCTTTGAATTGATACAAGATCCTTTATTCATTTTGAGTCTCATAAGTTTTCACACAAGTTTTGCATTTTAAGAAAATGCAATCATCAATTCATTCTTTTCATGAGAGCAAGTTTTATGAATTTCAAGCTTTTTCATTTGACATTAGCATGTTATTAAAGAATCATCATGTCATGGAGATAACTATAGGTCATTCACATCATACTTCCTATGTAAATCTCCTAGTCCAAAAATGCATGTTTGAACATAAATATGACATGGATTGTAGACAAGCAAGGTTCACACTTATTGAATTGAAAACATATATACATATGTGCTACCAAGCTTACTCAAGCAATTAAAAGAAGAGGCATAAGATATTTCAAATTTTTTGCAAGATACAAGAATGCAAAATAGCTCTCTTTGCTTGAGTTCCCCATATGGGGTCAATCATAGAACATCACTCCACAAGACATACCCCAATAGATCTACTAAGAGTTTTAAATCGAGTAGCATCTAAGGGTTTAGTAAATAGATCCGCAAGTTGATCATTAGTAACTACATGTTCAAGTACTATGCATTTATTTTCAACAAGCTCTCTAATGAAGTGATGGCGGATGTCAATATGCTTAGTTCTAGAATGTTGCACCGGATTCTTGGAAATATTAATGGCACTCATGTTATCACAAAAAAGAGTGAGAGTACCTTGGTTGAATCCGTAATCCACTAGCATTTGCTTCATCCACATAAGTTGAGTGCATCCACTCCCCGCGGCTATGTACTCGGCTTCCGCCGTGGACAAGGAAATCGAGTTTTGCTTCTTGCAAAACCAAGACACCAAGTTGTTGCCTAGAAAGAAGCAACCGCCCGATGTGCTCTTCCTATCATCACAATTTCCTGCCCAATCCGCATCACTATATCCTACAAGACTAGGATTAGTGTCAAATGAGTACCAAATCCCATAGTTGGAAGTCCCATTCACAAAGCGAATGACTCTCTTAATCGAAGAGAGATGGGACTCCTTGGGATCGGATTGGTACCTAGCACAAACTCCTACACTAAATGATATATCGGGCCTACTTGCGGTCAAATAGAGCAAGCTCCCTATCATGCCACGATATAAGGTTTGGTCCACACTTTTACCGCTAGCATCCTTGCTTAGCTTCAAAGTGGTGCTCATAGGAGTGTCACAATGTTTGGCTTTTTCAAGACCAAACTTCTTCACAAGGTTTTTGGCATATTTGGCTTGGGTTATGAAGATCCCATTATCAAGTTGCCTAATTTGCAAACCTAGGAAGTAATTAAGCTCACCAACAAGACTCATCTCAAATTCATGAGACATAACATCAACAAATTGTTGGACCTTGGTGTTGTTGGTGGAGCCAAACACTATGTCATCGACATATATTTGAGCTATGAAAAGCTCATCATTGTCTCTCTTGATGAATAGTGTCTTGTCAACACTACCTCTTGTGTAGTTATTGTCAACAAGAAATTGAGTGAGGCGCTCATACCAAGCCCTCGGTGCTTGTTTCAACCCATATAGTGCCTTCTTGAGGCGATAGACATGGTTGGGGTGGTGAGCATCCACAAACCCCTTGGGTTGTTCAACAAACACTTCCTCTTGCAAGAAGCCATTGAGGAAGGCACTCTTGACATCCATTTGGTGCAATTTGAACTTGTGCACACAAGAAATGGACAAAAGAAGCCTAATAGACTCTAAACGGGCAACGGGAGCAAATGTCTCCTCAAAGTCGATACCCTCAATTTGAGAGTACCCTTGTGCTACAAGTCTAACCTTGTTCCGCACTATGTTGCCATCCTCATCGGATTTGTTCCTAAATATCCATTTAGTGCCTATGACATTAGTGGTCTTAGGCCTAGGAACTAGAGTCCAAACCTCATTCCTTTCGAATTGGTTTAGCTCTTCTTGCATGGCAAGAACCCAAAATTCATCATGTAAGGCTTCTTCAACCTTTTTGGGTTCAATTTGAGAGGTGTAGCAAGTATAGCTAATAAGATTAGCAAGTTGACGTCTAGTCCTAACACCCTCATTTACCTCTCCAATGATATCTTCTTTATCATGGAGTTTCCTAACCCATGGAGCGGGTTCTTTAGAGTCCAAGAGAGGAACTCTAGCAATAGGTTGTGTGTCATCATTGTTGACATTAGATGTCCCAACATTAGGAGGCACCACAACCTTCTCCAAAGGAGAACCATCACTAAAAATAACCTCCTCCTCATGATTATTAGACTTGAGCCTAGTATCATCAAATACGACATTGGATGATTCCATAACACTTAGAGTCTTTAAATTGAAAACTCTATAGGCTCTACTATTCAAGGCATAACCAATAAAGATACCCTCATCACTCTTAGCATCGAATTTGCCAAGTTGATCACGGTCATTCAAAATGTAGCATTTGCTTCCAAAAGTGTGGAAGTAGCTAACATTTGGCCTCTTGCCTTTCCATAACTCATAGGAGGTATTTCTAGTACCGGGCCTTAGGAAAACACGATTCCCTATATAGCAAGCCGTATTTACGGCTTCGGCCCATAGGTTCCTAGGGACATTGTTGCTAAGCAACATCACACGGGCCATCTCTTGAAGGACCCTATTTTTCCTCTCAACAACTCCATTTTGTTGAGGTGTCCTAGGAGCCGAAAACTCATGGGAGATACCTAAACCATTACAAAAGGTTTCAAAGGTAGCATTCTCAAATTCCCTCCCATGGTCACTTCTAATCCGTTTTATGCTTTTAATTTTAGAGTTCATTTCATTTTGAAGTTTATTACAAAGCATTTTAAACTTATCAAAAGTTTCGGATTTTTCTCTAAGAAAATATGTCCAGGTGAACCTAGAGAAATCATCAACACATACAAAAATGTATCTCTTTCCACCCAAACTTTCGGTTTGCATGGGACCCATGAGGTCCATGTGGAGAAGCTCAAGAGGCTCCTTGGTGGTGAGATACTTACCCTTTTTGTGCATGCTTTTAGTTTGCTTTCCTTGTTGGCAAGGTCCACAAACACCATTGGCTTTCTTCCCAAGCTTAGGGAGGCCACGCACACACTCGAACTTTCCAAGGGTCCGTAGATCCCTAAAGTTCATGTGGCCAAGTCTTTCATGCCACAACTCAATTTGCTCATCCATGGACACATTGTTTGAGACTATTAGCAATTGTCACTAGATCTCATACCTTTCAATAAGGTTTGTCCATCGGGCTTTAGGATTGAGCAATCATCTTTACAAAACAAGACGGAATATCCTTCATCACTTAGATGTGAAATGCTTATTAAATTGGCTTTCAAGCCATCAACAAATAAAGCATCGGATAAGGAGGGTAATCCGGGAACGGAAATGGTTCCTTTCCATACTACTTTCTTTTTGGATCCATCACCAAAAGTGACATATCCACCTTCCTCCATAACAAGAGTCTCGAAGAAACTCTTGTTTCCCGTCATGTGCCTAGAGCACCCACTATCTAGATACCAAAAAGTAGAAGAATTTGCCTTCAAGGCTATTTGAGCAACATGGCAAACAATATCATTCTTTCTAATCCACCTAGAAACAATCTTAGCTTTCTTAGTGGTCTTTGGTATATGGGCTCTAGATGTCCTAGGATCATGCATAATAATATTATCATTCCTAGGAACATGCATCATGGCTCTTTTCTTTTTCTTCTCTATCATGCTTCTAGTTTTGCACATTTTTATATATCGAAAGCAATGTGGGCTAATATGACCATCAAATCCACAAAAATGACATATAGGAGTGAAATAAGGAATCATACCTTGTCCTTGTCTTTGTGGATGAAAGGGTTCAATCCTTTTTCGTTGTTGAACCGGTCTTGGTTGCTTCATAGCTTGAGGTTGCATGATAGGTCTCTTTCCTTTGTGAGCCATTTGAGGAGGAATGTTGGCTTGAGGGACCCTAGGGGGTTGAGCTTGAGGTTGCCTTCTTGGCCCCATCTTCACTTGTGCATTAAAGCATTGTCCTACTTCTAATTTCTTTCTGGGAGCTTGCACAAATGAAGTTTCTTCTCTCTTCAAGCTCTTGACAAACACGGTCTTGTTAGAGGTAGAGATCTTCTTGTCATCTTCATACCCAAGACCCCTCTTGTCACATGGACTCTTTCCAACACCAAGCATATGGTCAAGCTTCTTGGTGCTAGAATCCATCCTAGTCATAGAATTTCTAACTTCTTCAAGCTCACTCTTTAGACTTTCTTCATTCCTCCTAGATATAGCTAACTCCTCTCTTAGCTTATCTTCTATCTTCTTGAATTTTTCAACTTGTTCACCTAAGAGGTCATTATGAGATGCAAGCTCAAGATTTTCTTCTCTCAACATCTTGATCTTTCTTGTGCTCTTGATTGCTAAATCATTAAACTCGGCATGGCATTTAGCAAGCACCTTTTTCTCCATAAAACTACTTATGGAGTTAGACGAGGAATCACTTTCTTCTTCACTTGAGTCATTTTCCTCTTGACTCATTTCCTCTTTCTCACTACCACTTTTGCTCTTATGTGAGGAGGCAAAAGCTAGGAGGTTAGCCATGAGCTCTTCTTCACTTGAAGACTCATCTTCCTCATTGGAGTTATCACTACTCCCACTCCAAGTGGCGGCCATCACTTTGCTTTTCTTCTTTTCATTGTGATTAGCACATTCGGGGGCAAAGTGACCAATCCCACCACATTCAAAGCATCGGACCCCTTTCCTTTCGGTCCTCTCTTGTCTAGGCTCAAACTTCTTGAAGGAACTCTTTTTCTTCAAATCTTGTCCTCTTGACCCAAATCCCTTCTTCTTCTTGAACCCCATAACCTTGTTGAACCTTTTCACAAATAAGGCAAGGTCTTCATCCGATTCATGCTTTGCCTCCTTTGCATCCTTAGATGCTTTCAAAGCTATTCCTTTAGACTTCTTAGGAGGAGTAGTGGTGCTAGGAGCCTTCCTAGACTCATATGCAAGGAGACGCCCAATCACCTCACTTGGCTTCATATCCATGTAGCCACTATTTTCTTCTATGGCCGTCACCTTGGATTCAAACCTATCGGGGAGAGATCTCATAATTTTTTGCTTGACTCTCCTATCCGAATACGGGTCTCCGAGTTGATGGCTTTGATTTACAATGTCCATCAATTTGATTTCGAAGTCATTGAAGCATTCATCCTCTCCCATCCTTAGTAGCTCAAACTGAGTTTGGAGGACTTGAAGCTTGGACTCCTTCACCACCTCGGTTCCTTCATGTGCAACTAGAAGGATGTCCCATGCCACTTTGGCAATCTGAGTATTCTGAATAAGCTTGTACTGATTCTCATCCATAGCACACATAATGGCATGCATAGCCTTCCTATTCCACTTAGAAGCCTCAAACTCTTGCGCGTTCCATTGCGCCTTAGGCTTCAAAACATCTTGTCCTCCACCCTCGGGAGTCATCATAAGGAGATCATATCCGTCTTCCACCGCCATCCATGCACGGTCATGAATTTGGCATATGTAGGATTCCATCTTCCCTTTCCATTGGGAATAGTTCAATCCGGTAAGAAGTGGAGGCCTTGTGCTAGAAGCTCCTTCGTGGCCACCACCATTTCCACCGTTTCCACTCATAGTGTTTATGAATGAATGAAATGAATGCAAATGTATGAATGATCAAAAATCACACAAAATGCAAAACACACCAAAATAAGCAAGGATCACCTATGTATGTCTAGGAACCCGCTTTGATACCAATTGAAACAAATTATAGCACGGTGTGTATAAAGCTATCTAGAGGGGGGGTGAATAGATTTTACGCTTTTTACCCAATTTTTCGTGTTAGTCAAAATTACGAAAATACCCTCAAGATAATATAAACAAGCAAGTGTAATATGGTGCGGAAATTAAAACAACACTTGGTTTTTACGTGGAAACCCTCACGGGAAAAACCACGGGCTATGTAAGTAAGCCACACTCGAACCTCGAATCCACTAAATGTGCAAACGATTACAACCTAATCCCGGAAGTAATCACACACCTACCTAATCCCGGTATGAGTGAACCTAGTCCAATTTGCTTGCGTTCTAAGCAACCTAATCCCGGATGCTACACACAAGACTTACTTTCTCTATGAAGAGAATACAACCCTAAGTGAATATATGTGAATATCCAAAATGCAACATAGAGCAAGGGAACCCTATATGCTTATCTAAGATGATTAATATGCAATTAAGAACAATCCTAGATATCAAAACTAAATGACATGTCAATTAGTTTAGCTAATCAATATTAAGCACAAAACCTAATATGCAAGCACAATATAACTTCTCAAACATACATCATACTCATCTCAATATTGTATCCAAAGCATACAAAATAACAAACAAGTAATTAATTGAGATTGCTAGATAAGAGAAACACAAAACATGTAAGATATTAGTGAAAAGCTTACCAAGCAAAGTATGATGAAGATTCCATGCTAGATGACATCTAGATGATCTAAGATGATGCTAGATGATGATTGATGATCATGAAAAAGTGTTTGAGAATCAATAATTGAGTTCTTGGAATTTTTCTTCTCTTTGAAAAATATCCTAAGTATGAATTCTGAATATGAACTCTCTTGATTGACCTAAAGTCAAAGTGGCATATATATAGGGGGCCAAATCAAAGTGAGGTCGTTTAAGTAAGTTTCAAAGAAACGCGCCGATCGGCGGTTTCATTCAGCGGCCAGGCCGCCGTTCATGACCGCCGAATTGAGCTCGTGAAGAACAGAGCATAAACGGCGGTTCATTCGGCGGTTTCGTGACCGCCGATTCCAACCGCCGAATCAAAACAGAGAGATCAAAATCAATCAGGTATGAACGGCGGTTTCGAACGGCGGTTTCGTGACCGCCGATCCAACCGCCGAATTAGACTGAGAGATAAATCAATCAGGTCTTGAAACGGTGGTTTCGAACAGCGGTCGTGACCGCCGATCTTAACCGCAGAAATGCTTCAGACCATTCTGGACTGAAACGGCGGTTTAATTCGGCGGCCAGGCCGCCGATCATAACCGCCGATCACCTAGATAGGTGAAAACCAAGGAGAAGCCAAGGGCATTCTCCATAGGCGGTCCTCGCGCTAAACCAAGCACATTCTCGTGCATGCGCGGACGTTTCCGAAAGTTATCGGGAAACGAATTACACAACAACATGACACAATTTACACACAACAAAATATAATAAATAAGTGCAAGTGTGAAATGTGACAAATAAAGAGAATCCACACATATGCAATGAATGTTAAGTGTGTGTGTGCAACTAATCTCTTCAAGGAAAAGTAAGCACATAGAAATTTACCTTCGGTGCTTATCAATACGAGGTCTTCAAAGGGCTTCGAACAATAAGACCGATACTTAGACTACCCTTACAAAGAACCCCCACATATGGTTTGATCACGAAATAAGCCAATTAAAAACAACGGGAATCCTTACAAGCACAATGCACACATAATATAAACACAACATTCAAGAATAGGAGATATGCATGTTGTGTGTGTGTGCAACTATATCTCTTCAAGCCAAAGTAAGCACCAGATATACCTTTGGTGCTTGTCCTCTTGAGGTCTTGGAAAGGGTCTTTGATCTTCAACCTTAATGACCTAGACTACCCTTACAACCAAACCCCAACATGTGGTTTGACCATGAAATAAGCCAATCAACAAAAGGGAATCCTTACAATCTCCCCCTTTGGCTATTTCGTGACAAAACCACCACTCACATTGATTCCTCACAACATAATAGAAACTACGGGTCTACTTATGATTTTCTACTTTACAAAGAGATAAGATAAATAGTCTTGAAGTCTTCAATCTCAAGTAGAACAATCAATCCCTGAAAGCACAGTTTCTATACTTTCCAATACAAGAAAGGGTGAGATGAATCAAGTGAGATAAAACAAGCATTTGCATTTAAGAATTTAAGTACAACATCATGCAATGTATCAAGTGTGTTCTATATTAAAGCTAGAGGGGGGGTGAATAGATTTTATCTAATTATTACCCAATTTTCGCATGCATGTCAATTTTACGAAAATACCCCTAGCAAGTCAACAATACATACAAGAAATTAAAGAGATGTATTAATATGAAAAACACTAAAGTAATATGAAATTAGTGAAGAACATCCCAAATAAGTTGTGATGATGCAAACCCATACATGGATGCACTCTATATAGACATAGGAGATGCAATATGAAATTTGATGCAAAAGGGGTTTGATTTGAGTGGTTAAAGTTGAGTTCTTGATTTGATTTTCTCTCAAAATCTATCTTTGAAGATTAGGGTTCTTAAGAGTCAAAGAACATTATCAGATAATGAGAAAGTGTGATATTTATAGACATCAAGAACAGGGCAAGTGAAAAGACAATTTTGCCCCTGAAATCGCACGATCGGCGGTTTCATTCGGCGGCCAGGCCGCCGAATTAAACTGCCGAATGGCTCCCGAGTGGAACAAGGGAACTTCGGCGACTTCGTTCGGCGGTTTCGAAACCGCCGATCCCAACCGCCGTTTTGGACCCGAGAGATATATTTCAATCAGGTCTCATTCGGCGGTTTTGAACGGCGGCCAGGCCGCCGAACGTAACCGCCGTTTCACCAAAAATGGTGAAACCAAGGAGAAGCCAAAGGCATCTCCACCGGCGATCATAGCGCAAAACAAAGCACATCAACGTGCACGCGCGGACGTTTCCGAACATCCTTCGGGAAACGAATTACACCACACTAAAAGCTAACATACATGAAGTGCAAGTGTGGGTATTGAATGCATCCTAATGCCTATCATGTCATGGCATTTTATAAAACAAGATGCAATCAATTTTATGCAAGAAGAGACACTGAATAAACAATAAAGCACAATGCACACATAATATAAACACAACATTCAAGAATAGGAGATATGCATGTTGTGTGTGTGTGCAACTATATCTCTTCAAGCCAAAGTAAGCACAAGATATACCTTTGGTGCTTGTCCTCTTGAGGTCTTGGAAAGGGTCTTTGATCTTCAACCTTAATGACCTAGACTACCCTTACAACCAAACCCCAACATGTGGTTTGACCACGAAATAAGCCAATCAACAAAAGGGAATCCTTACAATCTCCCCCTTTGGCTATTTCGTGACAAAACCACCACTCACATTGATTCCTCACAACATAATAGAAACTATGGGTCTACTTATGATTTTCTACTTTACAAAGAGATAAGATAAATAGTCTTGAAGTCTTCAATCTCAAGTAGAACAATCAATCCCTGAAAGCACAGTTTCTATACTTTCCAATACAAGAAAAGGTGAGATGAATCAAGTGAGATAAAACAAGCATTTGCATTTAAGAATTTAAGTACAACATCATGCAATGTATGAATGTGCAAATGCTCCCCCTCAAAGGGTTACTCCCCCTCAATAAGTATTCTCCCCAACATGCACAATTGCTACTACAATTTGCAACTCCCCTTACCACAACATACTCCCCCTTTTTGTCATGATATAGACAAAGGAGTAGTCCCCAACCGGGTCACTCAAGGCAAAGAGAGATAGTAGCATTCTAGTATATGCATAATCAGTATAAGTCACTTTATGCAATCTCAAATTATTGGAGAGAAACAAGGAGATTTATTTAAAGAAAATGTGTGAATCAAAAAATTGCTTTGCATACAAGACATGTAGCATTTAAGTCCAAAATATCATGGTATTTGGCAAAGCAAATGACAAAGGTTTTCAATATGAATTCAAACCAATTTCACCAATGTCAAGAGAGAAGCAAGGATATAGGTTTTCATTGATTTCAATTTAAGAACAACTATATCCAACTTTATAAGCCAAACATGTCATGAGCGACTTTGCACCCTACTTGATTTTTCCGGATAAGATATCCGTATGATAGTAGACATGTTCAACCAATAAAGAAAGAGAGACATTTGGATTGTAAAATCCTTGAATGGATACAAGATCCTTTTTCATTTGAGTCTCATAAGCTTTTTCACACATTTTTTGCATTTAAAAATTGCAATCATCAAAACATGCTTTTTAAGATAAACATTTAGCATGTCATTTAGCAATCATCATGTCATGGAGATCATTATAGGTCATTCAAATTAAATCCTATGTATATATCTCCTAGTCCAAAAATGCATGTTTGAACATAAATATGACATGGATTGCAATACAAGCATTGATCACACTTATTGAATAGAAAATATATATACATAGTGTAACCAAGCTTACTCAAGCAACAAAAAGAGAAGCACAAGATATTTCAAATTTTTTGCACGTGACTAAAATGCAAAATAGCTCTCTTTGCTTAAGTTCCCCATATGGGGTCAAATTTCCATACCACTTCAAAGAAGGGTATGAGGTCCTATGGACCTACCAAGTCCTTTGGACTTGGTTGAACCTATTTGAGACTTGTTAGTCTCGTAGCAAGCGGGTTCATCATTTTTAATCCACCTAGGTGACACTAAGTCAATCCTAGTGGACGAAGGTTCTAGAGAACAAGATAAATAAGGATTATGTAAATTATTTTCTTCCTTTTATGAAGTATCTTAGCTCTAGCCTTTTTCTTGTCAAACATGCTTTTAGCTCTACACATTTCAATGTAATGCAAGCAACTTGGTCTAATATGACCAACAATACCACAAAAATGACAAGTGGGAATAAAGTTAGGAATCAGACCATTCCCTTTAGCATGGATAGGAGCTTTCCCTTGTCGTTGTGGTTGTCTCGGTTGTTGGATCGGATCTCTCCTCTTTTGTTGAAAACCAAGATGAGGTTGCTTGCTTGTCTGAGCTTGCATGATTGAACTCTTCCCATTGTGTTTTTGAGTTTGAGGGAAGATAGTGTGAGGAGCCCTTTGGGTGTGAGCTTGAGCTTGACCTTTTGGTGCCTCAAACACTTGGGCACTTCTTGAACACTCTCCTAGGTCACTTTTCTTCCTAGGTTGTTGAGGAGGAGGGGACATATTGTAGTCCATGTCCATGGCACAGGATGTCTTGCTTGTGGAGGAGGCATCCGTGTCATCAATGTAGCCAAGACCTCTCTTGTCACTTGGCTTTCTTCCAACTCCCAACATGTGGTCAAGCATCTTGGTGCTTGAAGTCATCTTAGCCATTAAGACCTTAACTTCTTCAAGCTCTCTTTTTAGCTCTTCTTCTCTCCTCTTAGATAAGGCTAAGTCTTCTTTTAGCTTATCTTCATCCGCCATGGATCTCACCACTTCTTCACACAAGTGGTCTACTAGTGTTGAAAGCTCTAGATTCTCTTCTTTTATTCTTCTAATTTCTTCCTTGTTCCTCATCATCGAGCTCTCAACTTTGACTTTGTAGTCATTAAGATCCATACACTCCACACTTCCATTTGTGGAGTTAGATGACAAACATTCAACACTTGTGTCATCTCCTCTAATCTCCATTTCACCAATGAAGTCATCTCCTTCATCAAGATCATCAAATTTTTCTCTTGATGAGGAATGAGCCAAATCCCTATGAGTAGCTACACCAACTACTTCTATACCTAGTTCTTCTTGGGGATCACAAGGAAAAGCAACTTTGCCATCTTCTTCAACTTCTACACTCTTGGCTCCAAATTCCGTGTAGATGATGGCAAGTTCTTCATCACTTGAAGGATTTTCGTCATCTTCATATTTATCCCATAAGGTGGCCTTCGCCTTCCCTTTTCTTCTATCCTTCAAGTTTCCACACTCCGGGGAGAAATGCCCGAATCCTCCACATTCGTAGCACTGAATCCCCTCTCTTGAAGACACTCCTTGGTTTGGCTTGTTAATGAGTCCCATGTCTTCAATTGAGATACCCTCCTTCTTGTCATGCTTCGAAGTCTCCAAAGCAATTGTCTTCTTCTTCTTAGGAGGTGCGGTGGTCAACTTCTTCTTAGGAGGTGAGGTGGTTAATTTCACAAATCTCCTAAATCTCTCTAGTAAGAGAGGCATCTCCTCAACGGAGTCAATTTCTTCTCTCACAAATTCACTCATAGTGTTTGCGTTGAATGAATGCAAATGAGAAGAATGCAAAATGTATGAAGAAATCAAACAAACATACAAAATGCAAAAACAAACCAACAATGAGCAAAGGATCACCTAAGTATATCTAGGAACCCGCTCTGATACCAATTGAAACAAATTAACGGTGTGTATAAAACTATCTAGAGGGGGGGTGAATAGATTTTAACAATTATTACCCAATTTTCGCATACAAGTCAATTTTACGAAAATGCCCCTACTAGTCAAAAATACATACAAGTGTAATATGGTGCGGAAATAATAAATGACACTTGATGTTTACGTGGAAAACCCAACCACTGGGAAAAACCACGGGCTGTATAGTGCGCCACACTCGGAACTCGAAATCACTAATTGAAATGAAGTTTACAACCTATGTAGACCTCGTCTAACACATCGGTCTGTAACCCCTCACTTCTACCCAGCGGGCCTTTATTAGCAACCCTATTCCAATTTGCTTGATCCTCGAAGTCACTACTTGTAATGATGTTTACAGCCTAATCCCAGTCTGTAACCCACCACTACTATCCAGCGGGCCTGTAATAGCAACCCTAGACCAAGACTTCAATCTCTCAAAAGAGATGCACAACCCTATGTGAATATGTATAAATATTCAATTAATGCAATAAGAGCTAGGGTACTCTAAATGCTTATCTAGGATGATGATATATTCAATTTAAATCAACCCTAGATATCAATAGCTAAATGACATGTCAAATAGCTTAGCTAATCAAGATTAATTAAAAACCTAATTAGCTATCACAAACAACACTCAATCAATTCATCACAAATAATCTCTTTTCTTGTATTTAGCATATGATCTAAAACATACAAGTAATTTAAAAGAGATGGCTTGGTATTTAAAATACTACAATAAGATGAAATTAATCAAAATCTTACCAAGCAAGTTGTGATGATGCAAACCCATACATGGATGCACTCTATATAGACATAGGAGATGCAATATGAAATTTGATGCAAAAGGGGTTTGATTTGAGTGGTTAAAGTTGAGTTCTTGATTTGATTTTCTCTCAAAATCTATCTTTGAAGATTAGGGTTCTTAAGAGTCGAAGAACATTATCAGATAATGAGAAAGTGTGATATTTATAGACATCAAGAACAGGGCAAGTGAAAAGACAATTTTGCCCCTGAAATCGCACGATCGGCGGTTTCATTCAGCGGCTAGGCCGCCGAATTGAACCGCCGAATGGCTCCCGAGTGGAACAGGGGAACTTCGGCGACTTCGTTCGGTGGTTTCGAAACCGCTGATCCCAACCACCGTTTTGGACCCGAGAGATATATTTCAATCAGGTCTCATTCGGCGGTTTTGAAAGGCCAGGTCGCCGAACGTAACCGCCGTTTCACCAAAAATGGTGAAACCAAGGAGAAGCCAAAGGCATCTCCACCGGCGATCATCGCGTAAAACAAAGCACATCAACGTGCACGCGCGGATGTTTCCGAACATCCTTCTGGAAATGAATTACACCACACTAAAAGCTAACATACATGAAGTGCAAGTGTGGGTATTGAATGCATCCTAATGCCTATCATGTCATGGCATTTTATAAAACAAGATGCAATCAATTTTATGCAAGAAGAGACATTGAATAAACAATAAAGCACAATGCACACATAATATAAACACAACATTCAAGAATATGAGATATGCATGTTGTGTGTGTGTGCAACTATATCTCTTCAAGCCAAAGTAAGCACAAGATATACCTTTGGTGCTTGTCCTCTTGAGGTCTTGGAAAGGGTCTTTGATCTTCAACCTTAATGACATAGACTACCCTTACAACCAAACCCCAACATGTGGTTTGACCACGAAATAAGCCAATCAACAAAAGGGAATCCTTACACTTGCCAACAAGGAAAGCAAACTAAAAGCATGCACAAAAAGGGTAAGTATCTCACCACCAAGGAGCCTCTTGAGCTTCTCCACATGGACCTCATGGGTCCTATGCAAACCGAAAGTTTGAGTGGAAAGAGATACATTTTTGTATGTGTTGATGATTTCTCTAGGTTCACATGGACATATTTTCTTAGAGAAAAATCCGAAACTTTTGATAAGTTTAAAATGCTTTGTAATAAAATACAAAATGAAATGAACTCTAATATTAAAAGCATAAAACGAATTAGAAGTGACCATGGGAGGGGATTTGAGAATGCTACTTTTGAAACCTTTTGTAATGGTTTAGGCATCTCCCATGAGTTTTCGGCTCCTAGGACACCTCAACAAAATGGAGTTGTTGAGAGGAAAAATAGGGTCCTTCAAGAGATGGCCCGTGTGATGTTGCTTAGCAACAATGTCCCTAGGAACCTATGGGCCGAAGCCATCAATACAGCTTGCTATATAGGAAATAGAGTTTTCCTAAGGCCCGGTACTAGAAACACCTCCTATGAGTTATGGAAAGGCAAGAGGCCAAATGTTAGCTACTTCCACACTTTTGGAAGCAAATGCTACATTTTGAATGACCGTGATCAACTTGGCAAATTTGATGCTAAGAGTGATGAGGGTATTTTTATTGGCAATGCCTTGAATAGTAGAGCCTATAGAGTTTTCAATTTAAAGACTCTAAGTGTTATGGAATCATCCAATGTCGTATTTGATGACACTAGGCTCAAGTCTAATGATCATGAGGAGGAGGTTATTTTTAGTGATGTTTCTCCTTTGGAGAAGGTTGTGGTGTCTCCTAATGATGGGACATCTAATGTCAACAATGATGACACACAACCTATTGATAGAGTTCCTCTCTTGGACTCTAAAGAACTCGCTCCATGGGTTAGGAAACTCCATGATAAAGAAGATATCATTATAGAGGTTAATGAGGGTGTTAGGACTAGACATCAACTTGCTAATCTTATTAGCTACACATGCTACACCTCTCAAATTGAACCCAAAAAGGTTGAAGAAGCCTTAAATGATGAATTTTGGGTTCTTGCCATGCAAGAAGAGCTAAACCAATTCGAAAGGAATGAGGTTTGGACTCTAGTTCCTAGGCCTAAGACCACTAATGTCATAGGCACTTAATGGATATTTAGGAACAAATCCGATGAGGATGGCAACATAGTGTGAAACAAGGCTAGACTTGTAGCACAAGGGTACTCTCAAATTGAGGGTATCGACTTTGAGGAGACATTTGCTCCCGTTGCCCGTTTAGAGTCTATTAGGCTTCTCTTGTCCATTTCTTGTGTGCACAAGTTCAAATTGCACCAAATGGATGTCAAGAGTGCCTTCCTCAATGGCTTCTTGCAAGAGGAAGTGTTTGTTGAACAACCCAAGGGGTTTGTGGATGCTCGCCACCCCAACCATGTCTATCGCCTCAAGAAGGCACTATATGGGTTGAAACAAGCACCGAGGGCTTGGTATGAGCGCCTCACTCAATTTCTTGTTGACAATAACTACACAAGAGGTAGTGTTGACAAGACACTATTCATCAAGAGAGACAATGATGAGCTTTTCATAGCTCAAATATATGTCGATGACATAGTGTTTGGCTCCACCAACAACACCAAGGTCCAACAATTTGTTGATGTTATGTCTCATGAATTTGAGATGAGTCTTGTTGGTGAGCTTAATTACTTCCTAGGTTTGCAAATTAGGCAACTAGATAAGGGGATTTTCATAACCCAAGCCAAATATGCCAAAAACCTTGTGAAGAAGTTTGGTCTTGAAAAAGCCAAACATTGTGACACTCCTATGAGCACCACTTTGAAGCTAAGCAAGGATGCTAGCGATAAAAGTGTGGACCAAACCTTATATCATGGCATGATAGGGAGCTTGCTCTATTTGACCGCAAGTAGGCCCGATATATCATTTAGTGTAAGAGTTTGTGCTAGGTACCAATCCGATCCCAAGGAGTCCTTTCTCTCTTCGGTTAAGAGAGTCATTCGCTTTGTGAATGAGACTTCCAACTATGGGATTTGGTACTCATTTGACACTAATCCTAGTCTTGTAGGATATAGTGATGCGGATTGGGCAGGAAATTGTTATGATAGGAAGAGCACATCGGGCGGTTGCTTCTTTCTAGGCAACAACTTGGTGTCTTGGTTTTGCAAGAAGCAAAACTCGATTTCCTTGTCCACGGCGGAAGCCGAGTACATAGCCACAGGGAGTGGGTGCACTCAACTTATATGGATTAAGCAAATGCTAGTAGATTACGGATTCAACCAAGGTACTCTCACTCTCTTTTGTGATAACATGAGTGCCATTAATATTTCCAAGAATCCGGTGCAACATTCTAGAACTAAGCATATTGACATCCGCCATCACTTCATTAGAGAGCTTGTTGAAAATAAATGCATAGTACTTGAACATGTAGGTACTAATGATCAACTTGCGGACCTATTTACTAAACCCTTAGATGCTACTCGATTTAAAATTCTTAGTAGATCTATTGGGATATGTCTTGTGGAGTGATGTTCTATGATTGACCCCATATGGGGAACTCAAGCAAAGAGAGCTAGTTTGCATTCTTGTCACTTGCAAAAAATTTGAAATATCTTATGCCTCTTCTTTTAATTGCTTGAGTAAGCTTGGTTGCACATATGTATATATGTTTTCAATTCAATAAGTGTGAACCTTGCTTGTTTACAATCCATGTCATATTTATGTTCAAACATGCATTTTTGGACTAGGAGATGTATATAGGAAGTATGATTTGAATGACCTATGATTATCTCCATGACATGATGATTCTTTAATAACATGCTAATGTCAAATGAAAAAGCATGAAATTCATATAACATGCTCACATGAAAAGCATGAATTGATGATTGCATATTCTTAAAAATGCAAAACTTGTGTGAAAGCTAATGAGACTCAAAATGAATAAAGGATCTTGTATCCGTTCAAAGGAATTTATATTCCAAATGTCTCTCTTTCTTTATTGGTTGAACATGGCTACTGTCATACGGATATCTTATCCGGAAAAATCAAAAAGGGTGCAAAGTTGCTCATGCCATGTTTCGCTTATAAAGTTGGATATAGTTGCTCTTAAATTGAAATCAATGTATTCTATATCCTTGCTTTACTCATGACATTGGTGAAATTGGTTTGAATTCCTATTAGAAACCTTTGTCATTTGCTTTGCCAAATACCATTGTATCTTGGACTTGAATGCTACATGTCTTATATGCAAAGCATGTTTGATTCACACATTTTCTCTCAAATAAATCTCCTTGTTTCTCTCTGATTAATTGAGATGCATAAAGTGACTTATATTAATTATGCAAATCTTGCATGCTACTATCTCTCGTTACTATGAGTGACCCGGTTGGGGACTACTCCTTTGCCTATATCATGACAAAAAGGGGGAGTAATAAATGGTAAGGGGAGATGCAAATTGGTGTTGCAATTGTGCACATTGGGGAGATAACACATTGAGGGGGAGTAACCCTTTGAGGGGGAGCATTGCATTTATCATACATTGCATATATTTTGTAATGTTGTGCCTACATTCTAAAAATGCAAATGCTTGTTTTGATATCACTTGATTAATCTCAAATTTCACTTGTATTGGAAAACATAGAAATCTTATTTACAGGGCTTGATTATTCTACAAGAGATTGAAGACTTGAAGTTTTATTTTCTTATCTCTTTGTGTTGTAGAATATCATAGTTGTCCCGTAGTTTCTATTTCTTTGTGAGGAATCAATGTGAGTGGTGGTTTTGTCACGAAATAGCCAAAGGGGGAGATTGTAAGGTTCCCATTTATTGATTGGCTCATTTCGTAGACAAACCACATGTTGGGGTTCTTTGTAAGGGTAGCCTAAGTATCGGTCTTATTGTTCGAAGCCCTTTGAAGACCTCGTGTTGATAAGCACCGAAGGTAAATTTCTATGTGCTTACTTTTCTTTGAAGAGATTAGTTGCACACACACACTTAACATTCATTGCATATGTGTGCATTCTCTTCACTTGTCACATTTCACACTTGCACTTATTTATTATATTTTGTTGTGTGTAATTGTGTCCTGTTGTCGTGTAATTCATTTCCCAATAACTTTCGAAAACGTCCGCGCATGCACTAGAATGTGCTTGGTTTAGCGCGAGGACCGCCTATGGAGAATGCCCTTGGCTTCTCCTTGGTTTTCACCTTTCTAGGTGATCGGCGGTTATGATCGGCGGCCTGGCCGCCGAATGAAACCACCGTTTTAGTCCAGATTGGTTTGAAGCATTTCTGCAGTTAAGATCGGCGGTCACGACCGCCGATTCAAGACCTGATTGATTTATCTCTCGGTCTAATTCGGCGGTTGAATCGGCGGTCACGAAACCGCCATTCGAAACCGCCGTTCATACCTGATTGATTTTAATCTCTCAGGTTTGATTCGGCGGTTGGGATCGACGGTCACGAAACCGCCGTTTATGCTCTGTTCTTCACGAGCTCAATTCGGCGGTCATGATCGGCGGCCTGGCCGCTGATTGAAACCGCCGATCGGCGCGTTTCTTTGAAACTTACTTAAACGACCACACTTTGATTTGGCCCCCTATATATATGCCATTTTGTCTTTAGGTCAATTAAGAGAGTTCATATTCAGAATTCATACTTAGGATATTTTTCAAAGAGAAGAAAAATTCCAAGAACTCATTTTTTATTACTCAAACACTTTTTCATGATCATCAATCATCAATCATCATCTAGCATCATCCTTGATCTTCTAGATGTCATCTTGCATGGATTCTTCATCATACTTTGCTTGGTAAGCTTTTCATTAATATCTTACATATTTTGTGTTTCTCTTAGCTAGCAATCTCAATTAATTACTTGTATGTTATTTTATATACTTTGAATACAAGTTTGAGATTAGTATGATGTATGTTTGAGAAGTTTTTTTTTGTGATAGCTAATTACGTTTTGTGCTTAATCTTGATTAGCTAAACTATTTGACATGTCATTTAGTTTTGATATCTAGGATTGTTCTAATTGCATATTAATCATCTTAGATAAGCATATAGGGTTTCCCTTGCTCTATGTTGCATTTGGATATTCATATATTCACTTAGGGTTGTTATTCTCTTCATAGAGAAAGTAAGTCTTGTGTGTAGCATCCGGGATTAGGTTGCTTAGATCGCAAGCAAATTGGACTAGGTTCACTCATACCGGGATTAGGTAGGTGTGTGATTACTTCCGGGATTTGGTTGTAATTGTTTACACATTTAGTGGATTCGAGGTTCGAGTGTGGCTTACTTACTAGCCCGTGGTTTTTCCCGTGAGGGTTTCCACGTAAAAATCAAGTGTTATTTAATTTCCGCATTTTATACTTGATTTATTGCTTTATCTATTTAGGGGTAATTTCGTAATTTTGACTAACACGAAAAATTGGGTAAAAAGCTTAAAATCTATTCACCCCCCTCTAGATAGTTTTATACACACCGTGCTATAATTTGTTTCAGATAAGATTAGGAATTATACCATTCCCTTGAGCATGCAAATGTGTTTTCCCTTATCGTTGTGGTTATCTTGGTAGTTGGATAGGATCTCTCCTCCTTTGTTGATGACCAAGACAATGTTGCTTGCTCGGTTGAGCTTGCATGATTGAGCACTTCCCTTTTAGGATCGTAGGTTGAGGGAAGTTAGCCTTCTTGGTTGGTTAGACCAAGATTGAGGAAGGCTTGGGCTTGAAGCTCTTTGGTGATGTGAGCAACGCCCTTTCATCTTCGTCTCCATTCTCACCTTAGAGGGACATCTCCTCATCGAAGTTATTTTCTTCTCTCTCAAATTCACTCATAGCGTTTGAGTCAAATGAATGCATATGAGAAGTGTTGACAGTGAATTTTGGATCGTTGAAAAGTCAACCGCCAAACAATAACACGTAGGCAAATCGAAGCTTTAACCAGTATAGGGTTGAATAATCAAAGCCTCTTTCTCCACGTGGATGTGATACAATTTGTTCATATTTGAGGATAATAATATAGAAAAGCAGGAAATAAAGAATAAATCAAACATAACACATGTTTTACATGGTAAAACCCCAAGGCGAGGAAACATCCACGGTGCCGGTGACGGCGAGAAGAGATCCACTATGAATAGAATAATTACACACTCAATACTCGCTTTCTCTCAGATAATTGTTTATGTTTCGTATCTTTTTTCTTATGTAAGTGTAAATTGCTCATCTTGTCCCCCCTGATATAATGAATACATGAATGTATTTATAGGGTTCAATCTAGGGTTGCCCTAGTTTCTGTGGGATAAGTGGTGGATTCATTAATTAGAATCTTTGTAGGATTCCGGTAGAGTAGACCAATTAGGACTCGTTTCCCGTTTGGTGTTTATCCTTCTAGAAGCTTTAAATCCTTTTCGGATTAGACTTCTCTAGTACTGGAGAGGAAATAAGGATATTTCCTTATTGGAATATTATCTTAAGATTTCGTATCTATGTAGATCTCTTCCTGATATAGCGTGTCTTGGTAAGGCTGTATTTCCCGTTCTTGGCTGAGCAGATTCCTGGCTGAGTAGATTCTTGGCCGAGTAGAATCTTGGCCGAGTAGAATCTTGGCCGAGTAGAATGATCTTCGGCGAGCAGGATCTTTGCTCATTAATCTCTAACTAGAAGACTTTACTTAGCGTATACACTTCTAACTTCCATATTTAGTTTTCTTGATGACGTGTCCATACCTGGTGACGTGTCCTTGGTCAGCGTTCCTTTCATTGACTGGTTGACTTTGAATGACGTGGAATTACTGTACTTCCGTATTAACTGCTATCTTTGCTGACGTGTTATGCTGACGAAAATATACATACAACAATACCCCCATAAATACTTCGAGCTGAACAAGCGACTTGATCTCTTCATTCCTTCGTTTTGGCGAGTAGTATTTATAATCATACTTGGCTTCTGGTTTTTAGGGAAATTCTTTCCCTCTTTTCTATCTTTAACCCTCGTGTTCCTTTTTTAGTGCAAAATTCAGCATTTAATGCTTCTTTGCATGACCGCTTCTTCTGTTGTTCTTCGCATCAATTTTTTTTTTTTAGTACTTCTATTACTTTCCATTTGTGCGAGTGCTTTGTTCACCATCATTCTTCTGACCGAGAAGTATTCCATTGTTCAATGCTTTCATCGCCGTGTAAATAATCTCCTTAAATGGCGAAGTCACTGATTGTGAGACAATTGTGATCGATGTTGCTGCTCTGGTGAAGTGTCGATTACTTTCAGTGTGTATTTGCCGTTTATTTGTCATTTATCATCTTTGCCAAAGTGGTTGGATGTGGAGTGGATGATGTCATTATGGCGAGTAAAGCAACATGATAAATAGCTGGTCAACCCGAGAGGGCTATCAGTGGTGTAGTTTAGTTGTCCCCTTTTTTGCATTTACTTTGTTAGGGCCTTTCGGTTGATATTCCTGAAAAAAGAAAACACTTTGTTTGTATAAGAATAATTTTAACTTCTTACTTGCATTTGGCTCTGATCGTGTTCGATAAACTGCTTTGTTTCACGAGCCCTGCTGAGTTGAATAGTCACGGCGAGCTGAGTTATTCTAGCTACGGCGAGTTGAACTGCCACAGTGAGCTGAATAGGTTGACACCTAAGATTTGATGCTCGAATGCTTTTAAGTCTTTTCATTCCGATGAGGTCCCGGCTTTTTGATACTTCACTCGGTCTTGTTAAAACGATTTTTTTTTTAATTATTTCTTTTTATTGGCTGATCTTTTTTCGTAGGTCAGATTCTTCCTTTCGGTCGATCTGTCTTATAGACCTGTCTTCTTTTTGGCCGATTATCTTTTGCACTTCTTGTGAGCTGCTCTAGAGGCTCGCTCGGCTGACAGACAAGAATTTGGGCTTTCCGGCTCAATGCAGCCTGAGCATTTATTTTGTACCACGAGGGGTCTTGACCGTATCTAAGTTTCTACCCTCTTTCGGGGTTTTTACTTGATTTTTAGTGAGCCGAGCCAACCTCAAGGTGTTTGGCTTAGGTGGCCTGAATCCAGTACTTGAAAGCTTCCCAGTTGCTTTTGTGTGCACTTGCTTATTGGAGCTTTGTACCTGCACATTTTAAACTTCACATAAATACAATTTAAGCAAAAAGTTATTTACCCCCTTTTCTTTTTGCTCAGCTACCATTGCTGAGTTTTTGGTTTAGGTGCAGGGCCCTTTTTTTTTTTTTTTTTTTTTTTTTTGTTCAGCTACCATTGCTGAGTTTTTGGTTTAAAGCTCAGAGCCTTCTTTGTTCAGCTGCCACTGCTGATTTTTTGGCTTAGGCACAGGGCCTTTTTTGTTCAGCTGCCATTGCTGAGTTTTTGGCTTAAGGCTCAGAGCCTTCTTTGTTCAGCTGCCATTGCTAATTTTTTGGCTTAGGCGCATGGCCTTTTTTGTTCAGCTGCCATTGCTGAGTTTTTGGCTTAAGGCTCAGAGCCTTCTTTGTTCAGCTGCCATTGCTGATTTTTTGGCTTAGGCGCATGGCCTTTTTTGTTCAGCTGCCATTGCTGAGTTTTTGGCTTACTCAATGTTTGTCGAGACGTATCTGACCATACACCAAGTCTTTAAGGCTCAAAGCCTTCTTTGTTCAACTGTCATTGCTGAGTTTTTGGCTTAGGCGCATGGCCTTTTTTGTTCAACTGCCATTGCTGAGTTTTTTTGTTTACTCAGTGTTTGTCGAGACGTATCTGATCATACACCAAGTCTTTAAGCATACTGTTGGGACGTCTCCCTCTTTTGCTTATTTTTCTGCGGTTTAAGAGTGCTAGTTTATTCGACCCCCAGCGCTTATTTCGACCGCTGTTTTTGAGTGCTTTATCTGCACTTCGAGGGGTCACGCTTGCCAATGGTGGCGAGCACCAATTGATCTATTTGCGTTTTTCTAACTCAGGCTGCTTTGACATTTTCGTCTTTAGAGCCTGCTATGGTTGTGGGTACCCATTCGTCGGTGTTTACTTTGTCATTGTTGAGAATGTTCTGTCTTCGCTTGAATTTCTACATGCACCGAGATGAAACTCGTTTTGCACGCATTGATACGAAGCTCGATACCTGTGCTAAGGTTCTCATTTTTTCTTTCTATGCCAAACATGTGAGTAGCATTCGCACAAATAATAAATATACATGTATATACTTTAGTAATGCTGAACAAAAATAGTTGGATCCATGTACAGTATTGGTGATGGTCATCATTCGGGATACAATATCCATGGATTCATGATGGGTGCTTTGCTTATAAGAACACTTGGCATGATAAACAAGAAGTATATGTTTTGACAGAAAAGCATACAGTGTACAGCTTATAATTTTAATTAATTAGTAGCAGAAAAATAAGCATCATGATATCCTATCATGTTCTTGAGATGCAAGATAATAACAAGTAATGATAATTAAACCAAAACATACCTCCAAGCCTGACCGATTTTGATAATGTCATTAAGCGCTTTCGAAAACACTGTTATCTTGGCCGAATCCTGATGAATTTTGCTATATAATAATCTTAGCAGATGGTTAGTCAAAGCACAGTTTATTAGTGCACGTGAGTGAAGTTTGCACTGGTAATAACAATTATGCATTTTAATGAGACCGAATAAAATTGAAGCAACTCATTCATACTTAGTAATGGTTAGTGTCCGAATATAGTGTCTATAAATTTGTTTTTGACAATATGTGCCATGTGCGTCGAAGCTATAAAAGCTAGTAAGCATACTCATTAAGCGGGCATTGTATGCTATCTATTAATTTGTACATGCATATTATGTGTTGCGTATGAGAGTAACAGGCATACACAACATGTGGGGATAATACAAAGAAATATACCAATAAACTGTGACAGTATAACAATATGAAGAAGTAGACCTGATTTAATATATCTAGATCAAAGAAATTATATGTTTCAAGTATCATAGACTCATCTTCCATCCGGTGTATTAGGCATATCTAATATTCCGAGTGTTTAAATTTGGCAAAACTTATGCTCAAAAGACCGAATTTGGTTGAACTAAATTGTATTCAGTCAATCCAATATAGATTTTTAAATAAAGGCTGACATAATATATTTTAATCATCAATAATAAAGATTGTGGCGTACCTGTTGCCGATCGAATTTGCTTTGGTGAAGGTAATAGTGCATCTCCAAATCAAAGTTATTTGTACACATATTTAAAGAGAATATATATTTACAGGCTATGTTATTTCTAATTACCTATTAGCTAATTCACATTATTATAAGTGAAAGTGATAGCGTACCTCCTTGCCCGAACAATTCCGGTACTGCATTTAAACGCTCTCGGAAGCGCTTTTTACCAAGATCAAAGCCTTGGTTAAATTCCACTGAGTTTTAGGACAATTTTCTTTTATTTTTACCATATACGACTATGTATATTCTCTGTTCGCACAATAGAACGACAAAATCATAAAATTTAAACAATGTGTAAATTGGCTTACCTCGGCCACTTACCAAACCTGGTGTGTAGTTTTTTATTCTTGGATCCTTTGTTGTTGGATGAGTCGGTAACGAAGAGCCGAATGAGCTTTAGCTGAGAATTGACTTTGGGTCCTTTCTTTCCTTTTTTGCTGAACTGCAACGTTCTGGAGGTCGTCAAATATTCGTCGAGCTGAATTGTGTTGTGGACCACATGTCCTTGGAAGGCTCCATGCATCTAGTTTGCAGCAAAATTCGCGGTTCGTGATTCCGTGCTTTCTGGAGAGAGTTACCTCTGTTTTAGAGACTGGTGGTCGAGTGTTGAAAATCCTTCGTGAACCGCTTCCTTCAATGTTTCGGGGACCATAAAATATTCCACAGGTTGAACCAGATTGCGAACCTTATATTTCTGGAAAGGTCCGGATGTCTAGTTTCCGATGGTTTTTACAGCTCATGATTTCGACTTCTGTAGAGGGAGATATGCCCATTTTAGTGTTCAATGGTCAGATCAGAAATCTATACGCGAACTGGTTTCTTAAATACTGCGGGAGCCACCAAATATTGCACGAACCGAACTGGGTTGCGAACCATATATTCTTGGAAAGGTTTTGAGGTCTAGTTTCCAGCGGTTTTTACGGCTCATGGTTTCGATGCTTGTAGAAGAAGATATGCTTGTTTTAGTGCTCGATGGTCAGATCAGAGAATCTTCCGCGAATTGCTTACTTCAGTGTTGCGGGGGCCACCAAAAATTGCACAAACCGAACTGGGTTGCGAACCATATATGCTTGGAAAGGTTTTGAGGTCTAGTTTCCAGTGGTTTTTACAGTTTGCAAATCCGAGTTCCTTAGAGGGAGATATGCTCACTTTAGTGTCCATTGGTCAGAAATTCCGCAATTCACGGCAACTCTTCTTTTTTGTAAGTTGTCGGAAAGGGAAAGCAATTCCTTAGACGGCTTTTGACACTTTGAAGCTTTTGGAGTTATTCTCCCTTTGAATTTGGTCGCGACCGGGCCTCCTATTGCAGGTACCGTTGATGACCCACCCCCTAGCACTTTCAGTAGCCGTTCACTGGGGTGCTTCAAGTGTTGGATCCACATCGGAATTCCTCCTGCAGTCTGTTCATGAGGGTTCTTCGAAGTTGAGTTCTGCACCCCTCCTTCTAGCGCCAATTGTTGACGGTGAATTTTGGATCGTTGAAAAGTCAACCGCCAAACAATAACACGTAGGCAAATCGAAGCTTTAACCAGTATAGGGTTGAATAATCAAAGCCTCTTTCTCCACGTGGATGTGATACAATTTGTTCATATTTGAGGATAATAATATAGAAAAGCAGGAAATAAAGAATAAATCAAACATAACACATGTTTTACGTGGTAAAACCCCAAGGCGAGGAAACATCCACGGTGCCGGTGACGGCGAGAAGAGATCCACTATGAATAGAATAATTACACACTCAATACTCGCTTTCTCTCAGATAATTGTTTATGTTTCGTATCTTTTTTCTTATGTAAGTATAAATTGCTCATCTTGTCCCCCCTGATATAATGAATACATGGATATATTTATAGGGTTCGATCTAGGGTTGCCCTAGTTTCTGTCGTATAAGTGGTGGATTCATTAATTAGAATCTTTGTAGGATTCCGGTAGAGTAGACCAATTAGGACTCGTTTCCCGTTTGGTGTTTATCCTTCTGGAAGCTTTAAATCCTTTTCGGATTAGACTTCTCTAGTACTGGAGAGGAAATAGGGATATTTCCTTATTGGAATATTATCTTAAGATTTCGTATCTATGTAGATCTCTTCCTGATATGGCATGTCTTGGTAAGGCTGTATTTCCCGTTCTTGGCTGAGCAGATTCCTGGCTGAGTAGATTCCTGGCCGAGTAGAATCTTGGCCGAGTAGATTCTTGGCCGAGTAGAATCTTGGCCGAGTAGAATGATCTTCGGCGAGCAGGATCTTTGCTCATTAATCTCTAACTAGAAGACTTTACTTGGCGTATACACTTATAACTTCCATATTTAGTTTTTTTGATGACGTGTCCATACCTGGTGACGTGTCCTTGGTCAGCATTCCTTTCATTAACTGGTTGACTTTGAATGACGTGGAATTACTGTACTTCCGTATTAACTGCTATCTTTGCTGACGTGTCATGCTGACGAAAATATAAATACAACAATACCCCCATAAATACTTCGAGCTGAACAAGCGACTTGATCTCTTCATTCCTTCGTTTTGGCGAGTAGTATTTATAATCATACTTGGCTTCTGGTTTTTAGGGAAATTCTTTCCCTCTTTTCTATCTTTAACCCTCGTGTTCCTTTTTGAGTGCAAACTTCAGCATTTAATGCTTCTTTGCATGACCGCTTCTTCTGTTGTTCTTCGCATCAATTTTTTTTTTTTAGTACTTCTATTACTTTCCATTTGTGCGAGTGCTTTGTTCACCATCATTCTTCTGACCGAGAAGTATTCCATTGTTCAATGCTTTCATCGCCGTGTAAATAATCTCCTTAAATGGCCAAGTCACTGATTGTGAGACAATTGTGATCGATGTTGCTGCTCTGGTGAAGTGTCGATTACTTTCAGTGTGTATTTGCCGTTTAATTGTCATTTATTAGGGGTAATTTCGTAATTTTGACTAACACAAAAAATTGGGTAAAAAGCTTAAAATCTATTCACCCCCCTCTAGATAGTTTTATACATACCGTGCTATAATTTGTTTCAGATAAGATTAGGAATTATACCATTCCCTTGAGCATGCAAATGTGTTTTCCCTTATCGTTGTGGTTATCTTGGTAGTTGGATAGGATCTCTCCTCCTTTGTTGATAACCAAGACAATGTTGCTTGCTCGGTTGAGCTTGCATGATTGAGCACTTCCCTTTTAGGATCGTAGGTTGAGGGAAGTTAGCCTTCTTGGTTGGTTAGACCAAGATTGAGGAAGGCTTGGGCTTGAAGCTCATTGGTGATGTGAGCAACGCCCTTTCATCTTCGTCTCCTTTCTCACCTTAGAGGGACATCTCCTCATCGGAGTTATTTTCTTCTCTCTCAAATTCACTCATAGCGTTTGAGTCAAATGAATGCATATGAGAAGAATGCAAGATGTATGTCAAAAACAACAATCATACAAAATGCACAACACACCAAAAATGAGCTTGGATCACCTAAGTATATCTAGGAACCCGCTCTGATAACAATTGAAACAAATAATGCACGGTGTGTATAAAACTATCTAGAGGGGGGTTAATAGATTTTAAACAATATTACCCAAGTTTCGCGATTAGTCAATTTTATGAAAATTCCCCAACTAGACAATATAAACAGCAAGTGTAATAAGGTGCGGAAATATAAACGACAATTGAAGTTTTACATGGAAACCCTCACGGGAAAAACCACGGGCTGGTAAGTGCGCCACACTCGGTCACTGAAATCCACTATACGAAAAGACGGTTACACCCTCAAGTGATTCTCGGACTCTCACCCTAAGTAACCTTAGGCTATGGACACTGCCACTCGCCACTCTTGGTTCAACCCCTAGTGATATCCCCTGATACACTACTCTTGGTGTGAGCACCCCTTAATCTACCCGCAGGCCTTTTATAGTGGTACTTGACCAATTGCTCATGTGACCACCTAATCCCGGTCTATCACACAAGACTTACTTCTCTGAAGAGATCAAAACCCTATGTGAATATGCAAAGATATCCAAATATACAAGTAATGCTAGGGAACACTAAATGCTTATCTAGGATTATATGATGTCAATAAAATCAATCCTAGATATGAAAATGGCTATATGACATGGCATACAACTTTAGCTATGTTAAGGATGACCAATCCTAAATACAATAGCTATCACAAATAACCCACAAACATTCAAAAGATTAACTAGTTGATTAAAATATAATCTATCAACCTAGTTATCAATAAATCACACAAGAATGATTATGGCATAGCTTTTAGGCAATAATGACCTAATCAATTAAGCTATCGAAAATAATCTCAATCATATAATGAGATTAATTAGCTAGATATAAAATAGGCATGAAAACCTAGCTAACATAAATAACTCAATCAACACATAATCTTAATCATGTATGTAGAAATTACTCAAAGAACATGCAAGTGATAAAAGAGATAAATTTGATAAGTAGAAACACTAATTATGTAAGATAAAAGTGTTCAACAAATCATACCATATGTGTTGAAGAAGACCCATGCATTAGCACATGCTAAATGAACCTAGATGATGCCTAGATGATGACTTGTGCATGTGGGAATGGGTTTAGAGAGATAAGATGTAATCTTTAAGCTTTTTCTCTCAAGTCTCTCTTTCTCTCTCAAGAATATGGAGCCTCTCTCTCTAGGGTTTGATTTTGTGGCTCAGCCCTCAAAATGATGAGAAAGATATGTATTTATAATGCCCAACTGAAACTATGTCGTTTTGGAATAAATGGAAAAATTATGGGCATTTTCATGGTACTCACGTCAGTACAGCAGCTCAAGATTCGAGCGCTTCAAAACATGACCAAACGGCATCGAAACCTTTCGTATGATATATTGTTGGAAAGGTATGGATGTGTAATTTCTACTAGTTTTTACAGAATGATATTTTGATGTCTTTAGAAAAATTTAAGGTAAATTGAGGGACCAAAGGTCAGAAACGGACAACAACAGAGTTGCCCTGTTTTGGTTGTAACTTTGGAGATTTTAAAACCAATCGAAACGGTCATGAAATATTACGAATAATATACCGTTGAAAAGGTATGAGTGTCTAGTTTGTACAGAAATTTTCAAAACTCATTTTGAAGCTTTGTTTAAAACCTTATGGTCACAAGATCATGCAAATGTCAGTTTTAAAAATCATTTAAATCATTAAAATCCAATCTCTTGAAACTAGACATTTTACTCCAAACAACCCAACCAAATCTAACACCCAAGAGAAGAATGAGACCTTCTCAAGTGGTCAATCATCGTGCTAAGACATGCACACCATCGTGCAAGCGCGGACGTTTCCGATCACACAAATGGAAACGAATTACACCACACTTAAGACTAACATGAAATGCAAGTGTGGGAAGTGAATGCATCATAATGCCTAAACATGTCATGGCATTTCAATTAACAAGATGTAATCACTTAAACATGCATGAATAGAATTCATGGCTTTGCATCCTAATGCCTAAACATGTCATGGCATTTCAATGAACTAGATGCAATCAAATAAACATGCATGAAAAGATATTCAATAACATGAATGCACACATATAGAAACACACAACATACAAGTATTAGAGTTATGCATGAGTTGTGTGTGTGTGCAACTAGATCTCTTCAAAGCAAGTAAGCACTTAGAAATTTACCTTTTGTGCTTCTTCTCTTGAGGTCTTGAGAGGGTCTTGGTTGTGCAAAGCATCAACCATCATATGCCTAAGCTACCCTTACAACAAGCCCCAATAAATGGTTTGTCCACAAAATAAGCCAATCAATAGATGGGAATCCTTACAAGTATAACCAAATAACACTATACACAAAAAATACAATATACAAAAGAATTATATTTACAAATAAGATCAAATGAATAAGTTCACAAATCACACTTTACAAAATCTTGTTTCAATATACATCACAAGTGAATAATATGCAACAAGATAACAACATGCACATATACAAATATAGAAGATAGAGATATGAAGAATTAACACAAGAGATTTTTTAACGTGGTAAAACCTCCATGGAGGAAACATCCACGGGTTGAACTACAACCATTGGGTACAATATATATTGGATGGTAAATTAGAAATTCTACAAAGTGACCAATCTTTAGCTCACCTACCTAGTGGAGTCTATGTCTACCCAACCCTATTGGAAAGTACGAAATCCCTCAATGATGCGAAGCCACCACATATTGGACAACATACAAAACCGACATCAATGGAAGATTAGAAATTCCTCAAGAGTGCATACACATCCCGTGTACCCCGTTCTTTTGGAGTCTATGTCTATCCATATGCCTAGGCCTACCAACATACAAGTCAACTCCCTATCCAAGGCACTCATGCCTCTAAGGAGCCTCCCATGCATGACTATCCGAGTCCTCCTGACTCTAGCCATGATTTCTTGCTCAGTTATCCGGACCTCAAGTCCTAACCACGACTTCCTTGCTTGACTATCCGAACTCCTCATCCTAGTCAAGACTTCAAGCCTTTTACAAGGACTTCCTAGTGTGATCATGTGAATGCAAATGATGCAAACAATCAATTCAACATAGAACATGTGATCAATACATTCCATGGAACAACTAGACCTAAACATGTGATAACATAAGTAATAAAAGTCTAGATGCAATACTTGAATAAAAACCTAGAGCATGTGAAAACACCTAACACATAAAACTCATAGTTTCATTCACACAAATAACACTTGAACAATTCATATACATGAAGCACAAATTCAAGATGTTATCAACATACACAAAAATGCTAGAATCACTAAAAGTGTTCAATGAATATTCTAGCCAGCATTTAGAGCAAGGATATATTGAATAATCAATTAAAATCCTATTTGTCTCTAAATAAACATACAAGAGCATTAATCCTAGATTTTATCAATCAAAGGATCAAAAAACATTTCAAGGATTATTAATCATAAAATGATTCAATCAAGTCACAAATAATCCTAGATATCAATCTAATCACAATACAACTCTCAAACATGTGAAAAACCTAGAATCTAAGAAACTAGTTCACATATGTCTCTAATTAGACTTTTGATTAAGATTGATTATGAAGCTATCTTTCTCAATACCATTCACCATATATACACATACATATAGAAGAAGAAACACCAAGCAAATTGAAGGTTATAAAAGAAGAAATCTCAAAGATATGAACACTACCTTGGATTCTCAAGCTGGTTCGGTTTTCTATGTGCAACCACTAGAAAGGTCGATCAAACAGCTTCCAAACCACTTGGAAAAGATAGATAACTTGACTACGAACAATCTCCAACTTGAATCACTCAATTCCGACTTCGTATGAGAAAGTTATGGTGTTTGGAAGATGAGAAAATCTGACGGGATTTCAAACTTTTTCTTCTTGAAAATGAATTGGAGGGAATAGGAGTATTTAAAAGGAAGAGAGAGAATGGAGGATTCTGGCCAACCAGAAGGTGCCACATCACCCCCTGGCCATGTGGGGCATGTGTGCCACACTAGGGCAAAGGCCTGTCCTGGCCGTGTGACCCACAGCCTCCAAACGGGGTGGCCAAGTTTGGCCACTTGGACTTGCTTGTTTCTCCCGTGCACCGCTCGCGTTCTTTGGCCGTATTCAGGCCTCCGAGCTCTGATTTTGAATCTGTCTTCGGATTATGAATCGTGACTCCCTCACGCACAATGAAGACTATAAAACTTTGACAAAAGATTGAGAAATCATCTCAAAATACGACGACAAAAACAACTCAACGAATGAGAACGAAAAATAGCATAGTTACATCGTTTGGACTCGAAACCTAATGAATGAGTAACCGAAATGACCGGGATTCAATAAGGAATCATAAGAGATCATGTTCAAGTCCAAAATACAAAAAGCAATAACATATAAATGCAAAAAAATATAAACACGAAATCACACACGTACGCAATTTCCTAGACATAGTCCTAGAACATGCAAATTACAATGTTTGTCAATTTGAATCTAATGCATGAGCATACATTACTAAGTGTGTGAAAGTGATATATAAATGTTGTTCAATCATGCAAGGACACATATGAATGCCATGTGTGTGTGTGCCTAGCCTTGTAAGAGAAATGAGGTCTTATATACCTTTGTAGACTGATGAAGCACATTTCTCTTTGAAGCCGGCATCTTGCATAAGTTGTGGCCACGTCTCTCTTTGATGACTTGAATCTTCAAATCTTAGACCACTAAACATTACAAGACAACATCATTTTGATATGGAATACATGCCAAGACAAACCAAAAACCTAACATTCTCTCCCTTTGGCAAATTCCATGTCAAAACCCTTATACATATACTAAAACTATTACAAAGAAAATTTAGTCACAATGAGTACAATGAGTTACACATTTTAGACACAAATTATAACAACAAGTCTTGAACTTCATCTTGGTCTTCTCTTGAAATCACCTAAAATAAGCTTGAAAGCACAAGAATATCCAAGAGACAACGCATATGGCAATATATATTCATTGGCAAGAAAATAACACATTTAAAGTTCAAATGGATCATGTATGCTCCTCCTAAATACATGCATCCAACAAAGTATTCTAGCCAAGAATCAACAAAAACATATTACAAGCCATAGAGTTCAAACTTAAAGCTTCCAATGTTTTTGGTTGAAGTCTACTGCGTTGAGGGCTTTAGAATCTTCCACTAGCACTGAATGCGGATTCAGAAGCAACAGTGGATACAGGGATGGCCAATATATCCCTTGCTATCTCCAACATAATGGGATACTTGATCCCTTGTCTTCCATCAAGCTAGAATATTGAAGTCATTGGTCCTAGGTAGAAGACCATCCTCGTCTTCCATCAAGCTAGAATATTGAAGTCATTGGTCCTAGGTAGAAGACCATCCTCCAAATATTGATCAAACTCTGATTTCATATGCTCAGTACTAGAAGAGTCAGAAACAAACAAGTCAAAATTAAACAAAGGATCTACTTCTTCACAAAGAGATGCCTCCAACCTTGATGGACCCCTACATTGAGGAATTTCTTCAACCAATCTAGATTTTGACTGATACTCTCTCACCAATTCATAACAGTATTTTTGAACTCTCTCAATTTCTTATCCAGCAGTTTCTCTATAAATCCTATGAAAATAATACTCAATTAATTTCATCTTAAACCTTGGATCTAGAACTGTTGCCACTACCATAATTCCATGTATCACATCCTAATATTTCTCAAACTTTGTTTCCATTTTTGATGCCATGATTCTGATCTCATTGCAACTAGAAGTCAGCCACTTAGAAATTGACAATTTAATCTCACAAACATTTGGAAAAAATAAATTGGTTGTTGGATATTCTGTCCCTGAACACATTTTAGTCACCTTAAAAAATAGAATAAGTTTATCACACATTTCCTTTGCTAAATCTCAATCATTATCATTAGGCAAACATTTATAGGTTGGCTCTCGTTGTTTTAAACGTGAGTACACACTCTTATATAACAAAGCAGAAGAAAACATCAAATAGGTAGAGTTCCACCTAGTTTTACAATCAAGCATCAACTTCCTACAACAAGATATATTCAATTGTTTAGCTGTTTCCTCAAAATTTTCTACCCTTTTTTAAGTTGCTGTCCAATAAGCAACTCTGTCTCTAATCTTTGCAACCCCTTTAGCAATTACATTCAAACCATAATTTACTATCAAGTTTAAAATATGGGTTGAACAACACATATGAAATAATTTTCCACCCAATATTAATGAACTTGAAGATATGTTATCCAACAACATTTTTATCATGGCATCATTAGTAGAACAATTGTCTACAATTAAAGTAGATAACTTACAAATAACATTCCAGTCAACACATCAAAGAGGGATTCAGCAGTATGTGGGCATGGGACATATATAAACCTAATACAAACAAAAAAAATTAATTCATTTAATCACAATAATTAAATTACATCAATAATTGTTAATTTTTTTGTGTGTGCATAAAATCAAGTTAAGACAATACCTTATAATTCTACTCTGCAGCATCCAAGAATCATCAATGAAATGTGCAGTAACAACCATATATCCTCTCTTTTGATGAGAAGAAGTCCACAAATCAGTATTACAGCAATTATGCTTTTATTATTGTCCAACAATTTCATTGTTTTAACCTTTTCGATATCAAAAATCTTAAATATATCATTTCTAATGGTGTTTCGGGACAAAGGTTTGAATAATGGTTGGAGTGCAGTAGTGAAGTTCCTAAACCCCTCATGTTCAACAATACAGAGAGGATATTCATGCAAAAGGATCATATTTGCAAGCTCTCTCCTTGCAAATTCTGGATCAAAATGGTATGTCCCTAGGGTTATTTTTCCATCGGTGGTTTTGTTAGCACTCAAGAAAGATTGTCGTATGTCTTTTTGTTGTCGTATTGGACATATCTTAATATAATCATGCAAATGTCTTGTCCCATTTTTACTAGCTGCACCTAATTTTTTACCACAATGGTTGCACAATGCCTTGTCTTTCCCATCAACTCTTTGTTTTTTAAAATCTTTCCACACAACAGATCTCAATTTTCTTTTAGAGTTTACAGGCTAATCACATATAAGGGTACTTGACTCTACATGGTGTTGGTCTGTATTTTCAACATTTAAAGGTATTGGGTTTTCATTGTTATTTGGTAGTTCTTGACTCTGTTCTAGTGATATTGTCATATTCACTTGTTTGATAAAAATTGAAAATGAATTTTAGTACTTTAACACATAAAAGTAAACAAATATTATCAACTAAAATGCTTTGTACGTACAAGGCTAGATAATTTTTTTATACCAACCAAATGTTAGAACTAGCCTAAAAAGATGCAAAAACACTACTAAACAAATATGAGAATATATAGATTTATGAATAAGAAACAAACAATGGATTGGGTTTTAATCAATAAATAATAGAGAAAAAATTGAGATTGTTGTGAATGATCATATTATCAAACACAAAAGAAAAAACTGGAGAAAGAGACTTGAAACTTAATCCAAAAAATTCATACGTCCAAAATTAATAACATAAAACAATTCATCATCATCAAGTTAACAATTAGTAAAGTAGAATAAATAAGAAAGAAAAAAACACACCTGCTGCTTGTTGGACTTGGGACTTGGGACTTGGGACTTTGATTGAAAGATGGAAGATAGAGTGGAGTACTAGAGAGTCAAAAAGTTTGAAAATCTAATGTGGGGTATATTATATATAATGTTTGGAATGAATCAAAGTTTCACTAGAAAGAAAAATAGGGAAAAACAAAAGAGAGGGAAAAAATAGAGGGAAAAAGTGGTGAAAGATTTCATTGAAAGTTAAAGTTTAATATAAATATAAATATAAATATATATATATATATATATATATATATATATATATATATATATATATATATATATATATATATATATATATATATAATGGGTACGGGTACAGGGCGGGGCAGGGATTGAGAATCCCAAAACCATACCGAAAATAAATCGGGTATCAAAAAAATTACCATACCCATACCATAATATAAATCGTAGTCACTAAACCTGCCCCTAACGGGTCGAGTCCCCTGATCAATGGGTAATTTTGACATCCTTAGATTTGACGAGCATTAAATGTGTTAACTTAGCATTTATGCACTTGATATTTACATAGGTTGTATTCTCTTCATTGTGATTAAAGCCTTGTGACTAAGTTGCTTAGTGCGCAAGCAAGTAGGTCTAGAATCGCTATTAAAAGCCCGTTGGGTAGAGTGGAAGGGTTAGTGACCAAGAATAGTTGAGGTCAATCTAGGTTGTAAACTTTCATTCAAGTAGTGGATTTGAGGACTGTGTTTGGCTAGCATATTAGCCCGTGAGTTTTTCCCAGTCGTGGGTTTCTCACGTAAATCAATCAACGTGCAATTTATTGTTTTCCGTGCATATATTTAGTTGATTGTATTTTAATTAGATTGGGTGTTTTATTGAATATTGACTAATCAAGAAAAATCGGTAATTAACTTGATTAAAACCAACTCCCCCACCCCCCCTCCTAGGTATATTTAGACACACCTTAATAGTTTCAAACATCCATGTGCATGAGAGAGTTACGGTTCGTAATCCAAAAAATAAATTTGAATTCAGAGTTCGAAGGCTAGAGAACGGTCGAAGAACGTGAGAGGTACGCGTGGAAAGAGAAGAATGGCAAAAGCCATTTTGTACCCCTTCCCCGTGGAGGCGCGTGGCCACCATAGGAAGGAGACTCATCTGCCCCCGTGTGGCCACGCGCCTCCACGAGGAGCTGATGTGGAGTGGTGCATATGGCTGCCCATTTTGCCCTTCTCTTATTGTCATCTCTCTCCTTTAAATATCCTCTCCCTCTCATTTTCGAATTTGAAGAAGAAAATGTGCAGAAACTTTTCTTAGAATTCTCACAACCTCAAAACACCATATGTCACTCATTTCTTATCCACTTTGAGTGATTTAAGTTGGAGACATCTATCTTCTCTAAGTGATTTGGAAGCAAAACATTCAAGTATATTTGGTGTCCAACATCAAATTCATGAATGCACATAATTTGTCAAGGTATTTGTTTATCTTTTGGATTTCTTTGATTATAATGCTTAAATACCTTAGGTCTTGATACTCACTTTTTGTGTCATTACCAAATTGCAAATTCAAAAAATGTTTATAAGAAATTCCTACGCAATGTGCTCTAAGTTTTGAAAACTAGTAAAGCAGTAAGCTAAGGATTCGTTCCATATGGATTAGGTTAGATTAATCGATTTGCGATCTAATATAAGTTAGTCTAACTAATGTGCAAGAAAATAAGTCATGGTAAGTTGGGTAGTATATGGTTTGAGAAACCATCAAACAATGCATGTAAAGTAAATGACAAGAATATAAAGAGAATATGAATGAAGATAGGACTCAAATACCAACAACAAAGATAAGAAGAAGTCTAGGGAAATGATAGAGTAGCTAATGGACTTTTGAGCAATTCATACATGCTTCATTAACGTATGATCCACACAATCAATGACCAATCTCATTCGGAAGTGTGTTTGGTCGTGGGTACTAAACCAAACAACTTCCCACCAAAATGCCTAACCAATTAAGGAGAGAGGGTCAAGATGGGATCGGTTAGTGACGATCAAAGGCCTAGGCAATTGCGGTTGATATACCCTCTAACAACCTACCCTATTCACTATGTGCTACAATCAATTAAGTGTGTCAATAACTCAATCAATTTTATCACAAATAAATCCTACAACATATTGCAATCAACAAGTGTGTCAATAACTTAATCAATCACATAAGAGCAAGATCTAATTAAAAAGTTAATAGAACTATAATTGTGTAAACATAATATTTAAAGCTTTAACAAATACTCATTGTCCAAGAGTTTGTCAAATCATCCCCCTAGAATGGGGGTTCAATTACACATAATCACAAACAAAGAACGGAAGTAAAATGTAGAGAAATAACCCATGAGTCTCTCTTGTAAGCTTGATCCTTCCTTGAGCTTCCTTGTTGATCTTAGTGTAAAGATTGGGTGATAAGGATATGTCTATATAGGTGGAGTCAAATGAAAAGTGACAAAGGAAATAGAGGTAGACGATGGGTAGAAATGAGTGATTTGGGTGAAGTAATCTAAATGTTTATTGATGAGATTGGAGAGGAGAAATGGTGGGATTCGGAAATTGCTAGGCAATCAGACCTGGTTTGCTACACATCTTCACGATTGCTTCCATGGCAACTTTTAGAGGCGAAGCTTGAGGGCGAAATCACTGGACGTTTTTGCTGCGGAGCTCGCCGTGGCGAAAGGTGAAAGTTGAACTGCGACACTCACTAGACACTTCTTTACGGTGGCTTCTCAGTTTGGATGATGGCGAAAGTGAACCACGAAGCTCTCCAGACCAAATTTCGCAGCTATGGATCATGGTGATTTGGTGAGCCGAAAAAGGACCCATACGGTCGCATTGAATCTGGCAATCATTTAGACCAGAAATCGCCTAGAAATAAGGTGAGAAATGGTCACATTCCGACGGCTGCTGCAACTAGGGTTTGCTGGTTCGTTAATGGTCTGAAGCTGGAGGTTGAAGATGAAGATGGGGTGTGTTTAGTAGTGGGCCGGGGTGCATTTGGGTTTAAAAATGGTGAGCTCACCACACTGGATTAATTAGCACCTAATTGGGCCTTTTGCCTTGGGTATCAGTTTTGGGTCACACTGATTTGTGCCCAGCGCCTATTCAATTGAAACGCACCATTTAAATAATTAAGGTGGAATGGGCTGCTTATGTGGCAAATTACAATTTGGCCCTTGTACTCTTATAAAATCTCAATAAATTCAATATTTCCTCAACTGTTACACTTTTGCCCCTGATTTCTCCAAATTACTACAATGCCCTTGAACTTTATAAATACCTGAAACACTTGATTCACATAATTAAATTATGGGATATTGCCTGAGAATAAGCACAAAGAATAGGAAATGAGGGTCAAAATGTAACACAATTTTGGCACAATCAGGTTTTCCTCCTATATTAGTGTATGTGACTTGAACAAATATTGATAGAAGTAGAGCTTCAATTGAAAGCTTATTGTGCTTAATTTGAAACTTGAATGTGAGTTAGGTTTTTCATAAAACCTATGTTTTCACATGCTTGTGAGTTGTACTGTGATTAGCTTGTTATCTAGGATTATTTGTGCTTTAATTGAGTGTATTTGAATGATTGATAGTCCTTACATGAGTTATGTCTCTTTAATTGAACATATTTAGGATTAGCACAATTTATTATATATTTAGAGTCTATTAGGATTCAATTGTTTGATTTGTGAATATGTGCTCTAATTAATTACTAGAGGACCTTATTGATCATATCTCATATCTCTAGTATTTTAGTTTTAGTTCTAAAGTCTTGAATATGTGCTTCATGAACATGTTTATCTCAAGCTTTAGTGACATGAATTAAATCTAGGATTAAAGTGTGTTTTTGGTGATTTGGCATGCTCTAGGTTTTTTGCTCATGTATAAGATCTAGACTACTTTGATTTGTGTACTTTGATGCCTATGTCTAGTTCTTCATGAAGTATACCTAATCCATACATTTCATATGTACATGCATCATTTGTATGATGACATTCATATTTGAATTATAAACTAGAAAATCATACATTGTGTGCTCATTGTTTATTTCTAGTTTCCATAGGATGGATTGATCACATATTCTATGTTGCATATGTTTGCATTAGCATACATTTATCACTTAGGAAGTCCTTGCAAACGGCATGAAGTCTTGACTTGGATGTGTTCCAAATAGTCTAGCAAGGAAAGTCTTGGCTTGGATGTGTTGCAAGTAGTCAAGCAAGGAAAGTCTTGGCTTGGATGTGCTCCAAGTAGTGAAGCAATGGAAGTATTAACTTAGATATGTTCCGGATAAGTTAAGCAAGAAGTCATGGCTATGATGCATTCTGGATAGTTATGCAAGGGAAACTTTCTAGAGACATGTGTTGTCTTGGACAGAAAGTTAGCTATGTCTCTTTTATTGGAAGGCCCGTAGGTAAGGTAGAAGTAGAGTCCAAAAGGGAGTGTATCATGTGTTGATCACTCATGAGGAATTTCTCTCTGTCATCAAATAAAAGATAGTTGGCCGGTAGTTATGGATTCAATCCATGGATATTTCTTCTACGGAGGTTTTACCAGGTTAAAAAAGATCTTGTGTTAATTCTTCCTATCCCTGCCTCTTTTATATTTGTATATGTGTTTAGTTGAATCTTGTTTGAATCATCATCTCTAGATATCTTTGTAAACAAGATTTTATAAAGTGTAAAATGCAAACACTCAATTGATCTAAGTTGTATTTGTCTCTTGTATCTTTGTAGTGTTTGAACATTGTATCTTGTGAAGTTCTATATCAAGTTGTAAAGTTATATTTAGTGAATTTACATTGTAATATTCAAAGTACAACTTGTGGAATTTGCTTTGCATTGAATATACTTGTATATGAGATACATTGTTTCTTGTTATATGTTTGTAGACTAAGGGTGTTGTTTTGAGCTTACATGTGATAGTTGTTATCTAATAACAATCGAATTAGAGGTTAATTTGTATGATCACCAAGCTAGTGGTTGAATTAGTATCGAAAAAGTTTTAAATATAGAGTGTCAACCTATTCATCCCCCCTATGTTGTATAGTATAACCTTGTAAGTATTTCACTTTTATTACAAATCTATCAAATATGTTTCATTCTTTGGTTTAATTGATTTCAAGAATTGATTTGTTTTAGAATGTACATTCCTCTCTTTGCAAGTTGTTTGAGAAATTATTTTAGTAGATTAACTAGGTACACACTCTACTTGGTTTCTAAAATACTCAATTGAATGGAAGGATTGAGCAAGAGTACACTCCTGAAGCAAAATCCAAACTCTATAATCTCAATTTTTATCTAATCTTAAATGGGTGGTCAATATTATACACTCTAGATTGATCATTTGTGAGAGGTTAAGAATCAACACTATACACTCTAGGTTGGTTACTTTATGAAGAGATTAGTCCCTTATTTGATAGATCATAGATGTGCATTCATGGAAAATCCCAATTGAGTGGTCAATCCTATATACTCTAGGTTGATCACTTATTAGGGAAAATCTCAAGTGAGTGGCCAATACTATACACTCTATATTGGTCATTTATGAGGGATAAATAATCAATCCTATACACTCTAGGTTGATTACGTAAGCTTAATGTACACTCATGAGAGTTTTTAATTTGCCCATTATTCACTTGTTGGATCCATCAACTCCTTAGCCTTTATTACCATATATTCACATCATTTGCATTTTTAGTTTTTAATCTCAAAAAACAAATCATTATCATTTTACTTCTACACTTAACTAGTATTATAGTATTAGTTTGATCATTGCTATCCAACGATCTCTACGGACGATACCCGACTTGCCACTTTACTTGTTTGTGAACATTTGAGGCATTGTTGCGGTTTATAAATTTTGTTTGACAAGCACTTTTACATATACAAAACGGCACTTGTCAGTATCAGAGCGGGTCGTTAAAAGGCAAGTAACAATATTCGGGATACATTCATGGCAAATTGCTAAGTTTTGGTGTCATGGTAGTTCTAGAGGATACAATGACCGAATGCGCCTCTAACTCTAGGCCAGCTCTACTCAAAGGCTACAACTATGGGTTTTGAAAACTTCGAATGAAAATGTATATATGCTACATCAATGAGAGAGCATGGATGATGGTTGAAAAAGATTACTTCCCTTCGAACAAGATGCTTGAGGATGGGTCAGTTGTTCCTAAGACTAAAAGTGAGTGGTATACTAATGAGTTCGATTTGGCTAGATGGCATCATCGGGCAGTGAATGCCATATTTGGTGGTGTGGATAGTCACCAATTCATCTACATCTAAAATCTAGAAACCGCTAAGGAAGCTTGGGATGCTTTTCAAGTAACCAATGAAGGAACCTTGGCGGTAAGGAAATCTAGACTTCAAATGCTTACTTAATAGTTTGAGAGCTTGCAAATAGGTGAAGAAGAAAAGTTTCAAGACTTCGAATACAAGCTTCTTAGTATCTCTAACCAATGCCAAGTACTTGGAGTGCCTATCTCCCTGAGCGTCTAAATTGGAAAATCTTGAGATCATTACCTAAGAGGTTCAAGGCCAAAGTGATTGCTATAAAAGAGAGCAAAGATGTGGAGTGCATGAGTGTTGATGAGTTGCTCGGGTCACTACAAATGTATGAAATGAGCCTAAAATCCAAAGCTAAAAGCAAAGGTGTAACACTCAAGGCAATTGAGGAGAAAAGCGAAGATGATTATAAGGAGATGGCTTTAATGGTTAGGAAGTTCAAGAAGTTTATTAGAAGAGGAGCCAAGCCTAGTGGCCATGAGTTTAAAGGGAAGGAAGTCAAGAAACCGTCTACTCCAAGGGATGAGAAGGATAGCAAAGCCAAGGGCAAGACTAAAGTCAAATGGTTTGAGTGTCAAGGTTTTGGACAATATGCCTTGGATTGCGTCAACTAGAAAAGCAAAGAGGACAAGAAAGGCAAAGCCATGGCGGCTAGTTGGAGTAACGAGAGCTCAAGTGATAAATCCTCTAGTGAAGAAGAACAAAAAAACCACCATAATCTAAACCAGAAATTGAAAATCAATTGAGATAAAGCCGGAAATTGAAAAACAGAAAGTGAAACATTGTTCCATATCAACACCATAATCCATAAACCACCATCTTCTAAACCAAAACCCACCACCATCCGTCTTAATTACCACCCCACCAATAGCCACCCCAAACCTAAACCCAACATCTCTGTCTTTCCACCAAAACCAATATGCAACCCACAGTGGCCACCGCGACGGCCACCCTTCTGTCAAAGGAAAGAAGAGGGAGAAGAGAGATGGTAAGAGAAAGAGAAGGAGATAGGAGGCGAAAGGAGATCGAGCAGTAGGAAGGAGATCAATAGAGGTGAGAATGAGGAGATTGAGAGCGGTGGTTGGTGTGATTTCGGTGGGTTTGGAGTAACAATGGTGGTGGTGGCTAGGGTTTGGTGTTTAAGTTTAGGTTAGGGATTGGTTATTAGAGAAGATGATGATAGGAAGATGACGATGATAAATATGGGATTTGGGTGTTTGAGTTTAGATTTTTCTTAAGAAAATATATTATTAAATCTGATCAACTCCACACCAAAACCAAAATCTGTAATCTAAGAAAATAATTGATGAGGCTCCATTAATGAAGGTCTTGTTTGATGTTGATGGAGCTTTTAAAAGAGATCTGGAAATTTCCAGAATCTCTTCAAGCTTTTTTTTTTTTTTTTTTTATCCTTTTCTGTTTATTTTTTTATTTTATTTTTATTTTGATAAAACTAGACTGACCTAAGGGGAAAAAGTATCACAAGCGACCATTTACTGAAAAACCCCTAGGCAATATCCATATATATAAATGATAGAAGAAAAATAAAGAGTAACAACAACCAAATAAGAACAAAATCCAGGGGGAAAATAGCCCCAAACTTATAGTGACATGCAAGCCATACCAAAAAGAAACATAAAGCATCATGAAAACCAAAAAGACTCCCGGCCCATGTAGACTTTGCCAATCAACGAGGAACAGAACGACAGGGTGGAGAACCACCAAGAATTTGCATCCAGCTCCAAAGCATGTTTAGACAAGGCATCCATAACCTGATTGCCCTCCTTGTGAAAATATGGAACACCTAAAAATCCATCTGCGAAATCTGGAAGATACAACGTTGCCACAACTGACCAACCTGCCAAGGAACCTGTTTAGAGTGATAAGAGAGCAATTAAACCACATAAGAAGAATCACTCTCAAGCCAGATCCGACGCCACCCATACATCCAAGCAAAATTAATTACTAGAGAAGCCGCAAGAAGCTAAGCCTCAAACGCAAACATTTGCCCATGAAGGATAGCAAAACAACCCTTCACAAAAGCCCGATAATTACAGAAGACTCCCCTACAACCTCCAACTCCTAGAGAACTCAAGGCAGCACCATCTGCATTGACTTTGATCCAACTAGGAGCCAGAGGCGACCAAACTCTTGATAAACAGGGCTTTAGTAGGACGACCACGAAGACCGAACGTCAAAGAATCATACGATCATCCACACAATTACGCATACAACCAATCTCTAGGTGATTAGCATTAGAAACCACACGCCAAACCAGAGAAAGAGTAGACCTGAAATCCACCGATTTACCTTCAAAGATCCACTGATTACGGGCAAACCACACACTCCAAACCACTGCATGGATAAAGGCCTTCCACAAAACCCTGACCTATTCACTAAACAAAACCGACATGGCCTTCAAGAAAAAAGAATTCCAAGAGTCAACAGAACCACACCGCTGGAAAGCCGAGAAAACAGTTTCCCAAAGAGCAACCGCCATGAGTACTAGAGGAAAAGATGATCAGTCGACTCACTACTAATACCACAAGCACTGCACTAGGAAGCCAATTAAAATCCAAACCTACACAAGCGATCCTTCATGGGGAGTCTATTCAATAAAAGATGCCAGGTCAACACCGAACGGGATGGTGGAATAAAATGAGACCAAACATCTCTCCACCAAGGGACTTGAGGAGAGTCATGAATGAACCGGGAGTAAGTTGCATTGGAAGAAACTCAACCATCCCAAGAATGAGCCTAAACCAGAGAGTCCGCGATAGGGGTAATCGCAACCCGATCAATCCGAAAATAGAGATCTGGGAAGTGGGCTCGAAAATAATCGTCAAGAACCCACCTACCATCCTGAATAAAATCAGAGACCCTCGCCCGAAGAGGACTAGCAAAGTAATCTTCTTTTTAATTAATTTGTTTGATAATTGATTTATGATAGAGCTTTTCCAAATCTCTTCAATTTTTTTAATTTTTTTTACTTATCTTTTTTTTTTTTTTTTTGAAAGGAATTATCTTGTTTTTTTAAAAAACAATTTAATTATTAAATACCGCATCAACTAAAAAGAAGGGCATTTTGGTCATTTTATCCAAAAGTTATAATAAGCTTCAGTCAAGACGGTTGACTGACGGTGGTCAACTCAGTCAAGTGGAAGTTTGTTTCATTTTGGCAAAAGTTGCCACTTAGTGTAATATTGCATAACCTCTTGAAAAATATGTGCAATTTTCCCTTCTTTTAATGTTTAATGGTGGCTATTGAGAAGTAGGGTATTCTTAGGTCAATGTTACTCCTTAAAAATAAATAATAAAAATAAATTGGTTAATTAGAAGAAGAAAAAAATTAAAAAAAAAATTGGACTTTTAACAAAAAACGAAGTCAAAAAAAGTTGGAAAAAAAAAATAAAAAATCAGACGGTGTTTAATTAGATTGCTTGTTCAAATGGAGTAATGGACCTGTCTCAAATGTTTATTCTGGGCATGAAAACCCAACAAAATTATTTGGCCCACCAGTTTTAAAGCATAGATTTCCTTCTAATGCCAAGCTTCTCTTCAACTTTGTATATGTATATAAATAGCAATTTGCAGTCAGCATTCGATGCAAGTTTTTATTTTATTATTTTATTATTTTTTATTTATTTTTTAAGTCTAACATCTCACTACTACAAAAATGTTAAAAGACATCGGTTATTTACATCGGTTTTTAGATAACCGATTTAAAAAAACTTATTTCTTAAATATTGTGGTTTAAAAAGACAACGGTTTTTGGGAAAACCGATATGGATTTATTTTCCAATAAGAAATCGGTTTTCCTTAAAACCGATGTCTTAAATATTACTGTTTGAAAAGACAACGGTTTTTTGGGAAAACCGATATGGATTTTTTTTCCAATAAGAAATCGGTTTCCATTAAAACTGATGTCTTAAATATTGCGGTTTGAAAAGACAACGGTTTTTGAGAAAACCGATATGGATTCAAAAGCAAAGTTCTACTGAAATTCAAATCTGACCTATGTCCACATTCAAGTGCGCATCTCTAAACATACTCAACGTTATTTGCTCAAATTTTGACACACGAAATTAGACATGCAAACAAACACTTTTCATTCAGAAAATATTCCAAAAATCGATTTGGAAAAGTGTGAAAACGAGCGATGAAAACATCTCACTCGCTGGTCTGCGTTGCTTCTGACCTTTGACTGAATAATTGATCATAACTTTCAAAATACCACGCAAAAGTTTACGTTCTTTATATCGTTGGATTCGAATCGAAAAATTGAAGAACCCAACATGGACGAAAAAATTTATTTTCTTTCCAAAAGATACTGTTTTAAGGAAATATTTTGTACAAAAATTGATCATCTCCAATCGCTTCTGACCTTTGACTAAATAATTGATCATAACTTTCAAAATACCGCCCAAAATTTTACGTTCTTTATACCATTGGATTCGTATCGAAAAATTAAAGAATCTAATGTAGACAAAAAAATTTATTTCCATGCCAAAAGATATAGTTTTAAGGAAAATTTTTGCACAAAAATATCTCCAATCGCTTCTGACCTTTGACTGAATAATTGATCATAACTTTCAAAATACCGCCCATAATTTTACGTTCTTGATCGGACTTTTACAAGTACCGAAATTCCACACTTGGAATATACAAATCGAATGAGATGTAAAATGGCAAGCAGGATCGTTCCTCAGGGAAAGGGAGGATATTTGGCTATAACTAAGCTATGTACACTAATCTAAACTACGTGCGGAAAAGTAAAATTCATTGTTGGTTTGAAAATTGTTTTAACAACTAAACTAAATGAAATTAATCAACTTAAAACAAGTAATGAAAGTGATAGGTGTGATAAATGATGATGGATATTGGGGAATTGAGTTGACAACTAAAAGATTTCTTAATGTAATGAACTAGTCCAATTAAGCACTTTAATCCAACTCAAGATTTGTTCTTAAATTGATTTAACTCAATACTATTCAAATTCAAACCTTGACTCAAGTAAACCCTACTATGAGTCTTGGCAAGAATACATGTTCAAGCTCCTACTAAAGTGAACCGCACTACAAGTATTTACCCAAACAAAATTCTCAAGAACAAAATTAAGGTCTTTTACAAGGTAAAACATTCAAATCACATATATTCAATTTCATGGATACTAAAGGTTGGAGAGTGAGTTGAAAGCCATTCTAACTCTAAACCACAACCTTCATATGTGAACCACTTTACAAACAAGCTAAATTGAGCCCCAATATTAACTTAGTAAAGTAAAATGGCAACTTCAATGCAATGAAAATAGAATATACCAAGAGAGGATTCTATAAATACATGACTAGTTCAAATACATAGGATCATCACATAAGTTGTCTCATCAATTCCCCAATATAAGGGTTTAGTTACACATAGTGGAAATATAAATAAAGAGAGCAAAGTTGTAGAGAAAACCCATGATGGCCATCACAAGTCTTCTTGTTCCTTGATGTGCTTGAGATTCCCTTGACCTTGGTGAATCTCCTTTTCTCTCTTCAATAAATTCCCAAGATGAGGTGGAAGAATGTTGGTGGGATTAATTAATGGTGAGATGTTGGTTAGTGGAGGTAAGGAAGGGTTAGAGAGAGGTTAGAGAGAGGTTAGGGTTTCATGAAAGGTGGGGGGTGGATAAGGGAAGGAGAAAAAGGGGATATATATATATATGTGGTCCCATGAGATAGGGTTGAAATCCCGGTGCTACTGACGTGGCGCGTGATCGGTGGTTTCAAACGGCGGCCAGGCCGCCAAATGGAAATCGGAGCTACTGGAATGGATCGGCGGTCGAGTTCTGGCCGCCGTTTGGACCTGATGCTTCTGGTGGAAAACGGCGGTTTCAATCTGCGGCCAGGCCGCCGAATTGAACTGCCGATTGCTTCTTTTCTTGCCAAATGACCGTTTTGCCCCCGAAAACTCTCCTTTTGCCGCTTTTAGCCCAAAATTACCGAATTCCTTCATTCATCAACCCAGAATCGAAAAAGTACCTGTACAATCAAAATCGAGCCATAAATTTCATGAATTTACTCGAAAGTTAATCATAAGTATCGGAAATAAGGGGTGTATTTCTATATATGTAATGGCTCGATCAGTTCTTTATACCGTCAGATTTGTATCGAAAAATCGAAGAACCCAACATGGATGAAAAAATTTATTTCCTTGCCAAAAGATACATTTTTAAGGAAAAAGTTTGCGAAAAAATATCTCCAGCAGAACACAAAACCACACAAAAAATGAAATGAAAAATAAACCCACCAATAAATTTTTTTTAATATATGTTTGTAGTAGAAATTAGAATTTTGATTAGTTGAGTAAATTTAAATTTATCAAACAAGTTTATTATTATTATTATTATTATTATTATTCATTTTTTTTATTTCTAACAACTCATATAGGTTATATATAAATATTGTGCAATTGTTAACACATCAAATCTTATAGTCAGGCGGTAAAGGCTTACCACTTTGACTTTGAGGTTGCAAGTTCAATTCCTCATAATGACAATTAATTCTCATTATTATCAGAGGTGGGGTTGGTCGGATAGCGGGATTAATCTTCTTAATACATCAATTTTACGTCTCAGTTTTTAAATCTGTTTTATATATAACCGATGTGTTTTCACGTGTTTTTACATCGGTTTTAAAAATTTGAAAAACCGATTAATTTGAAAAACCGATTTCTTCCATGTAAAATAACCAATTTCTTTTGCTTTTTTTGTAGTAGTATCTATTAGTCCAAGGATCTTGCCGTCGGGACCTGGCAAAGATCAACCGCTACAACCACAGGTCAAAAAACAACTCTCACCACATGAAGAGGGCTTCACACACTTTATGATTTTATGGATATATAAGGATGAGATCCTCAATCACGAATTTGAAGGGAAGTGCACTGTTAGGAGTGGATGTGCCTATACGAGCTTTTAAACTTTGATTCTTTAGTAATTTGATTTTTTTTCTTTTCAAATTAATCTGGATGTGCCTATTACCTATACAAGCTACGAGTGGATGTGCGTATATAAGATATTATTTCCGATGAAGACCGACGGCTTGTTACCGTCGAAAATACACATTTAAGAAGGCTTTATTATATTTCCGACATCTTCTGGCCCTCGAAAAACCTTATTTCTGTTAGTGGTTTGAACGAGGGGAAAAAATCAGAGTAAAAATAAGATTAAGTTCATGCATTTTGGGGTTGATGACAACTTGCTTAATTCTCTTCTCAAAAATCAGTTTGACTAGGGGGCACCTTGAACATTGGATTTACAGCCGAAATGTTAGATCCAATATAAGAAATTTACCAAAAGCACTTTTGGAATAAGTACATAAAAAGCATATATAGTTACTGGAAGCCATGAACATCAACTTAAATTAGAAGCAATATTATAGGGCAGACAGACATTCCATCCAAGAAAGTCACAAACTTCTTCCGTTAATTACACCCTTTTCAACACCTTCTTAAACCCTAAAAATCTGGTCAAACTCAAACATCTTATATAATATTTTATGATATGTATATATTTTGGTTTAATATATAATTATTGTATGAACTATCATTGCTTTGTATTCACATAATTTAAAATTATTTTGGCTTATTAATGTATATCACTTTTCCTAAAAATTGGTTAAGTAGGAAGTGAAAAGGACAGTATAATTTACAGTATATAGTAATCAGCATCACGGACAGTGGAGCTTCAATTACCACTATTTGAAGTCTTTGTAGGGGCGACAAGATGAGTTTTGCTCGGTGTAAGCACTTCACACATGCATCCAAGGTTCGAGTCATACCCACTTTCCCTAAATCCCGAAATATTGTAATAATTCAAAAAAAAAAAACTTTGCAGAGGCAATGTTCTATGCACTTCACCTTTTAGTTCAAATGATATGAACCTCTCATTTCACATTATTCACTACAAAAAAAATGGTCTTTTCTGACGGCTAAATGCCGTCGGAAATATGCCTTTCTGACGGGAAAAGGCCGTCGGAGGCCGCCGCAAATACTCTTGTCAGAAATAACTATTCACTGACGAGTTTTCCGACGGCCATGGCCGTCGGAAATAATGAAAATGCCGTCGGTAATAGTGATTCAAGGTGGTCAAAATTATTTGTATTTCTAACGGCTTTACTGCTATTTCCAACGGATTATTGCCGTCGGAAATAGTAATTAAAGGTGGTCAAAATTACTTTTATTTCCGACGGCTTATTGCCGTCGGAAATAGTCAAATTATTAAAAAAATAGCGTGACTCGACTTGATAGTCACCACGTCACTTGTCACGTGCCACATCACCCAGCATGTGGCACTATAAATCCTTGAAATTCATGTGGCTTGAACCCTTGACCTGGATGACAGTAAGGGTTTCCCTTACCATTTTGCTATAACCTTATATCTGATATGTTTTGCATATTATTTATATATAAGCTATTGATATGTTTGTATACTATGTAATTACGGTAAATATAATTTTTTGTATACTGTTGAGATATTGTTTTTTAAAATAATATTTTATTAAAATTATTAGAGTTCTTGTTGACAGTGAATTTTGGATACATTTATTTAACACATACAGTGATACATTTAAAATATTGACCTACAAGTCATATTTTTTGTGTAGTGTTATAAATTCAGTAATGCTACACATCCCACCTAAAATCCCACATTTTTCATCCCACTACATGTGGCATGTGGCATGTGGCATGTGGCATGTGAGATGTCAAATGGTGAGTGGATACATGGGGTAGGTGAGATAAATCATCATTAATATGTATCCACTTACAATTTGACACCTCATATACCACATGTAGTGGGATGAAAAATGTGGGATTTTAAGTGGGATGTTTAGCATTATTGTTATAAATTACATACATTCCATTATAATTTATTAACAGTAATGCTACACATCCCACCTAAAATCCCACCTTTTTCATCCCATTACATGTGGCATGTGAGGTGTCAAATTGTGAGTGGATACATGAGGTAGGTGAGATAAATCATCATTAATGTGTATCCACTTACAATTTGACACATCACATGCCACATGTAGTAGGATGAAAAAGGTGGGATTTTAGGTGGGATGTTTAGCATTATTGATTTATTAAATAATATTTTAATAATAAATTATTTATTTATTCCATGAAATTGAGGTCAACAAAGCAAAGACTATTTCCAACGGCCTAAATGCCGTCGGAAATAATGTATTCCTTTTTTATTTTCAAATGGAACGAGACTATTTCCGACGGCATTAAGGCCGTCGGAAATAGTGTATTCTTTTCTTTTTTTTTCAAATGGAACTAGACTATTTCCGACGGCATTGAAGCCGTCGGAAATAATGTATTAATTTTTTTTCTTTTCAAATGGAACATGACTATTTCCGACGGCATGAAGTCGTCGGAAATAGTGTATTCCTTTTTTCTTTTGAAATGGAATAAGATTATTTCCGACGGCATTGAGGCCGTCGGAAATAGTGTATTCGTCGGAATTGAGAACAAAATTGACGGTTTTTTCGACTATTTCCGACGGCCTTTTGGCCGTCAGAAATATGGTATCATATTTTTACTCATTTCCGACGGCACTGTAATGGCCGTCGGAAATGGTACCATTTCCGACGGCAATTAGCGCCGTCGGAAATAGTTCGTCACTAATAGACTTTTTTTTTTTGGTAGTGATTGGTGGGGAGTTTGATTCTCAACATGGACATCTTACAATTGTTATTTGTAGATACTAGATAGTTTTATCTATAATATTGTTGAAGTAAATATTCAGACTGCGGACGTAGTACTTGACTCGGCAAACCCCTAATTTGTTCGGTGTCAGATTTCAAATAACAAAAATCAATGTTCTTTTGGTGTGATGAACTTCATAGTTTAATATGAGATTTGGATGCATATAATTTCATCATACAAATAGTGTTCATTGACAGATTCCAAAAGTATAATTTGACACTTCGATTTTGATCCATTCATCTTGAATCAAAATATATAAATAGGTTTCTTTTGAGAATATATTTATATAAACATTTAAGTAAAACTAAATTTAATCCTTCAGAAAAAAAAAAAAAAAAAAAAAAAAAAAGTAAAACTAAATATAACAAATTGAAAATCCACTACATTATATTGTTAAATTGATACTAGCTAAATCCTTTTCAATCCTAATGAAAATGAGATTCGATCCCGAAATCTTTTATATAATGACAAGAAAACTTATCATCTAAGATAAAAACATTATTGGTTCAAAAAATATATAAAAGCATTATTGATTATATATGCTCATCTCACATGGTTAAATTTTAATTGAATATGTCATGTATAAGTAATTATATAAGATAATTAGCAATTATGGCAAACTAGATAGCAACACAATCATAACAAAATCCATTGGTTATCATTATTATTTCACCTTCCACTAATCTTATGAAATATAATTGATCCAGAAGCTAATTGTTTGTACATATATATACCATCTATTTTAAATCTCAAAAAGAAAACTTTAATCCTAATCATGTGGGTCACAATGATATATATTTTGAAGTAATAAATCTAGGGTTTATTGGAAAGGGAAAAGACTCGAACCCACACCTCATACATGGTGTAGATGTGAAAGGTTTACCACCGAACCAACATCATATCGTTGGGTCACAATGATATTTAAGACCTTAGAATTGAGAATTATATATAATAATTAATATTCATTAGTTTTAATTCAATGGTTCAAATAATCTAAAATTTTTAAAAATAAAATTCAATGACTTTCTATCAACTATTGTTACAGTTTTTGTATTAACTAGTTTTCTGATTATTTACTCTCCTTGAATAATATAGTTAAAGGGTTGTTACTTGTTACAAACTTATAATACAGACCAAAAGTCGTTAAAAATTCTTAAAATTTTAAGAAGTCATACTATACTGTTTGGTTATATGACTAGCTAGTTATTAATAATTAGATTCTAATTACCACTATCCACATAATTAGATTCTAATTACCAACGTTGAATGTGGCTTCGGTGGTAAGATTCAGTTTGATAATACTAATAAAAATAATTAGATTCTAATTCAAGCATTGAGAAAATTTTAAGGTTTGACAATTACAAAAGAATTTGGATCCTCTATTGATCTGATATTTTTCTTGATCTCACATAATCTCATAACACATAAACATTGCAATAAATGTGTGGTTAAGATGTGATTGGTTTCAACAACCAATCACAAGCTTTAAATAAATCAAGAAACATATCAGATCAGTAAAGGATCTAAATTCGTGGAGACCAGAGATTTTATTGGTCTAGATTTATTTATTGAGGAAATTGCATGAGATGATCAAAAAAATTATTGACTTATTATTTTTATCCAAAAGTTTATTTTTTATTATTCTTGTCACCTTTAGGCTTGAACTGACAAGTATACCCTTCCTTTTGTCTTTACTTCACCCAAAATTCCCCCCCAAAATTTCCCTCTCTTATTTCTGAAACCCTCCATTTTGTTTTTCATTTAAGATATTCTCTCTCTCTCTCTCTCTCTCTCTTTGTGTGTTGAAATTAGACGAACTGGGCAAGAGCAGAGCAGCTTCATTTATGGGCAAGACGAAGTGGCACCGACGGTGACAAGACGAAGTGGGACGAAATTTCTGGGCAAGAAATTTCTGTTGAAATTTTCTGCTGTGAAGATGAAGAAAACCACCGTGAAGAAGACAACCACCATCATCTGATTTCTGTTCGTTTCTGGGCAAGACGAAGTGGCAACAAGGATGACAAGACGAAGTGGGACAAAATTTCTAGGCAAGAAATTTCTGCTGAAATTTTCTGCTGTGAAGACGAAGAAAACCACCGTGAAGAAGACAACCACCATCATCTGATTTCTGTTCGTTTCTGGGCAAGACGAAGTGGCAATGACGGCGACAAGATGAAGTGGGACGAAATTTCTGGGCAAGAAATTTCTATTGAAATTTTCTGCTGTGAAGACGAAGAAAACCACCGTGAAGAAGACAACCACCATCTGAAATTTTCTGCTGTGAAGAATAAATTTCTGCTTATCTAAATTTCTTCTCACTAGTGCAAATTTATGCTCATTCTACAAATCTCCTTCATTTTTGTGTGTGTGTGTGTCTCTCTCTCTCTCTCTCTCTCATGAATTAGATCTGAAACCCAGCAACAATTTTGTTTGTGTGTGTGTCTCTCTCTCATGAATTAGACGTCTCTCTTGTGAAGTAGATCCGAAGCCAAACGACGTTCTTCAACGGTATGTATCCCAAATATGGTAATTAAATGAACTGACATGTAACTTCATTATTAACTGGCATGTAACTTCATTATCAACTGGCATGTAACTTATAGCATGTAAAACTACTGGAATTTTGTTTTGAAATCAGTCTTCCAGTAATTAAATGAATTGGCATGTAACTTAATTATTGATTGGCATGTAACTTCATGCATAAAGATCATAAACAGAATAGGGGCATTCATGAGAGAGAAGATTTCTAACTGCGTGCTTGTAAAGTTTTCTACAGTTATAGCGAGAGAAGATTTCCAAATTAAAGCAAGCTTGAACTATTATGCATAGACAAAAAAGCACAAAGATCCAATGAGTGAAGGATTTTATTCGAGCGGTCAAAGAAGAAAGATTCAAAGAAGAAAGCAAGCTTCAAGTCTGGTGTTTGTTCATTGAAGAAGTATTGGATTTAACTTCGCTTGCTTTTAACTTGTTATTTTTAATGTAAACATTTCATAAATAAGGTTTGAAGACACATACAATAGTATTGAATGAATGTATTTTTAAGATCAAATTTCAGTAATGTTACATGCCAATTGATTCTTAAGTTGCATGCCAGTTTATCCTTAAGTTACATGCCAGTTGATTCTTAAGTTACATGCCAAGTGTATTTTTAAGTTACATGTCAATGTATCCTTAAGTTACATGCCAATGTTGCTTGACCCGGACAAACATGGTCACAAACAAATCAAAATAAAGAAAAATATAATACTATGTTTATACATCCAAATGTGAAACTTCAGAGTATGAGTTCTACCAAGTATGCCAATTTAACAGGTTTTTGTTAGAATTTACAATAGGTGTAACGTGTTATAATTTTTCAAGATTACAAGGAGGAATAAATAGCACAAAATAATCGATTCTAATCAATTATAAAGCTAAAAAAAAATATAAAAAAAATGATGCCCGAACAGACATTTCAATGCTCATTATACTATCTGTCACGGGCTCTGTGGGCTCTGATTGTGTAACATTTTTCCTCCATTTTCATCCATTGAAATCCTACTCCAACCTGCATTTCTCAGGGAGAAGATCTTTGCTCTGTCAATCTTGTTTCCTCGAAAGCCTGTATACTTTGATGACACCATAGGCATGACAAGAATTGAAGATGCATTAATAGATTCCTCTGCATTAATAGAATTGCAGATGCATTAATAGCATGTATTGTGCAAGGCTGAAACTGGATAAATAGAGAGGGTTATTCATTTAACTCCAAAATTCAACCATTCTAATGGCTAGATTCATGAAATGATAACTATATTTATTGCAAATCTATCACGTCTGGTTCCCTCTAAATTCAAAACCATAGCATTGACCCTAGGGGCCTAGGTTGTTTCTTCATTGCGCTCATACAAAATATAGGGTACATGAAACACCTTAAGAATCTAAATAGTTCAACTATATATATATATATAGAGAGAGAGAGAGAACCTGAAACTCCTGAAAGTATATAAATCATGTACAAATAGAGAAGAAAGTCTAAGCAATCTGAAACATAGGAACTATAAGAATTGCATCGAACAGTGACAGTCCTTCATTTAACCTTGCCAACGGCAGAAGTATGAAAGCAATAAGATGTTAGATGAAATAATCTCCATGCCATTGTGAAACAGGAACAAATTACAAGCCATGAAAAACAACAGTAAGGATTAGGGAATTCTGCAATTATTTTTACCCAAAATCCAGCTGTACTACAACATAGACGCACACAAATCAGAGATTAAAAGTCCACAAATCACAATCTCTAAATCACTTAAACCAACAAAAACAGAACCCCCACCACCACTCAAACAAACCCAAAATCCACCAGATAACAATTGCCTCCACACAAAAGAATATAATTGAAAGCTTTTACTGGCCGCAATAAGTCAAGTGTTCAACTGGCAAAATCATTTTGAAAATGTATTTCACCGTAGACCATATCTGATCGGGGAAAGCCAAGAGAAACCCAGCACCAAAAGCCCAAGTGACTTTCAATGAACCTTTAACACGATCATTCATCAAAGCACAAGCATCATCTTGGTGTTCATTTTTTATTCTTTGAACTTCTTGAAAATGCAATTCAAATACAAACTTTAACACACAAAAACCCCCAATCAAATAAACAATACAAATCAAAGATTTTTTTAGTTCTGAATTTATAATGAATCGCAAACCAGTTTTTGTTTTTTTCAAAAATAAAAAAATTAAATAATCTAGGGAAATCAGAATTCATGAAGAGAGAAGATTGAATGTTTTACCGAAGACGTAGATGAACTGGAAGACTCGATAGGAGCTTCCTTATCGGTCAAATTCATCGATTTATCAGACTCGAAGCCATCAGCGACAGAGAGAGGTTTGCGCGACTGTGAGAAGTGCGGCGATGGAGAGAGGTTTGGCTACGGCGCGAGGTTCAACGACAGAGAGAGGTGCTACTTCGGCGAGACGTGCGGCAGTTTCGGCGACAGCAGCAACGACGGCGGTTTCTCTTTCTGGTTTCTTCTCTTCCTTTCTCTCTCTTCTCTTTCTTGTTCTTTTTTTCAATTTCAAATTCAGAGATCTCTTCCCACTGACTTCTTTTCTCTTTTTATTTTTTATTTTTTATTTTATTTATTTATCTATTTATTTATTTTCAAATTCAAGGGTGTTGTTGTCCAAAAATGGTCAAAAGTGACAAAAACAATAAAAAATAAATTTATTGCTAAAGACAATAAAACCATAAATTTTTTAGCTCATTATGATTTCACATTTTCACCCCTTTATTTATTTATTTATTTATTTTATCTTTTCTCTTTCCAGTAGTAAATGACCATGTTCGATCTCTAAAAAAAACTTAAGTGGGGTTGTACTTCTCTTGGACTTATCTGTCCTCTTCCTTGATATTAACATACAAATCTCTTCTCCACTTGCTTTTTTCTTATTATAAAGTAAAAATAAAAATAAAGAAAGAAACAGAGCTTTTTATTAAATAAGAAATTTCACACAAGAAACCGGTAAATATTGAACTGGAACTAGAAGGTGCCTCTAGAAATTCAAAGACCTAGTTTCAAGATTTAAGGAGGAAGTGGGCCTTTACTGGGCCCAGACGGAGGACAGGTGGACCCTTGGCAACATCACGAAGTTCCAACCATTGGAATTGAAATTTGCTCCGGGAGACGGTGGTTGATCGGAGGTTCCTGTACTTGGTCCAAATGGAGGAATAGGCGTGTGCTTGGGCAGCATCCCCGAATTCCATTCATTAGAATAGGAATTTGCTCTTGGAGGTGGTAGGGACAAGGGAATTCTTGGACTCAGCTCAGGCCCAGATCGAGTAATATGAGCTCTTGGAGGTAATGATGGATCAGAGGTTCCTGTACATGGTCTTGATGGAGGAATAGGTGTGTCCTTGGGCAACATTCTGAAATTCCAACCATTGGAATAGAAACTTGTCCCTAGAGATGGTGGGGGATGTGCAGTTCCTCTACTCGGCTCAAAAGGAGGAATAGGCGTATCCTTGGAGAGTATTTCGAAATTCGTTTTAAGTTTTTGAGCACTAATTGGGATGAAGATAAAACCCCGAAGAAAGTTCTACAACAATTGTGATAAACAAAAGCTTCTGGGCAGTTTGTAAAATGTGTATGGTAGGACTCCAACCCCGCACCATCAATATGAATGGATGTGCCCTATCATCTTTGCTAAGAGTTGATGTTTATTTGTTTGCATCAAACCTTAAAGGAATGAAAGAAACTCAAACACAAACTTCTCTAATAAATCAATTTCTCTCTTCTATTCACTTTTTCAAGTTCTTAATAATCATTCTCCAGTTTGTTATACCAGAAAATATATATAACGAGATCGGCTTGGTAAGACAAAGGTTGCTCACCTGCTTGTAATGACCAGGATGTCACGGTTCATTCGATTCCAGTTCAATTTCCAGCGAAGGAGCACTCCAAAGCCAATAATTATGCACAAGCCTTTGGAAGGTTCTAGAGACTTCTACCTAGTTCTACTCGTTTCTACAAGCTCATGGAAGTCTCTAGTTGAAGAAATACTATAGACCATTCTAGAGCACTCTTGTACATACTAGATACATGTAGATAGATGCAGGAAAGATCTAGATACATGTAGTCTTATGTAAGAATAATATAGAACCTTATACATAGTTATGGATTATTTTGGAGGACAAACCTCCACCATTGGATCAAATTGATCTTAACCATTCATTGAGGACGTGGCACTCTATAAATAGCCAACCCCTCTCATTTGTAAAGGCATCTGTTAGGTTTTTGGTTTGTCTTGGCATTAATTCCATTCCAAAACGATGTTTTCTTGTATTGCTTAGTGGTCTTAGAAATGTTGATTCAAAACTTCAAAGAAAGGCTTGGCCACAATTCATGCAAGAAGGTGTATTCAAGGAGGAATGTGCTACATTACACGATAAAGGTATATTAAAGCTCATTTCTCTTACAAGGCATAGGCACACATACACAATTCATTTATGAGTGTCTCTGCATTGTTGTACACCATTTATATAACACATTCACATATTTTAGTAGGGTTCAAAAAAAAATTGTCACTATTTGGGGCAGTTCTTGTAAGAATATCACCACTTTACTAATTAAAGTTTAGAAGGCATCTATTTAGGTTACCAAACAAAAATACCCTTATTTTGTCAGTTTGTGTCTTTTCAAACCTAAAGAGAAAACAGTTGACAGAGAGAGAGAAAACATCAATTGCAAGAAATACGCTTGAAAACTTCACGGCGAACAACAAAAACCACATCAAAACAACAACCTTAAACTGGTTGTGTGAATTTTGAATCTAATTGAAAAGGCTCGGAGACTATTTACAAAGACTCGGAGATACAAAATTAATAAAAAAAAAAGCTGATGGTTAAAAAGGCTCGAAAAAGGCTCGGAGACTATTTACAAAGTCTCGGACAGTGTATGAAAAGTCTCGGAAAAGGCTCAAATACAATGTTAAAAGTCTCGAACAAAGACTTTTAACATTGTATTAGAGCCTTTTCCGAGACTTTTCATACACTGTCTGAGACTTTTCATACACTTTTATGAGACTTTTCATACAATGTCCGAGACTTTGTAAATAGTCTCCGAGCCTTTTCCGAGCCTTTTTAACCATCGGCTTTTTTTTTGTTAATTTTGTATCTCCGAACTTTGTAAATAGTCTCCGAGCCTTTTAACACTGGCTCTGAGACTTTGTAAATAGTCTCTGAGCCTTTTAACTATAGCTCCGAGACTTTTCAATCAGTTCAAAATTCCCAAATCTTCATCGTCTCCTACACAAATTTTCATAAATTAAAACCCTAACCATAGCCACAACCATACTCACATCGACAAATCAAACCAAAACCAAAAAAATCTCTGGGGGCGCTGCCCCCACACCCCCACGAGCTGACACAGAGAGCTCAGCGGGGAGCTCGACCCCCGAATGCGTCTGCATAGCGCCATTAAACTAATTATCCAATGATGTTCAACCTTTATTGGAGGTCTGTTAAACAGACCTCTATGAAGAATATGAAAGAATAAAATAATAAAAAATAAAAACTTCAAAGTAAGAGAATGTGTGTAAAGTAATGGCATTATTGTCCATTCACCATAATAGGTGCCTTTTAAACTTAAGTTATTAAAGTGGTGACTTTCTTACAAAACCACTTTAAAAAGGTGACATTTCCACTATTTTAGTATGCTCATGCATTGAACTCATATTGTCATACATTGTAGAATCGCATGTTTTAAGACTATGTCTAGGAAATGGCATACTTGTGTGAACTTGTATTTATTTGTTTGTGTTTTATTGTATTAGGACTTGAACATGATCTCCTTTTATTCCTTATTGAATCCCGGTCATTTTAGTTACTCTTTCATTAGGTTTCGAGTCCAAATGATGTAGTTACGCTACTTTGCATTCTCATTCGTTGAGTTGTCTTTGTCGTCATTTTCTGAGATGAATTCTCAACCTTTTGTCAAAGTTTCGTAGTCATCATTGTGTGTAAGGGAGTCACAATTTGTAATCCAAAGATGGATTCGAAATCGGAGTTTGGAGGCCTGAATACGGTTAAAGAACGCGAGTGGAAGGCGAGTGGAGCGCGAGAGGAGCAAGCTTGGCCGTTGGCCAAACCTTGGAAGGGGCGTGAGGTGGCCGTGAGGCTCACGGCCAGAGCAGCCCTCTGCCCCCATGTGCCTCACGCGCCCCTCACGAGGTTTGCTAAGGTGGCACATTGTGATTGGCCTCTTCTTCCTTCTCTCTTTCATCTCTTTTAAAAACTCCTTTTCCCTCCCATTCATTCTAAGAAGAAAAATTAGAATTTCTCATAACCAGAATTTTCTCTCAACTTTTTCTCACCTTCCAAACACCATAACTTTCTCATACGAAGTCGGAATTGAGTGATTCAAGTTGGAGATTGTTCATAATCGAGTCTTCTACCTTTTTCAAGTGATCTTGCAGCTGTTTGATCGAGATTTCTGGTGGTTCTACCCAGAAAAACGAACCAGCTCGTGAACTTGAGGTAGTGTTCATATCTTTGTGATTTATTCTTTTATAACCTTCAATTTGCTTGGGGTTTCTTCTTCTATATTTATGTGTACATAAGGTGAATGCTATTGAGAAAGATAGCTTCATAATCAAACCAAATCAATAGTTTAATTAGAGACATATGTGAACTAGTTTCTTGGATTCTAGGTTTTTCACATGATTGAGAGTTGTATTGTGATTAGTTTGATATCTAGAATTATTTGTGACTTGATTGAATCATTTTATGATTAATAATCCTTGAAATGTGTTTTGATCCTTTGATTGATAAAATCTAGGATAAATTCATTTGTATGTGTTTTTAGAGCTATCTAGGATTTAATTGAATTGTCATTATATCCTTGCTCTAATTGTTGGCTAGAATATTCATTGAATACATTTTGTGATTCTAGCATTTTTGTGTATGTTTGTAACATCTTGAATTTGTGCTTCATGTATATGATTTATTCAAGTGTTATTTGTGTGAATGAAACTAGGAGCTATTTGTGTTAGGTGTTTTTACATGCTCTAGGTTTAATTCATGTTTTGCATCTATACTAGTGTAACTTGTGTTCTCACATGTTTAGGTCTAGTTGTTCCATGGAATGTATTGATCACATGTTCTATGTTGTATTGCTTGTTTGCATCATTTGCATTCACATGATCACACTAGGAAGTCCTTGTAAAAGGCATGAAGTCTTGACTAGGACAAGGTGTCCGGATAGTCAAGTAAGGAAGACTTGGTTAGGACAAGAGGTTCGGATAACCAAGCAAGAAGTCATGGCTAGGATTGGGAAGGTCCGGATAGCTATGCATGGGAGGCTCTCTAGAGGCATGAGTGCCTTAGATAGAGAGTTGGCTGCATTATTGGTAGGCCCGGGCATTTGGTTATACATAGATTCCAATAGAGAGTGTTGCATGGGATGTGCATTGGCTCTTGAGGAATTTATAATCTTCCAACAATGTTGGTTTGGTATGGACTCCAATATATGGTGGCTTCGCATCATTGAGGGTTTTTGTATCTTCCAATAAGGATTGGGTAGACATAGACTCCAATAGGAAGTAGATCAAGGTTGGTCACTTTTGAGGAATTTCTAATCTATCATCCAATATATATAGTACCCAATGGTTGTAGTTCAACCCGTGGATGTTTTATCTTTGGAGGTTTTACCACATTAAAAAATCTCATGTGTTAATTTTTTCTATCTCTCTCTTTCTTATTTGTATGTGTTTGTTTTTAATCTTGTAGTACATTCTTCACTTGTGATGTATTTGGAATCAAGATTTGTTAAGTGTAAATTGTAAAGCAAAACATATTGATCATACTTGTATATTTTATTCTTTTACATATTGATTCTTTTGTGTATTGATATATTTGTTTATACTTGTAACTCATTGAACAAATATTGGAATACAAGTATTATTTGTTATTGAGATTTTAATGTTATTCTTCCTCATGCAACTCCTTGATATATATATAGACAATGCTTAAATGATTACATGCTTATCTTGTATATGTATGAATGTTTGATTTATATGTTGTATGTAAAGCTACCTTAAGGGACAAACATGAGTTTGTTTCAAGGGATTGAAAAAGGCATAAAAACCTATTCACCCCTAGGTGTGCTTTAAGCAATTTAACTACGTTTGTATACTTTAAGCATCCAAGCCAATCCAAGCCAATCCAAGCCTTAAGCATTCAAGCCTTGTAAAGCTCTCTTGTTAAGTAATGCAAGCTTTCCATATTTCCAACCAAGCTCTTCCAACCATTTTCTCTAGTCTCTCTTTTACATTTGAGAGTGACAAGCAAGACTTTCAAAGGCTTACTTAGCAACATTGCCACAAAGTTGCCTAAGTGCCTGAAAATACCTACAAGGTTATACTAAACAACCTAGGAGGGGGGGGGTGTGAATAGGTTGACACACTAGTTTTAAAAACTCTTTCGTTACTTATGTCAAAACCTTGGTGAGTATACAAATTAACCTTAAACATGATTGTTATGAGAAAACAATTAACACATGTATGCTCAATTCACTACCCTTAGTCTATAAAACATATATATACCAAGAAACAATGTATCTCATTTACAAATATATTCAATGAAGAGCACATTCCACAAGTTGTACTTTGAATATTACAATATAAGAATACAACTTGCTAGTGAAGAAACTATATTAAAATTAAAATAAAGAATACTTGTAATTCAATAATGTCCAATATATTACAAGTATCAATCAAAGAATATCTATACACAAAAATCAATGAATAAAAGAATTATATTTACAATTATGATCAAAATGAATATGCTTATAAATCACACTTTACAAAATCTTGTTTCCAAATGCAACACAAGTGAAGGTTGTACTACAAGATTAAAACATACACATATACAAATATAAGAGAGAGAGATAGAAAGAATTAACACAAGAGATTTTTTAACGTGGTAAAACCTCCAAGGAGGAAACATCCATGGGTTGAACTACAACCATTGGCTACTATATATATTGGAAGATAGATTAGAAATTCCTCAATAGTGACCAACCTAGATCAACTTCCTATTGGAGTCTATATCTACCCAACCCTATTGGGAAGTACGAAATCCCTCAATGATGAGGAACCACCATATATTGGAGATCATACCAAACCAACATCGATGGAAGATTAGAAATTCCTCAAGAGTGCATACACATTCCATGTACCCCGCTCTTTTGGAGTCTATATCTATCCATACACCTAGGCCTACCAATAATGTAGCCAACTCCCTATCCAAGTCACTCATGCCTCTAGAGAGCCTCTTATGCATGACTATCCTAGTCCTCCCGACTCTAGCCATGACTCCTTGCTTGCCTATCGGAGTCCTCCCGACTCTAGACAAGACTTCTTGCTTGGCTATCCGAGTCCTCCTGACTCTAACCAAGACTTCATGCCTTTTACAAGGACTTCCTAGTGTGATCATGTGAATGCAAATGATGCAAACAAGCAATTCAACATAGAGCATGTGATCAATACATTTCATGGTACAACCTAGACCTGAACATGTGAAAACACAAGTAAACCAGTCTAGATGCAAAATCATGAATTAAACTTAGAGCATGTGAAAAACACCTAACACAAATTGCTCCTAGTTTCATTCAAACAAATAACACTTGAATGGATAATAGTCATGAAGCACATATTCAAGATGTCACAAACATACAAAACAAAATGCTAGATTTATAAAATGTATTCAATAAATATTCTAACCAAAGATTTAGAGCAAGGATTAAATGATAAATCAATTAATTCTTAGATAGCTCTAAAAACACATACAAATACAATAATCCTAGATTTCATCAATCAAAGGATCAAAATACATTTCAAGGTTATTCATCATAAAATTGATTCAATCAAGTCACAAACAACCTTAGATATCAATCTAATCACGATACAACTCTCAATCATGTGAAAAACCTAGAATCAAAGAAACTAGTTCACATGTGTCTCTAATTAGACTTTTGATTAGGATTGATTGTGAAGCTATCTTTCTCAATAGCATTCACCATACATACACGTACATATAGAAGAAGAAACCCCAAGCAAATTGAAGGTTATAAAAGAATAAATCTCAAAGATATGAAAACTACCTCAATCTCACGAGCTAGTTCAATTTTCTGGGTAGAACCACTCCAAAAATTGATCAACCAGCTACAAGACCACTTGAAAAAGGTAGAGGACTCAATTACGAACAATCTTCAACTTGAATCAACCAATTCTGACTTCGTATGAGAAAGTTATGGTGTTTGGAATGTGAGAAAAATTGGAGAGAAAATTCTGGTGAGATTCTAACTTTTTCTTCTTTTTTAATGAAAATGGGAAGGAATGGAAATATTTAGAAGGAAGAGAGAGAGAGAGGAAAGGAACCTGCCAACCAGCATGTGCCACATCAGCACCATGTATGGACCACGTGTGGCACACGTGGGCAGAGGGCCATGCTGGCCGTGGCTCACACGTGGCCACCAAGCTTGCCCATTGGCCTAGCTTGCTCCTCCAGCGCTCCTCTCGCGTTCTTCGACCGTATTCGAGCCTCCGAACTCTGATTTTGAATCCGTCTTTGGATTATGAATCATGACTCCCTCACGCACAACAAAAACTATAAAACTTTGACAAAAGGTTGAGAATTCATTTCAAAAAATGACGACAAAGACAACTCAACGAATGAGAATGCAAAGTAGCGTAGCTACATCGTTTGGACTCGAAACCTAATGAATGAGTAATCGAAATGACCGAGACTCAATAAGGAATCATAAGAGATTATGTTCAAGTCCAAAATCAATAAAACAGGAACAAATAAACACAAGTTCACACAAGTATGCCATTTCCTAGACATAGTCTTAAAACATGCATTTCTAAAATGTATGACAATATGAGTTCAATGCATGAGCATACTAAAACATGTGAAAGTGTTATATAAATGGTGCACAACAATGCAGGGACACTCATGAATGATTTGTGTGTGTGTACCTATGCCTTGTAAGAGTAATGAGGTCAATTATACCTTTGATGAGCAATGAAGCTAATTCCCCTTAACAAGCCACCACCTTGCATGAATCGTAGCTGAGTCTTTCCTTGAAGCTTTGAATCATCATGATAACGACCACTAATCAATACAAGATAAACATCATTTTGATATGTAATACATGCCAAGACAAACCAAAAACCTAACAGTGTCGCACGAATTCGCTGGGTAAAATCTAAGCCCGTGACAGTTGGTATCAGAGCCTTGTCAAGCAACCATAACTAGTTCGCGAAGCAATAGCCTCCGACAGCGAAGTTGCTGCTAGAGTGAAGGAGCAAGAGCGAGGTTGTGGTGAACAACGCACCCATACCAAGCGAAGCAAGTACAAGGGTCTGTCCATGGATGCATTGGAAGCTCGAATGGTTGGCTTGGAGGACACCCTCTCCAGCATGTAAGCCAGCTTAAGTGATGTCATCGACCGTCTCGATAGCCTAGAGATGGACTACTATGAAATCACTCAAGCAACCAAGTCCTTGATCTGAGAGTTTCAAAAGGGTGTTAAGGAGGATACGTGCTTCCTTACCCAAGAGATTTACAACCTCTGCACATTCGTGGAGCATGAGTTACAAGCTATCTATGCGGAAGTCGAGGAAATCCGCACCGAATGGGCTTCATACAGAAGTATTCCAATCATCGACTTTGGTGCCACCACAAGCACCAACGCCATCTAGGTCCCTAAGCCATCCACTTATAGCGGCAACCGGAAAGCCATGGAGGTGGAGAACTTTCTCTTCGGCTCAGAACAATATTTCAAAGCTAAGGGAGTTAGGGACGACGCAACCTGAATCACCAATGCTCCCACCTTTCTACGGGAATCCACCCAACTATGGTGGCGATGCAAGCACAATGACTCCATCAATCCCATCACTGCATGGGATGAATTTAAGAGGGAACTTAAGAAATAATTATCTCCCACCAACGCCAAGAAGGAGGCCCGTGGCCACCTCCGACGCCTCAAACAGTCAGGATCCATCTCCGATTACATCAAGGAGTTCACCGCCTTAATCCTTGAGATCGAAGACATGTCCGACAAAGACAAGCTCTTTTACCTCATGGATAGCCTCAAGAATTGGGCTAGGGTGGAGTTGGAAAGGCGGAATGTGCAAGATCTAGACACAACCATCGCCATCGCCATCGCCATCGCCGCAGTAGAGTCACTGGCCGACTACACCCAACCTAAAGAACGGAAAGATATCCATGAGAAAAGTGGGGGAGACGAGTCCAAAGACCATGATCACAAGGATAAAGGGCGCTCCAAGTCCCCCAATGGCAACAATCAATGTGACAAACCCAATGGAGGCAAGCCTGAAATAATCAAGCCGAAGAGTCCATGCTTTATATGTAATGGGCCATATTGGGTTCGAGACTGCCCAAAACAGAAGACGCTCAATGCCATAGTCACTCAGCTTGAGGAGGCGAAGGCATCTGAGTCACAAGCAAGCATGGGTTCTCTCCAACAGATTTACGCACTCAATGGGCGAGCCGTGCCTCCGACGCTTACCAAGAAAGTCCTCATGTTCGTGGGTGCCACCTTCAAAGGCAAGCAAGTTCGTGTGATGCTGTACATCGGGGCAACGCACAACTTCATATCGGTGGACGAAGCCAAACGACTTGGGCTTCAAATCACCAACGAAGGAGGTGCTATCAATGAGCACTCCAAAGCCAAAAATTATGCATAAGCCCTTGGAAGGTTCTAGAGACTTTTACCTAGTTCTACTTGTTTCTACAAGCTCATGGAAGTCTCTAGTCAAACAAATACTCTAGACCATTCTAGAGCACTCTTGTACATACTAGATACATGTAGATAGATGTAGGAAAGATCTAGATCCATGTAGTCTTATGTAAGAATAATCTAGAACCTTGTACATAGTTATGGATTATTCTGAAGGACAAACCTCTACCATTGGATCAAATTGATCCTAACCATTCATTGAGGTAGCCAACCCCTCTCATTTGTAAAGGCATCCAAGCCTATCTAAGCCAATCCAAGCCTTCAAGCATTCAAGCCTTGTAAATCTCTCTTGTTAAGTAATACAAGCTTTCCATATTTCCAACCAAGCTCTTCCAACCCTTTTCTCTAGTCTCTTTTTTACATTTGAGAGTGACAAGCAAGACTTTCGAAGGCTTACTTAACAACATTGCCACAAAGTTGCCTAAGGGCCGCATGGGATCCGCTGCGTAAAATCTAAGCCCATGACAAGGAGCTTGTAATGATTTGTCACTGCTCTAGTTGCCAAATGGAGGGAAACTAAATAGCCACATTGGTAATAAGTGCATATATCAACCAGTACTAGTTAATTTGTAATGAGTTGAGCTACTCTCGATTAGGGATAGGCATTGGGGAAATGTGGATTGATATAGGTCCCTCATCCCCATTCTCATTTCCAAAACTCTTTCCCATCCCTCCCAATTTCCCCATTTTCCCATTTGGAGAAAATGGGGATGGGGGAGTTTTTGGGGGAGGTATCCCTATCCCCATCCCCATTTTCTTGTTTTTCCCTTTTTCTTCATTTTTCCAATATTTCCCTGTTTTTCCCATTCCCTCGTTTCCCCGTTTTCCCTATTTTACTAAAAATTACATTAAAAAAATCCATTATAAATTCAAATACAAAAATATTAAGAATATATATATATATACAATTTTTCTATTATCAATTCGAACTGATATAAAATATATCAGTTCCTTGTATAGAGACTATTGGATTTAAATGCGTTGACTTGACTGCATGCACTTATTAAAGCATCTTCTAAATCTAATGGCCTGCATGCAAGGAACTGACAATAGAAAGACTGATATATATATATATATGGTCCCGTTCACATAAGTGTGCACTGATGTAACTACATCAGTACCAATGCATGTGGACCACTGATTATGGAGAAGTTTTAATAAATGCATACACTTTGAGTCAAAGTATGTAAATCTAATAGTCTACATCCAACACACTAATGAAGTTATATCAGTACGCACTGACTTGAACATATATATATATTAATATTTTTTGTTCTTTCTATTTTTTAACCTCAATTTACTAAATATATATATATATATATATATATATATATATATATAAGGTTTGGGAAAAAATGGGGAAAAGGGCTCCCCCATCCCCATTTCAATACATTTGTGGGGAAAATGAGGGGGATCCCCATTTTAATTTGGAGATGAAAATCATCCCCATTCCCATCAATTTCCCTATATTTCTTCAAAATTTTCCTTCCAAATGGAGATGGGGAAATGGGAATTTAGGTATCCGGGGATAATGATCGCGCTCTAAATGTTCACATTTAGCACTCCCTTTTCCTATCTTTTGTGTTCGTTTCCGAGCACTTTTGTGTATATAATGTGTGTTTTAGCTATGTGCATGTAAATATCCCATATAGAAGGTGTTTGTACTGAAAGTGGGCAAAATAAGGCAATTATGTGTGAAGAAGACCACGGCTGGTTCGTGCCACTGGAATGAACCCGGCACGAACCCGCGGAGCAGGGAAGCATGAACCCGCGGAGCACCATGGCTAGTTCAGACCTTCTGGCTGGCTAGATATGTCCCGTGGAGCCGAACCCGCCAGGAATCCCGCTAGTTCGTGCGGCTAGACATTTCCCGCGGAATGAAGTGCACGAACCCGCTAGCTAGCTTGTACCTTCTGTCTGGCTAGACATGTCCCGCCGCACAAACCCGCCAGGATTCTGGCTAATTCGTGTGGCTAGACATATCCCGCCGCACGAACCCGCCAGACCCCTTCCGAGCTGAAATGAAGATATTTTCATGGGTAATTAGGTATTTTTCACACCCCCATTCATGCCCAAAACGTGCCCAACATGTATATACACCTCTTTAGCTTCTCTTTTGTGTGTACACCACCAACCTTGCTCTAAGAAAACCCTTTCTTGGATTGAACATCACAAAAGAGAGAGAGCAACCTCTAAGCTTCCATGGGGGATTTTTCCTCCATGGAAAGCCTTCCATGGAGGATTAGATACTAAGAGAAGGAGGGCTTGTGTGTCAAAACCAAGCCATATAAGTTCATAGGAAGTGAGAGCTTTTAGAGGCTTGTCTTCAAGGGTGATCTCTACTACTCATCTCTTGTATTTTCTTATGATGTGTAACTTATGTGGGAATATTTGTAAACCTAACACTTATGCTATAATATATGTTGTATTGTTCTTTGATTGATTTGAGTATGTTCTATTCATTGCTATCACTAAATCTCTTGTTGTGATATTCATGTGTGTGGAGAGTTAGATGTTGATATGTATGTATAGATGAGATTAGGAGTAACTTAACTTAATGATGTAGGAGTAGTGTAATCAAATATCTCATCTATGTATGTATGTTGGTAGAAGACTCAATATGTATGTGTTTAGAATGATTAGAGTAATTGAGAGTTGAGATTGTACTTGGATTATCATTCCAAGTATGAGTTTAGCTATTAGCTCATTTGAATGGAAAAGCTTAGCATAACTATGCTATGATAGCTTAGGTCAATGTTCTTGTGTTCATTGGGTCTAACCCATAGACACAATCACTCTCCCGATTTGGAGAGTGATGACATGATTTCGAGAATTCCCTATTCTATATTCCAGGGTAATTTCCTTAATCAAGAGAACAAACCCTTTACTGAATTAATTGGTATTAACATGTTATACAATCCACATGATTTGCGTATTGTGTTTGGTAAACCAATGTCCCATATGTGTTTCATATCTTGCTTATCTCCAAGCCACCTTTGTTTTCGTAGCTAGGGTGTCTTGCCTCTAGGAGTAGATTAATTAGATAGCCAAGACACCCGGCTACATTTCTATCCTAGTTAGTTGCATCTCCATACACACACAACACACACGTATTCCTTTTTACATGCTTTAATAAACACTAGAACTAGATACAGTTAACGAATTCCTTCTCCCTGTGGAACGAGACCCTTGCTTACTTGTTATACTAGTCCTTTGACTCATTGCATTTGCGAGGTGATTAGAATAGAAATATCTTTTCCGACGGGTACAACGACGCCCGGTCAGATAAATGCCCATCCCTACTCCCAACCAAAAATATGCCTAGTACTCAAAAGGTGGCAGCATTCTTGATATACATTTGGGAAAATTACATACCCTTTATGTAATGGCATAGCGCCTGATAGCAACTTAAAAATATAGTTCCTCTAAGTAGCAATAAGAGAACAAGGAAGCAACATGTAAACTACCTAGAAATTTCACAAAGCGGTGCATATAAATAGAACCAATTAACCAAATATGCCTCAACAAACAAGGACGTAACTAGGACTGAACATCGATAACTAGAATAAATTTTCTTAAACCTTGATCCACAATGAAAATCTGTCACATATGATTTGTCAAACAATATTTTTATTTTATATATATATATATATATATATATATATATATATATACAGAAATTCTATTATCAGTTCGAACTGACAAAAGTTATATCAGTTCCTTGCATGTGGGCCACTGGATTTAAATACTTTGATTTGGCTATATGCACTTGTCAATCAAAGTATTTAAATCCAGTGGCCCACATACAAAGAACTGATAGAACTTTTGTCAGTTCGAACTGATAATAGAAAGACTGTATATATATAAATATATATGTATATATATATTTTCTCTCCTTGAGACAAATTGACTTTATTAATTTAGTTATTTAATTATTAATTGTTATATAGGTCTACTCTTTGTATAATCAATCGCTTTAAAGTTTGGTTATAATTTTAAAAATTCAAGATCATATTTATTTATTTATTTTAACCAACATTTTTTAAGTGGTTTTTAAAGAAAATATGTTTGTTTTTTTAATAATAAGAGGACGCACACCGATTTAATGACGAACTACTCAAGAAAATGGAATACATTGTAAAATTCACTACAATAAAATAGGGGGTTTGTTGATAGTTAAAAACTGTCAACAAAGCCCCTGTCAAGAATAGTAATGACTTTTTTTTTTTTTTCTTGACAGTTTTTTAACTGTCAAGATATATATATATATATATATATATATATATATATATATATATATATATATATATATATATATAGTTTATTTTTATACACCACCACCCCGCCGCCGGAGACCACCATCGCCGGCCGGCCAGCCGCCGCCGCCACACCTGACGCCATCGCTGCCGAACCGCCGCCGCCGCACCTACTGCTGTCGATACCGGACCACCTCCGCCGCCTGCTGTTGTCGGTCAACCACCTCCAATTGAAGCTGGACCATCGCCGCCGCTGCCGCCTGCCGCCAGACCACCACCACCGGACCACCGCTGTCGGTGGCCGCAGGACGCCTCCGCCGCCGGACCACCACTGCCTCCTGCCGCCACCGTCCGGCCACCTATGATAATAATAACAATTAAATGTTAGTAGTGGGAGTTGAAGTTCAAGTCTTTACCACTTGACTAAAATTCTTATGTGTTTACAATTGAACAATATTTATATATAAACTATGAGTTGTTAGAAATAAAAAAAAAAAAAAAAAAACTTGTTAGATAAATTTAAATTTATTTAACTAATCAAAATTCTAATTTCCACGACAGACATATATTTAAAAATATTTATTAAAACTTTTAATAAAATTATATTTTTTAAAACATATATAGTCGAGTTATTGGTCAATACTTTATGGTCACATTTAGTTACATGGTGGAATGATAATCGGAATGGTAATGAGAATGAGAATGAGAATGCAAAGGAAAGGAAAACTAAGTTTTTTGTTTGGTTGGAACTTTAGAATTAGTCTCTGAATCAGTATTATTTTGTTTTGTTAACAACAAAATGGAATGGAGTTAACTGTATTTTGACCAAAATACCCCTAAGTATGAATGTATAATAGCATGATATATTATGGATAATAATAATAAAATATAAAAGTATATTATATATATAATTATATATTATTTAATATAATAATATATATAATATATAATATATAATATATAATACATATATATTATATATAATACATATAATAATAATAATATATATATTATATAATATAACATATATATATTATAATATATTTATATAATATATAATAATATAATATATTATATAATACATATAATAATATATATATACTAATATATTAATATTATATATAATAATATAATAAATAAATATATTATATTATATATGTTTATATATCGTTATATTTATTATAATAATATAATATATAATAATAATATATTATTTTTGGAAATGAGCTGAGGGTATTTTTGTAATGGAGTTGGGGCATATGAGGGTATTTATGGAATATAAATTTTAGTTTGGAATGGAATGGATTTCCATTGGTTTTTGGATGGAATGCCCATTCAACATCGTTTTGATATGGAATACATGCCAAGACAAACCAAAAACCTAACAAGTCTCCTATAGGCCATGTTTGGTTGGATGGAATGGAAAGAAAGTCATTCCATTCATTTGGTGTGTTAAAATGCAATGGAATGATTGTTATCTTGTTGCATATTATTCACTTGTGATGTATATTGAAACAAGATTTTGTAAAGTGTGATTTGTGAACTTATTCATTTGATCTTATTTGTAAATATAATTCTTTTGTATATTGTATTTCTTGTGTATAGTGTTATTTGGTTATACTTGTAATACATTGAACAAATATTGAAATACAAGTATTCTTTGATGTTGAGTTTATGTGTTCTTATACCTCATACAACTAATTGATATTCATAGACTATGCTTATATGATCATATGCTTATCTTGTCTATGTATGGATTTATGGTTTATGTGTTGTATGTAAGGCTACCTTGAGGGACAAACGAAAGTTTGTTCAAGGGACTGAAAAAGGCGTAAAAACCTATTCACCCCCCTCTAGGTATGCTTTAAGCTATTTAACCTTGTTTGTATACTTTCAATTCGTATCAGAAAGGGTCGTTGGATGGCACTCGACGAGATTTGGGTTATACTTACTAGTAAATTGCTTAGGTTTTTGTGTCATAGTTGTCCTCATTTATTTGTTATGGAAAAGGTTCTTGTTTTTCATTGCATTTGTCTACTAACAATTTTGTTGATAAGCTTTAAAGAGTGTTAGTTACAAAAGCAAAGAAAAAGATGTTCTTATGTTCCAAAGGATGATCAATTTAGACTTGATCATTTACTCAAGCAACATAATGAAGAAATCCACATGGAGTGATGATGACTCTAGTGATGAGGAGAGCTCAAGTGATGAGTCTTCTAGTGAGGAAGAGTTGGTGAGCAACTTTGTTTCATTCACGGCCTCTCACTCTATCCTAGAGTATGTGTGTCAAGATTCATTGGACAAGGAAGATGATCTAAATCATCAAGAGTGCTTAAGTAAAGATTCTACTATCATTGATCTTTTGGCTAAGATGAATTGTCTTGAAGAAAATGTGAAGATAGCTTTAAGAGAGATCGATGAGAAGGATGATTTGAACAAGATACAAGTGGATGAATTTGTTTCAACTACTCGGAGGCTCTTGGGTGAAAAGAATGCTCTTGCCAAGAAGTTTAGAGAAGTTGAGGGGATTGTTCTTGAAAAAGATAGGATCATCTCTAGTTTGACTCTAGGAGGCTGATCGGACTATTTTATACCTATTTGAGGTCCCCCATTTCCGATCATTTGTCTCGTTTTCGAGCGTAATTTTGTATATAATGTTTTGTTTGAGCTATGTGTAGGTACATATTCCCTACAATAGGTGTTTGAGCATAAAGGAACGTTTGGGAAGCAAAATGAGCCAAAAACGGATCAAATGGAGTATATGTTGAGTGTCGCGCCTCTCCGTCGACACAGACAACGACGTGATCTAAGCCTAGCCGTACCCACGGTTGATCCGTCGTCGAGATAGAATGCGACAACGAGACTGCGGCAGAATCCCCTCGGCATTCCAGCAGCTTACGGATGAAGTGTAGAAAATCCGAATTCGGCGGTCACAATCTGCGGCCAGGCCGCAGAATTGAAACCGCCGATCAACATCAGTGAGTCCAGAAGCAAATTCGGCGGCCACGATTCAACCGCCGATCCAACCGCCGATCAATTCCAGAATGTCAATTTTCCATTCGGCGGTTTGGGATCTGCGGCCAGGCCGCCGTTTAAACCGCCGATCGCCCAGCGAGAGGTCGATTTTGGGCGAAATGAGAGGGGCAAACTCGTCAATTCATCCCCATTTCAGCCCTAAAACTCCCAACACTATATAAACACCCTTTTTGCCTCATTCTTTCAGAATCCACACCCCATACCACTTCCTCTTCTTCTTCATCTTCATCTTCTTCACCTAATAAGAGAGAGAGAAGCTTTCAAGAGCATCCATGGAGGTTTTTCCTCCATGGATGCTCCCATCTCACCTTCTACACATCTTCCACCACATTTAGGAGTAGATTGCATAGAGATAGGAGTGGGCTTTGGTCAATTTCGAGCTAGCAAAGGAAGGAGCTCTTGGAGGAGGTTTTCTTCAAGGGTTGTATCTATTTCTCACTCTCTATGTATTTCTTGTTTTCTTAAATGTGTAATCCCCATTTGGGAATATTTGTAAACTTATATTTGTGCTCAATATATATAATGGTTGTTTTTATATCCAATTTGTGTTTTGATTCATTCTTGATTGTTGTTGAATATATCTCTTATCTTGAAATGCATGTTTATTGATGATTGGAAATTGATATGTGTTCATGGATGGGATTAGGAGTAGATTAACTTAATTGTAGGAGTAGTTGTAATCAAATATCCCATTTGTGTATGTATGTTGATGGAAGGTCGAAATTGCATGTCATGAATTGGTTTGAGTGAATTAGAGTTAGGATTGTGCTTTTGGAGGGGCTCTCCGGGCATAGTTTTGGCTAATTAGCTAGGAAGAGTGGGTGAACCTATAAATTGTCATATTAGAAGGGTTTGGTTCATTGTTCTTGTAAACAATTGGACTTTAGCTATTTCTCACTCTAGGGGCTCTAGGTGAGTCATGGTTAGAGTTACAATTATTGGTCTTTGGCTATATCTCATGCTAGGGGCTCTAGGTGAGTTATGGTCGGAGATACAATCACTCTTTCCACACTCATTAGACTTTCACGTTGCCATTTTACATTACGAAGCAATCATTGGGGCTCAATGTAGTTTTGTTTGTAGAATCGGTTCACATATGTTGGTTGCGGTTTCGTGTTTGAGAGGTTCTCGGCACACTCTTCAACCGTTAGCTCTATGAGTGGGTATAAATCGGATTGAGGCAAGAACGAACCCTTAACTAAAATTGGATGTCCTTAATGTCTAACAACCAACTATTTGTGCACTTATGTATGGTGAACTTGTTGAACCTTGTGTGGCCATTTTCATGCATCTCTCCTATCCACCATTTTATTTATCACTTTAAACATCATTCTCACCCTTCCATATTCTCTTTGTTTTTATTTATTTTCATTTTCATTTTCTATACACACACACCGCATTGTACATACATTTCACACACATCATTCTTACCTTTCCACATTCTATTTACATGCTTACAATAAACTCTAGAACTTGATACGGTTGACGAATCACACCTCCCTGCGGAACGATACCCTCGCTTGCCGCTTTACTAGTCTTTTGCTAGTTTAGAGCACATTGCGTAGGAAACCCCTTTTTAAATGAATAATCTTTTGATCCTTGCGATTTCTTAACGACGGAAAAAGCCAGTATCAGAGGCTCAAGTGACGCGGTAGTTGAGGAAAAGCTCATAGAAGCATCACTTCCTACAAGCGAGGTCATTATTGACAAGAAAGCTCCTAAGAAGAGACGTTCCAAGAAAAAGAACAAGTTGAAGAACAAGGTACCTCTTGAAACTCCCATTTGTGCTTTTCCCATCCCGGAAGGTAAAATCTCTTATTTTGTTCGCATATGTCATTTTTGCAATACCATAGGCCATATCAAGCCCAAGTGCAATTCATTGAATATTACAACGTAGAAAATGCATATAGGGATAGAGAGATTGGATCTCATTTAGGCATGCTAAGGCTTTTGAATATAGAAAGCATGAGAATGTCACAAAGCATGTTAAGAATGTCCGAAATGTGAAGAATAGAAACCTTGCAAAATTTGACAATACATGTGTTGCTAATAATGTTGATAAGAAGAGTATCAATGATATTATTGTAAATCAAGTTGTTGAAGAACTCTACTCTAGATTCAACATTGTTGTTAAAGAGAATCTTGATAATGTATGTGTAGGTCCACCCAAGACAAAATTTGTCAAGGGTGAGTGCTCTTACCAATAGAGTAAGTTGCACATGTGTGTTAGCTTTAAGATTAGCGTTTTGTTGTTTAGAAGCTTAGCTTGTTTGCTTTATATCTCTACAACTTAACATGAACTTAGCTATCTCACATTGCTTTTTATGATTGTCGAAATCTATTGATTAACTTTTTAAGAAGTTGTTTTTATGAAATCTATATGGTTACAATCATGTTAAGACTTTTAGAGAAAGTCAATTTTTTTTGTTATTTGAGTTGAAATGCTTAGCTTTTAGTCTCTTGGAATCGACACACCTATAACTTATAGTCATGAGGACTTACAAGCCAAGAGGACTCATAAAAAAGGTGAAGGCCTTGCATTTGATGAAAATAGCTTGCAAAGGTATCTCTATATCATATTGCTTGCTTACTTAATTTTTCATCTCTCAATTCATTATGTGTAATACTTCATAAGCATGTCATACTTGAGAACAAATATAGTGTTTATATGGTCCTCGTTGACATTTGCTAGTCTAAGATCTTTTGGTGATAATTGTTCACATTGATCTTTATCATGTTGTGTGTTAGTGTTTGTATGATTGTTGAGTGGCAACTTTTGAAAAAATATGCTTCATATTCTTTGAAAGCTACTCTCTTGAGAAGTATAGATCTTAAGTAAGTCTATTTACTTGCTTTTTGATCATGTGCTTTTAAGCCATACAATCTTGGTTTCTAAAATTCACTTTGCTTCTCTTATATGTTTGGTTAAGTTTGTTGAGTTTGATTAATGTAAGTATGGATACAACTTGAAGTCCTAAGGACTAGTACGTTTAAAAATGACCAATGGTAGGTATCCATTTGCTTCGGCAACATAGAACTCAATGGGCACCCTCATGGAAAGGGCTACACACCTTGGTTGTGAAACCGCCCAATGTAGGAAAGGGCTACGCCATTGTGATGAGTGAAAGCCACCATGAGGTGTATATATTTATGTTTGTAAAAAATCAAAGAAGTGTTGAAATGGATCATTAAAAAAAAAAAAAAATCTTTGATTCAAGCCTAAAACAAAGCAAAAAAAGGCTTATGGAGTATAGTTGAAAAATCAAAATAGCTCGGGTTGTCAAATAGAAATGGATTGACGAGCCACATGCACACACTTCGCTCACATATTGAGATCTATTCTTTTTAAAAGCAAAATTCCGGATGATGATCAGTTTGACCTTTTTACGGAAAGGCTTGAGATGAATAGATGTTGAAAATGTTTGCATGTTTGATTTTCAAAATACTTCCTTTTATATACTTGAAGCAAAATCTTCACACACGCACATTTGCTTATTTGATATTTTGATACTTTAGCAATTTTAAAAGATATATAAGAGAGATTGAAAATCTAAGTGTGACTCTCATTGATTTATGGAGCTTATTTGAAAATCTAATATAAATTGCTTGTGATGTGAATATGTGGCGATACATGTGAACAATTGTCTTTCTAGATGTTAGATGGGGCATTTATCAAGGGGGGGCATTATATGTTATGTTTTGTTCTCTTGTATGATTTGTTCACATGATTCTTCAAAATTGTTGTTTATTGGCATTATTCTTACTTTTGATAAATCGTGGAGATGCTATGATAATTTCTTATATGCATGTTGATTTGCTCAAAAATGATATTTTTTGCCTTTGTATATGTTTATTGGTCACTAACTTGTTTCTATGTTTCCACTCATTTTGTTTTTAGTGTTTGTGTTGTTACAAGGTCATAGGAAAGGCTAAGAAAATTGGTGTTTCTAATTCTTCGAATCCTATTGACAAGTCTAAGTCTACTTCTTCGTCCAAAGTTTCCAAAGCTAGCAAGATGAAAAGTTTGGGAATCTTTGAAAGCAAAAAGATTATTCAAGAAAGAGGTATTGACTTAAACTCTTGTGTTAACTCTTATGTTCATAAGGTAATTATGGAAAGAAAATGGGATACTTGGATTAACATGATAGGAATTGTTAACAAGACAATGGTTAGAGAATTTTATCATGTATACCAATCAAGAACCACCGTTGAGGATGCGGTTTTGAACATGAGAGGAGTTGTCTTTAGAGTTTGTGCTTGGAAATTGAATGAATTTCTAGGTTTGCCTGAAGATATTGAGTCGGATTTCCTTGATGTTGATGTCTTGGAAAATCTTGATTTAATGGGTAAGACTCTTTGTGATGATGTCAATTTTGTGTGGGGGAAACGTGCCTTCATTAAGCAAAGTGAGTTGACCAAAGTGAGTGCTTTTTGGCATTTATTTGTGTGTTCTAATCTTGTTGTCTCCACTAATGCTTCCGAGCTTAATAGAGATAAGATCAAGATTGTGTATGCTTTGGTGACAAACCTACCTATTAATCTTGGAGAATTGCTTATTGAACATATTGAGATCGCGGCTTGTTCAAGATGTTTGGATAGGAAATTAGCTTTTTCGGGGTTTATTTCTCAATTGTGTTTAGCTAAAGGGTTGAAGAATTCTGATGATGATGTACTACTTCCTCCCTTAGAGAAGTTAAGTGAGAAACGTGTGACAACCATGTCATACAAGGAAAAGGGAAAGCCTTGTGATACATTTAGGCTATTTGGTGAATTTCTTAATTCAAGCCATGTCCCTAGCACACCTATTCTTCCAAGTTGGGCTATACAATTGAAGAAAGAGGTTGAAGAGTCACAAAGGATGATTGAGGCGTCACAAAGGAAAATTGAAGATCTTAATGCTAAGTTAGTTGTTCAAGATGAGAAGATCAATGAATTAGAAGGAAAAACAACTACAACAAAGCATTATGTGAGATCATCACATAGCACTACTTTCCTTGGTGGCACAAGTGGCTAGAGAGTATCTTGAGGTATATTTTCTTACTCTTTCCTTTTGGCTTCATATCATGTCAAAAAGGGTGAGAAATATGGGAGATATATATCTAGCTTACTTAGTCTCATATTATTTTTTAGTTTTTGGTGTATTTGGTATCAAGTTTGAACTCTATGGCTTGTAATATTTTTTTGTTGATTCTTGGCTAGAATACTTTGTTGGATGCATGTATTTAGAGGGAGCATACATGATCCATTTGAACTTAAAATGTGTTATTTTCTTACCAATGATTATATATTGCCATATGTGTTGTCTCTTGGATATTCTTGTGCTTTCAAGCTTATTTTAGGTGATTTCAAGAGAAGACCAAGATGAAGTTCAAGACTTATTGTTATAATTTGTGTCTAAAATGTGTAACTCATTGTACTCATTGTGACCAAATTTTCTTTGTAATAGTTTTAGTATATGTATAGGGGTTTTACATGGAATTTGCCAAAGGGGGAGATTGTTAGGTTTTTGGTTTGTCTTGGCATGTATTCCATATTAAAATGATGTTGTCTTGTAATGTTTAGTGGTCTAAGATTTGAAGATTCAAGTCGTCAAAGAGAGACGTGGCCACAACTTATGCAAGATGCCGGCTTCAAAGAGAAATGTGCTTCATCGGTCTACAAAGGTATATAAGATCTCATTTCTCTTACAAGGCTAGGCACACACACACATGGCATTCATATGTGTCCTTGCATGATTGAACAACATTTATATATCACTTTCACACACTTAGTAAAGTATTCTCATCCATTAGATTCAAATTGACAAACATTGTAATTTGCATGTTCTAGGACTATGTCTAGGAAATTGCATACGTGTGTGATTTCGTGTTTATATGTTTTCACTTTTTGTAATTTGGACTTGAACATGATCTCTTCTGATTCCTTATTGAGTCTCGGTCATTTTGGTTACTCATTCATCAGGTTTCGAGTCCAAACGATGTAGTTACGCTACTTTTCGTTCTTATTAGTTGAGTTGTTTTCGTCGTCGTATTTTGAGATGATTTCTCAACCTTTTGTCAAAGTTTCATAGTCATCATTGTGCGTGATGGATTCATGATTTGTAATCCGAAGACAGATTCGAAATCGAAGTTCGGAGGCCTGAATACGGCCGAAGAACGCGAGCGGTGCACGGGAGAAGCAAGCGAGGCCAAGTGGCCAAGCGGCCAAGCTTGGCCACCCCGTGTAGAGGCCGTGGGCCACATGGCCAAGGCAGGCCTCTGCCCCCGTGTGGCACACGCTCCCCACATGGCCAGGGGGTGACGTGGCACCTTCTGGTTGGCCGGAATCCTCTCTTCTCTCTCTTCCTTTTAAATACTCCCATTCCCTCCAATTCATTTTAAAAGAAGAGAAAGATTGAAATCCCGTCAGATTTTCTCTCCAAGTTTTCTCATCTTCCAAACACCATAACTTTCTCATACGAAGTCGTAATTGAGTGATTCAAGTTGGAGATTGTTCGTAATCGAGTTCTCTACCTTTTCCAAGTGGTTTGGCAGCTTTTTGATTGACATTTATGGTGGTGGTACACAGAAAATAGAACCAGCTCAAGAATCCAAGGTAGTGTTCATATCTTTGAAATTTCGTCTTTTATAACCTTCAATTTGCTTGGGGTTTCTTCTTCTATATGTATTTGTATGTATAGTGAATGCTATTGAGAAAGATAGCTTCATAATCAATCTTAATCAAAAGTCTAATTAGAGACATATGTAAACTGGTTTCTTAGATTCTAGGTTTTTCACATGTTTGAGAGTTGTATTGTGATTAGATTGATATCTAGGATTATTTGTGACTTGATTGAATCATTTTATGATTAATAATCTTGAAATGTGTTTTGATCCTTTGATTGATAAAATCTAGGATTAATGCTCTTGTATGTGTATTTAGAGACAAATAAGATTTTAATTGATTATTCAATATATCCTTGCTCTAATTGTTGGCTAGAATATTCATTGAACACTTTTAGTAATTCTAGCATTTTTGTGTATGTTGATAACGTCTTGAATCTGTGCTTCATGTATATGAATTGTTCAAGTGTTATTTGTGTGAATGAAACTATGAGTTTTATGTGTTAGGTGTTTTCACATGCTCTAGGTTTTTATTCAAGTATTGCTTCTAGACTTTTATTACTTGTGTTATCACATGTTTAGGTCTAGTTGTTTCATGGAATGTATTGATCACATGTTCTATGTTGAATTGATTGTTTGCATCATTTGCATTCACATGATCACACTAGGAAGTCCTTGTAAAAGGTATGAAGTCTTGACTAGGACGAGGAGTCTGGATAGTCAAGCAGGAAGTCTTGGTTAGGACGTGAGGTCCGGATAACCGAGCAAGAAGTCATGGCTAGAGTCGAGAGGACTCGGATAGTCATGCATGAGAGGCTCCCTAGAGGCATGAGTGCCTTGGATAGGGAGTTGGCTTGTATGTTGGTAGGCCTAGGCGTATGGATAGACATAAACTCCAAAAGAGCGGGGTACACGGGATGTGTATACACTCTTGAGGAATTTCTAATCATCCATTGATGTTGGTTTTGTATGTTGACCAATATGTGGTGGCTTCACATCATTAAGGGATTTCGTACTTTCCAATAGGGTTGGGTAGACATAGACTCCACTAGGTAGATGAGCTAAAGATTGGTCACTTTGTGGAATTTCTAATTTACCATCAAATATATATAGTACCCAATGGTTGTAGTTCAACTCGTGGATGTTTCCTCCTTGGAGGTTTTACCACGTTAAAAAATCTCTTGTGTTAATTCTTCCTATCTCTATCTTCTATATTTGTATATGTGTATGTTATTATCTTGTTGCATATTATTCACTTGTGATGTATATTGAAACAAGATTTTGTAAAGTGTGATTTGTGAACTTATTCATTTGATCTTATTTGTAAATATAATTCTTTTGTATATTGTATTTCTTGTATATAGTATTATTTGGTTATACTTGTAATACATTGAACAAATATTGAAATACAAGTACTCTTTGATGTTGAGTTTATGTGTCCTTATATCTCATACAACTAATTGATATTCATAGACTATGCTTATATGATCATATGCTTATCTTGTCTATGTAGGGATTTATGGTTTATGTGTTGTATGTAAGGCTACCTTGAGGGACAAACGAAAGTTTGTTCAAGGGATTGAAAAAGGCGTAAAAACCTATTCACCCCCCTCCCCCCCTCTCTCTAGGTATGCTTTAAGCTATTTAACCTTGTTTGTATACTTTCATCTTCCCTTTGCTCCATTTCGCGCACCTCTCGTGTTCTTCAACCATTTTTCGGCCCCTGAACTACGATTTCTAATCCATTTTCGGATTACAAACCGAGACTCTCTCACACACATAGACGTCTATGAAACTTTAACCAAAAACTTGGAAATCGACTCAATAAACAAGGACAAAAATCATGTACGATAAACACACGAGAAGTTTCGTAAAATCCAACTCGGAACTCGAAAACATATGAATGAGTAACCGAAATGTTCGGAACTCAATAAGGAATAATATGAGAATAAATTCAAGTCTAATACCAAGTGAACATAAACAAACAAACACAAATACACACAAGTATGCCATTTCCTAGAAATAGTCATAGAACATGTAATTTTATAAAAGTTGTCAATTTAAATCTAATGCATGTGCATACAACAATATATGTGTGTATGTGTTATACCAATTGAGTATAACGATGTAGGGAGACATATGAATGCAATGTGTGTGTGTGTGTGTGTGTATGTGTCTAAACGCCTTGTAAGAGGAATAAGGTCTGGGTATACTTTTGATGTGTAACAAATCTTGTTCCTTTTAAAGACTTCTCTTTGATTGATGTGTTGTCATTCTTCTTTGAAACTTGAATCAACATGAACCTAGATAACTAATCAATACAAATGAAGTATCGTTTTTATATGTAATTATGCCAATATGACTTAAAAACCTAATAAAAATCCCAAAATTTCAAAACCAAAACATCACAGTTTATAAATTTTATAAATGCTTAAATGAATAAATATTTATCTTTGCTGGAATTCTTATAATTAATTTCATAGATTATTCTTATAACAGCCCGTGGTTTTGCTTGGGCTTACTTAGAGCCTCACACCCTTAGCCAAGACTTCCACCTTTTACAAGGCAAGTGATCTATGTGATGCAAATGATGCAAGAACAATCAACATATATAAGACATGATCAATATGAACTACGGAAACTAGAATTAGACAATAAGCACACAATGTATGATATTCTAGTTTGAAATCCAAATGATGCAATCACACAACATGATGCATGAACATATGAAATGTATGGATTAAGTACAAATCATGTAGAACTAAACTTTGTCAACAAAGCTCTCAACAGAAATAGTATAGGTCATTAATACATGAAAACCGAAATCTAGAGTGTGCCAAATCGCCAAATCGCCAAACACACTTTAATCCTAGATTTGATTCATGCAACTAAAGCTTAAGAAAATACATGTCCATGAAGCACATCTTCAAGCATTTAGTACATAAACGAAAATTCTAGAGAAGTGAGATAATGTATTCAAACTTCTTCAAGAAAACAATTAGAGCATGTATTCAAAAATGAATTAAGTGAATCCAATCAAAGCTCTAAAGCATACAAAGACATGTGCTATTTTTGAATATGATCAATCAATGAAACATAGCACAACTAGGAATCATTTATCATTAGAATATCAATAATCAATGCAGAAATATTCCTAGATACAAAGCTAATCACAATACAACTCACAAGCATGTGAAAACATAGGTTTAGAAAACCTAACTCACATTCAATAATCTAATCATGATCAAATTAGCTTTTAATTGAAGCTATCCTTCTCAATAGCATTCATCATAGTAATATATACATATTATAATAATATATATACTATATATTATATATTATATTATTATAATATATAAAATGATATATAAAAATATATAATATAATATATTTATATATTATATATATAATATATATTATATATTATTACATATATATTATATAAATATATTATTATTATATATATTATATAATAGAGATAATTCCACAGAATAGCCACTTTGGTTTTCCAATTTTTACACATAGCCACTAGTTTTTAAAAAACCAAATATAACCAATATGATCATGGATTATGGATTGTGTGGTGGAAGTTAGTGGGTTCTTTGACAAGTATACCCCTGGAGAGTTGTCAGTGGTTGTTGATGTAAGAGGTCTAAAATGACCCCATCTCCTTCTTATATCTCAGACGAAGGCAATCCCCAAACCCAATCCCTAAAATACAGTGCGGCTTCCAACTGATTTTATTATGCATCTTATTAAATTGAAATGCAAGTCGGTTAACCCAAACCCTTACACTTCGAAATAGCACTCAATTACCCGTGATATTTCGTATCTCCGATTCTCCGCCATAATCGTATTTCCAGTTGTCGATTCGTTACTGTGATTGAAGCGGTCCTAATTTGTTTCAGCCATCCCCAATATTAGAGAAGGTATGCATCTCCTTAGAACTCGAACTGTAACTATAAAATATATCCCCTATATTGGGGGGTTTTCAAATATATCTCCTTTGATTGATGATTTCTTTCATAATTTTCATATAATAACATATGTTGAAAATGATTGAGAAGGGTCAACCTGTTCTTCGTCGCGGCGGCCTGTGTGTGTTGATGTCAGTCTAAAAAGTACATATGATTGATTTCTTTCATATTCAGGATATAACATATGTTTATGTTAGTCTAAATACATATGATTGATTTCAATCATATTCATATAATATATGTTGAAAAGGATTGAGAAGGGTCCCCTTTATCTTCGTCGCGGTGGCCTATGTGTGTTTTTTTTTTTTTTTACAATAAATTGAACTTGAAGTAAAAAATTTCTAATACACGGTATTTTAAGTAAAGTAATTCCAATAGGCAACCGTTGGCAAATCGTGTAGATTTCTTAAAAATAAAAAATATTTTCGTGTCAGTGTAGGTACTATTTTTAGATTCGTCAAAGTTGTACACGTGTATAACCTATTGAAAGTAATACAATAACGCTCGGTGTGTATGATAAATATATCTAGAGGGGGGGGGGGGGTGAATAGATTTTAACTATTAATTTTACGAAAATGCCCCTACTAGTCAAAAATACAAGCAAGTGTAATATAGTGTGGAATTTAAATAACACTTGATGTATACGTGGAAACCCAACCACTGGGAAAAACCACGAGCTGTTTAGTGCGCCACACTCGGACCTTGAAATCCACTAATTGAAATGGAGTTTACAACCTATGTAGACCTCGTCTAACACTCCGGTCTATAACCCCCCACTTCTACCACTCGGGCCTTTAAAAGTGGCTCTAGTCCAATTGCTTGAGGCCTAAGCAATCTTAGCCTCAAGACTTAATTCTCTATGAAGAGATTATGCAACCTATGTGAATATGTATAAATATTCAAATAACAAACAAGGCTAGGTAACCTTAGATGCTTATCTAGGATGATGATATAATCAATTTAAATCAACCCCAGATATCAATTGCTAAATGACATGTCAAATAGCTTAGCTAAACAAGATTAATCAAAAACCTAATTAGCTATCACAATATAACACTCAATCAATTCAGCACAATTAATTCTCTATTCTTGTATTTATCATATGATCAAAAACATACAAGTAAATTAAAAGAGAATAGCTTGATAGTAAAAATACTAAAATAAGATGAACTTAATCAAAATCTTACCAAGCAAGTTGTGATGATGCAAACCCAATCATGGATGCATTCTATATAGTCATAGAAGATGCAATTTGAAATATGATGCAAAAAGGATTTGATTTGAGTGTTTAAAGGTGAGTTCTTGATTTGATTTTTTCTCAAAAAATCAAATCTTTGAAGTTTAGGGTTCTAAGGACTCAAAGAACTTGATCAGATAATGAGAAAGTAAGATATTTATAGACATCAAGAATTGGGCATGTGAAAAGACAAATTTACCCCTAAAACACACCAATCGGCGGTTTCATTCGGCGGCTAGGCCGCCGTTTACAACCACCGAATTGAACCCGAGAAGAACAGGGGAACAATGGCAGTTTCATTCGGCGGTTTCAAAACCGCCGATTAAACCTGAGAATCAAACCTGAGAGATATAAATCAATCAGGTATGAACGGCGATTTCGAACAGCGGTCGGTGGCCGCTGATCGTAACCACAAAATCACTCCAGACCTTTCTAGACTGAAACGGCGGTTTCAATTCGGTGGCCAGGCCGCCGATCAAACCGTCGATTCACCAATGATGGTGAATCTAAAGGAGAAGCCAAGAGCATTCTCCGTGGGCGGTCTTCGCGTAAAACCAAGCACATTCTAGTGCATGCGCGGACGTTTCCGAACACTATCGGGAAACGAATAACTAAGCACATATACACACAACAAGATATCAAACAAAGTGCTAGTGTGTAAAGTGACATGTGAAGAGTATGCACACAAGAACAAGTATGCTAAGTGTGTGTGTGCTAACTAAATCTCTTCAAAGAAAACCAAGCACTAGAAATTATACCTTTGGCGTGCTTGTCCCTTGAGATCTTGAAAGGGCATTCGAGCATGAAGTTCAATCACTTAAACTACCCTTACACACTCAACCCTAAGAAGTGGTTTGTCCACGAAATAAGCCAATCAAGATATGGGAATCCTTACACCTATATCAAAAATTTAGGTTTGAAGATCGGTTCTCCTCTCATTTTGAATATTTTGTCCTCGTTCAATTACAAAATATCATATCGACTCTGGTTGGGACGCCATTTTCGGATGGTAAAATACAACTTCAACTACTCCCCAATACTTAATTGTCAAGTCAATCAGTATTATTAGGTTGGGCCACACCCCCATGACCAATTTTCTTCATCATTACCCATACCCTATTCGTACAGAACTAAATCTGTGACTTGCAAATAGGCTGGGTAGAGTACAGTCACAGGCAATTATGGTAACCTTACAAAGTGGCTTTTTTGGGTGGGCAGGGGTTTGGGTCAATGACCAAAATATAGTTGATATGACACTTATAATGGGAGCAAGTGAGACGTCAAAATCCGATGGGTTATCCCACAGATTTACTAAATCGTCCATTGTAATCTGCAGCCGTCTCAACGTAACGTATATCAAAGTTTGATTGTACACATCTGGTTCGATGGCAAATGAAATTAACCATAATGTAAAGGGTTGTACAACAGACATTGTAAACCCTCATCTCCAACCCTAAAACCTAATTTGGTGCAACCGTTGAACTATAATGGTGCAACTTGCACAGTATTTGAGATGTTGCCACATGACATTTGGGTTAGAATTTGGGTTGGTTTTTTGGGTCCAATAGCATTACTCTTTTTTTTAACATCTCAAACCCGTTCGATAATCCAATATTTTATTAAATATGGGTCAAACTGTAAATAAGTCAAACTTTAGGGATGAAATAATAAACAAAAGTTAATGCCATTCTTCCGGCAACTGAAGACTGTTGCGCCAGGGTTCCCTTCAGACTGTGGATGAAGCTGGAATTAAGCGCATACTATTTACGCTTGGATGGAAACCAATTCTTGTTCTATGTAATGTTTGAAGAATGTTGTATTTTGCCTATGGGTTTGAGAAATCCACCCTGAACAAACCTTCGGACATATTCCCACTTCTACATATGGAGTGAGAATTTTTGGATTTCATTGAGATTTAAACGGCTATAGATAATAATTAACATTATTCTGAAGCAAAATAAAGTTAAGCTAGCTTGTTTTATGCGTATGAATGGGAGCATTTTTATCAACATCGACAATTCTCGACACCTCCCTCAATTTACTAGTGAAGTTGGGGAATGGTGTTCTTGTACATGTTAAAGGTAATAAGACAATTGGTGTTCAAACTAAGAACGGTGTTGAGTACATCTCAAAATTCACTGTGTCTTAGGGTTGTTCGAATAGTTTGATAACTGTAGTGAAATGTGAAAACGTACAAGTTTTTATCTGAATTTGAACTGCAAGGTTAGTTTCCGATTATAGCTTAGAAAAGCCTTCAGAAGGGACATAAGTTGTTAAGATTTTACAACACAAAATCGTCAGATGATTACACAGACAAACGAGGTATGTCTGGAACTTTTTAACATGGGTTATCTAAATCCAATTACAAAAACAACAGGCGTTTTTGAAAACATAAAACAAATGGCAACAGCAAACCTAAGTACCTTACGTAAAACAGTATTTGCAAGTCCTGAAATGGATTCTAGGAACAAAACAAACATCACTTGCAAAAACATGTTTGGTGGCGCTATGGCGTTGACTCGATGAGTGTGAACGTATTAATGCCTTGAGCCCGAAGGGCGATTCTTAAATAACATACAGCCCTCTTGACGCCGAAGACGGTCGACGAGAGACATCGACTTGGTATTCTTTAACCTGTAAACATCCCTCTCCAGTTCCGCGACGCGAGATTCAACAACTGTTGATCAAGAACGGGACTGTGCTTCGTTTCTTTCCATAACTTTCTTGTATTCAATTGTAACATCCAGGAGGTCTTTCAGAGAGTCGAAGCACCTGCTTATGCAGAAAATCAGTCGATCCAATATGGTGGATTTGTTCTCATCATCGGACTCCATCTCTACAGTCATAAGTAATTTTTTTTTTCCAAGCTCTACAGACCGAAGTTACCCTGTTAACGAAATCTGACTCTGAACATATGTTTTTATAGGTGGGCACACTGCAGCACAGGCGCACAGCCCACTCATCGGCGGAAACATATAACACATTTTTGCCCTAAGTTTAAATTCTAGTATAATGGTCAAATAGAAATCATCAATGTATTATGTATATAACAATATCATCGATCGAGTAAACGAAATATATTTATTGGTTGTCCACATGATGTCCATAATTTTAGATGGTATTACATGTCCATAATTGAGTTATTATGTATTTATTGTTTTTCATGTTTTAGTAAAATTATCTCATATTATTATATATTATTATGACAAATATATATTTTTGAATTATATATATAATATTACATATATTATTATATAAATATATTAATATATATTATTATGACATATATATATTTTGTAATTATATATATAATATTATATATATTATTATATATCTATATATAATATTGCACAAATTTGTGATTTTTTTAAGATTTAAGGTTAAAAAGGTCTTTTTGAGACTTGTCCCACGCATGGGGACTCAAATAAGCTATCAAATTTTGGTGTCCCAATTTGTGTGTAACCAACCAAATTGGGATATGTGTGCACATTTATGACACATTTCTGGAAGAAGTTGAAAAAAAATCATAAATGTGCACACATGTCCCAATTTGGTTGGTTGGACACAAAATGGGACACTAAAATTTGACAGCTGATTTGAGTCCCACGCATGGGACAAGTCTGGTCTTGTGTCTTGGATGGGACACAATTTGGTGATTTTTTTTCCCACATTGTCCCATTCTGTCCCATGCTAAAGTCGCACCAAACATGGGACAAGAATAATCTGGCCAACGTTTGGTGCGACCGTGTCCCGTGTACCAAACGCACCCTTTCAAAGACCTTTTTACCTTTAAATCTTATTTTAAATCAAAAACTTGTGCAATATTATATAAATTTAATTATAACTTACATATGTTATACAGTCTTTATTCTATCAGCATGCCTTTTCAATTGATTACATATGATTTTATGATATCATTGGTATATCAAATAGGCAAAACGTGTCATGGGCCGTATCAACGCAGATAGATGGATGAGCTATTAGTTTTGGAGATTGAATCCCAAGTCAGTGTATCGAATCCTACAAATGGGTTGATGTTATTATATAAAATACCTGGTTTATAACGGTGAATACATAGATACCGTCAATAAATATGTGCTGGGAGATTTTGACAAACTCCAAAATTATAGTTTAGCGTTCAGTTTTGGAACCGTGAGGGTAATAAGGATTACAGCAACTCAAAAGTTTCACAGCCAAATGATGAGACTTGATATGCAATTTAAATAGCATGTTTTGGAAATATGCACCGACACCAAATGTGAATACATTCTGACGAGATTCAAATACATGTCGTGTGGTTAACCCCTCACACATGCACCGAAAAGGTTAAGGCTACTCCCCCAAAAGAACTCGACAGCTTTTTAATAGTGTAAAACAATAAGAAGGTATATTTCTACCACTATAAAAAGTTTGTTGAGTTATATATATTTCTCCAATTTTTTCGCAAGCTTTATATTTAACAAATTTGGTATACTTAGTTGTAATGCTTGAAAATTTATCAAATTTGATTTATTGGTTTATATTAGAATGAACTTATCATATAAATCGATGTGATCTCATGAAGGTGTGGACGGAACTTGAAGTGAGAGATCCCTTAGTTGACGGTTAATCTAATACAATTGGAATTAGGGATGACAATTAAACCCGAACCCGTGGGACCCGCCCGAACCCAACCCGCTTGAAGAGGGTTTGGGTTGGGATAAGTGTACCCGTGGGCGGGTTTGGGTTTGAAAATTGTACCCGTCACGAGTTCGGGTTCGGGTATGGATTTGGAAAAAATTCTATACCCGAACCCACATACCCGCGAACAATAAAATTTATATAATATTTTATTATTTAAAATATTATAAATTTAAACCCCAATAAAAACTTTTTAATTATATAGAGAATAAAATGTAAACATTTCAATATATTAAGTGTTTTTATTCTTTAAAATTATAATATTACATATATTTAAATAATATAGAAATAATTTCTTAAAAAAACAAATTGATGGGTTTGCGGGTTCACGGGTTTTACCTGTGGACCCGCTTGTTTTCACAGGTTCGTGGGCGGGTTTGGGTGTCCCCCGAACCCGCAGGTAAAACCCGAACCCGAACCCGTTTATTTTCGCGGGTTCGCGGGCGGGTTTGGTAGACATAAAATTTCACGGGTTTGGGTTTGGATTTTGCCAAACCCGCTTGAACCCGCCCCATTGCCATTCCTAATTGGAATGTACTGGATTTGGTCAACATAGAACCTTCCATAGAAACAAAAATAAAATTCAATAATGTTGTGATTTGTATGGAGAATTCTATGAGCATGTAAATACATGTACAGAATTCTTGAACATTGTAGATACATATAATAAAATATATGAATTCTATAGTAATTATAACTTTTTAAACCATAATACAATACAACTTCTTAGCTACCCACGAATTATGGTTACTTAATTTTGTTTGATTTTATATTAAATAAATTATTATTATTTTTAACTTATATTATTTTTAATAGTTTTAGTTTGCCATACCAAACATATCACATCAATAAACCATAAAATCTCAAATTTCCAACTATGTATTAAAATAGTCCTTTTATTAATATGATTCATTTTATTTTATCCTTACTATTTTTCTTTATTTTATATGTTTAATTTATTTAGATTCATTACATCAATAATTTACTTTAATTAGAATAATAACAAATTCAATATCATGTCTAGTAATATTTATTAATCAATTATTTTGTATTAAATTAAAATAAAATAAAGATATATGAAAGCTTGAATTGTTTCAACTAGGTTCGATTAAACTCAGATTTTCTACGACTAATAAAAGAATTAAGGTTCTCTAGGCAATCACATACCTACAAGTAACAAAAACGATTTTCATATTTTGAATTTTTTTTTTTTTTTTAAAACAAGGTACTTGTGTTTTTTGTTTTTTTATTCATTTATTTAAAATTATTTTTTTATTTATATACATACACATGGGGTTTTTGTCTTGCTTCAGAAAGAATGGAGATAGATAAATACATATATTTATTGGAGGAGAGAGAGTTTAATATGGTAATTAAAAATTTAGGAGAGTATTTCATATGTAATAATTTATCTAATTATTTAGAAGAGATAATTTCTTTTCTTAATAATTTAATTCAAATAAGATAAAAAATAAATTATTGTAACAAAATTAACCGTCTTTAGAATTTTTGTAAATTTTAATTATGGGAATGGAGATTTCATAGAAACAAATGTGGTAGAAGAAAAAATTGGATTGTCAAAAAAACTCTCTTGATTAAAATAGAACTAATTGTCAAAATTATCCTCGTCTATAAATTTTTTTTTTTTATAATTTTTACAATACAACAACTACCGAGACCGGTGAGAATGGGCTCTACAAGTGCAGCTTGGACTACAGCTCCCACAACGGGGAGTTGGAAGCTCCCGGAATCTGGAGAGAATTATAATTTTGAACTTCATTTTTACATGTGAAAAAACCCATCCAATACCCGTACATAAATAACATATATTAAGTTCATGTTTCCGGGTCAATTCTGCAGTGCCTACATGGCCAATGTATTTTGTTGATATTGGCTTGCAATATGAAATTGTTGCCTACATAATAAACCCATCTTCTTATTATTATTATTTATTTTTAAATATTACATTAGGACTATCGGAATTTGTCGAGATCAAACAATACATGTGCGGCCCAGATATCTACTCCCATAACAGTAGATAACTACTTCCCACAACCCGGGCAGAAAAACTCCCCACACCTGCTTCTAAAATGTGCATGGTGGGATTTGAACACCAAACCACATATGTGGAAGGGAGGTGCACTACCAGCTTTGCTAAGAGGTGATATGCACTCCTGATCCTTATTTGTGATGGTATCTTTTGAACCATTTAATCCTACATATTTCTACTTATGTTTATATTTGCCTGTAAAGATGTGTGGTATACTGGTATGTACGTCCTTTCGGACTGGATCATGTAATCTTCTAGTTTAATTCTCATCGTGTCATCATCCAGAGTATTCCTATCATGTAATGATGTTGCTCCTAGCAGAAACCTGTCAACTAATCAGTTCAGTTGAAATCAGTCGAAGATGGAAAATCAATCCAGTTCCCTATTCACACTGACCGAAGAATTCCCGGCTGGCCCATCTATGGGATTAGAGTTTTGTCCTGAACAGCCCTTTCTTTCCTGTTTGCCGGAGAGCCACTCTTTTCGCTGGGTGGCCTTATTAGAAAGTCTCTTCTATCTATTTATTTGAAAAAAGTCATTCTGCTTCTTACTCTAGAACAATTCTAACCCCTTTAGATAGAGAAACTGATTTTCGAGTGATCGGGAATTGCTCACTGTGGGATGGATAAACTGAAAAGAGAGTGAAAAGAATTGATCTTGACGTTTGTACTCCATGGATGTGCCGACCCAGTCCATCGCATTTTCATTATTACTGTCCATTGGGTGGTCACATCAAGGAACTGTTCTCACTGTTTTACAGTGGGTGCATTCAGTTTAATTAAACATTTTTGGATTATCTTCTATATTAAATGACAGTTGACTTATGGATAATATTTAGTAACTTATTTAAGTTTTTAATAAAATAGGGGGAATTATAGCGTACAAGGTTATCGAAAATGGTCTTACTTTAAATTCTTCGTGTTTATCGAGTATTTTTAATATTGAATATTACTATTACACTTTCATGTGGAGTACAATGGGTATTTATTTGGTTTTTTTTTTTATTTTTTTAAATATACAACAGCTGCTGGGACCGGCGAGATTAGGCTCTACTAGAGCAGCCCGAACTGCAGCTCCCATAAGCACCGGCCGGCGAGAGAGCACCAACAATCGGGTGGGACAACACCCACACTTGGAATTAATGGCCAAGGGGGACAAATAATATATATATATATATACATGTACACACCGGGCATTGAACCGTGGTGGTGGAGGCTCCCAAGGGAAGGTCCAACCACATTGGAAGAGGCGCGATTGATCTTCAAAAAAATATAAAAACAATTAAGGGCCGCGACTGTCTAGTAATCAACACCTTCGAACGGTAATGCCTTCATTGCTATTATAAATATCAAAACCAACGATGGAAAGCAAGTGTATCAAAACTAACGACCATACTATGGCGACCGTAGGTGAAGTGGACAGCAAGGGGGAGAATGATAAAATTTACCCAGTTCTCGCTGCCATGTCGACACACATCCGGAAAATGGAAGCACTCAAAGATGCCATCAGAAAAATGAAAGTAGTCAAAGATCTCATCACAAAATGTACAAGCAATGCTCCGGCGGGGATACACCGAGTTTACGCCGATTGTCCGATGGACATTGCTTCGTTACGTTTACAATTATTTGAACTCATTTAAAGGCACACCGGCTTTCAGCACAGCTCGATGTAGACTTTGGTTTTCCTCTAGGACCGTCATCCCTTCCGGCAAACTGATCAAACAAGTCCTATATCTTGTTTCAATGATCCGTGCACATATTCGTTTTTTTAGCTTTCATCCGGGTGCTTGGTTTTAATGTCTTGAAGTTAACGAAGGGTATTTTCATCCACTAAATCTTAACTTCGTTTCAGGTGTTAACTATATCTTAGGGTAGCCAATCAGTCGCCAGACACATGAGGATTGTACTTACCTTTTTTTCAATTATATTAATATATGATTAGTTCATGAAATGATAAGAGTATTAACAAAATGGGTTGGTTTTAAGCCTTCTTACCCGTATCCATCATTTCATCTTTCTTGATGATGTTGTGTTTTGCATTATATATTCATTTGAAGAAAAAACCCTAAATAAAACGGAAAAAAAAAAAATTAATCAAGAGGCACCATCTTAATCAAATAAAATAAGACTTATAATAACATAAGGGTACCCTTAATCAATGATCTTAAATAATTAAATAAGAAATATTTAGAGCATCTTCAAAAGATTATATTTTCACTCTTCAAATGTCTATTTGCTTACCTATGTGTCAATTTGAAGAGTGAAAAAAAAGGAGCCCCTCCAAAAGACTCTTCAATTAGAAATAGAGTTATAGTATTTTAATGAAAGCACTCAAATTCCTCCCCCAACAAATCTAATCACTCTCCAATTTTTTCAAGTTAGAAATAATAATATGTTATTTTTAAATATTCAATATTAGTCTCATTTTAAAGATCTAGATGAGACCTTTCTAATGGTATAATTTTTATGATGATAAAATTTATAAATTAAAACTTTGACAGCTGATTTGAGTCATTTTTATAATAACACCTTTTAACTTTTGTTTTCAATATTGGGGTTTCACCCTTGAAATAGTCTTTTCCCCTCTTCCCAGTTCCCAATCACCCTTGAAATAGTATCTTCCTCACTCTCAGTCTCACACCCTCACACCTTCCTTATATCGCTCCACCTGTGTTTATTGTAAATCCGCCCTTGAATCTCCTATTTCCGTTCTTCACACCCAACAGTTTTGTTTGCCTCTAGTCAACATGCTTCCTTCCTCACGTAGTGTAAAGTGTTTGCTTCCATGCAACATCTCTTCCCAATCACCCTCCACCCGTGTTTTACTTTTGGTTCCGATTTAGATTGTTTGTTTTACCTTTGAATATTGAGTTAGGTTTCTTCGATTGGCCAGGTAATGGAGCATAAATTGTCATTGGAAGATACTACGGTTCCTATTTCTTAGAAAGGAAGAAGACCTCCGGGGAGGCCACGGTATAAAACTATGGCCAAAAAGTGCGTATTCATAGCGAACCCCTTTCTTGTTCAAGTGGCGAACAGAGACATCCATCACTATGATGTTCGGTGGATGAGACATTGATATTTCTGATGAAAGAACTAGGTGACAACGTGGTCAATTACGTGGAGAAGGTTTGGAGCATCCAAAGCATTCCATTGATGCTAGTGTATCTGCAGAATTTGAGCAGATATGTTGGAGTATGAAAATAGTTCACTATGAGCCACTAGTAATGAAAATAATGTATTGATCGTGTAAGGGTTATGTTCAGAAAGCTATTATATATTAATTTTCTTCCTTTATTTTTCGAATTGAATATACATGGTTGCACATTACAAAAAACTACCATTGCACGTTATACCATTCAAATTATTTATTTTAATTTTTCATTCATACAATATATCCCATACAATATCCCATACTTAAAAGTTGGTGTTCGGTTGTTTGAATCCCCACTGTGAGTAAATGAAATGAATACTTACATCTGTATATCTGTTATTGGGTTACCGAAAATGTCGCAAATGAATTTTCATCACATTCATTATGAGGTTCCCTTACGAAATTTATTTCAAACAATTGTCATTATCACTTTCATTATGATGTTCTTTTACGCAATTTACCAACTCAATATGTAACACATGCAGTGTAACATGTACCGTCTAATAAATCATTGCAACATTTGCACAACGCATAACACGATATCGGTGTACAAAAAAGTAAACCTTATTTATATTGTAACCAACCCTCTCCGGGTAACATAGAGACATAGACGGCTTTACATAGTCGATAGTTTTTCGGAACCAGATGTGTTGAATCCAGTTTCATGTTCGAAATCAGTCATTTTCTTTCGTTCAATCTCGAGGGTCGATCGAGTAATATCCTAATGCTTTGTTTTAACCTTTCTATGTTCATGTCTTCTGGATTGGGGTTAACGTACCAAACCTAATTTGTTGCTGACAGAATTGATTTTGCTTGCTTGTAGAGCATAATGACGTTTGATGTGATGGCCCAGAGGGATTTTGACAACCCAAAAACATTTGGCCACGCTATTCTGGCGATACGCAATGGTGGTCTACAAATAGTCAAATACACTCATTACCTCTTCGTGTAGGCGTGTAGCATTGCAAAACAGGAATGGGCGGTTGAATCTATGTTAATCAATTTAAATTGCGTCATCAAATCCAAATCCTTATTCTCCCAACGCAATCACATCATATATATATATATAATAGAGTTTCACAGCTCCACTTAATAATGAATTTACAATTTCAAAAAAGCCTTAATTATATCAATGCATGCACTTAATTAATAACTAATGAACTTACAATTTCAACAAAGCCTTAATTATGTTAATGCATGCACTTAATTAATAAATAATGAACTTACAATTTCAAAAAACTTGAGAACTTCAAAAGCATCAATTTATAAATTATAAATTCTAACCCAACTTTAAAGTTCAAATACATTCACAACACTAACCACACGGTTGTTTTAAGGCATCGTTTTCCGAAATGGATAGGAATTTCCAAGGCGAAGCAGCAGTCAGCCGAGATTGAATATACTCCTTTCTTGACGCGATTTTACAAGTATTTAGTGAATTGGAGGAAGTGCGAACTCACTTTTCTGGGCATTTAAACACAGACGTGGCTTTATTATGGACAAAATTCATCCAGGTAATTGATGACACACAGGGACTGATTGCGGACTTTGAGAGGGAGATGGGTCGTCCTTTATCACCGTCTCATCCCCCCCCCCATTAGGTCATTAAAAGTACTGTAAACGAACACATGTAGGCTGTTTGTCTTTACCTTATCAAATGTTACGTATGGAAATTTTGACTAGTGGGTTCAGCTACTGTATATTACAAGTTGGGATGCGATATTTTTAAGTTTGGAATATGTAAACGAAAATCTTCACCTTGTGTTTTCTATGTGTTAATCTTTGAATTTGGTGCAGTGGTTTGCAAATGAAATGTCGTAGGTAAATTTCTACATCCCTAGTGAAGTTCTTATATGAGTTTCCCCATCACATGGGGAAGACGAACCAAATCACGCGACGCATGCATTTCAAGTGTCTTCACGCATCCATTTACCACCAAAATAAGTAAAAACTTTATTATTTTAATAGGAAATTCAAGCCAAGACCCTTTGTGTTTGAGGTTTTACCTGCACACAAAATCCTTTGTTTCACACTGTTATTATTTTACCCGATTACAAATTGTTCTAATGTCTTTTCAACCTTTATCTTTTCAACTCTTATCTGATAGAATAAAGTTCAACCGATGGGACAAAAGGTTAGAGCATCTCCAATGGGTATCCTCAAAGTAAGAGAGGGAACAACGGCGGTTTCAATCGACGGTTTTGAAACCGCCGAACCAACCGCAGAATCAAACCCAAGAAATAAATCAATAAGGTATGATCGGCGGTTTTGAACGGCGGTCGGTGGCCGTTGATCATAACCGCAGAATCACTCCAGACCTTTCTGGACTTAAATGGCGGTTTCAATTCGACGGCCAGGCCACTGATCAAACCGCCGATTCACCAGTGATGGTGAATCTAAAGGAGAAGCCAAGAGCATTCTCCGTGGGTGGTCTCCGCACAAAACCAAGCACATTCAAGTGCATGCGCGGACATTTCCGAACACTATCGGGAAACAAATTACTAAGCATATATACAGACAACAAGATATCAATCAAAGTGCTAGTGTGTAAAGTTACATGTGAAGAGTATGCACACAAATGCAAGTATACTAAGTGTGTGTGTGCATTCTAAGTCTCTTCAAAGAAAAATCAAGCACTAGAGATTATACATTTGGCGTGCTTGTCTCTTGAGGTCTGGGAAGGGCCTTCGAGCTTGAAGTTCAATCACCTAAACTACCCTTACACAATCAACCCCAACAAGTGGTTTGTCCACGAAATAAGCCAATCAATATATGGGAATCCTTACACCTTCCATGTTAGAAATATTGATTTTATGTTAAAAAAAACAAAACATTAACATCAAGAATGAAATGTAAAGACCGAGTGGCTCACGAACACTAATATCGCAAACGACGAACCCGATGATTGGTCACCTCCCCGGTCATGGAAAACAACATTTTCTATCGGACAAATAATTAAAAAGGTCATAAAAATAAAATAAAATTTAATAAAAAACACAACCATCACATTCTGGGCTTCCAAATAAGTTCAGGGCCTTATAACTTTATTTCACGGGTATAAAAATGTATTCTTGGTTTATGATATTAAACAATTTTTACACAACAGAAAGTGTAATTCTAACCTCTTCACATTTTTTGATAGACATTTTATAATCAACTGTCGTTTTTTACAATGGTTTTCGAGTGTATGGCAATGAGACCAATTTGATGTATAGGTGGCTTTCGTACCATTATATTCAAACAGTAATGCTACACATCCCACCTAAAATTCCACATTTTTCATCCCGCTTTTCTTCGTGTATTGTTTACTCTACTCTGCACACATCGTGTGTTATACAAAATTACAAATATCCCAGTACAATTTAGAATTTTTGCTGATGTCACCATTACCTATATCCTATTTTGACGAGAGCAACTTTGCTCACCCCCATTAACTGAGTGCAATTTTGCTCACCTCCTTTAACTGGAGGTAACCATAACCCCCCACCCTAAGTGTTGACACGTGTCCCAAACTTAACCCAAAGTCCAAAGTTAAATCAAGGTTTGGGCCACGTGTTAACACTTGGGGTGGGGGGTAATGGTTACCGCCAGTTAAAGGAGGATTGCAAAGTTGTACTCCCATTAACTAGATGTAACCATTACTATAAAAAAAATTAATTTTTTTCATTTATTTATTTAAACCCTTTATTTATTTAATTTTTTAAAACTATTTATTTATTTGATTTTTTAAATTTATTTATTTTTAAAATATATATATATTTTTTTGTAAACTATTAATTTATATTTATTTAATTTTTTTATTTTATTAAAGTTTATAAAGTTTTTGATTAAAAGGTAAAAAAAATAAAATATAAAATAATATAACTAGGGGCATTTTAGGTATTTTCAAAGTCAAATTTAAGTATTGGGGGTGCTTGTGTATAATAACAAAACATTTCCAACTAAGTGTAATTTGCCCTAAAAATTGAACAAATTTGGTAGGGAAAATTGAGATTGAAACAAAAACACTTTTGCTCACCCACCCTTAAACACATGTCATCTTTTTGGGAGGGAGGTAATGTTTACCCCCCTTGTAGGGGGGTGCTTGTGTATAATAACAAAACATTTCCAACTAAGTGTAACTTGCCCTAAAAATTGAACAAATTTGGTAGGGAAAATTGAGATTGAAACAAAAACACTTTTGCTCACCCACCCTTACACACATGTCATCTTTTTGGGAGGGAGGTAATGTTTACCCCCCTTGTAGGGGGGTGAGCAAAAATGGACTAGATTGAAACAGTGCTAACAAAACAGTCAATGCTGCCACGTGTTATGTCTGAAGTTTTTTTTTTTTTCTAATTTTTTAATATATCGATACGCGATATCAATGGCGTAGCCGTTGACATTTTCATAAGTTTAACCGGAGGATAGTTAGGGGATACTTGGGGGATACTTAGGCCTTAGGGGATGCTTGGGGGATACGTATAAAATAGTGTCGTAAATGTTAGCTTTTAATTTTCATTTGTTGTTACCTTTTTTTCTCTTCAGATGTTAAAAGTCTGACAAAAAACAAACAAAAAATCTTGCAAGGAAATTACGTTCATAATCAGTTAAGTTTAATAAACACAGCAGGAACAATCGATATATTTAAAAGTTGTACAGATAGTGGGACATAAAAACACACAAAATAAAGAAAAGAAGTAATACTGGAAGTAACGAAGAAGCTTTATGCAGTGGGTATTTTATTCAGAGAAAGGCCCCACTACATTTTTTGCCTTAGCGGGATCAACCTCTTCCCATTTTCCTTCCGAGAAAACTTTTTTCGCGTATTCCCTCATCAGGTTGAAGCCAGCAGTATAACCGACCTTATATCCGGACTCGACAGCTTTATATCCATATTTTGAAGATCTTGATACGTCATTTTTAAGAACCTTTCCTATTTCCTCTAAGTTTTGAATCCGTTCCTCCAAAAGGCGGATTTTCTCTACAACTTCCTTGCTACCAGAATTTGGTGAAGAGGAAGCGGTTTTCTTCCCAAATTTCCGAGCTTCATCCATCTGTAACAGAGAGCAATTTATCAATTACATGCATTTTAAATGTTTATGTAAGTTTGGATAGAGACAGAAAGAGACAGAGATAGCAAGGATCATTGTCATTCCAATCTGTAGAAAATAATGACTCTTTCCCTTGACAAACGATGATAGAAAATTCGAAGAACTGGCTATAGTCATTTTGAGAAATATAAAGCACTGAAACTTACAACTGGTGGTGGTGGCCGTGGCGACGGCGGAGGTGGTGTGAAGAAAAACCTGATAATATATAATTAAGAAACGAGAACAATGGAACTCAATAGAGAGGTACGAGACATATATATATAAGAGAACCGGTTCGATTGGCATTTTAGTATTAATTATTTTCAGGCGGAATTTCACATAAGTGTTAAATGATCCGACGTGATGGTCATATCAATATTCACGCCTGCTCGATGCGGTGTTTTAAATCTCTGCATACTCACCAAACCCCTTCAGCCCATCAGCCCCCTCGAAAAAATAGATAAAGAAACCCCTCATCTTACAATAGTGGGAAATGATGTGGATTTATTTTGGGGAGAAGGGAATTGTTTTGGAGGTGCCCACTTTACCTTAGAAAAACACTTGCAAAGGACTCCTTGTGTGTTTTGTGAAACGAAAAGGTCTGGTTCATTGATTTGTTTTTTTTAAATTCAATTTATTTTTGCTTTAATTAAAAAAAAATTTGTGTTACCGAGAGATAAATAGAGTGGTGTGAGAATCGAAAAGATTGCTGTGAATACTTCTTCTTCTGAAACTAATTAAATATATAATTAAATTCATTATTATTTTAAATTCATTTGGTATTCCTAAAAAAAAAAACAATACAAGACAGTCCAATTATGTGTAAAAGTTTTCATTTATTAATCTGGAAACGGTTGGCTGCAGAGTTGTAATTTTGATTCCACATGGTGACCATTCTGTGTTCAATGCACTTATATAGTTATATACAATAGGTTGGACCAGCCCTATATATTAGGGTGGACACCTGGAATATTTCTTCACCTTGAACAATCCTATAATTTGTTTTTTTTGTTTTTTTTAATTGTTTATTATTATTGTTAAGATACATACATATATATATATATATATATATATATATATATAATATCGGGTAAGTTTAGAAGTCGAATTATAAATTATAATTTATTTATGAAGTTGGCTCTTCATCTATATTAATTATCCATTAATAATGGGATTGACTCTTGGTTTTTTTGAAATTTTTTTAGTTATTAATTGTAATAATTAATTTATACTTTGCATATAGAATTTTGATGTAAAAATTATATAGTTAATCAATACGCAATCCAGTAATTAATGGGATAGTGAAAGATTATCTTAACGAATATCATGATTGATTTTTAATATATATATTTTAAATATTAAATTATTTAGCCCAATCCCATATTGCACCAACGGGAAAGACTACAATTAATCGAATCCAATCCCCATCAAATGTCTTAAAAATAGTCCAATCCTATGCCGCGCACCTAACGCAACCTAATTGTGTAATTGATGTGGGTTTTTTTAATTTTTTTGATGTGCCTACTGATGTCATGGGTGCATAGACGCATCAAAAATTAGAAATGACAAAACCAAAGAAGAATAACGTGTTATTCCAATTATGCCCATTTTTACATGCGTGATGTGCCTTCAAGTTACACAAGCAGACGAAATTCAATCTTCAATAAAATACACGATATTGTATGGATATCAAGTATCAAGCGTGAAGTTAAATACACGTTCAGATGAAAAGGAAGGAACCTTTAGTGTAATACACGAATACGATATGAAAGTCAACGTTGAAGTTAATACACGATAAAATAAATAAAATAAACATTCAGTTTAATACACGATTAAATAAATACTCTTTCTGAATACTTTATCGAAAATGTTGCAGACTGATCACCCAATGGGGAGTTGCCACGTGGCTCACACTTTTCTGTTTATAGATTTTTATTCTTGCTTTGGGTTACGTGACAACCAACCTTTAGTTGGTCAGTATACCTGGGAGAGTGGGAGCTGATCGGTGAGGTATTATTACACCTAATAAAGATTGAGTACCCTATGCCCCTAATCCATATGCAGTACTAAATGCATATTGACCCTTACCGTCAAAAAGCACAGAAGAGTGAGACACATCGTAACCCTATAAAGGCTTGATGTGACTAGTTGAGGCATTATTACACGCCTGTTATGTAATTGGGTCAAGCTGCCTAATATAAATAACATAAAACTGAATGTGTCCACACACTTGAGTCAAAGCATGTAAAACTAGCGGTTCACATTCAATATCCTAGAGTTATATGTGGATGTCCTCATTTGAAAATTCATGTAAATATATATATCCAGTCCCCATCTGGTCAGTGCATCATAATAACACTTTATCAGGATATTGAATTTGAGCCACTAGTTTTGACAAGTGCATACACACTTGTGTCAAAGTATGTTAAACGAGTGGCTTACATTCAATATCCTCACGAAGTTATATCAGGATGCACTGACTTGAAAATTTTTCTATATATATATATATATATATATGTTTTCGGTCTTTCTATTATCAGTTCAAACTGATATAAAATATATTAGTTCCTTGCATATGTGCCATTGGATTTAAAAGATGCTTTGACAAGTGCATGCAACCAAGTCAAAGTACTTAAATCCAATGGCACACATGTAAGGAACTGATATTTATTTTGTCGGTTCGAACTGATAATAGAAAAATTGGTTATATATTTATATGAACTAAGGGCTCGTTTGGTACGCTGTATTGTATTGTATTGTATTGTATTGGACAGTATTGGACTGTATTATTCTTATACAATCCTGTGTTTGGTGATATTTTGTATTATGCTGTATTAACTAATACAACCCTCTATTCTGTATTAGCTAATACAATATCCACCATATTAGACCAATTAAAATGTATTAACTAATACAATACAGTGAACAGTGCAAAACAAACCAAACATTGTATTGTATTATTCTAATACATTTTAAACTCCTAATATAATACAATGCGGCGCACCAAACTTACCGCATAAATGGATTATATAACAGAAAACGATCTAACACGAAATATGACAAACAACTAGTTTGATTACAATTAATCCAACCTAAAGCCAAATAAACAGTCTAAGTACATTAACAAAACAAAACGGATGTCAAAAGGACCCATCACTATTTGTGTCCTTTTGCTTAATATGTGGTTGCTGTGTACATTTCTTTGAACAACATATTCGTGAAGGGCTAATGGCCCCTTGCCAAGATGGTTGGACCCTCCTTTGGAGCCCTCCACCATCACCACCAAGGTTCAAGTGCCAAGGCATGCATGGATATATGCAAATTTTCTTTGGTCCTCCTAGTTTGGATGTTATCCCACCTTTAGTGTGGGTGTTGTCCCACCCTTGTGTGGGTGCTCTCTCCCCGTTTATGGGAGCGTCTGTCTGGGCTGTGCTTATAGTTGTGTCTTATCCTCGCATGGTCCCAGTTGTTGTATTCCAATAAATAAAAAAACATAATCGTGAAGGGAAATTAGTTAAATGGTTACAGAATATATCCGGCTATATGTTCCCCAATTTTTGGTAAATAAAATATGTTGTGCAATAAAGAGTGGTAAAGCAATACCTTCATGTTCTGATGCTCTATACGTTGCGTCAAGTGTTTTGTACAGTGGAAGTGGTCCGGATTAGGGTGTCGCAAAATCGGTTTAAAAGCAAAAAATGATAAACGATCAACGACGGCATCGCTATGAGAAAAGTAAACACTTTCACTGAACGCTAACTTAAAATATTCCAATGCCTCGTCATCGTAACTGATGCTACAATTAAATCATGATGAGACATTGAAATTTCTGAAGCGTGAGTTCGGTGAATGAAAAACGTAGGAAAGGATGTCAAGGAAAAAAGAGCATCTCCAAGTGCGGACATGACCACCAAACAGCCCTAAAACGGGAGTGAGAGCATCTCCAAAAGTCTCCTCTGGAGACCCGTTTGCTTAATTGAGGGAGGAGTTTCATTTTTGCAAATCGAAGAGGTGCCCAAAAAAAGGTTTTGGTTAAGCTCACTGTTGTGCTGAGTGCTGAATCCCTTAATAAATGGGTGCATTGAATATTTTCTCATGGATTCAACCCCTATAAGTGGGCTCCACAGACCACGGTTAAACAAAGTATTGACCGTTTGTTTAAGGAGTGCAACTTTGCTCACCCCTTTAATTAGAGGTAAGCACTACCCCCACCTCAGGTGTTGCCACGTGTCCTAAACCTTGGGTTAACTTTGGACTTTGGGTTAAGTTTGGGACACGTGGCAACACCTGAGGTGCGGGGTAATGCTTACCTCTAGTTAATGTGGGTGACCAAAGAGAACACTTTTGCTCACCCCCCTACAAGGGAGGTAACCATTACCCCCCTCTTAAATGGATGACATGTGTCCATAGAAGGGTAAATTTTTAGACAATTTTACCCCTCTATAGACACATGTCATGTGTTTGGGAGGAGGTTAATGCTTACCCTCCTTGAAAGGGGGTGAGCAAAAATGGACTCGTGACCAAAGTTGCACTCTTGTTTAAGGGAGTTTTGATAGTTTTTTTTTTTTTTTGATTGGAATACAACAATAGGATTATAGATCCAGAACATGATTACATGATTACAACAACTGGGACCCATCGAGAATCGATTTCCAAACGCAGCCTAGATTGGAGCTCCCACGGACGGGGAGAGAGAATCCACACGAAGGAGGGACAACCACCCACACAAAGTGGGACAACACCCATGTTTTTAAATGGGCCAAAGAAAATTTGCATAATTCTATGCACACACTATGTCTTGAACCTTGGTGGTGGAGGGTTCCCAAAGGAAGGCCCACCACTATGGAAAGGGACCATGTGTGAGTTTCAATAGTTAAATAAGCTTGATTAATGGCCGGTACATATCATATCAACACATTACAGTAATGCATTGGATAATTACATATAATAAAATCAATATTGTTGCAATATTTTATTTTTAATCAAAAGTAACTCTTGCCCATTGATCTGCTGGCAGATGCATATTTATAGGCAATACGGACAGTCAATTGGATTTTGTGAATAGTTTTCTTTAATTGAAATTTATTTTATTTAAACTTTAAAGATATTTTTATAATTTTTTAATTATTCCATAACGGAAAGTAAGTGCTCACAACTGAGAAGTGAGAACTGACTAACGGGTAATTGAGTCATTAAACAAATTTGATATGGTTGATGTTTGGAGTTAACTGACATATTTTTAGTGGAGGGAGGCGATTGTTTATTTTTCAGAAAAGTGATTTGTAGTTGTCTAAAGAGCAAACCTCAGGGTCCTTGGTTGCAATTTGTGATTTTAATCCGTATATAACAGACTTAGTATATTCGTGTATACTTACTCAAGGACATCTACCGTGTAAACATCAAAGGAGGGACTGTTATTCCATACCTGGAACAACTTCTTTAATCGACGGCGCACCCATTCTAGTCGAAGGTATGGCGTTGTCTGTTTTGATCCTAATTTTATTTCTGATCATATTTTTGTTTGTTTTGATTTCATTATTAAGGCTTGGTATGTATCCATAGATAATGGGTTTCAGTCTGGGTATGGAGTGTCGAACATACAATGAATATTCTATACCCAATTTGCTTGTTGCTGGAACCAGTGATATTGTTTTACTTTGCATGTTGGCTCTAAATATTTTTGGTTGTGTACGATTTACGTTTTTAGGGCTAATTTCATTGTTTTGTTTTCGTTTCGCCTAACAGTGAGAAATGAGTTTTTTTTTACAAGAGATTGTGCAATTCGCGACCCGTTTGAATGATATAGTTTAGTGTGATGCTGATCACATTACTTCATACCATGGTTCTGTTTTATTGTGTGTGTTGTTGCTAGTTATAGGTCTCTTTTTTGTTAGAAGCTGAACTTTAAAATTTGGTTATGATTATGTGTTATTCAAGAAATTTGTAGAATTTTATGGTTAGTAAACCTATTCTCAAACCGGCGGTCTTTTAGGCTGTTATGTATTTTTAAAATTTTAGTATACTAAAATGAAATACGCAGCTCATAAACTCAAAAAATCGTTCCTTCCAAAACTACGCAGTTGTATAACTTTTTTCTTTATGACGAGTACCGGAGCTGATCCCCGTCAGTAATGAGGACGACGTTATTAATGTCTTATTGGACCAGGTGCATAGGCACATCAAACTAGCCGAGTTTTTTTCCAAGTTACTTGAAGGGAAGCTTGTGTCAATGTCTTCCCTTGGGTCGTCGCTTGCATCTAGCGCAGATATACATAAGATTAGGAAGACGCATACGGTGATAAAGCGGAATGGGGAATGACTTATTAATGAACTACAAAAGGCGAACAGATGTAGCAACTGACAGTCACAAAAAATAAAAAGAATAGGAATGGAAAGTTGTATTAGGAAATCTGTTGGGATCTTATTAGTTATATAGCTTTTATTTGGTAGTATGTTGCAGTAAAGAAAATAGTGTGGATGGCAATTGCATGATCAAATTGTGGCTGTGTTCCCGTCACCGTTCGATGACAGTATATTATGGTATATGGATTTTTTGTTTTTTTGTGTTCCTTAATGAAGAGAAGGATGTATGGATCATATCATGTCAATTCTGCCCAGCTTTGTCTAGTAAACATATGGTAATTGATAAATATCCTAATGCTGATCGTAAAATGACAATATGAAATGTACTTCACAATGGTGGAAAACCCTATCTAGATGATGCGATGACCTTATATGTAATAGTCATAAAAAACACCACGCTTTATTGATTGCGAGACATCACCGAAATCAATTTTATACAATTTCATCATTACCTCGTTCCTATGTCTACTGACAAAAACCTTTATTACTGTAATCCTCCGATCGAATATTGCAAGCCCGGTTGATTGCCTTTGAAATTGGCTTCAAGTTAGACGTAGCACTAACGCATAACACTTTGCATTTAAAATTATAACACGAATTTAAAATTTTAACACGAATCTTTACAGAGAAAGCAATACACGAGTTCAAGTTCCTAATGTAATCCAATTGACAGATATTGCTATGATAAGATAATCTTTTATAATATAGGTTGTCACCTGATGTGTGGGCCGATCACGATGCAATCAATCAATCAGAAGGATATTTTGATGGGGAAAATTCAGGCAATTAATGGTTTTAAATGGCCTGACGGAAGATTGCGTTGGGAACAGAAGGATATTCTGACGGGTGGAGTGTTGGAGATAGAAATAAAAAATTAAACTACAATTAGAAATAAAATTGTGTGTCTCTTTCTCTCCCTTGGACTATCTTGTGCAATCTTCTTCTTCTTGGTTTCTTATTGTGACTCTTTCCAGGGGTTATTCCGTTATTGGGAGATTATCGTGTAATAATCTTTCACGTATCGTGTAAGGAGTAGTAACTAATGTTTTATATTATAACTAAGGGTAAATAGGTAAATTTAAAAATATATTTTGTAAAATTTTTAACAATTCTTATTCAAAGATTTAATTCAGTCTCCCGATTTCCTCTCTCCCTATCTCCGACTTCCTCTCTCCATATCTCTGACTATCTTCTGTCATCGTGTTCTGGTTCCTTTACGTCAACTACAAGTCGAAAAACAGACGAGGAATTGGACTCTGTGTGGAGATTGTGGTTTTGGAGTTGGTTGTAATTATTACGGTTTTGGAATTGGATTTGACCTAAAATGGGGTCAAAGAAAGGTACATCAGTTTCATTATGAAAACCAATAAAAAATTGGTTATCTTCTAAACTTAAAGTTGTTCAGAAAGGGACCTTATATCGATCAAAATTTGGGATTCATGGATTGGAAAAGCCATTTATACAAAATTCTTGATCCGAACCTCCACCTACCTGTTATTGACTAAAAAATTCAGTTTCAAATTGTAACCCAAAAAGATGTAAGGTGGAGACTGGGATCCTACTATTTTTTGATTTGATTTTACAGAAACAAGGGGTTGATTGGTTGTGAGGTGGACGGTTGGGATAATTTTCTGGGTTTTTTATGTATGTTTTCAAGTGTTCTTATGTTTAGATTACAAAAAGTTATGTTATAACGAGGTTAATTACTTACCGGGGACAGGGGTAATGCTCAACCCCCTTAGATAGGGGGTGACTGGGTCACCAAAAATTAGCTCAGTGTTATATTTTGGAAGGTATCGTCACAAAATATGTGACACGGTGATCAATTGTATCGTGCATATATTACATTTTACATGGTGGATTTGAAATCTCTTGCCATCTTGTTATATACGACAAGTTTTTTATCGTGCAATATGGGTATTAAATGTTAAAGAGATGCATGGCAAAGAGGATTGCCCAAGGAATTGTCAAATCGTTTTGTAAAGGTTAATTGTTGATTACTTTACACTGACGTAATGAATATGACGCAACCGTTTCTATTTAGTGAGGTATTAATCAAAATCATATTAATACAAAGATTAATCAGACCACTGTGTACATATAGACCATTATCGTGTAATTATTGCAACACATTTTATATCGTGTTACGTTAGAGTAATAGTTGTTTTATCGTGTGAGAATGATGTGTTGACAATGCTTTGAAAAAGTACATCTTACACACGATTGCAATGTCGAGTGATAATGTGATTGGGTAAGGACATATGTGCAAATGGTAAATAATGATTGCTGGGCGGTTATGGTGCTGGCTCACTCCGTTGTTGCGTTCGTGTAAACCTTATGTGCCATCCATGCCCTAAGCAACGGCACGCCCGAAAAGTGGAAATTCCAAGGTTCTTCCTTTCTTTCTAATATAAATTCAGCAAACTGGCACATGTAGACGCCGCACTGGATACTGAAAAGTGAAAACATATATAGAAAGTATGAAAATAAATACATATATGAAGATTGAAGAAAAAATCAACTATTGCAAAGGGTTATGCGAGAAATTAATGACTATTAATTACGTACCCTTCATGCTGGGTTGGCAATTCTTTTCTGACGAAACCAAAAGGCGTGAATGGCTTCGTATGTACTTCTATCCCCTTATGCTCATAGTACCCAGACTGGTGGAGAAGGGAGGGCATTAGGTAGCTAACACAGTCCATTTGCCTGACCCTCCACGTGATTTGCTTTTGGCATGCATTGAGTCGTAAAAAGTGAACGACCCATCTTTAGGGAAGAGATGGCAAAGAACCCAGTGGTTACCCACATTACAGGGGATTAGAACATACGGAGGTGAGAAAAAGATGAGAAACGGGTTTAGCAATTGATGACATGAAATGTTAGTGATAAGGAAAAATAGTATAGGAAAGATAACCCACCGACTTCATTTTCCACCACTCATGTCAAACTAGAATTGACCCACCGCCTCTCACAACATCTAGACTCCGTTCGTCGTGGACGAATGACATGACATCAATGTCCAATTTATCAATCCAAGAATCTAGATCTATTCTACAACTCTTTCGTACCCCCGAGGTCTTCGGTTGCAAGGTTGCCTTGATCATCTCCCATTTTGTAGCAAGGCTACTCTGTTTAAAGGATTGGTGTTAATTTGTCAGAGACAGGGATGTGTTATACTCATTAAATGACTGTTGGATACGCAATTAGTCGGGTATACTTACATAGAATGAACAGTCAACCATTGTGATGTCCTGCGCATACTCGGCATATCTGGATGAACGCCGCCTCCATAGAACATCCATAAAGCTGTCGACATGCTGATAGAATTTTGGTTTTTATTAAAAAGGATTGTTTAAGGTGTTCGGCCAAATCATAAAGGGATAAATAGCATAGACAATAAATACCATGTACAAAAGCAGTTATAATTACCAGGTTGGAGAACGGCACCGATTTGCACTTCATTTCGAGAAAATGTTACCGAGTAAATCGCTCTTCTTGACCCACGTAAATATTGTGGTAGAACACAAAACGTATTAGATGCAAGTAAAAAAGATAGATAATAAGATGATGAAGAGGTTACAAAAATAAAAGTTTAAATTTATGAAATATTATTGCCAGTGTTTTTCAGGAAAGCGGCATATTGAGTGTCGAGTAAATCGTCATCATCACTGATATCAAGGAGCTGTGGTGTTTTTCATCGCTTTCACTTCTTCCTTGCTCGGGATCGATCCACCGTCTGTTCAAAAATTTGAATCTCTTCCACTTCCTCACGGTTTCTAAATCCCTTTCTGGGTAGTTGTCTGGTCTTGTTTCCAACAGAATTATACTATGTTCCACTGTCGGGACCTTCAACTTGGGAACTGAAGATCTGTAAGGTTCAAGATCGATCGTACGTTTGCAGACTATAGGGGACCTTGTACGAGCCTGTGACGCAACTAATACAATTAAAAGCATTGCTATATGATCAAAGAAACATTGCTATATGATCAAAGAACCTCGAAGAGTGACTAAACCGTAACTTGTATGTACCCTTTTGGATAACGCGGAATAGGTAATAAGAAAGCCAAAAATAATAAATGGCTAACGCAGAATAGGTATTAAGAAAGCCAAATAATATTGTACTATGTAAGGACTTGGATCAGAATATGTGTACCTCAACTACAACTTCAAATTCATCGACTTTGTGAGCATGTTCATCTGGTTTTGGGGCCTCGGAGATCTTATTATCAACTTCCTCAAGTTTGTCTTTTTTTTCGGTAGGGTCGGAGGCAGTTACATGCACATTGTACCGATTCTGTTCAGATTCATTGACTTTGGGAGGATGTCCATCCGGTTTTACGCCCTCGGAGTCCTTATTATCATTTGCCTCAGTTTTATCTTTTTTATTGGCAGAGTCGGAGGCATTCCCATGCACATTGTACAGATTGTCATGCATCGCCTTCTCTAGATAAGCAGGCATCAACTTCGGAAGAATTTCATTCAGTGCCTGAGGGAGGACTTTAGGGAGCACATCATTAAGTGCCTAAGGAAGCACCTTGGGTAGAACGTCCTACATCACTTTTGTTATCACCTCAGAAGTATTTTTTTTCGTAACCTCATTAGGCAACACATCCTTCACTGTTGTCTGGGGAAGCACCCTGGGAAGAACGTCAAACAAGACCTTTGTCATCATCCCACACATACTTTTATATGTAACCTCCTTTGGGTCAGAGTCATCCATACCGTTTGGATTGGGTGTAGTCTCAGGAGATTCATTGTTGGCAAACAGTGTCCTCTTAACCGAAGGTGGACACGATTTGTGATGGGAATTGATTTGTTCCTTTTTGTTTTTGGTTTCCTGGTTGTCCAAATCCAGAATACCACTAGGCAATTCACACCCTACTTCATCATCACTAATAGACTCAGTTCGATACGGCTGGGTAGGGCATCCCATATGAACAAATCTGTCACAGACGAAGTCCATGTCGATTGATTTGAAGTAGGTTTGCTGTATTTCAACTGGAGTAGGTTTTAAGTCCACTGTTACCAACTGCACATATCAGAGGATTACTATTAATGTTAAAGTGAGATAAAAATCTAACATGACAATTATGTATATACACACATACATTGCATCTGTCGAAAAAAAATTCATCGAACCCAGTCGAAGCGTTCAAAAACTCCCAGTTTTTGAACCGTGGATAACTCCGATCACGACGAATGCCAATTACACCGATCAGACAAGGAAATCTTGCAACGGCCCAAACCTATTAACATTTTCATTAAGTAGCGTTATAAACATGTGTTAGGAAATGGATCCAGGCAATCGGTATTTAAGCCATAGTGGTCAGTGTACATACCTGAAAAGAGAGAAAAAACCCGGAAAGGTTGTAAGTGATGGAAGGTTTCGGTTCGGGTTTGCTTTCAGTCTTTGTTATTCTTCTTTTTTTGGCATTTCCTTTGGAATGACCCGCATTCTGTGATTCTTGTTTACCTTCTCCTTCAACACCTGCTTCGATTGTTTTGGAGTATGACTCATTCTTGTCTGCTTCGGGTTTGCTTTCAGTCTTTTTAATTCTTCTTCTTTTTGCATTTCCTTTGGAAGGACCTGCGTCCTGTGATTCTTGTTTACCTTCTCCTTTAACAGCTGATTCGATTGTTTTGGAGTATGACTCATTCTTGTCTACTTCGTTTGACGGTTTAGGTCTCAGATTGTCAACATTTTTGTGTATAGCATTTTTCAGCCGGTTCAAAGTATAACTATACACGTATGAACCCCATGGAAAACCTTCGAAAGCTACGTTGTCATCCACTAATGCAAACATCCATAGAGGTACACGGTCACGTGTATCGAGAGTGCATAAGATATATCCTATAACCAACAGATTCCACGGACACTGTTGTCTGGGGAAGCACCCTGGGAAGAACGTCAAACAAGACCTTTGTCATCATCCCACACATACTTTTATATGTAACCTCCTTTGGGTCAGAGTCATCCATACCGTTTGGATTGGGTGTAGTCTCAGGAGATTCATTGTTGGCAAACAGTGTCCTCTTAACCGAAGGTGGACACGATTTGTGATGGGAATTGATTTGTTCCTTTTTGTTTTTGGTTTCCTGGTTGTCCAAATCCAGAATACCACTAGGCAATTCACACCCTACTTCATCATCACTAATAGACTCAGTTCGATACGGCTGGGTAGGGCATCCCATATGAACAAATCTGTCACAGACGAAGTCCATGTCGATTGATTTGAAGTAGGTTTGCTGTATTTCAACTGGAGTAGGTTTTAAGTCCACTGTTACCAACTGCACATATCAGAGGATTACTATTAATGTTAAAGTGAGATAAAAATCTAACATGACAATTATGTATATACACACATACATTGCATCTGTCGAAAAAAAATTCATCGAACCCAGTCGAAGCGTTCAAAAACTCCCAGTTTTTGAACCGTGGATAACTCCGATCACGACGAATGCCAATTACACCGATCAGACAAGGAAATCTTGCAACGGCCCAAACCTATTAACATTTTCATTAAGTAGCGTTATAAACATGTGTTAGGAAATGGATCCAGGCAATCGGTATTTAAGCCATAGTGGTCAGTGTACATACCTGAAAAGAGAGAAAAAACCCGGAAAGGTTGTAAGTGATGGAAGGTTTCGGTTCGGGTTTGCTTTCAGTCTTTGTTATTCTTCTTTTTTTGGCATTTCCTTTGGAATGACCCGCATTCTGTGATTCTTGTTTACCTTCTCCTTCAACACCTGCTTCGATTGTTTTGGAGTATGACTCATTCTTGTCTGCTTCGGGTTTGCTTTCAGTCTTTTTAATTCTTCTTCTTTTTGCATTTCCTTTGGAAGGACCTGCGTCCTGTGATTCTTGTTTACCTTCTCCTTTAACAGCTGATTCGATTGTTTTGGAGTATGACTCATTCTTGTCTACTTCGTTTGACGGTTTAGGTCTCAGATTGTCAACATTTTTGTGTATAGCATTTTTCAGCCGGTTCAAAGTATAACTATACACGTATGAACCCCATGGAAAACCTTCGAAAGCTACGTTGTCATCCACTAATGCAAACATCCATAGAGGTACACGGTCACGTGTATCGAGAGTGCATAAGATATATCCTATAACCAACAGATTTGCCATCTTCAGGCCATCTTCACCTTGATCGTCGGTCAGTCGTTTAAAAGTTTGGAACAAAGAATCGTACGTAGGTTGGTTCTGGAAATGTCTTGCGTATAGGCTGTTTTCCGTTGGAGTATATTTCACCCTTATTAATCCTTCTGGTAATTTACCCATTTTTAGCCCAGAACATAGGCAAAACTCAACTTGACTGAAACGATGTTGTTGTTGCCTACCCAGCCCAATCCACATTTCGTCATCTCGAGGTGGTGATGCATTTTCAAACCTACCGGTATATTCGATCTACCTTTTAAGAATAGAATGCAAAACCTTTCCATGCAGACCAAAGTAGTGACTGAAAGGTCCTTGCTTAAACCCCTCTAAAACGTGTAATCTGCCTAATTCGTTGTCAATGTCAACAAGAATGTTATAGTGATGCCGACTTCTCGAGTTTATCCTTGCATTGATCCATCCCTTGTGATCTAGATATAAGAAGGTTCTCGCATTTGGGTCCAAAGCCATCTGAAAATAATAGGGGGGATATGAGTTGTATAATGGCAGGTCGTGTAAAAACCATAGGCAGTTCATGAAAGCATAGAAAATCAGAATTATAAGAGGCTAACATGAAAAGGTAATGAAAAGTAATTGAAAGCCATGGGAGATGATTATGATGGCATCATGGAAAGTCATATAAACATCATGGAATCGAAAGCATCATGGAATGTTAGCCTTCGTCATGGCATCATGGAAAGAAAGTCATGTTAACATCATGGAAAGTATTGCAACGTCATGAAAAGTCATGTAAACATCATTGACTGTCATGCAAACATCATTGAATGTCATGGCAACTTCATGAAAAATCATGTTAACATCACTGAATGTCATGGAAACGTCATGAAATGCCATGTCAAGAATCATGAATGCATCATGGAACGTTAATCTTGGACATGACATCATTGAATGTCATGGCAACGTCATGAAAAATCATGTTAACATCTTAAAACGTCATGGAAACGTCATGGAATGCCATGTCAAGAATCATGAATGCATCATGGAACGTTAATCTTGGACATGGCATCTTGTTTGGCAACATCATGGAAATCAAGATCATGGAAAGCTTCAAGTAAAGTCTAGGGGGATATGGCAACATCATGGAAAGCTTCATGTAAAGGGGTTTTTTTTTGGTGAACCATCGAAATCATGGAGACTGGTCTTGGGTCCTAAACGACTATTGGGAAAATCATGGTAAAAATCAAGACCCAAATCGGGAATTAATTCAAGATTAAATCCAAATTTCAAGTAATTTCAGATTTCCAAACAAACCCTAATATCAAATCAAATGTAATTAGGGATCGTGCCGATTAAGGGATAAAGGATATCAAATCAAAGGAAATTATTAGGGATAGTGCCGATTAAGAACACACCTAATCCGATCCTACCTCATCTCCACACACGGTGGTCGTCGGGGTATTTGGTGGTCACCTACGGTCGTCGTTCTTGTCTGAGTATCCACACACTGTGGCTTTCTCGTTTCCCTTTCCAAGGCTTTCCCGTTTACCGTTTTCCCTCACTTTCGGCCTACGGTCGTCGTTCTTCACTGTGGCTTTCTCACTTTTCAAGCTTTTGTTACTCAGACGGTGCCTTTTCGTTTCCGTTTTGTCTTTTGAACCGAGATTCTATAACAAGGGTAATTTAGTCTTTTAGTAGAACAATTAGATGTCAGGTCAGAAGAATTGAATAGGGGTAAAATTGTAAAATCAGGTATTTAAATACAATAAAGTGGTCAGAATTGGTTTTTTAATAACTTGTGGCTATATGTGGTTTTGGCATCTTAACAGTGGCTATATTTGAAAACCCCCCTATATAATATAATATATATATATTATATATATATTAATATATTATATATTTATATTATATATTAATAATATATGTAAAAAAAAATGTTTGTTATTTGTTCACAGTTTTTAACTGTCAACAATCCTTGACGGTTAAAAACTATCAAGAAAGTAAATATATATTATATATATTATACTATTATATATATTATATATTATTACATACATATATATTATATTATATAATATATATAATATTAATATATTTATATATATTATACTATTATATTATTATATTATTATATATATTATATTATATATTATATTATATAATATATATAATATTAATATATTTATATATATTATACTATTATATTATTATATTATTATATATATTATATTATATATTATATTATATAATATATATATATTATTATATGTATTATATATATATATATAATATATTAATAATATATATATATAATGTTTGTTATTTGTTGACAGTTTTTTACTGTCAACAATCCTTGACAGTTAAAAACTGTCAAGAAAGTTAATAACTGTCAAGGATTGTTGACAGTTAAAAACTATCAACAAATAACTTTCAACAAAACCCTATTTTCCTGTAGTGATTGATGCATAACAATTATTTAGAAGTTTAGTTAACTTATTTCTGTAATTGTAGAAACACTAAATATTGTAAGTGTTTTTACAACTCACTTTGAGCAATAAAAGATATTTAAGTTTCACTAAACTTTGACAAAAAAAAAAAAAAAATTAGTTAAAATGCTACAAGATATGCATGTTATATAAATATAATCTGTACGTGCAATGTTAATAATATTGGAGGAAAATAACGTATGAAGAAAATAAAAAAACAATGAACTGGATAATGTTTTCTTGATTAAAATTTAGTAATTTTTGCTGAAATTAAAAGTAAATTCTAATAAAAGGCTAACTAAAGGACATATATAATATATATATATATATACATACAGTATTTCTATTGTCAGTTTGTTCTGACAATAAATATATCAGGACGAAGAATGTGGACCATAGATTATGGAGAAGTTTTGACAAATGCATACACTTTGAGTCAAAGTATATAAATCTAATGGTCCACATTCTTCGTCTTGATATATTTATTATCAGGACGATCTTATAATAGAAAATATATATATATATATACAGTCTTTCTATTATCAGTTCGAACTGACAAAAGTTATATCAGTTTCTTGCATATGGGCCACTGGATTTAAATACTTTGACTGACAAGTGCATACAGTCAAGTCAAAGTATTTAAATCCAGTGGTCCACATGCAAAGAACTGATATAACTTTTGTCACTTCAAACTGATAATAGAATTTCTGTATATATATATATATATTATTTTTTTTAAGAGAATTGCCCGGGCTGTAGCCCGGGGCAGCCATGTAATATTTGAATAGAAAAGTATAAATATCTGGCCTCTATTTATGGATACATTTTCTTAAATAGAAGGTTTCAAATTTTCAATATACAAATTTTATTTTTCTTGTTATTTTCGAATCTAACAGTTTCAATGTTTAGAATTAAACATTAACAAGCCAACATGATCCCACAATTCATATCAAACTTTAGCCAGCAAACCCCTAACCATGGCTTGTTTTGCATAATGACCGAACTAGAGAAATGCTAAGCTATTAGAATTCAAAATGTAGCCAAGCTATTCGAGCAAGTTGGTCAAATTTTCTACATCAACAAGTTCAAATCATTCAATTTTATATACAGCATTAGCTATCAAGTAATGATTTAAATGACATGATCAGCTACTTCAAATTAATATAAGTGATAATATATGGATATAGCACTTTTCAGCTGATTTTGTGAGACTAACAGTAAGAACTTGAGTTTTTATAGCACCAAACTAGAGTAATCAACAAAAATACCTCTTCACTTCACATTTTCTTTTTCATGCTCTTTCTCTCAAGAAAAACAAAGATTTTCTCAAGAATATTATAGAGGAATCATGATTTTATCTCTCTTGTCATTAGTGATTGAGACAAATGAGAGGAATTGACATGAAGAGAAAATAAAAAAAAAAGTGCGGATCAGAAAAAATTTCAAAAAAATAAATCACAATCAAAGGAAATAAATCATGATCAAAGGCTTGAAAAAAGTGCGTGACTTATTTGTGTTTGTATGAGAAACACGTTTTTTTGATGATATTAAAACTTAAGTTATTAAGTTGGTGTTAGTCCTGCAAAATCAAAACCAAAAGATTTTAGAAATTTTAAGAACTCTTCATATAAATGAAAAATAGAGTGAATACATCTAGAATATTGAAACCTTTAGTTGCCAGGTGTCATTACATCATTGATAATTTAGCAAAAATCATATCAGTCGGTGATCTGAATCCGTTAAGAATACACGAAATCATGAATACACAAGTAACTACTAGTCATTGGATTTAATTCAAGGACCCACAAAATACAAAGTATACCTAGCAAAATTACATTCAGAGTAGTGATATTTGCACTCTTTTAAAAACCGTACATAGACCCCTTTTTGTATGTACACCAAATTCAAAATTTTCAAAATGCTATAACGTGTAAACACACCCCAAATATTTCAAATATGACCTTTCTCTTAATTTCTTTTTATAAAGTTTATAAACTAATAAGTTATAAAATAGTTAAATTAAAAAATGAAAGAAAAAAAATTGGAGGAGCCCTCCTAGGATCCAAAACCTCCAGATTCAAGGTAGAGGGACATCTTTCTTTTTTTCTTCTTTTCTTTTTTCTGTTTTCTTATATTTTATTTTCTTTTAGTTTTTTAATTAAATTCAATAGTTTTCGACTTTTCTCTTTTAATTTTTTTTAATAGTTGTTATTGGTAAAATTTGGTGAATTGACTTGTTAGCATCATTACTAGATGAAGCGGTAATCGAGTATGCCTTGTCACTAGAAGTCAGTCAGACAAAAACCAATTGTAGTTGATCAAGGATCCACCTTCGGCTCCAGCAAGATCCGATTGGGTTTATTAGATCGATTGGGTAGATATAACTTGATCAGGTTCAACTAACAATTCGGACAGAAAAGCCTAGTCGGGCTAAACAACTGATCGGGTAAAAGATACGCTGGTCGGGGTTAAGTAACCGATCGGGTTAAGAAGACCCGGTCGGCCAGTGATGTGTGGAAGACATTAACTCCTGGTTAACCACGACTCAAGTACAAAGAGAAGAATCTTACTCAAACGAGGAACCATTAAGTACATTCCAAAAAGGAAACAAAATTCCTTAAAAATATTGGAGTCAAAATTCAACGGGGGATCTAATTCATTAAATGCATAGAATATACAAAACAGGAAAGAAGATTAAAACGACTCCAACAAATCAGAGTCCTACTAAATCTCGTCAACTTTCCTTTCTTGTACACCGAGAATTAGGGTTCTATGCATGTATAAATAAACCCTTAAATGCCATTATGTATGTACATGAAAAAACACATATAATAACAAAGGTGTGAGAGATATTAAGTGTATAATTAATCTTTACATAGTGAAACCCTATTCTCGCCATCTCTGGGAACTTTGGTTTTTTCCCTTTTTGGGTTTTCCGCGTAAAATTATGTGTTTTACATGCTCAATTATTACTTTATCGCTTTACAACATTGTTATTAATCGCATTAACATTGTTGGACGTGTGGCTTTTTCCATAATCCAAAAATCACAGTCAATAATTGGCGCTAGAAGAAGGGGGTGAAAAATTGTCTTGCAAAATCACTCAAAGGACTTGTGACAAGCTACCATGGCAAACTGTAGAGAAGGAGATGCCTTAGATCGTAACGAGAGTTATTCCCCACACGATATCAACACTCTTGGGCCAGTAAATGCCAGTGCCATAAGAGGAGGATTGCCCTCCGGGACCCCAATCATAGGCGGCCATGATAACTCCCGCAAACACTTAAGAAGGGATTTCCTCGGAAGCATTTCAGCACGTTTAGGAATCCCTGCGGAGAGTCATTGAAGATGTGGCTAGGCAAGAGATCAATATAAAGACAACTATAAATTTGAATTCCCCATTCCAGTTGTCAACACCTACAATGGCTTAAAACCCCAAAGTGAGCTCAGAGATAGTGGGTGCGACCCCGGGTGCTCCCTGCAAAATTGGTAAAGATAGAACAGATCATCGCGGAAGAAAGGAGTGTTCTCGGAAGATAGATGATCCCCACGATGGTAGGGGTCGTAGGGAGGATGGTCACCAAGGTGACGGAGGTCATAGAGAAGACATTCACCGCGATAGTAGAGATTACAAGAAGGTTGGCCATCAGGATGACGTGGGAAGACATGCTGGTGGTCAATCGGGGTATGCTTAAGAAAACCACTACTAAAATGATCGAAGGAGAGCCCGATTGGATTCAACTAATGATGATCACTGATGCTTTTGAATCGCATTTTTGAATCTCTAATACCACGTTACAATCCTTCATAAACTGTAGGCAGTCCTCTGAAGAGAGTCTGAAGAAGGACGGAAGCAAGCTAATGTGCATCCCCTTAAGTTCATATTGCATGGCTACATCATCAAGCACTATAGAAGTGGACTGATTACCGATCAATGGAAGTGTATACTAATCATGCCAAAAGTGTTATATATTTCGGCTCGTATTTCCTTATCCTTGGTCTCGTTCTCTTGCGTTTTAGCGTCTCTTATGGGCTTTTTGTTCGTATTTGTAGGCATTTGTACATTTATGGTATTAGAAGCGGAATTCTAGACTTTCGGGTGAAAAGGAACCAAAAGATGCAAAAAGAAGGACAAAAGGCATCAGGTACTCCAGAAGTGCGGGTACACTGCAGTCAGTCAACCGCACTCTACCCGCACTATTGGCAAAAACCAAAAGCTGATATCTGAAGAGAAGTTAAAGTGCGGGTCAGTGCGGGTCTTCCAACTGCACTCCACCTGCAATCTATGAAAACCCGAAAGCTGATATCTGGAGAGAAGTTAAAATGCAGGTCAGTGCGAGTCATCCAGCGGCACTTCACCCGCACTCTATGCAAAACCTGGGAGCTGGAATCATGAAAACTTGATAAAGTACGGGTCATCCAACCGCACTCAACCCGCACTCCACGCCCGCCCGATTGCGACTTTGAAACATTTCTGACCTATTTTGTAATCCATATAAATAGAAACACACATTAGCTCAAGATATACGTTTTTTACTCTGAAATTACATTTTCTTTACATCATCTAGATCTAGGAATATTCTCCTAACAATCCAAACACATTCCCTCTCCATACTTCACATTCCTACATACCATTTCCACCATTCTCATTTACATCCCTTCTCTACTCAAGGAAGAGCATTAGGAGATTGGAATCTAAGCTTCAAGAAGAAGGTCTCACTATGGGTCTTCTCTATCTTTCTTCTCTTAGTTCATATTGTGTATTTTCTATTAGTAGCTAAATCTTCACTAAGGGGTTGATGTGATAAGTTTGATGGATATTGGGCATTTGTAATTAACTCTACTATTCTTTAAATCTGTCGTTTATGTTCTATTCATTGTTATTATTGCTTTTGAATGTTGATTTGTCTTGGATACATCCTCTTAGCAAATTGACTTAGAGAGTAATTGAGGAGAAAACTAGATATACATCCTATTTGGTTGTCTCAAGCTCTTGTGAATAGAAAGATTCCACAAGAATACATCCTTCGAGTGGGATCCGGCTTACAAACTAATCTTCATCTAATCTCGAATAGGGGGCTCTCCTATACATCCTAGGTTGACCTCTTTTGAGAGATTAAAAGCCACAACTATACATCCTGGGAGTGGTTACCTTTGGATTCTGCAAGAATACATCCTTCGAGTGGAATCCAGTTTAATAACCTTTGCCTTAACCTAACCCCAAGCAGGAGGCCTTCACTAAACATCCTAGGTTGGCCTCTTGTGCGGGATTAAGAGTCATCACTATACATCATAGGGGTGACTACTTTACTTAGAGGTTAAGCCCTTAAATTGATATACAATCTTCATGGCAAGGAATCCTAACTAAGCAACTAATTCTATATATCCTAGGTTGGTTGCTTAGGAAGGATAGTCCCAAGTAGGAGGTTTTCACTATACATCCTAGGTTGACCTCTTGCAAGGGATATATAACCAACACTATACATCCTAGGTTTGGTTACATTAGATCCTTGTGCTCAATTGTGAGTTTTTACGTGCCCATCGTCCACTCACAAGTCCATCAAGTCCTTAGTCCCATTATCATATATATCACTCCATTCACATTTAGTTTTTATTCATTGCACTTATTAGTTTTCTTTAGTCAATTCGTATTTCAAAAACACAAATCATTTCTCTTTTACTTTTATCACATGACTTTTGCTAGAGTACCAATTAGTCTTTGCTAGTCCTGATCCTTGTGGACGACACCCCACTTGCCGCCATACTTGTGTTTTCAAACCCATTTAAGGCATTGTTGAGGTTCTTATAAATATCTTTTGACAAGTGAATTTACACACGCAAACGACCTTTGTCAAAATGGTGCTGCTACTGGGGATCAGCAAGTTTAGCTTTGATTAGTTTTACTTTAGTAGTTTTTTGTGTTTTAGTACATTTTGTTTGTTTTGTTTGCTTTCTTTTGTTTGGTGTCTTTTACATTGTGCGGTATTTGTTGTGGAATTTCAGGATTCCAGGTTTATGCACGGATGAAGATCGTTGAGACCAACCGTTTTACCAATCAATGATAATATCAACCAAATAGAAAGAAGAGTTAGTCAGTTGGAGGAAAATATGGAAGACGGAGTTCCTTTATATCAATATGAGCAATAGGCTCGTGAACCAGAGGCTAGTGAGCATGGGGAAGAACAGTTGGGCCTTACTATGGGTGAGTACACACTCCCCTTTATAGGAAATGTGCCCACAGCAATACTACTTGATGATGTGGTGAGACAGTATGAATTGAAGAGTATGCATATTGGTCTACTTCCATCTTTCAATGGGAGAGCTACAGAAGACTGCCTTCAATTCATGAAGGAGTATGGTGCAAACTTAGAAACCTTCCCAGAGATGGCTTACTAAGAAGTCCTAACAAGATAGCAACTGCACCTTTGATGTTTTCAATACTGTTTGAAAGACAAGGCCAAGACTTGGTACATGAACTTAAGGCCAAGATCATTCATGACATGGGCTTAGGTGTGCAAGGTATTCTTCAACAAATTCTTTCCTTCGCAAAAAGCAAAGGAGTTACGTATGCAGATTGCATCTTTTTACGAGGATGAAGGTGAACCCTTCCACGAGGCTTGGGAAAGGTTTCACTTGTTGCTAGCTTACATGCCGCCGCACACATACCCTCAGGAATTAATAGTGAACTATTTCTACAGTGGACTTTCCTCTATCACGCAGATGTTAGTGGATAATTCTTGTGGGGGGTACGATTGGAGATAAGAGAGCGGTCAAGGCCTACAATATATTGAAAAGATCACTCAAAACTCACAACAAAAGACATCACACATGAGGAAGGGCGGAAGGCTAGATGTTGGAATAGACACGGGCATGCAAATTGAGATGTCTCGGATAACCAAAGAACTTAAATCTCTAATGGAGCATATAACGGGGAAGCCAAGGCAGTCCCATGGAGTTAATCAAATCATGGAAGAGATAAATGGTGGAGAAAGGTAGTTTGGGGAAGAAGAGGAAGCCTAAGCCTTTTGTGAATTCCAGAATCAAAAGAACGACCCTTTCTCAAACACATATAATCCTGGGTGGAGGAACCACCCTAACCTTTCTTGGTCGAAGAATAATAACCAAGGTCCAAGTATTAGCCAAGGGTACCAAAACCGGGGTTATAATAGGTTCAATAATAATCAAGGTGCAAGCAACAACAACAACAACAACAACAACAACCAGTGGGGTAGCTCGAGTAACAACCGACCATTCAACTTCAACCCTTAAACAACCTCAAATCAATAAAAAACAAAGACGATGGAGGAGGTACTCAGTGAACTAATGAAATCTGCTAGTTTGGGTATTGAAGCCCTTAAGAACACACTACATTCAAATTGCCTTGAAAGGAAATTCTTCTAATTTTTAGTACTTAGATAGTGGGTGCTCTAGGCACATGACGGGTAAGAGTTTCTTTGAGACTCTTGTCATGGAGGAAGGGGGATTTGTCACCTTTGGTGATGGATCTAAAAAGAGAGTCATAGGGAAAGGAACCATCTCCATTCCTAAATTACCCTCTTTGTCCAATGCTTTATATGTAGATGGCTTGAAAGCCAATCTAATAAGCATTTCTCATCTTAGTGATGAAGGATTCTCTGTCTTGTTTAGGAAAGATGATTGCTTTATCCTAAAGCCCAATGGACAAACCTTATTGAAAGGTATGAGATCTAATGACAATTGCTATTGTCTTGAGGCTAGAGTTATCTCTTGTAATGTGTCCAAGGATGAGCAAATTGAGTTGTGGCATGAAAGACTTGGCCACATGAACTATCGTGATCTAAGGATCTTAGATAAGTTCAATGTTGTGCGTGGCCTTCCTAAGCTTGGGAAGAAAGTCAATGGTGTTTGTGGACCTTGCCAACAAGGGAAACAAACCAAGAGCATGCACAAAAAGGGCAAGTATCTCTCCACCAAGGAGCCCCTAGAGCTTCTCCATATGGATCTTATGGGTCCCATTCCATCCGAGAGTTTGGGTGGAAAGAGATACATTTTTGTTTGTGTTGATGATTTCTCTAGGTACACGTGGACATATTTTCTTAGAGAAAAATCCGAAACTTTTGATAAGTTTAAAATGCTTTGCACTAAAATTCAAAATGAAAAAGACTCAAACATTAAAAGCATTAAAAGAATTAGAAGTGACCATAGGAAGGAGTTTGAGAACGCCTACCTTGAGAGCTATTGCAATAGCCTAGGCATCTCCCATGAGTTTTCGACTCCTAGGACACCTCAACAAAATGGAGTTGTTGAGAGGAAGAATATGGACCTTCAAGAGATAGCCTGTGTGATGTTGCTTAGCAACAATGTCCCTAGGAACCTATGGGCCGAAGCTGTCAATACGACTTGCTATATAGGAAATAGAGTTTTCCTAAGGCCCGACACTAGGCAAACCTCCTATGAGTTATGGAGAGGTAGAAAGCCAAATGTTAGCTACTTCTGTAAGGATTCCCATTCTTTGATTGGCTTATTTCGTGGACAAACCACGTGTTGGGATTATTGTGTAAGGGTAGTTTAGGTGATTGATCTTCAAGCTCGAAGACCCTTCACAAGTCCTCAAGGGACAAGCACGCCAAAGGTATAACTCTAGTGCTTGGTTTTCTTTGAAGAGATTTAGATTGCACACACTCACTTAGCATTCTTGCATTTGTGTGCTTTCTCTTCACATGTCACATTTCACACTTGCACTTATATGTTATATTTTGTTATGTGTATTTGTGTCTTGTAATTCGTTTTCCGATAGTATTCGGAAACGTCCGCGCATGCACTAGAATGTGCTTGGTTTTACGCGAAGACCGCCTACGGAGAATGCCCTTGGCTTCTCCTTGGTTTTCACCTATGTTGGTGATCGGCGGTTATGATCGGTGGCCTGGCCGCCGAATGAAACCGCTGTTTGCTTCCAGAAGTGTCTGGAGCAATTCTACGGTTACGATCGGTGGTCACGACCGCCGTTCGAAACCGCCATTCAGACCTAATTGATTTTATCTCTCGGTTTGATTCGGTGGTTGAATCGGTGGTTTCGAAACCACCGAATGAAACCGCCGTTCATACCTGATTGATTTAATCTCTCGGTTTGATTCGGTGGTTAGATCGGCGGTCATGAAACCGCCGAATGAAACCGCTGTTGTTCCCCTGTTCTTCTCGGGTTCAATTCAGCGGTTATAATCGGTGGCCTGGCCGCCGATTGAAACCGCCGATTGGTGCATTTCAGGGGCAAACTTGTCTTTTCACATGCTCTGTTTTTCATGCCTATAAATACATCACTTTCTCTTGTTCTGAGTGTGACTTTTTAATCATCAAGAACCCTACTTTTAAAAGAGAGATTTTTAAGAGAGAAAGCAACCAAGTTTGCTCATTTTAACACTCAAACCAAAATTCATTTGCATCAAAGTTCATCTAGCATTCTCTAGCATATCTAGGATGCTTGCTTGCATGGGTCTTTTATCATCACACTTGCTTTGGTAAGTTTTTCACTATTATCATATATAATTAGTGTTTTATTTATTATGACATCTCTTTTATTACTTGATTGTTCTTAGATTGAATTCTAATATTCAAGATAGAGATTGTTGTGTTGATTTGATTGAGTGTTATTTTGTGATAGATATCTAGGTTTCTATAATCTATGATTATCTAAGCTAATTGACATGTTATTTAGTTTTTAATATCTAGGATTGTTCTAATTGCAAATTCATCATCTTAGATAAGCATATAGGGTTTCCCTTGCTCTATGTTGCATTTGAATATTCATATATTCACATATTCACTTAGGGTGTTAATCTCTTTTTAGAGAATTAAGTCTTGTGTTGTGACCGGGATTAGGTTGCTTAATTCGTAAGCAATCGGACTAGGTTCACTTATACCGGGATTAGGTAGGTGTGTGATTACTTCCGGGATTAGGTTGTAATTTTATCACATTTAATGGATTCAAGGTTCGGGAGTGGCTCACTTAACATCCCATGGTTTTTCTTGTGAGGGTTTCCACGTAAATATCAAGTGTTGTTTTAATTTCCGCACAATATTACACTTGCTATATTTTATTGACTATTAGGGGTATTTTCGTAATCTTGTCCTTAAACGAAAATTGGGTAAAATTAGTTAATATCTATAAGGATTCCCATATTTTGATTGGCTTATTTCGTGAACAAACCACTTGTTGGGGTTGTAAAAGGGTAGTTTAGGTGATTGATCTTCAAGCTCGAAGACCCTTCCAAGACCTCAAGGGACATGCACGCCAAAGGTATAATTTCTAATGCTTGGTTTTCTTTGAAGAGATTTAGTTAGCACACACACACACTTAGCATACTTGATCTTGTGTGCATACTCTTCACATGTCACTTTACACACTAACACTTTGTTTGATATCTTGTTGTGTGTATATGTGCTTAGTAATTCGTTTCCTGATAGTGTTCGGAAACGTCCGCGCATGCACTAGAATGTGCTTGGTTTTGCGTGAAGACCGCCCACGGAGAATGCCCTTGGCTTCTCTTTGGTTTTCACCTCTGTTGGTGATTGGCGGTTATGATCGGCAGCCTGGCCGCCGAATGAAACCGCCGTTTGCATCCAGAAGTGTCTGGAGCAATTCTGCGGTCACGATCGGCGGTCACGACCGCCGTTCATACCTGATAGATTTAATATCTCGGGTTTGATTCGGCGGTTGGATCGACGGTCACGAAACCGCCGAATGAAACCGCCGTTGATGCTCTGTTCTTCACGGGCTCAATTCGGCGGTCGTAATCGGCGGCCTGGCTGCTGATTGAAACCGCCGATCGGTGCGTTTCAAGGGCAAACTTGTCTTTTCACATGCTCTGTTTTTCATGTCTATAAATATCTCACTTTCTCTTGTTCTGATTATGACTCTTTAATCATCAAGAACCCTATATTTTTAAAGAGAGATTTTGAGAGAAAAAGCAACCAAGTTTGCTCATTTAAACACTAAAATCAAATCCTTTGTGCATCAAAGTTCATCTTGCATTCATCCATGAATGGGTTTGCATCATCACAACATGCTTGGTAAGATTTTGATTAATTTCATCTTATTTTAGTATTTTACTATCGAGCATATTCTCTTTTAATTTACTTGTATGTTTTTGATCATATGTTAAATACAAGAAAAGAGAATTAATTGTGATAAATTGATTGAGTGTTGTTTTGTGATAGCTAATTAGGTTTTTGATTAATCTTGATTAGCTAAGCTATTTGACATGTCATTTAGCAATTGATATCTAGGGTTGATTTAAATTGATTATATCATCACCCTAGATAAGCATCTAAGGTTACCTAGCCTTGTTTGTTATTTGAATATTTATACATATTCACATAGGTTGCATAATCTCTTCATAGAGAATTAAGTCTTGAGGCTAAGATTGCTTAGGCCTCAGGCAATTGGACTAGAGCCACTTTTAAAGGCCCGAGTGGTAGAAGTGGGGGGTTATAGACCGGAGTGTTAGACGAGGTCTACATAGGTTGTAAACTCCATTTCAATTAGTGGATTTCGAGGTCCGAGTGTGGCACACTAAACAGCCCGTGGTTTTTCCCAATGGTTGGGTTTCCACGTATACATCAAGTGTTATTTAAATTTCGCACTATATTACACTTGCTTGTATTTTTGTCTAGTAGGGGCATTATCGTAAAATTGATTTGCATGCGAAAATTGGGTAATAATAGTTAAAATCTATTCACCCCCCCCCCTCTAGATATATTTATCATACACACCGAGCGTTATTGTATTACTTTCAATTGGTATCAAAGCGGGTTCCTAGATATACTTAGGGGATCCTAGCTCAATTTTGGTGTGTTTTGCATCTTGTGTGATTTTTTGATTTATTCATACATTTTGCATTCATCTCATTTGCATTCATCCAAACACTATGAGTGGTTTCGGGATGAGCAAAGAGAAAGCGTCGAGCGTGAGGCCACCATTGCTCACCGGCGATATTTACTCCTCATGGAAGGAGGTTAAAGATGACTCGGACGAAGACATAGCATTATTGCTAAATAAGTTCAAGAAGTTTACCAAGTTCGAGAAGAAGGGCATTGAATCCAAAGGCCAAAATTTAAGGAAAAAGGGTTCCTTCAACAAGTTTGGGCCTGGGCAAGAGAAGACCGAAAAGAAAGAGGTTCAATGCTATGAGTGTGTTGGTGTAGGACACCTCGCTTCTAATTTTGTTAATTGCCTAAACAAGAAGATGGAAAAGGTGATAACTACCTCTTGGATTGTTATTAGTAATGACTCCGATGAGAGAAATGAGTCGTCAAGTGAAGAAGAATGCGCCATTAACTACAAGGCATTTGGAGCCAAGAGTGTAGAAGTTGAAGTTGATGGCAATGACGTCTTGACTAGTGATCCCATGGAAGAAGTAGATGAAGAAGTAGCTCTAGAGAAAATTGGAGCAGCTACCCATTGGGATATGACTCATATTACATCAAGTGACCAAGGTGTTGGTCTTGATGAGGAAGATGACTCCATAGGTAAGATGGAGAATTTAGAAAATGACTCACATGGTGAGAATATGTCATCTAACTCCATAAATGGAAATGTGGAGAATTTGGATCATGAAGACCACTTGAAAAGATTTGAAAGCTATAAGATAGAGAATGAAAAGGAGATTCAAACTTTGAAGGAAGAAAACCTTAAGCTTTCAACACAAGTGGACCACTTAAGGAGTGAAGTGGTGAGGTCCATGAAGGATGAAGACAAACTAAGAGATGAGCTAGATTTGTCTAGGAGGAATGAAGAAGGGTTGAAAAGGGAACTTAGAGATGCTAGACATTTGATCGCTAAGTTGACCTTTAGTACGGATAAACTCAACCACATGTTGATTGTTGGAAAAAGCCCTTGTGACAAGAGAGGTCTTGGATTTGAAGATTATAAGGAGACTCCCACTCCTAACAAGACCATGTTTGTCAAGAGTTTGAGCAAGATAGAAGCCTCACCGGTGCACACTCCTAGGAAGAAAATTGATCTAGGATAATGTTCAAGAAGTGCACAAGTGAAGGAAGCTCTAAGGAGACAACCTCAAGCTCAAAACGTTCCTCAACCTAACTTCCCTCACGCTCAAATTCATCAATGGAAGAGGCCAATCATGCAAAATGGATCAAGGAAGCAAGCTAGACCGGTTCAACAACAAAGAAGATTTGAACCCGCTCAACCACAAAGTCATGGGAAGGCTCCTATGCATGCACAAGGACATGGTATGAATTCTAAATTTATCCCTACTTGTCACTTTTGTGGTATTGATGGTCACATTAGACCAAATTGCTTTCATTTCATTAAATTATGTACAATCAAAAGCATGATTGAAAAGAGAATGACAAGAGCTAGAATGCATGCTAATAGGAAGGAAAATATTCATGTTCATGATCCTATTACTTCTAGTACTCTTGAACCATTGTCCACTAGGAAGAAAAATATCATATCTATGTGGATAAGGAAAATGAACCCGCTTGCTATGAGACTAACAAGTCTCAAATAGGTTCAACCAAGTCAAATGGACTTGGGAGGTCCATAGGACCTCATGACCTTCATTGATGAAGGATGATATTGACCCTATATGGGGAACTCAAGCAAAGAGAGCTATATTGCATACTTGTTGCATGCAAATATTTGAAAAATCTTATGCTTCTTTGTTGATTGCTTGAGTAAGCTTGGTTGCACATATGTATATATGTTTTCAATTCAATAAGTGTGAACCATGCTTGTCTACAATCCATGTCATATTTATGTTCAAACATGCATTTTTGGACTAGGAGATTTACATAGGAAGTATGATATGAATGACCTATAGTTATCTCCATGACATGATGATTCTTAATGACATGCTTAAAAATTGAAAAGCATGAGTTGTTTTTATAACATGCTAATGACATATGATAAGCATGAAATTCAAATGACATGCTCAAATGAAAAAGCATGAATTGATGATTGCAATTTTTAAATGCAAAACTTGTGTGAAAAATCTTATGAGACTCAAAATGAATAAAGGATCTTATATCCGTTCAAAGGAATTTATATTCCAAATTGTCTCTCTTTCTTTATTTGTTGAAAATGTCTACTATCATACAGGTTTCATTCCCGGAAAAATCAAATAGAGTGCAAAGTTGCTCATGACATGTTTGCCTTATAAAGATGGATATAGTTACTCATAAATTAAAATCAATGAAAACTCTATATCCTTGCTTCTCTCATGACATTGGTGAAATTGGTTTGAATTCTTATTAGAAACCTTTATCATTTGCTTTGCCAAATACCATTGTATTTTGGACTTGAATACTACATGTCTTGTATGCAAAGCATGTTTTGATTCACACATTTATTTTAAAATAAATCTCCTTGTTTCTCTCCTATTGATAGAGTTGCATAAAGTGCATTTTATGATTATGCAAATGACTTGAATGCTATCATCTCTCTTTGCTAAGTAACCCAGTTGGGGACTACTCCTTTGCCTATATCATGACAAAAAGGGGGAGTAGAATGGTGGGGAGTTGCAAATTGTGGTAGCAATTGTACATGTTGGGGAGACAACACAGTGAGGGGGAGTAACCCTTTGAAGGGGAGCATTGCATTCATCATACATTGCATGATGTTGTTGTTGTACTTAAATTTCTAGAATGCAAATGCTTATCTATGCTCTCACTTGATTAATCTCACATTTTACTTGAATTGGAAAGTATAGAAACTTTGCTTTCAGGGATTGATTGTTCTATAAGAGATTGAAGACTTCAAGATTATTTTTATATATCTCTTTGTAAAGTAGAAAATCATAGTAGACCCCGTTGTTTCTATTATGTTGTGAGGAATCAATGTGAGTGGTGGTTTTGTCACGAAATAGCCAAAGAGGGAGATTGTAAGGATTTCCATATTTTGATTGGCTTATTTCGTGGGCAAACCACTTGTTGGGGTTGTAAATGTAAGGGTAGTTTAGGTGATTGATATTCAAGCTCGAAGACCATTCCAAGACCTCAAGGGACAAGCACGCCAAAGGTATAATTTCTAATGCTTGGTTTTCTTTGAAGAGATTTAGTTAGCACACACACACTTAGCATACTTGATCTTGTGTGCATACTCTTCACATGTCACTTTACACACTAGCACTTTGTTTGATATCTTGTTGTGTGTATATGTGCTTAGTAATTCGTTTCCCGATAGTGTTCGGAAACGTCCGCGCATGCACTAGAATGTGCTTGGTTTTACGCGAAGACCGCCCACGGAGAATGCCCTTGGCTTCTCTTTGGTTTTCACCTCTGTTGGTGATTGGCGGTTATGATCGGCGGCCTAACCGTTGAATGAAACCGCCGTTTGTATCCAGAAGTGTCTAGAGCAATTCTGCGGTCACGATTGGCGGTCACAACCGCCGTTCGAAACCGCCGTTCATACCTAATCGATTTAATATCTCGGGTTTCATTCGGTGGTTGGATCAGCGGTCACGAAACTGCCGAATGAAACCGCCGTTGATGCTCTGTTCTTCACGGGCTCAATTCGGCGGTCGTAATTGGCGGCCTAGCCGTCGATTGAAACCACTGATCGGTGCGTTTCAAGGGCAAACTTGTCTTTTCACATGCTCTGTTTTTCATGCCTATAAATATCTCACTTTATCTTGTTCTGATTATGACTCTTTAATCATCAAGAACCCTATATTTTTAAAGAGAGATTTTGAGAGAAAAAGCAACCAAGTTTGCTCATTTAAACACTCAAATCAAATCCTTTGTGCATCAAAGTTCATCTTGCATTCATCCATGAATGGGTTTGCATCATCACAACATGCTTGGTAAGATTTTGATTAATTTCATCTTATTTTAGTATTTTACTATCGAGCATATTCTCTTTTAATTTACTTGTATGTTTTTGATCATATGTTAAATACAAGAAAAGAGAATTAATTGTGATGAATTGATTGAGTGTTGTTTTGTGATAGCTAATTAGGTTTTTGATTAATCTTGATTAGCTAAGCTATTTGACATGTCATTTAGCAATTGATATCTAGGGTTGATTTAAATTGATTATATCATCATCCTAGACAAGCATCTAAGGTTACCTAGCCTTGTTTGTTATTTGAATATTTATACATATTCACATAGGTTGCATAATCTCCTCATAGAGAATTAAGTCTTGAGGCTAAGATTGCTTAGGCCTCAAGCAATTGGACTAGAGCCACTTTTAAAGGCCCGAGTGGTAGAAGTGGGGGGTTATAGACCGGAGTGTTAGACGAGGTCTACATAGGTTGTAAACTCCATTTCAATTAGTGGATTTCGAGGTCCGAGTGTGGCGCACTAAACAGCCCGTGGTTTTTCCCAGTGGTTGGGTTTCCATGTATACATCAAGTGTTATTTAAATTCCGCACTATATTACACTTTGTAAGGATTCCCTTATCTTGATTGGCTTATCTCGTGGACAAACCACATGTTGGGGTTTGGTTGTAAGGGTAGTCTAGGTGATTAAGGTTGAAGATCAAAGACCTTTTCCAAGACCTCAAGAGGACAAGCACCAAAGGTATATTTGTAGTGCTTACTTTGCCTTGAAGAAATATAGTTGCACACACACACAACGTGCATAACTCTCATTCTTGAATGTTGTGTTTATATTTTGTGTGCATTGTGCTTTATTGATTATTCAATATCTCTTCTTGCATTAAATTGATTGCATCTTGTTCTATGAAATGCCAAGACATGATAGGCATTATGATGCATTCAATACCCACACTTGCACTTCATGTATGTTAGCTTTTAGTGTGGAGTAATTCGTTTCCCGAAGGATGCTCGGAAACGTCCACGCATGCACGTTGGTTTGCTCGGTTTTGCACGAAGACCGCCCATGGAGAATGCCCTTGGCTTCTCCTTGGTTTTCAACATTTTTGGTGATCGGCGGTTATGATCGGTGGCCTGGCCGCCGAATGAAACCGCCATTTCAGTCCAGAGAGGTCTGAAGCAATTATACGGTCATGATCGGCGGTCACGACCACCGTTCGAAACCACCGTTCATACCTGATCGATTTTGATCTCTCGGGTTTGATTCGGTGGTTGGATCGGCGGTCAGGAAACCGCCGAATGAAACTGCCGCTGTTCCCCTGTTCATCTAGGGTTCAATTCGACGGTCTCCATCGGTGGCCTGGCCGCCGATCGAAACCGCCGATCGGTGCGTTTTAGAGGCAAAATTGTATTTTCGCCTGCCCTGTTTTTGGTCTCTATAAATACATCCTTATCTCTGGTTCAGAATACAAGTCTTTGATGATAAGAACCCTAGAGGGATATTTAGAGAGACTTAAGAGAAAAAACTAAAAGATTACATCTTTAATTCTCTAAAACCATTCCCACATGCACAAATCATCATCTAGGCATCATCTAGGTTCATCTAGTATGTGCTAATACATGGGTCTTCTTCAACACACATGGTATGATTTGTTGAACACTTTTATCTTACATAATTAGTGTTTCTACTTATCAATTTTATCTCATTTATTACTTGTATGTGTTTAGATTAATTTCTACATACATGATTGAGATTATGTGTTGATTGGGTTATTTGATAGATATCTAGGTTTTTATAATCTATGATTATCTAAGCTATTTGACATGTCATTTAGCCATTAATATCTAGGATTGCTTTAATTGCAAATTCATCATCCTAGATAAGCATCTAAGGTTACCTAGCCTTTTTTGTTATTTGAATATCATGTTATATTCACATAGGTTGTGCATAATCTCTTCATAGAGAATTAAGTCTTGAGGCTAAGGTTGCTTAGGCCTCAAGCAATTAGGACTAGAGCCACTTTTAAAGGCCAGCGTGGTAGAAGTGGGGGGTTATTGACCGGAGTGTTAGACGAGGTCTACATAGGTTGTAAACTCCATTTCAATTAGTGGATTTCGAGGTCCGAGTGTGGCGCACTAAACAGCCCGTGGTTTTTCCTAGTGGTTGGGTTTCCACGTAAACATCAAGTGTTATTTAATTTCCGCATCTTATTACACTTGTATGTATTTTTGACTTGCTAGGGGTATTTTCGTAAAATTGACATGCACGCGAAAATTGGGTACTAATTAGATAAAATCTATTCACCCCCCTCTAGCTTTATATATATATAACACACCGTATTCTTTTCAATTGGTATCAGAGCGGGTTCCTAGATATACTTAGGTGATCCTTTGCTCATTGTTGGTGTGTTTTGCATTTGTATGTATTTGATTTATTTCATACATTTTGCATTCTTCTCATTTGCATTCATTCAACGCAAACACTATGAGTGATTTTGTGAGAGAAGAAATTGACTCCGTTGAGAAGATGTCTCTCTTCCAAGAGAGATTTAGGAGAGTTGTGAAATTAACCACCTCACCTCCTAAGAAGAAGAAGACAATTGCTTTGGAGACTTCGAAGCATGACAAGAAGGAGGTTATCTCAATTGAAGACATGGGACTCAATGACAAGCCAAACCAAGGAGTGTTTTCAAGAGAGGGGACTCATTGCTACGAATGTGGAGGATTCAGGCATATCTCCCCAGAGTGTGGAAACTTGAAGGATAGAAGAAAAGGAAAGGCGTTGGCCACCTTATGGGATAAATATGAAGATGTCGAAAATCCTTCAGGTGATGAAGAACTTGCCATCATCTACACGGAATTTGGAGCCAAGAGTGTAGAAGTTGAAGAAGATGGCATAGTTGCTTTTTCTTGTGATCCCCAAGAAGAACAAGATATAGAAGTAGTTGGTATAGCTACTCATCGGGATTTGGCTCATTCCTCATCAAGAGACAAATTTGATGATCTTGATGAAGGAGATGACTCCATTAGTGAAATGGAGAGTATAGGAGATGACACAAGTGTTGAATATTTGTCATCTATCTCCACAAATGGATATGTGGAGCGTATGGATCTTAATGACTTCAAAGTCAAAGTTGAGAGCTCGATGATGAGGAACAAGAAAGAAATTAGAAGATTAAAAGAAGAAAATCTAGAGCTTTCAACACTAGTAGACCACTTGTGTAAAGAAGTGGTGAGATCCATGGAGGATGAAGATAAGCTAAAAGAAGACTTAGCCTTATCTAAGAGGAGAGAAGAAGAGCTGAAAAGAGAGCTTGAAGAAGTTAAGGTCTTAATGGCTAAGATGACTTCAAGCACCAAGAAGCTTGACCACATGTTGGGAGTTGGAAGAAAGCCAAGTGACAAGAGAGGTCTTGGCTACATTGATGACAAGGATGCCTCCTCCACAAGCAAGACATCCTATGCCATGGACATGAACTTCAATATGTCCCCTCCTCCTCAACACCCTAGGAAGAAGAGTGACCTAGGAGAGTGTTCAAGAAGTGCCCAAGTGTTTGAGGCACCAAAAGGTCAAGCTCAAGCTCAAGCTCACACCCAAAGGGCTCCTCACACTATCTTCCCTCAAACTCAAAAACAGAATGGGAAGAGTTCAATCATGCAAGCTAAGACGAGCAAGCAACCTCATCTTGGTTATCAACAAAGGAGGAGAGAACATATCCAACAACCAAGACAATCACAACGACAAGGGAAAGCACCTATCCATGCTAAAGGGAATGGTATGATTCCTAACTTTCCCACTTGTCATTTTTGTGGTATTGTTGGTCATATTAGACCAAGTTGCTTGCATTACATTGAAATGTGTAGAGCTAAAAGCATGTTTGATAAGAAAAAGGCTAGAGCTAAGATGCTTCATAAAAAGGAAGAAAATCATTTACATGATCCTTTTTCATCTTGTACTCTAGAACCTTTGTCCACTAGGATTGACTTTGTGTCACCTAAGTGGATTAAAAAGAATGAACCCGCTTGTTACGAGACTAACAAGTCTTAAATAGGTTCAACTAAGTCCAAAGGACTTGGTAGGTCCATAGGACCTCATGCCCTTCTTTGAAGCGGTATGGAAAATTAACCCCATATGGGGAACTTAAGCAAAGAAAGCTATTTTGCATTCTTGTCAGTTGCAAAAAATTTGAAATATCTTATGCTTCTCTTTTTGTTGCTTGAGTAAGCTTGGTTACACTATGTATATATATTTTCTATTCAATAAGTGTGATCAATGCTTCTATTGCAATCCATGTCATATTTATGTTCTAACATGCATTTTTGGACTAGGAGATATTTACATAGGATATAATTTGAATGACCTATAATGATCTCCATGACATGATAATTGCTAAATGACATGCTAAATGTTAATCTTGAAAAGCATGTTTTTGATGATTGCAATTTTTAAATGCAAATCTTGTGTGAAAAAGCTTATGAGACTCAAATGAAAAAGGATCTTGTATCCATTCAAGGATTTTACAATCCAAATGTCTCTCTTTCTTTATTGGTTGAACATGTCTACTATCATACGGATACCTTATCCGGAAAAATCAAGTAGGGTGCAAAGTCGCTCATGACATGTTTGGCTTATAAAGTTGGATATAGTTGTTCTTAAATTGAAATCAATGAAAACCTATATCCTTGCTTCTCTCATGACATTGGTGAAATTGGTTTGAATTCATATTAAAAACCTTTGTCATTTGCTTTGCCAAATACCATGGTATTTTGGACTTAAATGCTACATGTCTTGTATGCAAAGCATTTTTTTGATTCACACATTTTCTTTAAATAAATCTCCTTGTTTCACTCCAATTAATTGAGATTGCATAAAGTGACTTATATTGATTATGCAAATATCTAGAATGCTACTATCTCTCTTTGCCTTGAGTGACCCGGTTTGGGACTACTCTTTTGTCTATATCATGATAAAAAAGGGGGAGTAGGTTGTGGTAAGGGAAGTTGCAAATTGTAGTAGCAATTGCACATGTTGGGGAAAGTACTTATTGAGGGGGAGTAACCCTTTGAGGGGGAGCATTTGCACATTACATACATTGCATGATGTTGTGCTTAAATTCTTAAATGCAAATGCTTGTTTATCTCACTTGATTCATCTCACCTTTTCTTGTATTGGAAAGTATAGAAACTTGTTTTTCAGGGATTGATTATTCTACAAGAGATTGAAGACTTCAAGATTTATTTTATCTTATCTCTTTGTATTGTAGAAAATCATTGTAGACCCATAGTTTGTATTATGTTGTGAGAAATCAATGTGAGTGGTGGATTTGTCACGAAATAGCCAAAGGGGGAGATTGTAAGGATTCCCTGATCTTGATTGGCTTATCTCGTGGACAAACCACATGTTGGGGTTTGGTTGTAAGGGTAGTCTAGGTGATTAAGGTTGAAGATCAAAGACCCTTTCCAAGACCTCAAGAGGACAAGCACCAAAGGTATATTTGTAGTGCTTACTTTGCCTTGAAGAGATATAGTTGCACACATACACAACATGCATAACTCTCATTCTTGAATGTTGTGTTTATATTTTGTGTGCATTGTGCTTTATTGATTATTCAATATCTCTTCTTGCATTAAATTGATTGCATCTTGTTCTATGAAATGCCATGACATGATAGGCATTAGGATGCATTCAATACCCACACTTGCACTTCATGTATGTTAGCTTTTAGTGTGGAGTAATTCGTTTCCCGAAGGATGTTCGGAAATGTCCGCGCGTGCACGTTGGTGTGCTCGGTTTTGCGCTAAGACCGCTCACGGAGAATGCCCTTGGCTTCTCCTAGGTTTTCACCATTGTTGGTGATCGGCGGTTATGATCGGCGGCCTGACCGCCGAATGAAACCGCTGTTTCAGTCCAGAGAGGTCTGAAGCAATTATGCGGTCACGATCGGTGGTCACGACCGCCGTTCAAAACCGCCGTTCATACTTGATCGATTTTGATCTCTCGGGTTTGATTCGGCGGTTGGATCGGCGGTCACGAAACTGCCAAATGAAACCGCCGTTGTTCCCCTGTTCATCTAGGGTTCAATTCGGCGGTCTCTATCGGCGGCCTGGCCGCCGATTGAAACCGCCGATCGGTGCGTTTCAGGGGCAAAATTGTATTTTCACCTGCCCTGTTTTTGGTCTCTATAAATACATCCTTATCTCTGGTTCAGAATACAAGCTTTGATGATAAGAACCCTAGAGAGATATTTAGAGAGACTTAAGAGAAAAAACTAAAAGATTACATCTTTAATTCTCTAAACCCATTCCCACATGCACAAATCATCATCTAGGCATCATCTAGTATGTGCTAATGCATGGGTCTTCTTCAACACACATGGTATGATTTGTTGAACACTTTTATCTTACATAATTAGTGTTTCTACTTATCAATTTTATCTCATTTATTACTTGTATGTGTTTAGATTAATTTCTACATACATGATTGAGATTATGTGTTGATTGGGTTATTTGATAGATATCTAGGTTTTTATAATCTATGATTATCTAAGCTATTTGACATGTCATTTAGCCATTAATATCTAGGATTGCTTTAATTGCAAATTCATCATCCTAGATAAGCATCTAAGGTTACCTAGCCTTTTTTGTTATTTGAATATCATGTTATATTCACATAGGTTGTGCATAATCTCTTCATAGAGAATTAAGTCTTGAGGCTAAGGTTGCTTAGGCCTCAAGCAATTAGGACTAGAGCCACTTTTAAAGGCCCGCGTGGTAGAAGTGGGGGGTTATTGACCGAAGTGTTAGACGAGGTCTACATAAGTTGTAAACTCCATTTCAATTAGTGGATTTCGAGGTCCGAGTGTGGCGCACTAAACAGCCCGTGGTTTTTCCCAGTGGTTGGGTTTCCACGTAAACATCAAGTGTTATTTAATTTCCGCATCTTATTACACTTATATGTATTTTTGACTTGCTAGGGGTATTTTCGTAAAATTGACATGCACGCGAAAATTGGGTAATAATTAGATAAAATCTATTCACCCCCTTCTAGCTTTATATATATATAACACACCGTGTTCTTTTCACACTTGCTTGTATTTTTGTCTAGTAGGGGCATTTTCGTAAAATTGACTTGCATGCGAAAATTAGGTAATAATAGTTAAAATCTATTCACCCCCCCCCCCCCCTAACGCGCCCCAAAACGGTCTATAATTAATTATCCTCGGCGGCGCCAACAACTTGGTCGGCGCACGCGGGACACATGATAGTTCTCTAAACTATCGTAAAATAAATAGGGCGTGTATGTTTTTCCGCAAGCGCACGGATCGTTACGATCGCATAGCGGCAAGTACGGTTCGTTCCACAAAGAGATGGATTCGTTAACTGTATCTAGTTCTAGTGTTTATTAAAGCAATGTAAAAAGGAAAACGGTGTGGTGTGTGTGGAAATGTAAACTAACTAACTAACTAACTAACTATGATAGAAATGTAGCCGAGTGTCTTGGCTATCTAATTAATCTACTCCTAATTAAGTTAATCTACTCCTAAAGGCAAGACACCCTAACTACAAAAACAAAGGTGGCTTGGAGATAAGCAAGATATATAACACATATGGGAAATCGGTTCACCAAACACATTATGCAAATCTATGTCGATTGTTTAACATGTGAATCCAATTAATTCAGTAAAGGGTTCGTTCTCTTGATTAAGGAAATTACCCCGGAATCTTGATTAGGGAATTCCCGAAATCATGTCATCACTTTCCAATCGGAAGAGTGATTGTGTCTAGGGTTTAGACCCATTAAGCACAAGAACTTATGAACCAAGGCTAAAGTGGCATAATTATGCACACCTAAGCTATTTCCATTCCAAAGAGCTAATAGCCGAATTTATACCCGGAATGGAAATCCGGGCACAAACTCAACTCTTAATCACTCTAAACACATACATAGTAAATTATACATCAACATACATAAACAAATGAGATATTTGATTACAACTACTCCTAATCATTTAGTTAATCTACTCCTAATCTCATTCATCATACATATCAACACATAATCATCCATACATATGAATATCACAAAAAGAGCTTAATCAATAGACATCTAAGCAATGAATCAATACTAAATCAAAGCAAATGAACAATACATACATATATTAGCATAAGTGTTGGTTTACAATACTCCCAAATGGGTTATACATCAATAGAAATACAAGAGATGAGTAAATGAAGAAATAACCCTTGAAGACAAGCCTCCAATAGGTCTCCCTTGCTATGAAACTCCCTTGGCTCGGTTTTGACACCCAAACCTCTCCTATCTCTGCATCTCTACTCTCCATGGAAGGCTTTCCATGGAGGAAAATCCCCCATTGAAAGCTTGGAGTTGCTCTCTCTCTTTTGTGATGATCAATCCAAGAAAAGTGGTTTCTTGGAGCAAAGTTGGATGGTGCACACCTTGAAAGAGAGGCAAAAGGAATGTATATATGGTGGCAAGTTTTGGGCATGAATGGGGTGTGAAAAGACTGAAATGCCCCTGAAAATATCATGATTTTGGCTCGGACAGGGGTAAGGCGGGTTCATTCCAGCCGCACAAACAAGCCTTGGACTTCTTCACACAAAATTACCCTATTTTGCCCACTTTCAGTACAAACACCTTCCATATGGGATATTTACCTGCACATAGCTAAAACACATATTATATACACAAAAGTGCTCGGAAACGAACACAAAAGATAGGAATAGGGAGCGCCTCCCCCCCCCTCCCTCTAGATATATTTATCATACACACCGAGCATTATTGTATTACTTTCAATTGGTATCAGAGCGGGTTCCTAAATATACTTAGGTGATCCTAGCTCAATTTTGGTGTGTTTTGCATTTTGTGTGATTTTTTGATTTATTCATACATTTTGCATTCATCTCATTTGCATTCATCTCATGGAGTGATGTGTTTTGTTAATTGACCTCATATGGGGAACTCTAGCAAAGAGAGCAATTGCATACTTGTTGCATGCAAAAATTTGAAAAAGTTTATGCTTCTTTATTAATTGCTTGAGTATCTTGGTTGCACATATGCTTATATGTTTTTACTTCAATAAGTGTGAACCATGCTTTGTTTGCAATCCATGTCATATTTATATTCAAACATGCATTTTTGGACTAAGAGATTCACTTAAGAAGTACTCTTTGAATGACCTATAATGATCTCCATGACATGATGATTCTTAAATGACATGCTTAAAATATGAAAAGCATGAAATTTCAAATGACATGCTCAAATGAAAAAAGCATGAATTGATGATTGCAATATTTAAATGCAAAACAATGTGTGAAAAGCTAATGAGACTCAAATGAATAAAGAATCTTGTATTCGTTCTAAGGATTTTAAAATCCAAATGTCTCTCTTTCTTTATTGGTTGAACATGGCTACTATTATACGGGTATCTTACCTGGAAAAATCAAATTGGGTGCAAAGTCGCTCATGCCATGTTTAGATTATAAAGTTTGATATAGTGCTATAAAATTGAATTCAATGAAATCTCTATATCCTTGCTTTACTCAAGACAAATGGTGAAATTGGTTTGAATTCTATTGGAAACCTTTGTCACTTGCTTTGCCAAATACCATTGATTTTTGGACATTTAGTGCAATATGTCTTGCATGCAAAACATTTTAATCACACATCTTCAATAAAATAAAGTGCCTTATATTTTCTAAGAGAGAAAATCACTCAAGAACTCACCTTTGATCACTCAAAATCATTTCCATGTGCATCAAACATCATCTAACATCATCTACGATCATCTAGGATATATCTATGCATGGGTTTTCTTTAACACACTTGACTTGGTAAGTCGAACACCATCTCATCCATTTTTGTGTTCATTCTTGTCATTTAATCTCTTTAAATTACTTGTATTCATTTATATTAAATTCTATATGCAAGATTGAGATTATTGTGTTGATTGATTGAGAGTTGTATTTTGATAGCTATTGCGTAGGATTGCTTTATCTATGATAGCTATGTTGTATGCCATGTCATATAGCAATATTGATCTCTAGGATTGATTATTGACATATTTAATCTCTAGATAAGCATTTAGTGTAACCTAGCATTACTTGCATATTGAATATCATGATATTCACTTAGGTTGTTGATCTCTTCATTGAGAATTAAGTAATCTGGCTAAGATTGTTTAGTGCGCAAGCAAGTAAGTCTAGAATCACTATTAAAGGCCCATTGGGTAGTAGTGATGGGTTAGTGACCATGTAAGGTTTGACGGTGGTCAACCTAGGTTGTAAACATCATTACAAGTAGTGGATTTGAGGACCATGTGTAGCTCGCATAATAGCCCATGAGTTTTTCCCTATCGAGGGTTTCTCACGTAAATCAATCAACTTACAATTTATTGTTTTCTACACTTAGATTTAGTTAATTGTATTTTGACTAGATAAGGGTTTTTATTGAATATTGACTAATTAATAAAAATCGGTAATTAACTTGATTAAAATCTATTCAACCCCCTCTAGATATATTTAGACAAACCGTCATATTTGTTTCAGAGAGCATCCCACACCTCCTTTGCGGTCTCTAGGTTTTAGATGTAGGAGAAATGCCTACTATCCATACCTCCGAAAATAGCATTCACCGCCCGATGATGCCACTTCGCCAACTTGAACTCATTAGTAGACCACTCACTTCTAGGTTTGGAAACGATGGTTCCATTCTCAAGTCTCTTGCTGGGAGAGAGATAACCTTCTTCCACGGTCATCCAAGCTCTCTCATGAGTTAAATTGCCTTAAGCTTACCTAGAGAGGGGGGGGTGAATAGGTTTTAAGGCCTTTTTCGATCCCTTGAAACAAACAAAAGTTTGTCCCTCTAGATAGCTTATATCACACCTCAATAAACACAAACAAGCATGCATAGACTATTGATAAGCATATTCAATTGATAGATCAAACATAGCCTATGAATTGCATGAGGAGGTTATACCAAAAATACATAAATCAATAAGTACTTGTATTCATTATAAATGTGTCAAGAGTTCAAGTACATATTAAAGATACAAAGACAATTAAAGATCTTGTCTTATAAGAATGTAATCAATGATGTAAGTTCCTCAAGTTTGATTGGCTTGTTTCGGTGACAAACCATATGTGGGGCTTGATGTAAGGGTAGCTTAGGCATTTGATGGTTGGTGATTTGCACAACCAAGGCCCTTGCAAGACCTCAAGAGAAGAAGCACCAAAGGTATATTCTAGTGCTTACTTGCTTTGAAAAGATCTAGTTGCACACACACACAACTCATGCATATCTCTAACACTTGTATGTTATGTGTTTTTATATGTGTGCATTCATGTTCTTGAATATCTCTTCATGCATGTTTAATTGATTGCATCATGTTCATTGAAATGCTATGACATGTTTAGGCATTAGGATGCAAAGCCATGAATTCTATTCATACATGTTTTAATTGAGTGCATCTTGTTCAATGACAATGTCATGACATGTTAGGCATTAGGATGCATTCACTTCTCACACTTGCACTTCATGTTTGTTAGTTTTAACTGTAGTGTAATTCGTTTCCCGAAATATGTTCCAAAATGTCTACGCTTGCACGATGGTGTGAATATCTTAGCGCGATGGTTGACCATTTGAGAAGGTCCCATTCTTCTCTTGGATTAGTGTTAGTTATGGTGTGGTTTATTGGAGTAAGGTGTCAAGTTTCAAAAGATTGGATTTCAATGTTTCAAGTGTTTTCAAAACTGACCTTTGCATGGTCTTGTGACAATAAATTTTTATACAAAGCTTTAAAATGAGTTTTGAAATTTTTTTGTACAAACTAGACGCCCATACCTTTCCAATGGTATATTATTCGTAACATTTCATGACCGTTTGGATTATAATTGAAATCTCCAAAGTGACCACCAAAACAGGGCAACTCTGTTGTTGTCCGTTTCTGACCTTTTGTCACTCAATTGACCATAACATTTTCTACAAATATGAAAATGTCATTCTGTAAAAATGAGTAGAAACTATACATCCATACCTTTCCAACTATATATCATACGAAAGGTTTCGATGTCATTTGATCATGTTTCGGAGCGCTCGAATCATGAGTTGCTGCACAAACGCGTGTACTGCGGAAATGCCCATAATTTTTCTAATTCTTCCAAAATGACATAGTTTCACTTGGGCACTATAAATACATATCTTTCTTATCATTTTGAGTGCAAAGCCATAAAATCAAACCCTAGAGAGAGAGGCTCCATATTCTTGAGAGAGAAAGAGAGGTTCTAATGAGAGAAAGCACCAAGATTGCTTCTGTAACTCTCCCAACTCATTTCCATGTGCATAAATCATCATCTAAGCATCATCTAGGATCATCTAGTATGTGCTAATGCATGGGTCTTCTTCATACACATAATATGTTAAGTTGTTCACTATTATCTTACATAATTAGTGTTCTTACTTAGCAATTTATCTCATTTATTACTTGTATGTTCTTTGATTAATTTCTACATACAAGATTGAGATTATGTGTTGATTGGGTTATTTGTGATAGCTAGGTTTTCATTTTTATATAGCATCTAGCTAAATTGATCTTATTGTTTGATTGAGATTGTTTGTGATAGTTAGGATTTCATGTCGATATAAATCTAGCTAATTTTTCTCATTAAAATGATTGAGATTGTTTTTAATAGCTATTGTATCTAGGATTGGTTATCCTTAACATAGCTAAGCTTTATGCCATGTCATTTAGCATTTGATATCTAGGATTGATTTAATTGTCATCTTATAATCATAGATACGCATTTAGTGTTCCCTAGCTCTATTTGCATTTTGAATATCATATATATTCACATAGGCTATTTGATCTTTTCATTGAGAAGTAAGTCTTGTGTGGCTAAGGTGGCTTAGTGTACAAGCAATTGGACTAGGTTCACTTTTAAAGGCATGCGGGTAGTAGTGGTGGGTTATAGTTCGAGAATGGTTGAGGTCAACCTAGGATGTCAACATCGTTACAATTAGTGGATTAGAGGTTCGAGTGTGGCACACATAATAGCCCGTGGTTTTTCCCTGTTGAGGGTTTCCACGTAAAAATCTCTTTTAGCTTGGGCTTACTTAGAGCCTCACACCCTTAGCCAAGACTTCCACCTTTTACAAGGCAAGTGATCTATGTGATGCAAATGATGCAAGAACAATCAACATATATAGGACATATGATCAATATGAACTATGGAAACTAGAATTAGACAATAAGCACACAATGTATTATATTCTAGTTTGAAATCCAAATGATACAATCACACAAGATGATGCATGAATATATGAAATGTATGGATTCAGTACAAATCATGTAGAACTAGACTTTGTCAACAAAGCTCCCAACAGAAATAGATTAATATATGAAAACCGAAATCTAGAGTGTGCCAAATCGCCAAACACACTTTAATCCTAGATTTTATTCATGCAACTAAAGCTTAAGAAAATACATGTCCATGAAGCACATCTTCAAGCATTTAGTACATAAATGAAAATTCTAGAGAAGTGAGATAATGTATTCAAACTTCTTCAAGAAAACAATTAGAGCATGTATTCAAATAGGAATTAAGTGAATCCAATCAAAGCTCTAAAACATACAAAGACATGTGCTATTTTTGAATATGATCAATCAATGAAACATAGCACAACTAGGAATCATTTACCATTAGAATATCAATAATCAATGCAGAAATATTCCTAGATACAAAGCTAATCACAATACAACTCACAAGCATGTGAAAACATAGGTTTAGAAAACCTAACTCACATTCAATAATCTAATCATGATCAAATTAGCTTTTAATTGAAGCTATCCTTCTCAATAGCATTCATCATAGTAACATATACATATAGAAAAAGAAAACCCAAGGTAATTGAAGATCATAAAAGATGAAATCACAAAGTTTAGTTCAATACCTAAGAATCCCATGCAGTTTCGGTTTCGAGTGAAGAACCACCAAAAAACTAGATCAAGCAGCTACAAACTCTTTTGGAGAAGATAAGGGACTTGATTATGAAGAATCTCCAACTTGAATCACTCAATTTGGAGTCCGAATGAGAAAGTTATGGTGTTTGGAAGATGAGAAAGTTGGAGAGAACATTTTAGCTCTAATTTCAAATTTTCTTCTTAGAAATGAACAAGTGAGAGAGAGGGAATATTTTAAAAAGATTGGGAGGGAAAACAAAAGGGAGTGGGACCCACTTGGGAGGGCCTCTCTTAGTTGTCCCCGTGGAGGCGCGTGGCCACCACTGAGAGGCCGAAAGGCCTCCTCCCGTGGAGGGTGGCCACGTGCCTCCATGGGAAGCCTCCTAAGTTCTTCTCCTCGCGCTTCCCTCGCGTTCTTCGACTATCCTTTGGCCTCCGAACTCAGAATTTGAATCCGTTTCCAAATTACGAACTGTAACTCACTAATACATGAGGAAAACTATGGAACTTTGACAATTGGATGTGAACTCGACTTGATATACGAAGACGAAGACACCGTATTGTAAGAGAACATAAAGTTTCGTAACTTCCTAGTTTGAACTCGAAATCTAGTGAGTGAGTATCCGAAATGATTGGAACTTAACTAGGAATCATTTAAGAACAAATTCAAGTCCAAATGCACTTATAAACAAATAAATAAACATAAAATCACACAAGTATGCAATTTCCTAGACATAGTCCTAGTACATGCATTTCTACAATGTGTATGATCATGGATTTGGCGCTATGATGCATGGACACTTATGAATGAATTATGTGTGTGTGCACCTAAGCCTTGTAAGAGGAGAGAGGTTGTAGTCAATAGCGCTTTCCTCATACGAAGGCATCACTTTGCTTGAACCGTTGTCCATCTTCTTTGAAGCTTGATAAACCACACAACTAGGACAACTAAACAATACAAAGCAAATAACGTTTTGATATAGAATAATGCCAACTAGACTCAAAATCTTAATAGTATCGGTGGTTTGGATTGGTATTTTCTCAATCCACCTCTACCACTTTTAAGCCGGGATGTATCAGATTGGTATTTTCTTAACACATCCCTCCCATTCAAGATAGCTTTCTTAGTCACCTAAATGTGGGAATCCCTACTCAAATTGAGAGTTGGTATTTCTAACTAATCTAAGGAGATATCTAATCCCAACTTGACTTGAGAGTTGGTATTTCTACTCAACCCAAGAGGGGATCGAACAATTTAAAACATCAAATTAGTTTGACAACAAACAATGAGTTGAGAGTTGGTATTCTACCCAATCCAAAGAGTTAATCAAATGCATTTAAGAACAATGAATGGAGCTAATTAATCAAATACTTAATAAATGGTCATCACCCACAATCCATGTGTAATTACATCAACTCCCATATAGAGGTTTAGCTACTCATGACACAAATACAAAGATAAATTAAAGAAACAAGAGATAGGAAGAAACCCATTGGTATTTTGTGATCTCCTCAAGTCTTTAGTTTCTCTCCTTCTTCAATGTGTAGAATCTTGAGTTCCTTAAGTGTGGAATTCGGACTGTGATGAAAGGAGGTGAAGTGAATGGGGTAGGATGGGTTTTGGTGATGAGATTTGGTAAGGAAATAGAGGTGAATGTGTTTGTATGTAATGGGAGTATATTCCTAGATCTAGGTGAAGGAATATTTCAGAGAAATGTAAGTGTAAGTGTACCTCTCGATCTGAAACAAGTTTCTATTTATACCCATTACAAAAATAGGTCTGAATACTTAAATGACGTTTTTTGGTGGGCGTGGAATGCGGGTAATGTACTCGCACTGTACCCGCACTTTATTGATTCTTTATCTAATCAGCTCTCTAGTCTTGGCATTAGTGGGGGTTATGTGCGAGTAAGAGACCCGCATTGTACCCGCACTCTATTGATTCTGCATCTGATCAGCTCTCTGGTCTTGGCAATTATGTGGGTTGTGTGTGGGTAAGTTACTCGCACTATACCTGCACTCTATCTTTCCTTCATCTGATCAGCTCTCGAGTTGTTGGCGATTGTGCAGGTTGTGTGCGGGTAATGGATCCACACTGTACCCGCACTCTATCTTCTCCTCATCTGATCAGCTCCTGGGTTGTTGGCAATTGTGCGGGTTGTGTGCAGGTAATGGACCCGCACTGTACCCACACTCTTGGAGCCTCTCATAATTCTTGTTCTTCTTTGCACAAGTTGATCCCCTTTTTGCACGAAAGTCCTAAATTCTGCTTCCAACACCCGAAATGCACGAATGCCTGCAATTACAATTAAAGATCCCATAAGAGACGCAAAAACACACGAAAACAAGACAAAGGATAAGGATATGAGGGCCAAAATATAGAATATTTTTTGCTCGATCACTAACTAAGAAACTAATATTAAACCTAATCTAATCAATACTACACACACAGATCCCCGATAGTGGCGCAATTTTGAACGCGCTTTTTTGTCGTTGTAAAAATATGATTCAAAAGATATTTATAAGAGTGCCTAGCAATGTGCTCAAAAGTTTCAAAAACCAGTACACGGACAAGAGAGGGTCGTCCACAGGGATCTTAGGGTAGCAATGATCAAATTAAAATGGTAAAATACTAGAAATGTGGAAAAGTAAATGTTCAATGGTTTGTTTGAAAAATTAACAAGTAATATTGGAAGCTAAATGCAACTAATTATTATAACTAGCACTACAATAGATTGGGTCTTTTACGGCGCACATAAATGGTGCGTCGTAAATGTTATTAATCACAACTTACGTTCAGTGCAAGTCGTAATAGTGATACATAATTTCTCAAAGACGGCACGCATTTGAGGAACGCCGTAAAAAATGATTATTTATGGCTTACCTGTTGCGTGTCTTATTTGAGAATCTTTTAGGACATACAACGCACACCATATATACATTTTCAATTCTCAAAGACGGTGCACATTTGAGGAACGCCGTAAAAAAGGATTATTTACGACTTACATGTTGCGTGTCTTATTTGAGAGTCTTTTAAGACATACAACGCACGCCATGTATACATTTTTTAGAAACAAGTGAATGACTATTTACTGCATTCAGTGCAAGTCGTAATAGTGATATATAATTTCTTAAAAACAGCGCACATTTGAGGAACGCCGTAAAAAAGGATTATTTACGGCTTACCTGTTGCGTGTCTTATTTGAGTCTTTTAAGACATACAACGCATGCCATGTATACATTTTTTAGAAATAAGTGAATGACTATTTATTGCATTTAGTGCAAGTCGTAATAATGATACATAATTTCTCAAAGACGACGCACATTTGAGGAACGCCGTAAAAAAGGATTATTTACGGCTTACCTGTTGCGTGTCTTATTTGAAAGTCTTTTAAGACATACAACTCATGCCATATATACATTTATCAGAAACAAGCTTTTTGACCCCTAAGAGGAACACTAAGGTTGAAACTTTATTTTTTGTTAGGCGGGTTGAACGCGCTCCAAATGCTCACATTTAGCGCTCCCTTTTCCTATCTTTTATGTTCGTTTCCGAGCACCTTTGTGTATATAATGTGTGTTTTAGCTATGTGCAGGTAAATATCCCACATAGAAGGTGTTTGTGCCAAATGAGGGCAAAATAGGGCAATTATGTGTGAAGAAGACCACAGCTGGTTCGTGCCGCTGGAATGAACCCGCAGAGAAAGGGAGCACGAACCCCCTGAAACCATGGCTAGTTCAGACCTTCTGGCTGGCTAGATATGTCCCGCGGAACCGAAGTCGCCACGATTCCCGCTAGCTTGTACCTTCTGGCTGGCCAGACATGTCCCGCGGAACAAACCCGTCGAAACTCTGGCTAGTTCGTGTGGCTAGACATTTCTCGCCGCACGAAGTCGCCATGATGCTGGCTAGTTCGTGTGGCTAGACATATCCCGCCGCACGAACCCGCCAGACCCTTGTCCGAGCCAAAATCATGATATTTTCAGGGGCATTCATGTCTTTTTACACCCTATTCAGGCCTAAACTTACCCAACATATATATACACCTCTTTAGCTTCTCTTTCAAAGTGTGAACCAAGTAACCAACCAACAAAACACTTAGAGCTTGGCTCTTACACCTCAAAAGAGAGAGAGCAACTCCAAGCCTTCCATGGGGGATTTTCCTCCATGGAAAGCCTTCTATGGAGAGTAGATATGTAGAGATAGGAGGGCTTGTGTGCAAGCCATAGATGTTCATAGATAGGGAGAGCTTTTGGAGGCTTGTCTTCAAGGGTAATCCCTTTGCTCATCTTTGTAATCTATTGATGTGTAATTTCATGTGGGAATATTTGTAAACCAACACTTATGCTAGAATATATGTTTGTATTATTCTTAGATTTGATTCATGTATTGTTCTATTCTATGCTATTCATTTATAATCTCTTATTATGATATTCATGTGTATGTAGAGTTGTATATTGATATGTATGTATGAATGAGATTAGGAGTAGATTAACTAATGATGTAGGAGTAGTTGTAATCAAATATCTCATTTATGTATGTATGTTGGTAGAAGATTCATCATGCTATGCTTAGAGTGATTAGAGAGATTGAGAGTTGAGTTTGTGCTTAGATTACCATTCCGGGTATAAATTTGGCTATTAGCTCTATATAATGGGAAAGGCTTATGCATGACTTTGGTATGATAGCCTTGGTTCATTGTTCTTGTGCTTAATGGGTCTAAACCTAGACACAATCACTCTTCCAACTTGGAGAGTGGTGATTTGATTTCGGGGCAATTCCTTAATCAAGATCACGATTTCAGTAATCCCCTAATCAAGAGAACGAACCATTTACTGAATTAATTGGAATTAACATGTTATACAATCTACATAGATTTGCATATTGTGTTTGGTAAACCGATGTCCCATATGCGTTTCATATCTTGCTTATCTCTAAGCCACCTTTGTTTTCGTAGTTAGGGTGTCTTGCCTCTAGGAGTAGATTAACTTAATTAGGAGTAGATTAATTAGATAGCCAAGACACCCGGCTACATTTCTATCCTAGTTAGTTAGTTTACCACACACACACACCACACACGCATTTCCTTTTACATGCTTTAATAAACAATAGAACTAGATACAATTAACGGATCCATCTCCCTGTGGAACGAGACCCTTGCTTACTTGCTATACTTGTCCTTTGACTCGTGCATTTGCGAGGTGATTAGAACAGAAATATCTTTTCTACCGGGTACAACGACGCCCGGTCATGGGTGTTTTGGGACAAAATAATATTTGTTGATGATAATGATTTTAGGGAGTACATTTTCCCTTTTTTATCTTGATTTTTTTTAAGTTTTTCCTAAAAGACAGATTAATAATTAAATTTTCTTCAATTTTGTATAATAATTATATAGATTAATTCAAAAAATTATAAAAATATATATATTATTTTCATTTATAAATATAATAATAAGAATCTAAAATGCAAAACCACTTTTTAGAAAAGTCCATTTACATTTCCCCTTCCCTTTTGTTATAAAGATTCAAGTCTTACATTTATTTATTAAATTGTAAAATGTAGAGAAACATCTCTCTATCTCGGGTATGATTAACCAATATCTTTTGATTTGAAAATATATGATTTAATTTTTTTTAATTAAATGTTAAAATAAATGTTTTTTTTTTTTTGTTTATCATATAAAAAAAATTATATCATTGGAAATAAGTGATTTAAAAATAATCAATAAAAATGTAATAACATCTATAGTTTATATATAAACATTATGCAAATATTAACAAATTTGAATGAGTAGGCAGAATTGGTTAAGGCTTTGCTTGAACATCTTGAGGTCTCAGGTTCGACGACTGATGTGAACGAATTATTAAAAAGCTATGAAATAAGAGGTGGGGCCATGGGGGTGGGTGTATGGGATGAGGTGAAGGTGGGTATGGATTCGGTGGGGGTGGGGGTGGGGGTGGGGGTGGGTGTATGGAATGAGGTGCTTTAAATATAATATTAATATATTTTCAAATGGCAATAACGACATGCATGTGCATGCCGTGATTGAGTCTACACTCGTATCAATACATGACATTTCTTGTGGGTCGTAAATATAATTACAGCGTTTTTTTAAAACATATTGACGACGCGTTTGGTACGCCATATTTGAGGATATCATTCACGACGTTTCTTAAAACATCATCTAATGCGGCTTGCGACTAAACGTCGTAAATAGTCATTTACGGCGTTCTTTGCGCGCAGTAAAAGGATGATTCTATTGTAGTGTAGATTAGCAATTAACAAGGATGTGATGTGAGAAAGTGTGATGTGATTAGAGAGTCAATGCAATTTATACACAAATAGTGGGTGAACCAATTAACTCCTTAAGAACCTATTCAATTGTTTAGGGCAAATCTAGGTTGATATCTAATCATACGATTCTCGGTCACTAACACATTACATTCTACCCGTGGGCATTTAATAGTGATTCTAGACCAATTGCTTGCCAATCAACCCTTTGAATGCAAGACTTGTTTGCTTGTGCAACTTCATACTTCTTGTATGATGTGTGTTTTATATGTGTGCATTCATGTTCTTGAACTCTCTTCATGCATGTTTTAATTGAATGCATCTTGTTTGATAATTGCCATGATAGGATAGGCATTAGGATGCATGTTGGTGTAGAGGTCGCTGTATAGGCGATGTACGTACAGTGCCTATCTGAGACCTAGTGCAATTTGGTCGCAGGTGCTGTACAGTCGCCCTACATACAGCACTACACCTGATTGTATTTTTCAGGCGCTGTACAATCGCTGTACAAAGCGCAGTACATACAGTGACCATTGAAGTCCCGAGAAGAACAGAGTTCTATCGCTATTCGGTCGCTCTACAGAGTCGTTGTTTGTAGAGCTAATATGAAGAAATTGTTCTTCATTCCCAGGTGAGTCGTTATACAGGGGTGCTGTACGTAAAGTGCTTTGTACAGCGACCAAGGCAAAAGTTTTGATTTTTTATCAAAATGATGTAGCATCTTCTTGACCTTATATATATATGCTACTTTGTCTTTAGGTCGTTTTTAAGAGTTCAAAATCATATTTTTAACTTAGAAAATTTTCAAAGAGAGAAAATCACTCAAGAACTCACCTTTGATTACTCAAACCCATTTCCATATGCATCAAACATCATCTAGCATCATCTAGGATCATCTAGGATGCATTTATGCATGGGTCTTCTTTAACACACATAACTTGGTAAGTTGTTCACTAATTTCATTCATTTTAGCGTCTTACTTAACAAGAAATCTCATTTATTACTTGTATGCTTTTAGAACATATTCTATCTACAAGATTGAGATTATTGTGTTGATTGATTGAGAGTTGTATTTTGATAGCTATGACATCTATGATTGTTTTATCATAAATAGCTAAGTTTACATATTACATATAGACACATGATATCTATGATTGTTATTATTGACTTCTTTAATTCCTAGATATGCATTTAGTGTAACCTAGTATTATTTGCATATTGAATATCATGATATTCACTTAGGTTGTTGATCTCTTCCTTATAAGTGAATCCTTGTGACTAAGTTGCTTAGTGCGCAAGCAAGTAGGTCTAGAATCACTATTAAAGGCCCATTGGGTAGTAGTGGTGGGTTAGTGACCAAGTATGGTTTAACGGTGGTCAACCTAGGTTGTAAACATCATTACAAGTAGTGGATTTGAGGACCATGTGTGGCTAGCATAGTAGCTGGTGAGTTTTTCCCTGTTGAGGGTTTCTCACGTAAATCAATCAATGAGCAATTTACTGTTTTCCGCACTTAGATTAAGTTGATTGAGTTTTGACTAGATTGGGGCTTTTTATTGAATATTAGAAAAATTGTTAATTAACTTGATTAAAACCTATTCACACCCCCCCCCCCCCCCCCCCCCCACTCTAGGTATAATTAGACACACCATATTTGTTTCACATTGATAATGTATAACAGGCTTTTTCGCGGCACAAAGTGTGCGGGACAAGTAGATGAACAAAAAGATGCCGGAAATCATGGCATAAGACCCTGTGACCTAAGACCTATCTAAAAGAAGAATGAGACCTTCTCAAAAGGTAAAACATCACGCTAAGCATGCACACCATCGTGCGAGCTCGGACGTTTCCGATTACACAACTGAAAACGAATTACACCACACTTAAGAATATCATGAAATGCAAGTGTAGTTGTAAGTGAATGCACACAAATAAGCAATAAGACACAAATGCAAGATAATTAAGAATGCATGAATGTGTGTGTGTGACTAATCTCTTCAAGAATCAAAGTCAAGTTTTATACCTGAAAGCACTTGATTCTGACGTTCTAGAGGTGCCAAGGGAGACTTGATCACGAACACTTCAAGCACCTAATCTACCCTTACATTTATAAACCCCAATGTGGTTTGATAATGAAATAAGCCAATCAAAATATGAGGAACTTATAAGGGTTAGGGTGATGCCCTAGCCCCTGACGTGCAAGCAAAGATTATTATTGAGAGTGATCCTTGGAGGATCGTATCTTGGCGATATTCTTGGTGAATTGAGTCTTCAAGTATTTATGGTGTGAGGGTCTTCATTCCTTGTGGGAGTATTCCTCCAAATATTTGTATTTATTACTAGATTTGTCAACTGCTGGATCGTGGATGATTGCCTCGCCTAATATAAGACCGAGTTTCATGGAAAATATACTGAAATCATGTTTTATTAATGACGCTTTATATTTACTGTGTGGTCAGCGAGTTCGAGTCAATTCACCTGTTTGGGGGTTCTTCGATGAGCAAGTCCCTTTAATGGGCGATTTGCTGTTCGCTCCTCAACTTGTTGTTACCATACATGGCCCGTCGAGCTGACATGTCCTGGTGTCATGGAGATTTGATTCCCTGAATTCTGGGTTCTATGCTGACGTGTCGAATTGAATAAAATTAACCCAAACAAAATCAAACTCACCCACTCATCACATAAACATTACTAGTTAGTTCAACTAAAATGTTTAGATTTTAAAAATAAATAAATGTGTATATATATATACAGAAATTCTATTATCAGTTCGAACTGACAAAAGTTATATCAGTTCCTTGCATATGGGCCACTGGATTTAAATACTTTTACTTGGCTGTATGCACTTGTCAGTCAAAGAATTTAAATCTAGTGGCCCACATACTAGGAACTGATATAACTTTTGTCAGTTCGAACTGATAATAGAAAGACTGTATATATATATATATAATAAAATAAAAACATCATTGAAAAAAAAAGTTGTACAAACTGCAAAATGACAAGCCTATGATCCTAAATACAATTAAATCATATTCGATAAACATTTTTTATTTTATTTTATCTTTTAATGAACTCTTAACGCTAATAAATTTATTAAATTTTTAACTTTGTATGTATAAATTTATTAAATTTTATTTTATCTTTTAATGAACTCTTAACATTTTTTGTTGTATGTATAAATTCGCCAAGCAGACACGTCACCAAAGGAGTCAATAAATGATGAAGAAAAGGTTGCCACGTCACTCGTTGACCGGGTCAAGGGAGAAAATGTGGCCAGTCAGAATGTCAACGTCTTAAATCAATAGTCAAAGGTGTGGTCGCCAGAGCTAGATATATACTCGCCAAAGGTAGAAACGTGGTCGCCGAAGGATAATACCCAGGAGTGAAGGTGCTCGCTGCATCAGCATACTAGGCCCAAAGCGACTCGGCAGAAACACAGAAATAAAACCCTAACTTCTAGAAGACCCATGGCAACAAGGAATCATAAAAAGGAAAAGAGATAGAGCATATCCGGATCCGTGACAACATGAGAATCCTAGTACGAATCAAAGGGGGAATCCTACCACCAACACGGCTAAAAACAAGGGGAAACCCTAATTAACATATATAAATAGAACCATCTATCCCATGAGGAAGGGGTTCGAAAACCTAGAGAGAAAAGAGCAATTGTATGAGAGATTTGAGTGTGTAACGAAGCAATAGAATCGAGTATTATCTTTCTGCCCTCTAGGGCACCATGGTTTTTGCCCATTCAAGGGTTTTCCACGTAAAAACTGTCTCTTGCATGCATTCTTGATTTTCTCGTTTTAAACTGAATTAATATAAATGTTGAGTGCGTGGCAATCCAAATTTCACCGTCAACAATTGGCGCTAGAAGGAGGGGGTCATAGAACAGAAACTTCGAGGAACCTTTGCGAATTGAAGAATATAAACAACGACAGTGACATAGATGGTAACTCCAGTGGAGATCCAATTGTTGATCCAACCGCACCGACGGGAGATAGGGCGGTGGCGACCGGGGAACAATTGGCGACAATACCAGGAACTAGGGCAGCCGACCTCGGGGTTCTGCAGCACTTTCAAACTGCATTGATAAACCTAATCAGTGAGGCTAGCAAAATAGGGCTTTCGCTGCCCTTAGGGTTGGGAATTTCTTCTCCTTATGAGTTAACCACTCCCGGAATCCGTCCACCCAGAAGATTACGGTCGGAAGTTCACATTGCAACCCCTGATACTCAAGCAACACAATCCACTGAAGAGACTCCCCAGGATCACCCTGAGGATTTCGAAGGGGGAAAACAAAGGAAGGGAAAAGGTGTGATGAATGAAGAATCTAGGGAGGAACGAGACCAGATACGAACACATGGGGTCAATTCCAGCGACACTTACCAAAGGAACCGGCGGAGACACCGTTCTATCTCGTCTGAAGATAAGAGTCCTCGTCCTCGTCCACGAAGGGAATTACGATCCAAAAGAGCACAGCGAAGGAGATCCGAAAGCACAGAAGATCGAAGGAGCCCGGATGATAGAGTCAATCATGGGAGAATGACAATCAAAAGCAGACTCGATCCAGAAGGAGAACCAACTGGCCAGCGAGATGTCACTGTACAAGAGCTATCAAGAAAAGTTTCAGCGATGGCACGAAAATATGGTCGTAACGTATCTTCGGATGATGAATCAGATAGCCCATTCATCGATAACATTGCTCGCACCCAAATTCCAGACAGATTTAGAATGCCAACCATTGAGCAGTATAAGGAGAACAGGGATCCGAAGGAACATGTTCGCCGATTCCGTAATATCATGGCCCAGTATTCATCTAATGACGGGCTGTTGTGCCTGACCTTCCCGTAAACATTTGGCGACCTCGCCTCCAGGTGGTTTGGAAGACTCCCAAACAGAAGTATAAGCAGTTTTTCGAACCTCAGCAAAGCATTCATAAGGCAATTCATGGGGAGCGTCCAGAGAAGAAAATCACTCGCTTACCTATCAAACTTGAAGCAGGAGCGCAATAAGTCAATCAAGAAATACCTGGCAAGATTCGGGAAGGAGGTTGCTCAAATTGAGGACGCCAGTGATGTAGCTGTGATCGCCGCTTTCACCAATGGGTTACAAAGTGGGCGATTATCTTTTGACCTGCGAAGAGAGAGACCGAAAACTTATGAGGAAATGATGGAGATAGCTGGCGACTATGCATTGGCAGAAGAAGAAGAAGTAGCACAAGGGGGTAGCTACGTACACGGACACAAGCCCGACTCAAAATCAGATCACAAGGATGACAAAAAGACGCAATCACACGATCGCCAGAGAGACGAGAAAGGCCAAAAGGGACATCCAAGAGAAAGCAAAGGAAACGCTCGAGCCAATAGGTTTCGAGGAAGGTACAACCATTACACCTCTTTAACCGGCGATCAGGAAGAAATACTTTCTGTGGTAGAAGATAAAGGACTTGCTAAATACCCTCGACAGCAATCAGCAAATGCCAGGAAAGATACTACCAAATACTGTCGATTTCACAAAGATCATAGGCATGAAACTTCAAAATGTTTCCAGCTGCATGATCACATTGAAAGCTTGATCAGAGATGGGCACCTGAAGGACATTGAAAGCTTGATCAGACATAGTCGTAGAACATGCAATTTCACAATGTTTATCAAATTAAATCTAATGCATGTGCATACATTACCAAGCGTGTGAATATGTTATACTAATGGTGTACAACTATGTAGAGACACTAATGAATGCCATGTATGTGTGTGTGCCTTAAGGCCTTGCAAGAGGATAGAGGTCTAAGTATACCTTTGATGTTTTCTCCTTTTGAAGGCGTCACTTTGCTTGATATGTTGCCTAATTTCCTTGAAGCTTGTTAAACCGTGAATCCTAGATAACTAATCAATACAAAGTAAACGTCGTTTTGATATAGAATAGTGCCAACATAACTCAAAATCGTAACAGCGGTCTTTGTATCAAAAGAACCTCCGCAAGCATTATCCACCAACACTTAAGAGAAACGTGTGAGGCCTGTAAGGATTCTCATTTATTGATTGCTTATTTCGTGGACAAACCACATGTTGGGGTTTGAATTGTAAGGGTAGTTTAGGTGATTGAGGATCAAGCTCAAAAGGCCCTTTCAAGACCTCAAGGGACCAGCACGCCAAAGGTAAAATCTCTAGTGCTTAGTTTTCTTTGAAGAGATTTAGATTGCACACACACACTTAGCATACTTGCATTTGTGTGCATACTCTTCACATGTCACATTTCACACTTGCACTTTGATTTTGTATTTTGTTTGTGCTTATGTGCCTTTTAATTCATTTTTCGATATTGTTCGGAAACGTTCGCTCATGCACTAGTATGTGCTTGGTTTTGCGTGAAGTCCGCCTACGGAGAATGCCATTGGCTTCTCCTTTGGTTTCACCTCTTTTGGTGAAACGGCGGTTATGATCGGCGGCCTGACCACTGAATGAAACCGCCGTTTGTGTCAAAAGGCTTCTGGAGCAATTATGCGGTTATGATCGACGGCCATAACCGTCGTTCGAAACCGCCGATCATACCTGATTGATTTAATCTCTCGGGTTTGATTCTGCGGTTGGTTCGGCGGTTTCGAATGAAACTACCAATGATGCTTTATTCTTCTCGGGCTCAATTCGACGGTTTCAAACGGTGGCCTGGACACTGATCGTGCGTTTTCAGGGGCAAACTTGTCTTTTCACATGCTCTATTTTTTGTGTCTATAAATACATCACTTTCTCATCTCTCTAAACCTAGCTCTTTCAATACAAGAACCCTAAAGTCTAAAGAGAGATTTGTGAGAGAAAATGCAATCAAGATTGCTCATTTAAACACTCAAAACCATTTTCATATGCATTAAACTTCATCTAGCATCTTCTAGCATATCTAGGATGCTTGCTTGCATGGATCTTTCATCAACACACTTGCTTTGGTAAGTTCTTCACTATTATCATATATGATTAGTGTTTTATTTATTAAGGCATCTCTTTTATTATTTGCATGTTCTTAGATTAACATCTAATATTCAAAATAGAGATTGTTGTGTTGACATGATTGAGTGTTGTTTTGTGATAGCTATCTAGGTTTATTTAATCTATGTTTAGCTAAGCTATTTGACATGTCATCTAGCTTTTAATATCTAGGATTGAATTAATTGCAAAATCATCATCCTAGATAAGCATATAGGGTTACCTAGCTCTAAATTGCATTTTGAATATCTCACATATTCACATAGGTTTTATTATCTCTTCTTAGAGAATTAAGTCTTGTGTTGTGATCGGGATTAGGTTGCTTAATTCACAAGCAATTGGACTAGGTCCACTTATACCAGGATTAGGTAGGTGTGTGATTATATACCGGGATTAGGTTGTAATCGTTTTACACATTTAGTGGATTCGATGTTCGAGTGTGGCTCACTTATTAGCCCGTGGTTTTTCCCGTGAGGGTTTCCACATAAATATCAAGTGTTATTTAATATTTCGCACATATTTCACTTGTTATATTATTGTGACTAGTTAGGGGCTTTTTTCGTCAACTTGGCTATTAACGAAAATTGGGTAAAATTGGATAAAATCTATTCAGCCCCCTCTAGATATATTTAGAACACACCGTTAATTTGTTTCAATTGGTATCAGAGCGGGTTCTTAGATATACTTAGGTGATCCTTGCTCATTTTGGTGTGTTTTGCATTTTGTGTGATTTTTGATCATTCATACATTTGCATTCATTTCATTCATTCATAAACAATATGAGTGGAAACGGGTGGAAATGGTGGTGGTAACGAGGGTGCTTCTAGCACAAGGCCTCCACTGTTGAATTATGCCTCTTGGAAAGGCAAGATGGAGTCGTACATATGTCAAATCCATGACTGGGCTTGGATGGCGGTTGAAGACGGCTACACATCACCCATGATGACTCCTATGGGTGGAGGAGAGGATGTGCTCAAGCCAAAAGCGCAATGGAACGCACAAGAGTTTGAGTCATCTAAATGGAATATGAAGGTAATGCATGCCATCCTATGTGCAATGGACGAGAATCAATATAAGTTGATTCAAAACACTAGGATAGCTAAGGAGGCTTGGGACATCCTAGAGGTTGCACATGAGGGAACCGAAGTTGTTAAGGACTCAAAGCTTCAAGTTCTCCAAATGCAATTTGAATTGCTTAGGATGGATGAGAACGAATGCTTCAACGACTTCGAAGTAAGGTTGATGGACATTGTAAACCAAAGTCATCAACTTGGTGACCCGTATTTGGATAGGAGAATCAAGCAAAGAATTATGAGATCTCTCCCCGATAGATTTGAGTCCAAGGTGACGGCTTTAGAGGAGAATAGCACCTTCAAGGATATGAAGCTGAGTGAGGTGATTGGGAGGCTTCTAGTTTATGAGTCTAGGAAGGGTCCTACCTCCACACCTCCTAAAAATCAAAAGGGAATTGCTTTGAAAGCCTCCAAAGTTGAGAAGGAGGAGAATGATGACTCGGACGAATAAATGGCATTGTTGATGAGAAGGTTCAAGAAATTCTACAAGTCTGAGAAGAAGGGTTTCGGATCCAAGGGCCAAGACTTCAAGAAAGAGACTCCATTCAAGAAGTTTGAGCCTAGGCAAGAGAAGACCGAAAGGAAAGGGGTCTGATTCTATGAATGTGGTGGGATAGGTCACTTTGCCTCTGAATGTGCTAATCACATTAACAAGAAAAAGGGAAAAGTGATGGCTGCCACATGGAGCGCACATGAACATGACAGTTCTATAAACTGTCGATAAATGATCAGACGTGCGAGTTTATCCGCAAGCGCACGGATCATTACGATCGCGTAGCAGCAAGTACGGTTCGTTCCCACAGGGAGGCAAGGTACCTTTGTTCTAGTTGTAAGGTTCATGATTTGTATTGGCTTGATTCCATTGCAAAATGCTCTATATTTGTATTAGTTGTTGCTTAGGATGTTCTTGGAAGAAAGGAAGCTTAAAAGGTGAAGAGCAATGTCTAGTGCAAATGTCGTCTTCAAGAGGTGAAAGCGTCAAAGGTATACTTCGACTTCTATCCTCTTGCAAGGCGTTAGCGCACTCACACACAATTCATACATGTGTGTCCCTGGATCGTAGTTCAAACATTTGGTATAACACATTCACACATTTCTTAGTATGCACATGCATTGGTCTCTTATAGACAAACATTGTAGAATTGCATGCTTTGTGACTATCTCTTTGATATGGCATGCTTGTGTGAATTTGTGTTTGTTTGTTTATGTATTTTGTATTTTGGATTTGAATATGTTCTTATTTGATTCCTTATTGAGTTCTGGTCATTTCGGTTACTCATTCATAAGGTTTCGAGTCCAAACGACTTAGCTAGGCTACTTTGCATTCTCATTCATTGAGTTGACTTCATCATCATTTGCCGAGATGATTTCTTAACCTTTTGTCAAAATTTCTTAGTCATCGTCGTGCATGAGGGAGTCATGGTTCATAATCCAAAAACGGATTCAAATTCGGAGTTCGGATGCCCGAGTACGGCTGAAGAACGCGAGAGGTGCGCGGGAGAGCTAGCGAGGCCAAGTGGCCAAGCTAGGCCAAGCCGTGTGGGAGCCGTGGGACCCACGGCCAAAGCACCCCTCTGGTCCCGTGTGGCCCACGCGCCCCACACGGGATGCTGATGTGGTAGCCTTCGATTGGTTTTCGTTTTCTCTCCCTCTCTTCCTTTTAAATCCTCTACATTCCCTCTCATTCATCCTAAAGAGAAAATTTTGAAAAAGATGAAATCAGAAATTTTCTCTCAATTTTAGTTTTAGTATTTTGATCATAACTTTCTCATATGAACTCGATATCGATTGATCCAAAAGCCAAAATTGTTGGTCTTGATGAGAGCTACAAACCCCAAGCATTTTTAGAGGCAACTGACTTCGTCATTTTCCCAGTGGCCTGATTTTCAGTACGTGGTCAAGGTTGTATGTTCAACTTCTTCTTTTTTCATTTCATCTTTGATCATCTCTTTTATTCTTACTATTTGATTGATGAAATATGTTGAGAAGGATGTTAGATCATATGCTAGGGTTGTTTGATCATTTGTCAATTGAGTTTTAGCTTTGTGATTTCTATTGAAGATATATGTGCTAAACTTGATTCAACTTGAAATTGATTCTAGAAAATGTATATATGGCGTGCTTCATGTTATTTTCTAGGTTTAATTTCATGATCTAAGAACTAGGTTTTTTAGTGTGATATATTGAATATTCATACATTGTTCTTATTGATTTACATGTCTTGATTTCTAGATATTTTTGTGATTGTTTGTTGAAAGCATATTCTAGATTATCATTGAACATGTACATTTAGCTTGATTGATCATCTAGCTTTATTTGATTGTGTTTGCATCATTTGCATCACTTAGATCATAGCCTTGTATTAGGTTGAAGTCTCTAGCAAAGTGAGTGAAGCTTTGTGGATAGTGCAAGGAAGTCTTGGATAGAGTCGGGAGGACTCGGATAGTCAAGCAAGAAGACTTAGCTAGGAATAGGAAACTCCAGATAGCTAAGCAAGAAATCATCCTAGAAGCTTGAGAGCTTTGGATAGGATGTTGCTACCTAGAGGTGTAGGACACACCTTGGATAGGTAGTAGGCTTTGTGATTCACTAGCCCGAAGGTAGATTAGGAGTTGATAGCTTGAACGGATATCATGAGTTTGTAGCTTAAGTGTGTAAGTCCTTTTTCATATATTGGATTGCTTTGCCGGTGATTGTGGTATCAACCCGTGAATGTTTCCTCTTTGAGGTTTTACCACGTAAAAATACTTGTGTTCATTTTTGTTTTACTTTTTTCTTATCTTCCATACTTTACATTGATTGCATATCTTGTATATTGATTTACTTTTGCATTAGTTAAATCAATCCATTTGTTGAATATCTTCAAGTGTGCATTTTCTTTGTTATATTCCGCATCATTTTTAATATTGGAAGAATTTGAGCCTATACCTTTCCCCCCCCCCCCCCCCTCTAGGTATATTTTGTACTACTACTTAAGGGAAATTTCATTTGGTATCAGAGCGGGTGTCTGATCGTACCAAAATTGGTATGATTTTGGCCCTCATTCCCATCTCCTTATGCTTGATTCTCGGGTATTTCCCCGTGATTTAATGTTGTTAATTAAGTATTTTCAGGTATTTATAAAGTTCAGGGGCATTGGTGTAATATTGTTGAAGTAGGGGTAAAACTGATATTATTTAAGGAAAGATTACTGTGAATATGGAAGACTACAGGGGAGCATTGTGTAATTTACCGTTCAAGTCAGCAAGCTGCGCCTCGTCATTTAGTAAACCGGTGCGTTTTGGAGGTGGAGTTGGGCCTCTAAACGTAGCCCAAGCTAGTGCTAAATGCACCCCATATAGTGACAAAAGAGAAGCTGCTATGCTCACCCCAATCTGCTCCTAAACACACCTCATTCAAGACAAAGAGAAGTTGTTGTGCACACCCCACCCGATTGCTGAGCGCACCCCATCTTCTCAACTTCTTCTTTTTCCTTTAGCTTCGTGAACCTCCATTAATGGCCGAACAAAACCCTAGGTTTTGCAGCACAAGGAATTGGCCATTCACGACCTATCTCTGGCCGTTTTCTGGTGCAGAAGAACGGCGATGCTCACATGAACTCGATCGACACCTTCTTGGCTCTCCAAACCTCCTCCAATCACCACCTTAAATCAACGCCGTCGCCTCCTCCCAAAATGGCGACCACACAGCGACATTAATTGTCGCCATTTGCATCACGATGTCGCCATGGCGACAGAAAGCTGATTTAGGCACTTGATGGAGTTGCCCCAATGTCGCCCCTGCTTGTCGCCATAGCCAAACAGCGACCTCCACTATGTAAATCTATGATTGGTGAGTAAAATTACCAAAAGTCCCCTTTGAGAGGCCAAAATGGTAATTTGCAAACTCAAGGGGATGTTTTGGTAATTATCCATTCGTGACCTAATTCAAAAACACTATAAATTTATCCCTATTTTCAATTTGAAAATCTATCCTATTCTCTCCTACCTATCTCTTCTTCAACCTAGGATCACCATCAATCATCTCCCAAACTCCTCCATTTCTATACTTGAACTAATCTTTTCATACAAAAACTCACACCAAATCTTGATTACTTCCCTAAATCATTCCTCCCTTACCATTCTCTACATCTCAATACCTTTGTCACTAACCATTAGCCATCCACCTATCTAGACACATCATCTTCTATCAATCTTTGCACTAGGAGCACTCTTGGAAAGAAAGGAGCAAGCACTAAAGAAGGAGACCTAAGGGTAATTTCCTTATGTATTACTTGTTTTCTATTTGAGTGTAACTATGTGTAAGTAAACCCCTAATTTAGGGGATAGATTTGAGGAACATTTGGTTGTGGGTATTTGCTTAAGCTTTGTAATGAATCTCTATATGTGTTCCATTTATTTATTCATTAGATTCTATTCACTATGTGATTGATTTGTATATCAACCTATTGATCATAATCTTGTTAGAATAATTTATTATATAATCACCCTTGGATTGACAACCTTGTGTAATTAAAGACTCCAATTAATGGGATGGATTAGTGGAGGGTATATGATGAGGTCGTTTTGGTACTCAACAAAATACAATATTTGTGTACAAATGTGATCTTTAGAAAAACATGTTTTTACCACTAGAAAATCCTTTTAGGATGTAAAGATTAGTAAAACGGTAAGTAAGGATTCGTTCCACAGGGATTAGGTTAGATTAATCAATTTGTGAAATAATCTAGGTTAGTCTAATCTAGGTGCATAAAACATAAATCATATTTTGGGGATTTTAATAAGTTAAGATATAATAGATAATATAATAACTAGAAAAGTAAATAACAATAATATAAAGAGAAATTGAATAGATAGAAGTCCAACATCAACAATACTAGATAAGAGAATGGTCCTAACAATTAATGATAGATATTAGGGATTTAATTACACAAGTTACAATCAAATAAAAAGAAAGTAATACATAAGGAAATCACCCGTAGGCCTCCTTCTTTAATGCTCAATCCTTGCTTTCCTTTGATGTTCCTAGTGCAAAGAGTGGGAGAAGAGAATGTGTCTAGATAGGTGAAGTCATATGGAGAGTGACAAAGGACATAGATGGAGAAGATGGGAAGAGAGGAAGGATTTAGGTGAGGTAGTCTAGTTGCTTGTTGATGAGATTGGAGAGGAGAGATGGGTTGATTATGAATGGTGGAAGAAGGAATTTCTTGCTTCACAAGTTGTGTCAAGAGTATTTTCAAAGGAGAAAAATAGGATGAATTTATAGTGAATTCAAATCAGGTCACGAGTGGATAATTACCAAAAGATCCCCTTGAGTTTACGAATTACCATTTTGGCCCCTCAAAGGGGCTTTTGGTAATTTTTAGACCCAATGAGAACTAGACACAGTGATGGTCGCGGTTTGAGTTTCACGGCGACAGTAGGGCGACACTGAGAGCGACACCATCAGGCCCAGAAATCACCCCCTGTCGCTGTGGCGACACTACTATGCAAATGGCGACAATAGATTGGGTGGTGTGGTCGCCATTTGGGATTGGAGGCGACAATGGAGCGTATGACCGGACTTGGTGGCTTGGATTCCAGCGATTTGGGACGTCGAGAAGTTGACATCCAAGTTGCCGCTGACTTTTTCGTTCGTTTGGCATCGATATCGGCCGGCGGTAGGTGGGTTTTGGGCCGACTTCAGGCAGCGGTGTGCTAGCTAGGGTTTGTTGGTTCGTTTGGCTAGAGGTTGAAGATGAAGTTAGGTGAAGGTAGGGTGCATTTAGTCTTGGGCCGGGGTGCATGTGGACAGCTTCTTCTTGTCTCATCTGGGCTGCAATTAGTAATGAGATGGGGTGTAATCAGGTGAAACTTTGAGGAAGGTGGCCAGCGTTTGGGCTTGATATTTGGGCTTGTTATTTGGGCCACCGATCTCATTGAAACGCACCATTTCACTAACTGCTGGCGTGGGCTGCTTATGTGGCGAATTGCAATTAAGTCCCTTCGTTCTTCCAATATCACAATATCTTCAATCCTCTTTCAATAATTTTACTTTTGCCCCTACTTCAACAATATTACTCCAATGCCCTTCAACTTTATAAATACCTGAAAATACTTAAATAACAACATTAAAACATGGGGAAATACCCGAGAATCAAGCATAAAGAATATAAAATAAGGGTATAAAATCATATCATATTTGGTCCGATCAGTATATCAACCACACTAATCTAAACATAGATTTGTAACCAACCAATCCCACCATGACCCCCTTTCCTTAATCGGTTAGGCATTGTGGTGGGAAGATGTTTAGGAATCATAGTAATGACCTAAAAACATAATAGAAAACAAATGGTTAACATATAGAGATTGGTCCATTAAAGTGGCTTAAAAAGCACTACCATACCCACTTGCTAATCTATCTATTCCCTAACATCTATATTAATTGTTTACATCATTTCTCTTATCAAGATTGTTGAGTATTCTATTTTTCCTATCACTATATTTTTAGTTACATTTACTTTTATGCATATTTTGTGGTTTATCAAACCATACACTATCCACCTACTATGATTTGCTTAATTGCATTTAGGATTAGTTAAGTTATTCAACTCATTTCTCCGATTACCTGTGGAACGAATCCTTACTAACCGTTATACTAATCTTTACATCCTAAAAGGATTTTCTAGTGGTAAAAACATTGTTTTCTTAAAGATCACATTTATACACAAATAATGTATTTTGTTGAGTACCAAAACGACGGCTCATCAGTGTCTAGATGCACTTAGATAGATCCTTTCTTTGTAGTGTTTTGTGTTTTTGTTTGTGATAATCATGATTACGGAAGTGTATTCCTATATGGCTTCTTTTGTTGAACATATTGACTTAGATGAGAAAAAGATCGATGATCTTACTTTTGAAAATGAACTTTTATCCAAAGTCAATATGTCCCTCAACAAGAAGCTAGAAGATCATGGTCTTGGCTCAAAAGAATTCAATGAACTTAAAGACAAAATCCTAAGTCTAGAATTGAATCTAAAAGATAGCAATGATAGACTTGGCATCTTGAAGCAAGAAATTGAGCAAAGGGATATTTCTCTTATTAGTTCTAAAAGGCTAGAAAACATGCTTAAAGCCAAAATTAGTGAGCACTTAACACAAGAGAAAAAGTATGAACAATGGCTAGATGAATCACGTAAAGATGTTACGTTTAGTGATGACATAGTGGAAAAATATGCCATTAAAATTAGGATGCTTCGTGAGAAACTTGATGAGGCTAATAATATGATTAGCAAGAAGTCATCTAGCTCTAACAAAGTTGAAACCCTCATCAAAAGTGGAAAGCATCCATGTGACAAAAGAGGTTTGGGTTATATCAATGAGAAGGAGACTCCTTCATCTAACAAATCTACTTTTATCAAAGCAAGCATTGAAACAAATGTAGGTACAGTCACTCAAGGAAAAGCTATGAAAGCTACCGGATGTGCCTCTTCATCAACAAGGATGTTCAATGGAAGAACTCAACAACATAAACATCAAGGAGCATCAACCTCGAATGCAAGAGGTGGAGCATCAAGGGTTGCACATCAAAGAGGAAAAATTATGAGAAGTCTAAAGGAGTTGGAATCAAATGCAAATGGTAAATTTCTCAAATTTATTCCTATTTGTCATCATTGTAATATGATAGGACATATTTGACCTAGATGCTTTGAGTATATTCGAAAATGCAAACTTGATAATGCTTTTCATGATATGTCTTTGAATGGACCTAGGCAATCATCCATGTATGGATATAGCAATAGACCTAGGAAGACCTTGGAAAAGCATGTTGTGAAGAATGTTGTTGATGACTTGCTTGCTAAATCTTGTGTTGTGCCTCACTCTACTATGCATAAGAAAGCTGATAATGCTTTGTTTGATATTTTTGAAAATGTGACCAATGAGGTCAATGTGCATGTTAAAAAGCCTAACATTGAGTCAAAGCATGTTAGAATTAAGAGTGAGAGGCATGTTGTGAAAAATGTGTGGATTAGAAAAGACACATCTAAATGTCATGTTGCACAATATGCTTTACGTGCCAACTCCTCCTATTCTTGGTACCTAGATAGCGGTTGCTCTAGGAATATGACCGAGAACAAAGAGTTCTTTAAGAATCTTGTTTTAAAAGATGGAGGTTGGGTTACTTTTGGTGATGGTACCAAAAAGCAAGTTCTTGGTAAGGGAACAATTTGTATCCCCGGATTGCCTAAACTTCGCAATACTTTGTATGTTGATGGGTTACAAGCTAACTTGATAAGCATTACTCACTTGTGTGAAATTTTTAAAGAAGTTAGTTTTAACAAAGATGTGTGCACTATAATTGATAAAAAGGGCGATGTTGTCCTAAAAGTCAAAAGGTCTATAGACAATTGCTATTGTCTTGAGATAGATCCTCTAACTTGCAACATGGCACATGAGTGCAACAAGCTTGATTTGTGGCATCAACGTTTGGGTCACATGAATTTTAAAGATTTGAAAAAGCTTGAAAAACATGGCATTGTTAGAGGTCTTCCTAATCTTGGTAAAAAGCTTGAGGTGGTTTGTGAACCTTGCCAATTAGGTAAGCAAACCAAAGTGTCTCATAAAAAAAATTCTTACATAGCTACCAAGAGACCTTTAGAACTTGTGCACATGGACCTAATGGGGCCAATTCAAACCGAGAGCATCAATGGCAAAAAGTACATTTTTGTATGCGTTGATGACTTCTCTAGGTTTACTTGGGTTTATTTTCGTAGAAACAAGACCGAGGCTTTTGATTACTTTAAAAAAATTTGTAATCAAGTTCAAAATGAAAAAGGTCTTGATATCAAGAAAATATGTCGCATTAGGAGTGATCATGGGACGGAATTTGAAAATGCAAAATTTAGTGAGTTTTGTGATGGTTTAGGGATTTCTCATGAGTTCTCCACACCTAAAACTCCTCAACAAAATGGTGTTGTTGAGAGGAAAAACCGTGTCTTGCAAGAGATGGCTAGGGTCATGCTCAATAGCAAGAAAGTCCCTAGAAACCTATGGGCCGAGGGGGTCAATACCGCTTGTTATGTGTCTAATCGTGTTTTTAAGAGGCCCGGCACAAAACAAACGTTCTATGAGCTATGGAAGGGCAAGAAGCCCAATGTGAGTTACTTCCACACTTTTGGGAGTAAATGTTATATTTTGAATGATAGAGATCACTTAGGAAAGTTTGATGCTAAAAGTGATGTTGGTCTCTTTCTTGGGTATGCTATTAATAGTCGTGTATATAGGGTCTTTAACTTGACTACTAAGACTATCATGGAGTCTATCAATGTGAAGATAGATGATCTTAGCATGCTTAATTTGTGTGATGATAATGGTGTCAATGAACCTAAAGAAAACATGTTGAATGACACTAAAACACCTATTGATGTGGCTAGTAGTGTTTCTAGTCAAGATGATGAAAATGATATTCATGTTGAAGTTGAAAGTCAAGGGTTGGAAAATGCTTTAAATGATAATCAACAAAATGACCAAGTTGTTGAACATTCTCACCCAAGACTTAGAAACTTACACTATCAAGAAGACATCATAGGTGATTTAAATGAAGGGGTTAGAACAAGAAATCAAATTGCTAACCAAATTTCTTATGCTTGCTACATTTCTCAAATTGAACCCAAAAATATTAATGAAGCAATTGTTGATGAATATTGGGTTAGGGCTATGCAAGATGAACTTAATCAATTTGAGAGGAATGAAGTGTGGTCCTTGGTTCCTAGACCCAAAGATATAAATGTAATTGGCACTAAATGGGTGTTTAGGAATAAGACCGATGAAAGTGGCAAGATTGTGAGGAATAAAGCTAGACTAGTGGCTCAAGGTTACACTCAAGTGGATGGTGTAGACTTTGATGAGACGTTTGCCCCGGTTGCTCGTCTCGAGTCCATTAGACTTTTGTTGTCCATTGCATGCTTTAAAAAGTTTAAATTATTTCAAATGGATGTCAAAAATGCTTTCCTCAATGGATACCTTCAAGAAGAAGTGTATGTTGAACAACCTAAGGGTTTTGTAGACCCACACTCTCCTAATCATGTGTTTAAATTGAAAAAGGCTCTCTATGGCCTTAAACAAGCTCCAAGAGCTTGGTATGATAGGTTGACTCAATACCTTATTGACAACCAATATAGGAGAGGTGGCATTGATAGAACTTTGTTTATCAAACATCATGATCATGATATTTTTGTTGCACAAATATATGTTGATGACATTGTTTTTGGGGCTACTAATAAAACCAAGGTTGATGAATTTGTAAGTGTTATGTCAAGTGAATTTGAAATGAGCATGGTGGGTGAGTTGAATTATTTTCTAGGAATGCAAGTAAAGCAAACTAGCATGGGCAAAATGTTGAATCAATCTAAATATGCTAAAAATCTTGTTAAGAGATTTGGCCTAGAAAATGGAAAAGATTTTGAAACTCCCATGAGCACCACTTTAAAACTTGACAAAGATGAAAAAGGGAAAAGTGTTGACCAAAGCCTTTATAGAAGCATGATAGGTAGTCTACTTTACCTAACGGCTAGTAGACCCGACATTTGCTTTAGTGTAGGCTTGTGTGCTAGATTCCAAGCAAATCCAAAGGAATCTCACTTGAAAGCCGTCAAGAGGATCATTAGGTATGTCAAAGGGACTCATAGTCTTGGTCTATTTTATTCATTTGACACTAATGATATCCTAGTAGGCTATTGTGATGCCGATTAGGTGGGAAACATAGATGATCGTAAAAGTACATCCGGCGGTTGCTTTTACGTTGGGAATAACTTAGTTTCTTGGTCAAGTAAGAAACAAAATTCCGTTTCCCTTTCTTCTTCCGAAGCCGAGTACATTGCGGCCGGAAGTGCATGCACACAATTACTTTGGATGAAACAAATCCTTAAGGATTATGAGATAGAACAAGGAAAAATGACACTTTATTGTGATAACTTAAGTGCCATTAACATCTCTAAAAATCCGATTCAACACTCCCGCACAAAGCACATAGACATTAGGCATCAATTTATTAGAGACCTAGTTGAACATTCTATTGTTACTCTAGAGCATATGCCTACTAAAAATCAACTTGCAGACTTGTTCACCAAGCCCTTGGACAAAGAGAGGTTTAAAACTCTTAGAATGTCCATTGGCATGATTTGTGTTGATTGATGTCTTTGTGTGATTGTGAGTGGCTTGATGAGCAAAACTTTATTTGACTATCATTATCTTTGAGAGCTACTCACTTGAGAAGTAGTGATCTTTTAACAAGTATCTTTTATTGTTTCTAGATCATGCACTTGAGCTTGAAAGTCTTATTTTTGAAAAGTGCACTAATGCTTCCCTTATATGTTTTATTTTTGAGTATATGTGGTTGAATATGTGTAGATTATGGATGCATCTAGAAGCCTATTGCTTAGTACATGATAGATGACCTTTGGTATGTATTCATTTTGCTTCAGCACTACAAGTAATCAATGAGCACCCTCATGGAAAGGGCTACACACCTTGGTTGTGCAGCCACCCAATGTAGGAAAGGGCTACGCCATTGTGATGAGTGAAAGCCGCCATGAGGAGTATATATTTTTGTTAGTAAAATAAAAAAAGTGTTGAAATGAATCATAAATATATATATATATATATATATATATATATATATATATATATATATATATATATATATATATATCTTTGATTCTAAGCCTAAAAGAAATGAAAAATAAAAGACTTATTGGTGTATAGTTGAGAATTGTGAAAAGCTCGGGTTGACAAATAGAAACAGGAAAACGAGCCACATGCACACACACGCTCATATGTTGATATCTATTCTTTTTAAAAGCAAAAATCCGGATGAATATCAGTTTGACCTATTTTTGGAAATGCTTTAGATGGATAGGTGTGGATAGAGTTTGCATGTTGATATCACAATTGCTCCTACTATATATGTGAGAAGCATTCACACACACACATTTTGCTTATGTGCTTGATTCATTAGCAATGTGAGAATATTTTTTAGAGATTAATGAAAATCTATGATTCTCTCTTGGACTTTGACAAGTTATGAAATATTTTCTCTTATTGCTTGATTGTGTGATTGTGTGATGTCCCTTGTGAACAAATCTACTTGGTGATAATATGTGGAGCATATGTTAAGGGGGAGCTTTAGTTTATTCAACTTCGCTTTCTATATGATTTGTTTGCTTAATATCTCGTTCGTTATCTCTTGTGTCCCTTGTCTATTCCTTGACAAAAAGGGGGAGAAAATGTATACCTCACCATGTTTGATATTGGGGAGATTTTGTATACTTCACACCTTGTGTGGAAAAATGTTCCAATTGTGTGAATCATATTCCTCTTTGTGCTTAATTGTGACTTTGTCTTAAGGGGGAGAAATAATTCTTTCTTGATAATGTTAAGGATGGTTGGTTCTTGGGAATTGGGAAATTAAGGGAATGCTTTAATATGAAAACATTTTATTCACTTGAGATAATGCATGTTTCTATGAGATAAGGGATGTCTTCTATATTTGTTTTTGGTTAATAACTCACTATTCTTTTGGTTTGCTATTTTCTCTCATAGGTACTTTAAAGACCAAAAGAGGAATTCTGGAAGACTCATGAAGACTTTTTAGTCTAGCAATCTCTTTGTAATGTGAGGATGAGAGTGTGCTATCAACTTGAGTTTATTGGAGTGAAACATTGTATGGTGAGGATGAGGTTTTGCCATGGAATAGCCAAAGGGGGAGATTATAAGGTTCATGATTTGTATTGGCTTGATTCCATTGCAAAATGCTCTATATTTGTATTAGTTGTTGCTTAGGATGTTCTTGGAAGAAAAGAAGCTTAAAAGGTGAAGAGCAATGTCTAGTGCAAATGTCGTCTTCAAGAGGTGAAAGCGTCAAAGGTATACTTCGACTTCTATCCTCTTGCAAGGCGTTAGCGCACACACACACACACACAATTCATACATGTGTGTCCCTGCATCATAGTTCAAACATTTGGTATAACACATTCACACACTTCTTAGTATGCACATGCATTGGTCTCTTATAGACAAACATTGTAGAATTGCATGATTTGTGACTATCTCTTTGATATGGCATGCTTGTGTGAATTTGTGTTTGTTTGTTTATGTATTTTGTATTTTGGACTTGAATATGTTCTTATTTGATTCCTTATTGAGTTCCGGTCATTTCGGTTACTCATTCATAAGGTTTCGAGTCCAAACGACTTAGCTAGGCTACTTTGCATTCTCATTCGTTGAGTTGACTTCATCGTCATTTTCCGAGATGATTTCTCAACCTTTTGTCAAATTTTCTTAGTCATCATCATTGTCGTGCATGAGAGAGTCATGGTTCGTAATCCAAAAACAGATTCGAATTCGGAGTTCGGATGCCTGAGTACGGCCGAAGAACGCCAGAGGTGCGCGGGAGAGCTAGTGAGGCCAAGTGGCCAAGCTAGGCCAAGCCGTGTGGGAGCCGTGGGACCCACGGCCAGAGCACCCCTCTGGTCCCATGTGGCCCATGCGCCCCACACAGGATGCTGATGTGGCAGCCTTCGATTGGTTTTCAACTTTTCGTTTTCTCTCTCTCTCTCTTCCTTTTAAATCCTCTCTATTCCCTCCCATTCATCCTAAGGAGAAAATTTTGAAAAAGATGAAATCAGAAATTTTCTCCCAATTTTAGTTTTAATATTTTGATCATAACTTTCTCATACGAACTCGAAATCAATTGATCCAAAAGCCAAAATTGTTGGTCTTGATGAGAGCTACAAAACCCAAGCATTTCCAGAGGCATCTGACTTCATCATTTTTCCCAGTGGCCTGATTTTCAGTACGTGGTCAAGGTTGTATGTTCAACTTCTTCTTTTTTCATTTCATCTTTGATCATCTCTTTTATTCTTACTATTTTATTGATAAAATATGTTGAGAAGGATGTTATATCATATGCTAGGGTTGTTTGATCATTTGTCAATTGAGTTTTAGCTTTGTGATTTCTATTGAAGATATATGTGCTAAACTTGATTCAACTTGAAATTGATTCTAGAAAATATATATATGATGTGCTTCATGTTATTTTCTAGGTTTAATTTCATGATCTAAGAACTAGGTTTTTTAGTGTGATATATTGAATATTCATACATTGTTCTTATTGATTTACATGTCTTGATTTCTAGATACTTTTGCGATTGTTTGTTGAAAGCATATTCTAGATTATCATTGAACATGTACATTTAGCTTGATTGATCATCTAGCTTTATTTGATTGTGTTTGCATCATTTGCATCACGTAGATCATAGCCTTGCATTAGGTTGAAGTCTCTAGCAAAGTGAGTGAAGCTTTGTGGATAGAGCAAGGAAGTCTTGACTAGAGTCGGGAGGACTTGGATAGTCAAGCAAGAAGACTTAGCTAGGAGTAGGAAACTCCGGATAGCTAAGCAAGAAATCATCCTAGAAGCTTGAGAGCTTTGGATAGGATGTTGCTACCTAGAGGTGTAGGACACACCTCGGATAGGTAGGCTTTGTGATTCACTAGCCCGAGGGTAAATTAGGAGTTGATAGCTTGAGCGGATATCATGAGTTGGTAGCTTGAGTGTGTAAGTCCTTTTTCATATAGTGGATTGCTTTGCCGGTGGTTGTGGTATCAACCCGTGGATGTTTCCTCTTTGAGGTTTTACCACGTAAAAATACTTGTGTTCATTTTTGTTTTACTTTTTTCTTATCTTCCATACTTTACATTGATTGCATATCTTGTATATTGATTTACTTTTGCATTAGTTAAATCAATCCATTTGTTGAATATCTTCAAGTGTGCATTTTCTTTGTTATATTCTGCATCATTTTTAATATTGGAAGAATTTGAGCCTATACCTATTCACCCCCCCTCTAGGTATATTTTGTACTACTACTTAAGGGAAATTTCACTAGTCTTATATATTATATATACTAATTACAACATATTCACATGCAAGAAAAGTAAATGGAGGATGGTCACAAGCAAGCAATTAAACTATGATTATACTAAGATGGCAATTTATCTAAATTACACTACATCAATTGCAACTAACTAAACTACGATTACACTAAGATGGCTTTAATCTAAATTAAACTAGCTAACTAAACTAATTACCATCTAATGCAATAGTCTTGCAAGAGTGGTAATGAGAGATGGGATGTTGGGATATTGGCATACAAGTGCAATCACCCAATCAATTGGTTGATTTTTATTAAGTACCTAAGATAGTCTAAAACCTTGAATAAAGACCCATACATCAATAATCATTCATGTATGATCTAAATTGTATTACATGTTAATCAATTTGTTAATTAAATCAACACATACATAAATTGAAACTCAACATAGACAATCAACAAATATCATAGATAATATTACAAATACACCAAATCCCAACATCAATATTTAGTTACACATACAATAACAAACTAAGGGAAATAAGAGAGAAAGAGAGACAACCCAATATCTTGGAGAGTCTTCACAATAAAACAAGCTCCTCTTGCTTTCCAAAGCTTGGAATCCACATGCAACCAAAGTTTACTAACTAACTAAGGTGGGTTGAGTGTTCTTGGTGAGATTCTAAGCTATTCTAAGTTATTCTAAGCTATTCTAAGCTAGTCTAAGGTATTCTAAGCAATTTAGGATAATTTGTAAGTATTAGGTGTAATTTTGGATATTAGGGATAGTGTTTAGGGTTAGGGAAAGTTGTATATTTATAAAGGGGAGTGTTTTGGGCGTGAAAGAAGCTTGAGTCGGTTGAGTTCGCGGGTTCAATCCACCAGGCTCGCGGGTTTGTTCCCACCAGCGGAAATCACGGTGAAAAATGGAAGTTGACCGTAAGTTTCTTCCCTCTGGACTGCGGCTTCTTTCCCGCAATATGAAACCGCAGTCTTCCAGTGAGTTTGGATGTATTTGGGCGTGGATGAACCTGTTGTAAGTGACCTTGAAAGCTTGGTGACCATGAAAGTTTGGAGCTTTTGTTGGAGTTGAAAACCCTTGCATGGGAGGCCTAAACTTGGTCCATCATGACTAGAAGGAGGAGGGGAGTCGATCTGGGAAGGAAATCACCGAAAAAAGGTCAACAAAACAGTCAAAAATGGCCGAAGATGGCCGAAGAAGTCGCCGGGTCAACGTCAGGTCTAGGTTGGGTCACGGGCAAATGGGTTGGATTGGTTGAAGGAGGAAGACGACCTGACGTCAGCCATGCGTCATGCTATCGCACGTGGCCCAAAACGATGCCGTTTTGGCGTGTGACATGGCAGCTGCGCTGTGCTTTGCCTGGCATTTTACAGTTTGACCCTTGATCTATTCCTTATTCACAGAATCTTCAATAAAGTCCCAAATATTGCACTTTAGCCCCTGAAATATCCAAAATGACAACAATGCCCCTGAACTTCCCTAATTACCTGAAACACTTATTTAATCCATTAAATACCCGGTTTTACCCGAGAAACAAGCACAAAGTAATAGGTATTCAGGGTATAAAATAGGTACTTTTATACCCTGATCAGAGTGGAAGTGATGACTCCAATAAGGGAGATAAGTTTTCGGATGATGAAGAGCTCATGGCTAACTTCATAGCCTTTGCCTCCTCCCACAAAAGCAAAGGTTCTAGTGAAGAAGAGAATGAGAGTCAAGAGGAAATTGACTCAAGTGATGATGGCTATTCATCTCACTCCACTAATGGAAAAGTGGATATGATGGATCTTAGAGACTACATGGTCAAGTTTGAGAATTCAAGGTTGAAAAACAAAAGAGAAATTATGAGATTGAAGGAGGAAAACCTAGAGCTCTCAACTCATATAGACCAATTTAGTGAAGAAGTAGTGAGATCCATAAAGAATGAAGATAAGCTAAGAGGGGAGTTAGTCTTATCTAAGAGGAATGAAGAAGGTTTGAAGAGGGAACTTGATGAAGCTATAGAGTCACTATCTAGGATGGCTTCTAGCACCAAGAAGCTTGACCACATACTTGGTGTTGGAAAGAGTCCATGTGACAAGAGAGGTCTTGGGTATGAAGATGGTAGGGAAATCTCAAAATCTAACAAGACCGTGTTTGTCAAGAGCTCAGGCAACAAAGAAGTTTCACCGGTGCAAACTCCCAGGAAGAAAATTGATCTAGGACAATGTTCAAACAGTGCACAAGTGAAGGTGGTGCCAAGAAGGCAACCTCAAACTCAACCTACAAGAGCTCTTCAAGCTAACACTCCTCAACATATGGCTTATAAAGGAAAGGGATCAATCGTGCAAGCTAAACCTCGGTGAAAGTTCTCAAGGTGTGTTCAATATTAATCTAGAGGGGGGGAGGGGTAGGGGTGAATCGATTTTATCCGATTTTATCCGATTTTACCCAATTTTCATTATAGGTCAATTTTATGAAAATACCCATATCTAGTCAATATAAAATAGCAAGTATAATATGTGCGGAATATTAAATAACACTTGATATTTATATGGAAACCCTCACTGGAAAAACCACGGGCTAATAAGTGTGCCACACTCGAACCTCGAATCCACTAAATGTGTATAACGATTACAACATAATCCCGGTATATAATCACATAGCTACCTAATCCCGGTATAAGTGGACCTAGTCCAATTGCTTGCGATTTAAGCAACCTAATCCCTGTCATAACACAAGACTTAGATCTCTAAGAAGAGATAATACAACCTAAGTGAATATATGAATACTCAAAATGCAATTTAGAGCTAGGCAACCCTATATGCTTTTCTAGGGTGATGATTTTGCAATTAATTCAATCCTAGATATTAAAAGCTAGATGACATGTCAAATAGCTTAGCTGAAAATAGATTATAAAAACCTAGATAGCTATCACAATACAACACTCAATCAATTCATCACAAATAATCTCTAACTTGTATTTAGCATATGATCTAATAACATACAAGTAATTAAAGAGATGTCTTAATATGAAAAACACTAAAATTAGATGAAGTTAGTGAAAAACATTCCAAGGAAGATGTGATGATGCAAAACTATGCATGGATGCATCCTATATGACCATGGATGATCCTAGATGAATTTTGATGAACAAAGGAAAAGCTTTGAGTGTTTAAAGGTGAGTTCTTATGAATTTTTTCTCTTGAAAAATATTCTAAAGAAAAATATGATTTTTGAACTCTTGAAAAACAACCTAAAAACACAGAGTCATATATATAGAGGACTCAAGTGAAGTGATGTCGTTTTGAAAAAACGCATCAGAAAATGCACTATGCGTTGGTGACCTGCGCTGGTGGACCAGCGCACGACCAGTGCATGAAGACAATTTGCACAGGGCATTGGTCGACCAGCGCAGGACAAGGGCGCAACACCAGCGCTAGAGAACTGGGCATTTTGTGCTGGTGTGCTTGCGCTGGATGACCAGCGCATGACCACTGGGCCATCTGCGCTGGTCTGGCGCATGTGGACCAGCGCACAGCCCATCATTTTAAGCCTACACACAAAAATGCAAGGGGCAAAAAGGTAAAGAAAAAATGCATCCTAAGCCTAACATGATATGTCATTATAATCACAAGATGTAATCAATATACTCATGCAAGAAGAGAGATTAAATAATCAATATTGCACACATAATACAAACACACAACATTCAAGAATAAGAGATATGCAAGTGTTGTGTGTGTATGCAACTACATCTTTTCAAAGCAAATTAAGCACTAGAAATATACTTTTGGTGCTTCTTCTCTTGAGGTCTTAAGAGCCTAACCTACCCTTACAAAAACCCCAAATGTGGTTTGTCTACGAAATAAGCCAATCAATAATGTGAGACCTTACAATCTCCCCCTTTGGCTATTTCGTGACAAAACCACCACTCACATAGATCCTCATAACATAATTGAAGCTACGGGATAGCAATGAAATTCTACATTACAAAGAGATAAGAAAATAAAACTTCAAGTCTTCAATCTCTTGTAGAATTATCAAACCTTCAAAACAAAAAGATTACATTTCCAAAGCAAGTGTATGTGAGGTGATCATGTGAAGTTAAAATAAGCATTTGCATTATAGAATTTTTCAATTAAGAAAACATGCAACATTATGAAATAAATGTGCAATGCAATGATCCCCCTCAACGGGTTACTCCCCCTAAATTTGTATTCTCCCCAACATGCACATCTGCTACTCTTAATTAGCAATTCCCTTTACCACATTCTACTCCCCCTTTTTGTCATGATATTGGCAAAGGAGAAGTCCCCAACCGGGTCACTTCTAGCAAAGAGAGATAGTAGCATACAAGATATTTGCATAATCATATAAGTCACTTTATGCATCTCAATTAATTGAAGAGAAACAAGGAGATTTATTTAAATAAAATGTGTGAATCAAACATGCTTTGGATACAAGACATGCAACATTCAAGTCCAAAATACAATGGTATTTGGCAAAGCAAATGACAAAGGTTTCTAATAAGAATTCAAACCGAATTCACCATTGTCATGGGAGAAGCGAGGATATAGAGATTTTATTGTTTTCAATATAAGAGCAACTATATCCAACTTTATAAGCGAAACATGGCATGAGCGACTTTGCGCCCTATTTGATTTTTCCGGGAATGATACCCCGTATGATAGTAGCCATGTTCAACTAATAAAGAAAGAGAGACATTTGGAATTTAAATTCCTTTGAACGGATACAAGATCCTTTTTTCATTTTGAGTCTCATAAGCTTTTTCACACAAGTTTTGCATTTTAAGAATATGCAATCATCAATTCATGCTTTTTCATTTGAACATGTTATATGAATTTCATACTTTTTCATTTGACATTAGCATGTTATAAAAGAATCATCATGTCATGGAGATAACTATAGGTCAATCAAATCATACTTCCTATGTAGATCTCCTAGTCCAAAAATGCATGTTTGAATATAAATATGACATGGATTGTAAATAAAGCAAGGTTCACACTTATTGAATTGAAAACATATATACATATGTGAAACCAAGCTTACTCAAGCAATTAAAAAGGAAGCACAAGATATTTCAAATTTTTACATGTGACAAGTATGCAAAATAGCTCTCTTTGCTTGAGTTCCCCATATGGGGTCAAAATCCAAAACACATCACTCCATAAGACATATCCCAATAGATCTACTAAGTGTTTTAAATCGAGTAGCATCTAAGGGTTTAGCAAATAAGTCCGCAAGTTGATCATGAGTACCTACATGTTCAAGTACTATGCATTTATTTTCAACAAGCTCTCTAATGAAATGATAGCGGATGTCAATATGCTTGGTTCTTGAATGTTGCACCGGATTCTTGGAAATATTAATGGCACTCATATTATCACAAAAGAGAGTGAGTGTACCTTGGTTGAATCCGTAGTCTACTAGCATTTGCTTCATCCATAGGAGTTGTGTGCATCCACTCCCCGTGGCTATGTACTCGACCTCGGCAGTGGACAAGGAAATCGAGTTTTTCTTCTTGCAAAACCAAGATACCAAGTTGTTGCCTAGAAAGAAACAACCGCCCAATGTGCTCTTTCTATCATCGTAATTTCCTGCCCAATCCGCATCACTAAAGCCTACAAGACTAGCATTAGTGTCAAAAGAGTACCAAATCCCATAGTTGGAAGTCTCATTCACATATCGAATGATTCTCTTAATGGAAGAGAGATGGGACTCCTTAGGATCCGCTTGATACCTAGCACACACACCCACACTAAAAGATATATCGGGCCTACTTGCGGTTAAATAAAGCAAGCTACCTATCATGCCCTGATATAGAGTTTGTTCCACACTTTTTCCACTTGCATCCTTGCTAAACTTCAAAGTGGTACTCATGGGTGTATCACAATATTTGGCATTTTCAAGACCAAACTTTTTCACAAGGTTCTTGGCATATTTGGCTTGGGTAATAAAAATCCCATCATCTAATTGTCTAATTTGCAAACCTAGAATGTAATTAAGCTCACCAACAAGACTCATCTCAAATTCATGAGACATGACATCAACAAATTGTTGGACTTTGGTGTTGTTGGTGGAGCCAAATACAATATCATCAACATAGATTTGAGCTATAAATAACTCATCTTTGTTTCTCTTGATGAACAAGGTCTTGCCAACACTACCCCTTATATAGTCATTGTCAACAAGAAATTGAGTGAGGCGCTCATACCAAGCCCTCGGTGCTTGTTTCAACCCATATAAAGCCTTTTTGAGGCGATAGACATGGTTGGGGTGTTGTGCATCCACAAACCCCTTGGGTTGTTCAACAAACACTTCCTTTTGCAAGAAGCCATTGAGGAAGGCACTCTTGACGTCCATTTGATGTAATTTGAACTTGTGAATACAAGATATGGACAAGAGAAGCCTAATGGACTCTAGACGGGCAACGAGAGCAAATGTCTCCTCAAAGTCGATACACTCAATTTGAGAGTACCCTTGTGCAACAAGTCTTGCCTTGTTACGCACTATGTTGCCATCCTTATCGGATTTGTTCCTATAAATCCACTTGGTGCCTATGACATGTGTGCTTTTAGGCCTAGGAACTAGAGTCCAAACCTCATTCCTTTCGAATTGGCTTAGCTCTTCTTGCATGGCAAGAACCCAAAATTCATCATTTAAGGCTTCATCAACCTTTTTGGGTTCTATTTGAGAGGTGTAGCATGTAAATCTAATGAGATTAGCTATTTGACGCCTAGTCCTAACACCCGCATTCACATCTCCAATAACATCATCTTTGTTATAGAGTCTTTTAACCTATGGAGCGGGATCATTAGAGTCTAAGAGAGGAACTCTATTAAGAGGTTGTGTGTCCTAATTATTACCATTGGACGTCTCAACATTGAGAGTCTCCACAACCTTCTCCAAAGGAGAGTCATCATCTAAAACTACCTCCTCCTCATGGTCATTAAACTTGAGCCTTGTATCATCAATGACAACATTGGATGATTCCATGACGGTTCAAGTCTTCAAGTTGAAAACTCGATAGGCCCTACTATTCAAGGCATAGCCAATAAATATGCCCTCATCACTCTTAGCATCAAACTTGCCAAGTTGATCACGGTCATTCAAAATGTATCATTTGCTTCCAAAGGTGTGGAAGTAACTAACATTTGGCTTCCTACATTTCCATAACTCATAGAAGGTGTTGTATGCATAAATTCGCCAACCCGACACGTCATCAAAAAGAGTCAATAAAGATTGCCATGTCACTCATTGACCGGGTCAATAAAGGAAATATGACAAGTCAATGTCAAAGTACCTCGAAACCAAAAAGGTCAGAAACACGCTCGCCGAAACTGGATATGTACTCGCCAAATCTAGATATATGGTCGCCGAAGAAACGAAACCCAGAAATAAATGTACTCGCTGCACCAGCATACTGGGCCTAAACCGACTCGGCAGAAACACGGAAATAAACCCTACACCTTAGGAAACCCATAAACAACAAGGAATCAAGGGAGGAAAAGGTGAAGACCTATCTGTATCCGTAACAACGTGGGATTCCCAGTACGAATCTGAAAGGAAATCCTACTATGAGTAGGACTAAAATCAAGGGAAAAACCCTAAATATCATGTATAAATAGAACCACCTATCCCTCGAGAAGGGGGTTCAGAAAATAGAGAGAAAAGAGAGCAACTGTAAGAGAGATCTAAGCGTGTAATAAGGCAACGAAAACCTAGTATTATTTTTCTGCCCTCAGGGGTGCCGTGGTTTTTTCCCGTTCAAGGGTTTTCCACGTAAAATCTGTCTTTTGCATGCATTCTTAATTTTCTTGTTTTATATTAAATTGATATAATTGTTGAGTGCGTGGCAATCCAAAATTCACCGTCAATAATTGGCGCTAGAAGGAGGGGGTTACAAAAAACTTCGAGGAACCCTTGCGAATTAAAGAACATGAACATGAACATGAGCAACGACAGTGACAGAGACGTTAACTCCAGCGGAGATCAAGTTATTGAACCAGCTGCGCCGACAGGAGATAGGGCAGTAACGATCGGGGAACAATCGGCGGCAACACCAGGGACTAGGGCCGCCGACCCTGGGATTCTGCGCACTTCCAAGCTGCGTTGGTAAACCTAATCAGCGAAGCCAACAAGATAGGGCTTTCGCTTCCCATCGGTTTGGGAGTTTCATCCCCTTATGAGTTAACTACCCCTGGAATCCATCCTCCCGGAAAGCTACGATCAGAAGTTCACATCGCAATCCCTGATACTCAAGCAAGACAATCCGCCGAGGAGACTCCCCAGGACCACCCAGAGTATTTCGAAAGGAGAAAACAAAGGAAAGGAAAAGGTGTGATGAATGAAGAATCCAGAGAGGAGCGAGACCAGGCACGGACACATGGGGTCAATTCCAGTGACACATACCAACGGAACCGACAGAGACACCGTTCTATCTCGTCTGAAGATAAGAGTCCACATCCACAAAGAGAGTTACGGTCCAAAAGAGCACGGCGAAGGAGATCCGAAAGCACAGAAGATCGAAGGAGCCCGGATAACAGGAACAACCATGGGAGAATGACAATTAAGAGCAGACTTGATCCAGCAGGAGAGCCGACTGGTCAGCGAGATGTCACCCTACAAGAGCTATCAAGAAAGGTTTCAGTGATGGCACGAAGGTACGGTCGTAACGTATCTTCAGATGATAAGTCAGACAACCCATTCATTGAAGATATTGCTCGCACCCAGTTCCCAGACAGATTTAGAATGCCAACCATTGAGCAGTACAAGGAGAACAGGGACCCGAAGGAGCATGTTCGCCAATTCCGCAACATCATGGCCCAGTATTCATCTAATGACGGGCTTTTATGCCTCACCTTCCCTCAAACGTTCGGCGATCTCGCCTCTAGGTGGTTTGGAAGACTTCCGCCCAGAAGTATAAGCAGTTTCTCAAACCTCAGCAAGGCGTTCATAAGATAGTTCATGGGGAGCGTGCAGAGAAGGAAGTCACTCGCTCATCTATCAAATTTGAAACAGGAGCACAATGAGTCAATCAAGAAGTACCTAGCAAGATTTGGTAAGGAAGTTGCTCAAATTGAAGATGCCAGCGATGTAGCTGTGATCGCCGCTTTCACCAATGGGTTACAAAGCGGGCGATTATCTTTTGACCTGCGAAGAGAGAGACCAAAAACTTATGAGGAGATGATGGAAATAGCTGGCGACTATGCATTAGCAGAAGAAGAAGAAGTAGCACAAGGGGGTAGCTACGTGCATGGACACAAACCTGACTCAAAATTGGATCGAAAGGATGACAAGAAGACGGTATCACGTGATCGCCAGAGAGACGAGAAAGGCCAAAAGGGGCACTCGAGAGAAAGCAAAGGAAATCCTCGAGCCAGTAGGTTTCGAGGAAGGTACAACCATTATACCCCTTTAACTGGCGATCAAGAGGAGATATTTTTTGTGGTGGAAGACAAAGGACTCGCTAAATACCCTCGACAGCAGTCAGCGAATGCCAGGAGAGACACAACTAAGTACTGCCGATTCCACAAAGATCATGGGCATGAAACCTCAAAGTGTTTCCAACTGCGTGACCACATTGAAAGTTTGATCAGAGATGGGCACCTGAAGGATTTTGCTTTGAAGGGAGATAAATATGGTGGTCGCCAGGATAGCCGCCAAGGAAACGGGTAGGAGAGGAAAAGTCTAAGGGGGAACAGCCCTAACGCCACCATAAACACCATTTTCGGCGGACCTCATACTGGGAGAAGCAATCGAGAAAGGATGTCAGAAGTTCGAGAAGTAATGTATGAAAGCAGAAGCATGGAGATCAATTCCGTACAGAGAAGCCCTAAGAAGGGAAGAGAAGGACATGATCCTATAACATTTACAGCAGAAGACTCAGACGGGATAGATGCAAAACCTAACGATGCAATCGTCGTGGGGGTTCGAATAGCCCATAGGGATGTCCTTCGGGTGATGATTGACAATGGAAGTTCAGCCGATATCTTAAGTGCCAGAGTATATGATGAATTGCGGCTGGACAGAAAAGATCTCGAACCATTCCATGTACCACTACAGGGATTTGGTGGCGCAGAAGTTAGGTCGTTAGGAACTGTTAAACTGCCGGTGAGATTTGGTACAGCACCATGCCGGCGAACAATCCTTTTGGACTTTGTCGTGGTTGACATCCACAATTGGCCGTATAATGCTTTACTTGGCCGACCGTTTCTTAACAAAGCTCGAGCTGTCACTTCAACCCATGCATTGAAAATAAAATTCCCTACAGAATTTGGTGTCGGAGAATTGAGAGGGTCACAGGAGATGGCTCGCCGCGCCAACCTATCAATCTTCAAAGATAAAGCAGGGATGGAAACCTTAAACATATTCGAAGTGGACAGGGAGGTGCAGGAAGATAGTCCGGGAAACTTCGAACTGGACCCAAGGGACAAAACGAGCAGAGAGAAAGAAGAACCAACTGAGTCAGTTATTCTAGACGAAGCGGAACCAGACAAAACAGTAAAGATCGGAGCAAGGCTGGTTAAACAAGTTAAGAAAGATGTGACAAACTTGTTGAAGGAATATAGGGGGATTTTCGCTTGGTGCCACGAAGACATGCCAGGGATTGATAGAAGTGTAATTTCGCACAATCTGGCTGTGAATGAGAAATGCAAGCCGATTGTGCAAAAAAGGAGAAGTTTCAACCCAGAAAGAAGTGCAGCGATAAAGGAGGAAGTATCAAAATTGCTCGCCGCAAGGTCAATCAGAGAAGTTAAGTACCCAGAATGGGTGGCGAATGTGGTCTTAGTGAAAAAGAAAAACAATTAATGGAAGATGTGCGTCGACTTCACCGATCTGAACAAAGCCTGCCCCAAGGATAGCTTCCCGCTACCAAGGATTGACCAGTTAGTCGATGCAACAGTTAGACATGAAACGTTGAGCTTCATGGATGCATATTCAAGATATAACCAAATAAAGATGCACAAGCCAGACGAAGAGAAGACAGCGTTCACCACAGATCAGGGGTTGTATTGTTACACGGTCATGCCATTCGGCCTAAAAAACGCTGGGGCAACTTACCAGCGCTTGGTCAACAGAATGTTCGCCAGACAAATCGAGAGAAATATGGAAGTCTACGTTGACGATATGCTAACAAAAAGCACCACAGCGGATAGACATACAGATGACCTGAGGGAAACATTCGACGTGCTGGTCAAGTATGGAATGAAGTTGAATCCAGCAAAATGCGTATTCGGCGTACCATCTGGGAGGTTTCTCCAATATCAAGTACATCAAAGGGGAATAGAGGTGAACCCTGAAAAAATCCAAGCACTAGCAAAAATGGTCTCGCCAAGAACTCTGAAAGACGTTCAAAAACTCACAGGGTGCTTAGCATCGCTGAGCAGATTCATAACCAAATCAACAGACCAATGCCTACCATTTTTCAAAGCTCTAAAAAAGGGAAAGGGAATCGAGTGGAATGGGGAGTGTGAAAAGGCTTTCCAAGCCTTGAAAGATTACCTGGGGCAAGCACCGCTGCTATCAAAACCAGAAACAGGAGAAACATTATACATGTACTTATCCGTCTCTGGAGCAGCCACAAGTTCCGTGCTAGTAAAACAGGAAGATGGGATCCAGAAACCAATATACTACACCAGCAAAGCACTGTTGCCAGCCGAAACCAGATACTCGCCGGCTGAAAAATTGGCACTAGCTCTAATAACAGCAGCGAGGAAACTGAGGCCATATTTCCAGGCTCATAAAATCAGAGTATACACCAACTGCCCACTGAAGTTAATCCTGCAGAAACCAGAAGTATCCGGTCGATTAACAAAGTGGGCAATCGAGTTAAGTGAATTCGATGTAGAGTACCTCCCAAGGACAGCAATTAAAGCCCAGGCAGTGGCAGACTTTGTAGCAGAGTTCACCGAACCAAACATGGAAGTAGCGAGAATGATGGAGGAACAAAATAAAAAAATATATAAATGGCAACTCCGCGTTGACGGCTCATCAAACAAGCATGGCAGCGGGGCAGGGGTAGTAGTGTCAACCCCAGAAGGAGATTCAGTCGAATGTGCCTTGCGTTTTGACTTCAAAGCTACCAACAATCAAGCCGAGTACGAGGCACTCATAGCAGGTTTAAAAATTAGCACAGTCCTAGGAGCACACGAAGTGGAAGTTTTTAGCGACTCTCAAGTTGTTGTCAATCAAGTACTAGATGAATACCAAGCAAGAGATGAGAGCATGATCACCTACCTGGAATTGGCAAAGGAGCTATTAAAAAGATTTAAAGAATACAGGATTGTTCATGTCCCCCGAGAAGAAAACGAGAAAGATGATGCCTTGGCCAAACTGGCATCTGCCACAATCAGCATCTGGCCCAAAAATATTTCTATGATCCGCTTATTACAGCCGAGTATAGTTAAAACAAAGGAAGTTGGGGCAGTCTTTGGCGAAAGGGACAGCTGGATCACACCAATCAAAGAATATCTCATCAATGATGTACTCCCAAGTGACCCGTTAGAAGCAAAGCGGCTGAAGTACAGAGCTACAAGATACTCAGTACTCAATGGAGAACTGTACAAAAGGGGATACTCGAGGGCACTGCAGAGATGTGTTGGGCCTGAAGAAGCAGAAGGTATCCTGAGAAGCATACATAGTGGAAATTGTGGGAACCACGCTGGGGGCGCCAGTCTAGCCCACAAAACATTAAGGCAGGGTTTTTACTGGCCAACACTGTTCGCCGACTCCAAAAGGGTGGCAGCGAGATGTGAGGCTTGTCAGAAAATTGCTAATAACATCCGACAGCCACCTGAACTCTTGCAAAGTATTACCTCGCCTTGGCCGTTCGCCATGTGGGGAATTGACTTGATCGGCCCAATGCCAACAGCAACTGGAGGAGCAAAACATGCCATAGTAGCTGTGGATTATTTTACAAAATGGGTAGAAGCCGAGCCATTGGTACACATAACTGAAGCAAACACTGTAAGCTTTGTGAAGAAAAATATCCTTTACAGATTCGGGATACCAAACACCATCATCACGGACAATGGGACCCAATTCGACGGGAGGAAATTCAGGGAGCTATGTGATAAGTACGGCATCAACAACTACTATGCCTCTCCAGCACACCCACAGACGAATGGCCAGACTGAAGCAGTAAACAAAATCATAAAACATAACCTGAAGGCTAAATTGGCAGTTAAAAAGGGCAGCTGGGCAGACGAATTACCATAGGTACTTTGGGCATACCGAACCACAGAAAGGAGTTCAACAGGCGAGACCCCATATTCCATGGCATAAGGAGCTGAAGCTGTCATTCCCGTGGAAACATCTTTCTCTTCGCCGAGGGTGCAACTTTTTCAGCCAGAAATCAACATTGATATGCTAAAGTGCGGCCTAGATGAGTTAGAGGAAAGAAGAGAGCGCGCGCAAATAAGGAATACTGCGTACCAACATAGGGTAGCCAGATATTACAACTCACATGTGCGGGAAAGAAGGTTCTCGCTGGGCAACTTAGTGCTGAAAAGGGTGAACCAAGGAACAAAAGACAAAGCTGCAGGGTCACTAGCAGACAAATGGGAGGGGCCTTATCAGATTACAGGCATAGCTGGCCACGGGGCATATCGCATCACTCGAGAATGTTTTGGCGAACTACCCCGTCCATGCAATGCGCAGTACTTGAAGATATATTATCCATAACTTGGGGATCAAATTTAGAATTGGTGTGAGCCTTTTATTTTTTCTTAGAACAGTTTTCGTTTTAGTATTTGTTTTCTTTTCTTTGTGATTATGTTAACAAAGTTGCAGGAATTATCCAAATAAAGAGTAATTTATTACTGAGAAATCGCGACTTGACTCGCCAATTACAAAAGGACACTTACCGACATATGTCAATACCATTGCGTAAAGACGAGTTTCGTACTCGCAGCAGTGAGAATAAGTGACAACTCAACGAAATTAAAAGCAAGCCAAAAGCGACCTAGTCGCCATAGCCCAAGCTACAGAAATTGGGGATCGCCCCCACAAGGAGAATAAGATCTCCGGAGAAAAACTTGGTGTGGGCAAATACGCCCTGAATAAGCACCAAGTACGCCAGAACTCAGTAATGGCAGCTGAATAAATAAAAACATGTTAAAAACTTGGTGTATGGTCGGATACGTCCTGACAAACACTAAGTACGCCAAAATCCATCAATGGCAGCTGAATACAAAATAAGTTAAAAACTTAGTGAAACGCTAAGTACGCCAAAATCCAGCAATGACAGCTGAATACAAAATAAGTTAAAAACTTAGTGAAACGCTAAGTACGCCAAAATCCAGCAATGGCAGCTGAATACAAAATAAGTTAAAAACTTAGTGAAATGCTAAGTACGCCAAAATCCAGCAATGGCAGCTGAATACAAAATGTGCTAAAAACTTGGTGAAATACTGAGTAAGTCGAAAATTCAGTAAAAGCAGCTGAACAAAGAAAAAGTTTATAACTTCTTATAAATAAAGTTATTTACAATTAAAGAATTAAGAATGAAAATACAAAAAAGTCAACTAGCTGCAGGAGGGCCCTCGCTATCTTCCTCATCTTCGATCTCCTCGTCTGAAGGCCAGGCGACTTCCTCATCCCCTTCTGGCATAAAACGTTTATAATCCCTTCCAGCAACAGGACCCAAGTCAGGCTCAGCACCAGAACCAGAAAAGCTACCCTTCCGACCTGAATAATAAGTATTAAAGGTACGCTTGCTGGGGATTTCTAAATGCATAGGGTGAGGTTCAGTCATGTTGTAGCGACAGTGGGCTTTCCAACGTTTTATCTGCTCTTTAATCGAGTCCACTCCGCTGGCCATATTCTGTTGAAAAGACCGGTCGAAACGCCCCAGAGCTTTCTCATTGGAGTGATCCTTCATGGCGAAGAATTTCTTCGCCTGCCTCATGCCTTTTTCAAATTCACGCAATAAAAGCGCATCATAGGCAGGGGATCTCTTGAAACGATCAACCGATTCAACCTCCAGCACAGCCTTGAGATCGTTCAGAATAACTTCATGCGAGGACAACTGGTTGCGCAAGTCCAAGGCTTCACGCTCAGCTTTCTCCTTTGCCTCCTCAGCCAGTTGCTCAGCCTCAAAACGTGCTGCGAGTGATTCTTGATTAGCGGAGAGTTGCTCTCGCAGCAAACGAATCTCTTCCTCAGCAGCATCTAATTTATCTTCAGCGACAAGTTGAGCTGAAAGATAGCCATCCGCAGATTCCCTCATCTGAGCGAGATGCTGAGTATGGATTTCCTCAGTAGAGAGTTTCTCAGCGGCCAAAATAGAAGTCTGTTCCCGCAGGCATTTCACATCCCTCGAAAGGAAATTCCCTCGCCTGTAAGCGTCGGTCAACTCAGACATCATCTAAAAAAGAAAAACAGTCAAGTCAGGAAACATACGAATGAAAAACACAAACACGAATATCGTAAGAGACTCACCAGGGACTGACAATCAAAGAAAAATTCCATCTTCTTGTTGCAGGATCTGCTCTTCATGTGCTCCCAACCCTCATCAATATAAACATTGTTGTTCATTATATGTGAGCAGATCTCTGCAGCCGTGAAATCTGAAAGGGACACACACCCCTCTCCCTCACCAACTCCGGTTGGATCCACGGGAGGAACTTCACGGGCAATACCCGAACCTGATGCAGAAGCCCCAGTTTGCTTCGATGGCCCCGACCTATCAGCTGGCCCCGGCTGACCAGATGGCCCAGGCTGATCAGCAGACGACACGTTCGGCTCATCTACAGTCGCTGGAGGAGAAGCTGCACCAGTTGGAGAGAAAGCAGGAACATTCAATTCACCAACTCTTTCAGGAGGTGGAGACGCTACCTCACTCATCCCTTCAGCGGGGGCTTCAGGCACAGTTGGATGAGTAAAAGGAATTCCGACGAACACAGGTCCATCAGCACCCTCCTTGTCAGAAGAAACGACATACTGCACGACTCTTGATGCCCGCTTCAAAGGTCGAGTAGTATGGTCAGGGGTACCCTCAGCCGGGCGTTTTCCTCTACCAGTCCTAGGAGTTAGATCATTCGCAGGATCCAGAGGAATTTCAGGGACATCCGCGTCAAAAATAGGAGTATCACGGACTGGCCCTGAAACTCCAACTTTTTCTTTTCCCTTGCGGCTGGAGGTAGCTGTAGGAGTGGTCACAGCAGAGGTATTCGCAGCAGGAATGTTCACAGCAGCCTCTGTGTACACAGGGGGTTGTTCCGATTCGACCCCACCCTCAGGAATATCACCAACTTCCTCGCCATCGGAGGGATCGCCGCCATCCGGACTAGCAAGTCCTTCCTTGGCCAAACCAGCAGCATGTCTTCTACTGGTTGCCTCAGAATTCTTTACTGCCCGGGCGTGTTGATCGCAAACTGTGTCAAAATCGCACACTGCAAGAAAAATAAACAAAGTATCAACTAACAGAATAAGATAGTAAAACAAAGAAGGAGTGGACAAAGACTTACAGCAAGGAAGCCTTGCATGTAGGTGTGTGAAAATCCCCTCGGAAATCATTTTTTCGTCATCCAAGAGGAAGGACCTATCCCTTTCTCTCAAAGGGAGGACAGCTGCTGCGGCGAGGTGAGAAACCTCTCTATTCAGTAAAACAGGGGTCGCCTTCAACCAAGCTTCAGGCGATGTGAAGTGCCTGGGAACCTTCTTCGCCAAGAAATTGTGGCGACTACTGGCAGGCAAATCACGACCCCACTCGCCATCAACGAAAAACCAGCTGTTCTTCCACCTCTTGTTCGAAGTAGGAAAACCCCAGATGAACCCCTTTTTCTTCTCATCACCGGAGATTTCTACTTGACCGGGGTTCGCCACACCCTCAGGAATCCAGCTCTCCACGGGCGAAGAGATAAGGAAATACGTACCACCATGGCCCGCCTGCCTTAGCGTGTAAAAATGACGGATTTCACGAGGAGTAGGGGGCCCGTAACCCTTCAACTTCCACATGAGGCACAGGCACATCAATATTCTATAGCTATTTGGAGCGAGCTGTGCCGGCGCAATTTGAGCCTCCACAAGAAATCTGGCGATGAAAGGCTGAAGAGGGAGAGTCACCCCACAGCTAAGCATGGCCCCGTAAATAGCGACTGCATTTTCGGGAGGATTCCACACAGCCCGGTCGCCAGGTAAAATGAGATTCACTGAGTCCGGCAGGTCAAAACGACTATTGTATTTACAAAGCTCAACCTCGCCGACCACGTTTACCTCCGTATCAAAAGAACACGGATGGTTTGGCGAGAAGCGTAGCCTATCCCTCTGATGGTCTTCAACATCGGAGTCGACAATCGTCTGCGCATCCAACAGAGATTCACGTGGAACCCTAGAAGCGCGTCGTCTACTGCTTGTTGGTCTAGAAGATTTCGGCATTGTTGGAGAACCGCTGTTAGAAGATGAAGGAGAGATGTTAGGGATAAAAACATCTCCAGAAGACGGAACATAAACAGAAATTGGGACCGGAGAATCTTGACGAAAATTACGAATCAGAGATTCAATTTTGTCCGCAGTACTTTTATCACCAAGCTCCATGGCTTGCATCATTCGATTAAAAAAAGAAGAACTAATCATTCGCCCAGCTCGGAGTATTTATGGGGGTACTGTTGTATGCATAAATTTGCCAACCCGACACGTCATCAAAAAGAGTCAATAAAGATTGCCACGTCACTCATTGACCGGGTCAATAAAGGAAATATGACAAGTCAATATCAAAGTACCTCGAAACCAAAAAGGTTAGAAACACGCTCGCCGAAACTGGATATGTACTCGCCAAATCTAGATATATGGTCGCCGAAGAAACAAAACCCAGAAATAAATGTACTCGCTGCACCAGCATACTGGGCCTAAATCGACTCGGCAGAAACACGGAAATAAACCCTACACCTTAGGAAACCCATAAATAACAAGGAATCAAGGGAGGAAAAGGTGAAGACCTATTTGTATCCGTAACAACGTGGGATTCCCAGTACGAATCTGAAAGGAAATCCTACTATGAGTAGGACTAAAATCAAGGGAAAAACCCTAAATATCATGTATAAATAGAACCACCTATCCCTCGAGAAGGGGGTTCAGAAAATAGAGAGAAAAGAGAGCAACTGTAAGAGAGATCTAAGCGTGTAATAAGGCAACGAAAACCTAGTATTATTTTTCTGCCCTAAGGGGCGCCGTGGTTTTTTCTCATTCAAGGGTTTTCCACGTAAAATATGTCTTTTGCATGCGTTCTTAATTTTCTTGTTTTATATTAAATTGATATAATTGTTGAGTGCGTGGCAATCCAAAATTCACCGTCAACAGAAGGTATTCCTTAATCCGGGCCTTAGAAAAACTCTATTCCTTATATAGCAAGTCGTATTGACGGCTTCGGCCCAAAGGTTCCTAGGGACATTGTTGCTAAGCAACATCATACGGGCCATCTCTTGAAGGACCCTATTCTTCCTCTCAACAACTCCATTTTGTTGAGGTGTCCTAGGAACGGATAACTCATGGGAGATCCCTAAGCTATTGTAATAGCTTTCAAAGATGGCATTCTCAAACTCCCTCCCATGGTCACTTCTAATTCGTTTAATGCTTTTAATGTTAGAATTCACTTCATTTTGTATTTTAGTACAAAGCATTTTAAACTTCTCAAAAGTTTCGAATTTTTCTCTAAGAAAATATGTCCATGTGAACCTAGAGAAATCATCAACACAAACAAAAATATATCTCTTTCCACCTAAACTTTCAGTTTGCGTAGGACCCATGAGATCCATGTGGAGAAGCTCTAGGGGTTCCTTGGTAGAGAGATACTTGCCCTTTTTGTGCATGCTTTTGGTTTGTTTTCCTTGTTGGCAAGGTCCACAAACACCATTGGCTTTCTTCCCAAGCTTAGGGAGGCCACGCACATAATTGAACTTTCCAAGGGTTCTTAAATCCCTAAAGTTCATGTGGCCAAGTCTTTCATGCCACAACTCTATTTGCTCATCCATGGACACTGGAAGGAATATTAAATACCCGAGGCGTGTTCTATATATAAAGCTAGAGGGGGGGTGAATAGATTTTATCTAATTATTACCCAATTTTCGCGTGCATGTCAATTTTACGAAAATACCCCTAGCAAGTCAACAATACATACAAGTGTAATAAGATGCGGAAATAATAAATGACACTTGATGTTTACGTGGAAAACCCAACCACTGGGAAAAACCACGGGCTGTATAGTGCGCCACACTCGGAACTCGAAATCACTAATTGAAATGAAGTTTACAACCTATGTAGACCTCGTCTAACACTCCGGTCTGTAACCCCTCACTTCTACCCAGCGGGCCTTTATTAGCAACCCTATTCCAATTTGCTTGATCCTCGAAGTCACTACTTGTAATGATGTTTACAGCCTAATCCCGGTCTGTAACCCACCACTACTACCCAGCGGGCCTGTAATAGCAACCCTAGACCAAGACTTCAATCTCTCAAAAGAGATGCACAACCCTATGTGAATATGTATGAATATTCAATTAATGCAATAAGAGCTAGGGTACTCTAAATGCTTACCTAGGATTATAATATGACAATATAATCAATCCTAGATATCACATATAGCTATATGACATGGCATATAACTTTAGCTAAGTAAAGGATAACCAATCCTAGATACAAAGCTATCATATAAAACCCACAAACATTCAAATGATTAACTAGTTGATTAAAAAACAATCTATCAACCTAGTTATCAATACATCACACAAGAATGTTCATGGCATAGCTTTTAGGCAATAATGACCTAATCAAATAAGCTATGAAAAATAATCTCAATCAACAAATGAGATCAATTAGCTAGATGGCATATGAACATTAAAGCCTAGCTAACAAATAATAACTCAATCAACACATAATCTCAATCTTATATGTAGAAATTAATCTAAACACATATAAGTAAAATATGAGATAAAATTGATAAGTAGAAACACTAATTATGTAAGATAAAAGTGTTCAACAAATCATACCATGTGTGTTGAAGAAGACCCATGCATTAGCATATGCTAGATGAACCTAGATGATGCCTAGATGATGATTTGTGCATGTGGGAATGGGTTTAGAGAATTAAAGATGTGATCTTTTAGGCTTTTTCTCTCAAGTCTCTCTAAATATCTCTCTAGGGTTCTTGGGATGCAAGACTTGTATTCTGAACCAGAGATAAGAATGTATTTATAGAGACCAAAAACAGGGCAGGTGAAAATATAATTTTGCCCTTGAAACGCACCGATCGGCGGTTTTAATCGGCGGCCAGGCCGCCGAATTGAACCGCCGAATGGCTCCCGAGCGGAATAGGGGAACTTCGGCGACTTCGTTCGGCGGTTTAGAAACCGCCGATCCCAACCGCCGTTTTGGACCGGAGAGATATATTTCAATCAGGTCTCATTCGGCAGTTTCGAACGGCGGCCAGGCCGCCGAACGTAACCGCCGTTTCACCAAAAATGGTGAAACCAATGAGAAGCCAAAGGCATCTCCACCGGCGATCATCGCGCAAAACAAAGCACATCAACGTGCACGCGTGGACATTTCCGAACATCCTTCGGGAAACAAATTACACCACACTAAAAGCTAACATACATGAAGTGCAAGTGTGGGTATTGAATGCATCCTAATGCCTATCATGTCATGGCATTTCATAAAACAAGATGCAATCAATTTAATGCAAGAAGAGACATTGAATAAACAATAAAGCACAATGCACACAAAATATAAACACAACATTCAAGAATAAGAGTTATGCATGTTGTGTGTGTGTGCAACTATATCTCTTCAAGCCAAAGTAAGCACAAGATATACCTTTGGTGCTTGTCCTCTTGAGGTCTTGGAAAGGGTCTTTGATCTTCAACCTTAATCACCTAGACTACCCTTACAACCAAACCCCAACATGTGGTTTGACCACGAAATAAGCCAATCAATTTAATGGGAATCCTTACAGACACATTGTTTGAGACTATTCTAGCTTCAAGACAATAGCAATTGTCGCTAGATCTCATACCTTTCAACAAGGTTTGTCCATCGGGCTTAAGGATAGAGCAATCATCTTTACTAAACAAGACGGAATATCCTTCATCACTAAGATGTGAAATGCTTATCAAATTGGCTTTCAAGCCATCAACAAATAAAGCATTAGATAAGGAGGGTAATCCGGGAATGGAAATGGTTCCTTTCCCCATGACTCTCTTTTTGGATCCATCACCAAAGGTGACACATCCTCCTTCCTCCATGACAAGAGTCTCGAAGAAACTCTTGTTTCCCATCATGTGCCTAGAACAGCCACTATCCAAATACCAAAAATTAGAAGAATTAGCCTTTAAGGCAATTTGAGCAACATGGCATACATTTTCATTCTTTCTAATCCACATAGGTAACACATTTTCTTTCCTTGTGGTCTTTGATATATGGGCTCTAGATGTCCTAGGATCATACAAATCAATATTATCATTCCTAGGAATATACATCATGGCTCTTTTCTTTTTCTTCTCAATCATGCTTCTAGTTTTACACATTTTAATATAACGAAAGCATCTTGGTCTAATATGACCATCAAAACCACAAAAATGACATATAGGAATAAAATAAGGAATCATACCTTGTCCTTGTGTGTACATAGGAGCTTTCCCATGTCTTTGTGGTTGAGTGGGTTCAATCCATCTTCATTGTTGAACCGGTCTAGCTTGCTTCCGAGGTATAGCTTGCATGATTGGTCCCTTTCCTTTGTGAGCCATTAGTTGACAAGAGTTAGCTTGAAGAGTTCTTGTAGGTTGAGCTTGAGGTTGCCTTCTTGGAGCCACCTTCACTTGTGCACTATTTGAACATTGTCCTATATCAATTATCTTCCTAGGAGTTTGCACTAGTAAAGCTTCTTTGTAGCCCAAGTTCTTGACAAACACGGTCTTGTTAGAGGTTGAGATCTCCTTGCAATCTTCATACCCAAGACCCCTCTTGTCACACGGACTCTTTCCAACACCAAGTATGTGGTCAAGCTTCTTGGTGCTAGAAGCCATCCTAGTTAATGACTCTTTAGCTTCATCAAGTTCCTTCTTCAAACCTTCTTCATTCCTCTCTTGTTTTTTAACTTGAATTCTCAAACTTGACCATGTAGTCTCTAAGATCCATCTTGTCCACTTTTCCATTAGTGGAGTGAGATGAATAGCCATCATCACTTGAGTCAATTTCTTCTTGACTCTCATTCTCTTCTTCACTAGAACCTTTGCTTTTGTGAGAGGAGGCAAAGGCTATGAAGTTAACCATGAGCTCTTCATCATCCAAAGACTCATCTCCCTCATTGGAGTCATCACTTCCACTCCATGTGACAGCCATCACTTTTCCCTTTTTCTTGTTAATGTGATTAGCACATTCGAGGGCAAAGTGGCCTATGCCACCATACTCATAGCATTTGACCCCTTTCTTTTCGGTCTTCTCTTGCCTAGGCTTTAACTTCTTGAATGGACTCTTTTTCTTGAAGTCTTGGCCCTTGGATCTGAAACCCTTCTTCTCGGACTTGTAGAACTTCTTAAACCTTCTCATCAACAAAGCCATTTCTTCGTCCGAGTCCCCACTCTCCTCTTTCTCAACTTTGGAGGCTTTCAAAGCAATTCCTTTTTGCTTTTTAGGACCCTTCCTAGACTCATAAGCTAGAAGCCTTCCAATCACCTCACTCGGCTTCATATCCTTGTTAGCCTTATTCTCCTCTAAAGCCGTCACCTTGGATTCAAACCTCTCGGGAAGTGATCTCATAATCTTTTGCTTGATCCTCCTATTCGAGTACGGGTCACCAAGTTGATGACTTTGGTTAACTATGTCCATCAACTTGATCTCGAAATCGTTGAAGCACTCATTCTCCTCTATCTTAAGCATCTCAAATTGAGTTTGGAGGACTTGAAGCTTGGAGTCCTTCACCACTTCAGTTCCCTCATGTGCAATCTCTAGGATGTCCCATGCCTCCTTAGCTATCATAGTATTTTGAATAAATTTGTATTGATTTTCGTCCATTGCACATAGGATGGCATGCATCGCCTTCCTATTCCATTTTGATGGCTCAAACTGTTGCACGCTCCATTGCGCCTTCGGCTTGAGCACATCCTCTCATCCACCCGTAGGAGTCATCATGGGTGATATGTAGCCGTCTTCAACTGCCATCCAAGCCCGGTCATGGATTTGACATATGTACGACTCCATCTTGCCATTCCAAGAGGCATAATTCAACCCGGTAAGAAGTGGAGGCCTTGTGCTAGAAGCACCCTCGTCGCCACCACCATTTCCACCGTTTCCACTCATAGTGTTTATGAATGAATGAAATGAATGCAAATGTATGAATGATTAAAAATCACACAAAATGCAAAACACACCAAAATGAGCAAAGGATCACCTAAGTAGATATAGGAACCCGCTCTGATACCAATTGAAAGTTCTCAAGGTGTATTCAATATTAATCTAGAAGGTGGAGGGGGTGTGAATCGATTTTATCCGATTTTTCCTAATTTTCATTATAGGTCAATTTTACGAAAATGCCCCTATCTAGTCAATATAAAACAGCAAGTGTAATATGTGCGAAATATTAAATAACACTTGATATTTACGTGGAAACCCTCACGGGAAAAACCACGGGCTAATAAGTGCGCCACACTCGAACCTCGAATCCACTAAATGTGTATAACGATTACAACCTAATCCCAGTATATAATCACACAGCTACCTAATCCCGGTATAAGTGGACCTAGTCCAATTGCTTGCGATTTAAGCAACCTAATCCCGGTCACAACACAAGACTTAGATCTCTAAGAAGAGATAATACAACCTAAGTGAATATATGAATACTCAAAATGCAATTTAGAGCTAGGCAACCCTATATGCTTATCTAGGATGATGATTTTATTCAATCCTAGATATTAAAAGCTAGATGACATGTCAAATAGCTTAGCTAAAAATAGATTATAAAAACCTAGATAGCTATCACAATACAACACTCAATCAATTCATCACAAATAATCTCTAACTTGTATTTAACATATGATCTAATAACATACAAGTAATTAAAGAGATGTCTTAATATGAAAAACACTAAAATTAGATGAAGTTAGTGAAAAACATACCAAGGAAGATGTGATGATGCAAAACCATGCATGGATGCATCCTATATGGTCATGGATGATCCTAGATGAACTTTGATGAACAAAGGAAAAGCTTTGAGTGTTTAAATGTGAGTTATTGTGAATTTTTTCTCTTGAAAAATATTCTAAGGAAAAATATGATTTTTGAACTCTTGAAAAACAACATAAAAACATAGAGTCATATATATAGAGGACTCAAGTGAAGTGAGGTCGTTTTGAAAAATCGCACCAGAAAATGCAATATGCGCTGGTGGACCAGCGCACGACCAGCGCATGAAGACAATTTGCACAGGGCATTGGTCGGCCAGCATAGGACAAGGGCACAACACCAGTGACAGAGAACTGGGCTTTCTACGCTGGTGTGCTTGCGCTGGACGACCAGCGACAGACCACTGGGCGATCTGCGCTGGTCTGGCGCATGTGGATCAGCGCACAGCCTATCCTTTTAAGCCTACACACAAAAGTGCAAAGGGCAAAAAGGTAAAGAAAAAATGCATCCTAAGCCTAACATGATATGTCATTATAATCACAAGATGCGATCAATATACTCATGTAAGAAGAGAGATTAAATAATCAATAGTGCACACATAATACAAACACACAACATTCAAGAATAAGAGATATGCAAGTGTTGTGTGTGTGTGCAACTACATCTCTCCAAAGCAAATTAAGCACTAGAAATATACCTTTGGTGCTTCTTCTCTTGAGGTCTTGAGAGCCTAACCTACCCTTACAAAAACCCAAAATATGGTTTGTCTACGAAATAAGCCAATCAATATTGTGAGACCTTACACTTGGAAGCAAGCTAGACCGGTTCAACAACGAAAATGGATTGAACTTACTCAACCACCAAGACATGGGAAAGCTCCTTTGTACGCACAAGGACAAGGTATGATTCCTTATTTTATTCCTACATGTCATTTTTGTGGTTTTGATGGTCATATTAGACCAAGATGCTTTCGTTATATTAAAATATGTAAAACTAAAAGCATGATTAAGAAGAAAAAGAAAAGAGCCATGATGCATGTTCCTAGGAATGATAAGATTGATTTGCATGATCCTAGGACATCTAGAGCCAATGTACCAAAGACCACTAGGAAAGAAAATGTTTTACCTAGGTGGATTAGAAAGAATGAAAATGTTTGCCATGTTGCTCAAATTGCCTTAAATGCTAATTCTTCTAATTTTTGGTATTTGGATAGTGGGTGCTCTAGGCACATGACGGGAAACAAGAGTTTCTTTGAGACTCTTGTCATGGAGGAAGGAGGATGTGTTACTTTTGGTGATGGATCCAAAAAGAGAGTTGTAGGGAAAGGAACCATTTCCATTCTCGGATTACCCTCCTTGTTCGATGCTTTATTTGTTGATAGCTTGAAAGCCAATTTGATAAGTATTTCACATCTAAGTGATGAAGGACTTTCCGTCTTATTTAGTAAAAATGATTGTTCTATCGTATCGCCCGATGGACAAACCTTGTTAAAAGGTATGAGATCTAGCGACAATTGCTATTGTCTTGAAGCTAAAATAGTATCAAACAATGTGTCCATGGATGAGCAAATTGAGTTGTGGCATGAAAAACTTGGCCACATGAACTTTAGGCATTTACGAACCCTTGGAAAGTTCAACTATGTGCGTGGCCTCCCTAAGCTTTGGAAGAAAGCCAATGGTGTTTATGGACCTTGTCAACAAGGAAAACAAACCAGAATCATGCACGAAAAGGGAAAGTATCTCTCCACCAAGGAGCCCTTAGAGCTTCTCCACATGGATCTTATGGGTCCTATGCAAACCGAGAGTTTAGGTGGAAAGAGATACATTTTTGTTTGTGTTGATGATTTCTCTAGGATCACATGGACATATTTTCTTAGAGAAAAATCTGAAACTTTTGACAAGTTTAAAATGCTTTGTACTAAAATACAAAATGAAATGAATTCAAACATTAAAAGCATTAAACAGATTAGAAGTGACCATGGGAAGGAGTTTGAGAATGTCATCTTTGAAAGCTATTGCAATAGCTTAGGCATCTCCCATGAGTTTTCAGCTCCTAGGACACCTTAACAAAATGGAGTTGTTAAGAGGAAAAATAGGGTCCTTCAAGAGATGGCCCGTGTGATGTTGCTTAGCAACAATGTCCCTAGGAACCTATGGGCCGAAGCCGTTAATATGGCTTGCTATATAGGAAATAGAGTTTTCCTAAGGCCCGGAACTAGAAATACCTCCTATGAGCTATGGAAAGGTAAAAGGCCAAATGTTAGCTACTTCCATTCCTTTGGAAGCAAATGCTACATTTTAAATGACCGTGATCAACTTGGCAAATTTGATGCTAAGAGTGATGAGGGTATCTTTATTGGCTATGCCTTAAATAGTTGAGCCTATAGAGTTTTCAACTTGAAGACTCGAACCGTCATGGAATCATCCAATGTTGTCATTGATGATACAAGGCTCAAGTTTAATAACCATGAGGAGGAGGTTGTTATAGTTGATGACTCTCCCTTGGAGAAGGTTGTGGTGACTCCTAATGTTGGGACGTCTAATCTTGGTGATGAGAACACACAACCTATTGATAGAGTTCCTCTCTTGAACTTTAAAGAACTCATTCCGTGGGTTAGGAAACTCCATGATAAAGATGATATCATTGGAGAGGTTAATGAGGGTGTTAGGACTAGGCATCAAATAGCTATTCTAATTAGCTACACATGTTACACCTCTCAAATAGAACCTAAAAAGGTTGATGAAGCCTTAAATGATGAATTTTGGGTTCTTGCCATGCAAGAAAAGCTAAACCAATTCAAAAGGAATGAGGTTTGAACTCTAGTTCCTAGGCCTAAGACCACTAATGTCATAGGCACAAAACGGATATATAGGAATAAATCCGATGAGGATGGCAACATTGTGCTTAACAAGGCAAGACTTGTTGCACAAGGGTACTCTCAAATTGAGGGTATCAACTTTGAGGAGACATTTGCTCCCGCTTAGAGTCCATTAGGCTTCTCTTGTCCATATCTTGTATTCACAAGTTCAAATTATACCAAATGGACGTGAAGAGTGCCTTCCTCAATGTCTTCTTGCAAGAGGAAGTGTTTGTTGAACAACCCAAGGGGTTTGTGGATGCTCACCACCCTCAACCATGTCTATCGCCTCAAAAAGGCTTTGTATGGGTTGAAACAAGCACCGAGGGCTTGGTATGAGCGCCTCACTTAATTTCTTGTTGACAATAACTACACAAGGGGTAGTGTTGACAAGGCGCTATTCATCAAGAAAGACAATGATGAGCTTTTCATAGCTCAAATATATATTGATGATATAGTGTTTGGCTCCACCAACAACACCAAGGTCCAACAATTTGTTGATGTCATGTCTCATGAATTTGAGATGAGCCTTGTTGGTGAGCTTAGTTACTTCCTAGGTTTGCAAATTAGGCAATTAGATGATGGGATTTTTATTACCCAAGCCAAATATGCCAAAACCCTAGTGAAGAAGTTTGGTCTTGAAAATGCCAAATATTGTGATACACCCATGAGTACCACTTTAAAGCTAAGCAAGGATGCTAGTGGAAAAAGTGTGGAACAAACGTTATATCGGGGCATGATTGGTAGCTTGCTTTGTTTGACCGCAAGTAGGCCCGATATCTCTTTTAGTGTGGGTGTGTGTGCTAGGTACCAATCAGATCCTAAGGAGTCCCATCTCTCTTCCGTTAAGAGAATCATTCGCTATGTGAATAGGACATCCAACTATGGGATTTGGTACTCTTTTGACACTAATGCTAGTCTTGTAGGCTTTAGTGATGCAGATTGAGCAGGAAATTGTGAGGATAGGAAACACACATCAGGCGGTTGCTTCTTCCTAGGCAACAACTTGGTGTCCTAGTTCTATAAGAAGCAAAACTAAATTTCCTTGTCCACGGCCGAGGCCGAGTACATAGCCACGAGAGTGGATGCACACAACTCCTTTGGATGAAGCAAATGCTAATAGACTATAGATTCAACCAAGATACACTCACTCTCTTTTGTGATAACATGAGTGCTATTAATATTTCCAAGAATCTGGTTCAACATTCTAGAACTAAGCATATTGACATCCGCCATCATTTCATAAGAGAACTAGTTGAGAATAAATGCATAGTACTTGAACATGTAGGTACTAATGATCAACTAGCGGACTTATTTACTAAATCCTTAGATGCTACTCGTTTTAAAACTCTTAGTAGATCTATTGGGATTTGTCTCGTGGAGTGATGAGTTTTGGTGATTGACCCCATATGGGGAACTCAAGTAAAGAGAGCTATTTTGCATACTTGTCACATGCAAAAATTTGAAATATCTTATGCTTCCTTTTTAATTGTTTGAGTAAGCTTGGTTGTACATATGTATATATGTTTTCAATTCAATAAGTGTGAACCTTGCTTTATTTACAATCCATGTCATATTTATGTTCAAACATGCATTTTTGGACTAGGAGATCTACATAGGAAGTATGATTTGAATGACCTATAGTTATCTCCATGACATGATGATTCTTTTATAACATGCTAATGTCAAATGAAAAAGCATAAAATTCATATAACATGCTCAAATGAAAAAGCATGAATTGATGATTGCATATTATTAAAATGCAAAACTTGTGTGAAAAAGCTAATGAGACTCAAAATGAATAAAGGATCTTGTATCCATTCAAAGGAATTTAAATTTCAAATGTCTCTCCTTCTTTATTAGTTGAACATGGCTACTATCATACGGGTATCATTCCAGGAAAAATCAAATATGGTGCAAAGTCGCTCATGCCATGTTTCGCTTATAAGGTTGGATATAGTTGCTCTTATATTAAAAACAATAAAATCTCTATATCCTTGCTTCTCCCATGACAATGGTGAAATTGGTTTGAATTCTTATTAGAAACCTTTGTCATTTGCTTTGCCAAATACCATTGTATTTTGGACTTGAATGCTACATGTCTTGTATGCAAAGCATGTTTGATTCACACATTTTCTTTAAATAAATCTCCTTGTTTCTCTCCAATTAATTGGGATGCATAAAGTGACTTATATGATTATGCAAATATATATCTTGTATGCTACTATCTCTCTTTGCTAAAAGTGACCCCGGTTGAGGACTACTCATTTGCCTATAACATGACAAAAAGGGGGAGTAGAATGTGGTAAGGGGAGTTGCAAATTGTAGTAGCAATTATGCATGTTGGGGAGAATATACTTTGAGGGGGAGTAACCCTTTGAGGGGGAGCATTGCATACACATACATTGCATGATGTTTTGCTTAAATTCTTAAATGCAAATGCTTGTTTTATTTTCACTTGATCATCTCACATACACTTGCTTTGGAAGTGTAATATTTTACTTTGAAGGGTTGATAGCTCTACAGGAGATTGAAGTCTTGAAGATTTTTACTTATTTATATCTAATTGTAATGTAGAATATCATTGTTATCCCGTAGCTTCAATTATGTTGTGAGGATCAATATGAGTGGTGGTTTTGTCACGAAATAGCCAAAGGGGGAGATTGTAAGGATTCTCATTCATTGATTGGCTTATTTCGTGGACAAACCACATGTTGGGGTTTGAATTGTAAGGGTAGTTTAGGTGATTGAGGATCAAGCTCAAAAGGCCCTTTCAAGACCTCAAGGGACCAGCACGCCAAAGGTAAAATCTCTAGTGCTTAGTTTTCTTTGAAGAGATTTAGATTGCACACACACACTTAGCATACTTGCATTTGTGTGCATACTCTTCACATGTCACATTTCACACTTGCACTTTGATTTTGTATTTTGTGTGTGCTTATGTGCCTTTTAATTCATTTTTCGATATTTTTTGAAAATGTCCGCGCATGCACTAGTATGTGCTTAGTTTTGCGTGAAGTCCGCCTATGGAGAATGCCCTTGGCTTCTCCTTTGGTTTCACCTCTTTTGGTGAAACGGCGGTTATGATTGGCGGCCATGACCGCCGTTCGAAACCGTCGATCATACCTGATTGATTTAATCTCTCGGGTTTGATTCTGCGATTGGTTCGGCGGTTTCGAATGAAACTACCAATGATGCCCTGTTCTTCTTGGGCTCAATTCGGCAGTTTCAAACGGCGGCCTAGACGCCGATCGTGCGTTTTCAGGGGCAAACTTGTCTTTTCACATACTCTGTTTTTGGTGTCTATAAATACATCACTTTCTCATCTCTCTGAACCTAGCTCTTTCAATACAAGAACCCTAAAGTCTAAAAAGAGATTTGTGAGAGAAAAGGCAATCAAGATTGCTCATTTAAACACTAAAAACCATTTTCATATGCATTAAACTTCATCTAGCATCTTCTAGCATATCTAGGATGCTTGCTTGCATGGGTCTTTCATCAACACACTTGCTTTGGTAAATTCTTCACTATTATCATATATAATTAGTGTTTTATTTATTAAGGCATCTCTTTTATTATTTGCATGTTCTTAGATTAACATCTAATAATCAAAATAAAGATTGTTGTGTTGACATGATTGAGTGTTGTTTTGTGATAGCTATCTAGGTTTATTTAATCTATGTTTAGCTAAGCTATTTGACATGTCATCTAGCTTTTAATATCTAGGATTGAATTAATTGCAAAATCATCATCGTAGATAAGCATATAGGGTTACCTAGCTCTAAATTGTATTTTGAATATCTCACATATTCACATAGGTTTTATTATCTCTTCTTATAGAATTAAGTCTTGTGTTGTGACTGGGATTAGGTTGCTTAATTCGCAAGCAATTGGACTAGGTCCACTTATACCGGGATTAGGTAGGTGTGTGATTATATACCGAGATTAGGTTGTAATCGTTTTACACATTTAGTGGATTCGAGGTTCGAGTGTGGCTCACTTATAGCCCGTGGTTTTTCCCGTGAGGGTTTCCATGTAAATATCATGTGTTATTTAATATTCCGCACATATTACACTTGTTATATTATTGTGACTAGTTAGGGGCTTTTTTCGTCAACTTGGCTATTAACGAAAATTCGGTAAAATTGGATAAAATCTATTCACCCCCCCCCCCCCCCCCCCCCCCCCCCCCCCCTCCTCTAGATATATTTAGAACACACCGTTAATTTGTTTCAAGGCCACCTTGGAAGCACGAAACCTTATACTCCTTAGTAAACATGTGAGGAGGGCATTGAGCCAAGAGGAGTTGATACCTCTCCCATGACTCATGGAATAGCTCTCCCTCACTTTCATTAAACTCTGTTATCTTAACCTTAAGCTCATTTGCCTTCCTAGCGGGGAAAAACCTATTGAAAAACACGCCACAAATTTGGCCCCAACTTGTCAAAGATCCCGGCCTAAGCCCCATCAACCATTTCATTGCCAAATCATTTAAGTAATATTGGAAACATCTCATATGTAGTTGCTCCCGAGAGAGTTGCATGATCGGAAATATCTCAATGATCACGCTATACTCCTTCATGAATTGCAAGCAATCCTCATTCAATTTCCTATAGAAGGAAGGTAAAAGGTTGATGTGCATACTCCTTAGTTCATACCTCCTTGCAACCGGATCCAAGACAATTGGTGAAGGTTGATTCCCAATTGCAGGCAATGAGTACTCCCCATGGTCATCCTTTGGCCATGGTTAGTAGGAGTCTCTTGAGTCGCTTCACTTGTAGGAGGAGCTTGTTCCTCCCTCTTAGGAACGTGTTCCTCCCTCCTTGGTACTTGACCCTCCATATTCAGGGCTTGTCTTGGACCTTCTTCAAATTCCCTCACAATTCTTCCAACACGGTTAGATTCATCCAACGGTGGGTGTAATCCTCTTCCTAAGGATCTCCTACCGTGCATGCACCTAAGCTCCTGAAAATAAAATAGATAAAAGAAAACACAAAAAAAAAGGTAAAAAGAACTACGAAACTATAACAAACAATAAACAAAAAACAAAAATAACAATAAGGTGAAAGTAAAACTTAGTAAGCTATCTAATAAGATTATAACTACAAGAAAAGTCAATCAATTCAACAATCGCTACCAAAGTTCCCTAGCAGCGACGCCATTTTTGATAAGGTCGTTTTATACTCTTCAAAATAATGTTTTATGTGATCATTTGAAAACCATGTTTTAACCACTTAGGAATCCTGTTAGGATGTAAATTTTCATAAAATGGTAAGCAAAGATTCGTTCCACAGGGAAACGGAGTAATACGTTAGATTGATTTACTGATCTATAATGCGATAAAGTAAATCATAATAAATGGATAGTTGTGTTGTTTGATAAACCACCAAACATACAAGTAAAGTAAAAGTAACAAAATGTGATATGATAAATAGAATGCTCAACAATCTTGATAAGAGTAATGGATGTAAACAATTAAGAGAGATACTAAGGAATTGATGGAGTTGCAAGTGGATTATGGGTAATGCTTTTCAAGCCACTTTAATGGACCGATATCTTATATGTTAACCATATGTATTCTTAGATATGTTTAGGTCATCACTATAAACCCCACCAAAATACCTAACCGATTAAGGAAAGAGGGTCAATGTGGGATTGATTTGTTACAAATCAAGGTTTAGATTATTGTGGTTAATATACCCTCCAATAATCTATCATATTCACTATGTTTCTAATCAATCAAGGGTGTCAATCCAAGATTGATTAGATAACAAATTATCCTACACAAGAGTATGATCAACTAGTGGTATACAATGCAAATCATATAATGAATATGATCTAGTTATCAAGAGAATAGAACACAAATAGAGATTCAAATACAATAGCTTAAGCAAAACCCAAATCCAAATGTTCCTTACATCAATCCCCTAGATTAGGGGTTTAGTTACACATGGTTACAATTAATAAGCAAGAAAGTAATAGATAAGGAAATCACCCTTGGGCCTCCTTCTTTAATGCTTGCTCCTTCATTTCCTTAGAAGCTCCTAGTGCAAAGAGTGGTAGATGAGGATGTGTCTAGATATGTAGGTGTCTAATGGTGACTGACAAAGGTATTGGGATGTAGAGAATGGGAAGAGAAGAATGGTTAGGTGAAGTAGTCAAGATTTAGTGTTGAGTTTTTGGATGGAAAAGGTAGTACAAGATTAGAAATGGAGGAGAATGCTAGGTCTAAAACTCTGTAAATTCGTGCTTAAAAGAATGCTTGGATCTCTCTTCAACTTGAAAGAGAAGAATATATATAGTTGTTAGGGTTTTAGTTTGTGTTGGCATGTATTCCATATCAAAATGTGTTTCTCTTGTAATGTTTAGTGGTCCATGTGTTGAAGATTTAAGAAGACAAAGAAAGTCTTGGCCACAATTCATGCAAGATGTCGGCTTCAAAGAGATATGTGCTTCATCGATCTACAAAGGTATATATAAGACCTCATATCTCTTACAAGGCTAGGCACACACACACATGGCATCCTTGTGTGTTCCTTCATGGTTAAACATCAGTTATATATCACTTTCACACACTTGATAATATATGCTCATGCATTTATACTATCTTGACAAACTTTGGTTTATGCATGTTCTAGGACTATGTCTAGGAAATAGCATATGTGTGTGTCTTTGTGTTTGTATGTTTTCATATTTTTGTATTTTGACTTGAATATGTTCTATTATGATTCCTTATTGAGTTCCAGTCGTTTCGGTTACTCATTCACTTAGTTTCGAGTCCAAACGATGTAGCTATGCTACTTTTCGTTCTCATTCGTTGAGTTGACTTCATCGTCATTTTCCGAGATGATTTCTCAACCATTTTTCAAAGTTTCATAGTCATCGTCGTGCATGAGGGAGTCAAGATTCGTAATCCGAAAATGGATTCAAAATCGCAGTTCGGAGGCTCGAGTACGGCTGAAGAACGCGAGAGGTGCGCGGGAGAGCAAGCGAGGCCAAGTGGCCAAGCTTGGCCAAGCCGTGTGGAAGCCGTGGGGCCCATGGCCAGAGGACCTCTCTGGTCCCGTGTGGTCCACGTGCCCCCCACGGGCCTGGCTGAGGTGGCCTTCTTTGATTGGCCCAAAATTCCTCTCTCTCTCTCTCCTTCCTTTTAAATTCCCAAACTCCCTCCATTTCATTTTCAAGAAGAAAAATTGCAAATCCCGTCAGAATTTTTCTCTCCAATTTTCTCACCTTCCAAACACCATAACTTTCTCATACGAAGTCGGAATTGAGTGATTCAAGTTGGAGACTGTTCATAATTGAGTCCTCTACCTTTTCCAAGTGGTTTGGTAGCTTTTTGATCTATTTTTCTGGTGGTTCTACACAGAAAACCGAACCAGCTCGTGAATCCAGGGTATTGGTCATATCTTTGGGATTTCTTCTTTTATAACCTTCAATTTGCTTGGGGTTTCTTCTTCTATATATACTTGTATGTTTGGTGAATGCTATTGAGAAAGATAGCCTCACAATCATTCCTAATCAAAAGTCTATTTAGAGACAAATGTGAACTAGTTTTCTTGATTCTAGGTTTTTCACATGTTTGTGTGTTGTATTGTGATTAGGATGATATCTTAGGTTGTTTGTGACTTGATTGAATCAATTTTTTGATAAATAACCTTGAGATTTGATTTGATCCTTTGATTGATGAAATCTAGGATTATTGTATTTGTATGTGTTTTAGAGCTATCTTGGATTTAACTGATTTACATCTTAAATCCTTGTTCTATATTTTTGGCTAGAATATTGATTGATTTGATCTCATGTCTCTAGCATTTTATTTTATGTTTATAGCATCTTGAACTTTTACTTCATGAGTATATATTGTTCAAGTGTTGTATGTGTGAATGAGACTTTGAGCTTTATGTGTTTGGTGTTTACACATGCTCTAGGTTTTATTCTTGTATTTTGCATCTAGACTTTTATTACTTGTGATATCACATGTTTAGGTCTATTTGTACCATGGAATGTATTGATCACATGTTCTATGTTGAATTGATTGTTTGCATCATTTGCATTCACATAATCACACTAGGAAGTCCTTGTAAAAGGCATGAAGTCTTGGTTAAAGTCGGGATGACTCAGATAGCCAAGCAAGAAGACTTGTCTAGAGTCGGGAGGACTCGGATAGGCAAGCAAGAAGTCATGGCTAGACTCAGAAGGACTCGGATAGTCATGCATGGGAGGCTCCCTAGAGGCATGAGTGCCTTGGATAGGGAGTTGGCTATTATATTGGTAGGCCTATGTGTATGGTTAGACATAGACTCCAAAAGAGTGGGGTACACGGGAGGTGTATGCACTATTGAGGAATTTCTAATCTTCCATCAATGTTGGTTTTGTGTGTTGTCCAATATATGGTGGTTCCGCATCATTGAGGGATTTCATACTTTCCAATAAGGTTGGGTAGACTTGGACTCCACTAGGTTGGGTGAGCTAAAGATTAGTCACTTTGTGGATTCTCTATTTTTATCATCCAATATATATAGTACCCAATGGTTGTAGTTCAACCCGTGGATGTTTCCTCCTTGGAGGTTTTACCACGTTAAAAAATCTCTTGTGTTAATTCTTCCTATCTCTATCTTTTATATTTTATTTGTGTATGTTATTATCTTGTTTCATATTATTCACTTGTGATATATAGTAAAGCAAGTATTTGTAAAGTGTAATTTGTGGATTCATTCTTTTGATCATTTTTTGTATATATGATTCTTTTGTATATTGTAATTTTGTATAGTGATATTTGATCACTCTTGTAACTCATTGAACATCTATTGAAATACAAGTATTCTTTGTTGTTGTGTTTATTTGTTCTTATACCTCATACAACTAGATGATAGACATAGACCTTGTTCACATGATTACATCCTCATATTGTCTATGTATGTCTTTCTTGGTTTATTTTGTTGTGTGTAAGGCTACCTTGAGGGACAAACGAAAGTTTGTTCAAGGGATTGAAAAAAAGGTGTAAAAACCTATTCACCCCCCCCTCTAGGTATGTCTTAAGCAATTTAACTACATTTGTATACTTTCAATAGTGGCTCTCGGACTTATACTGTTAACTACTAGAAATGCTAATGTGGCAGGGTGTCGCGATATGTTGTCACTGTAGCGACACCACCACGGCAGACAGTTACACATTCAGATATTTGATAGTCGTGGCCATTCTCATCTTTTTCACTGTTGTGGCGACAGCGACGTTGGAAAGGCGATAAGGAGATTTGAGATTTTGAGAGTGGTCACCTGTTTGGTCTCATAACGACACAACACAGCAACGCCAGACCTTATGGTTTTCTTGGTTTTCAACCTTTCTATCGCGATGTGTCAATAGAGCGACATCTCACCGCGATGCCATACCTGATTGATTTTCAGGATTTAATCTTCTCTGTCGCTTTTTGGTCGTCATAACGACAATATTATGGCAACACTTGGTTGGATTCTTCATTGCATTGCAATTTTTCTTCTGTCGCTGTGTGCCAAAGGCGACACCTTCAAAAGGTGACAATGCCCTATTTCTCCACTTTGTGCACATTTTTGCATCAAATTCCTCTTCTTCTTCACAAATGCGCTTATGGCACAAATAAACCTGAAACACTTGATTAACAACATTAAAAACATGGGGAAATGCCCAAGAATCAAGCATAAAGAGAAGGAAAATGAGGGCCAAAATCATACCAATTTTGGTTCAATCACTTACCGAGCCCAAGCTCTCAACTCATAGCTCTCTCCAAGTCATCCCCCCTCTAAGTGTTTTCCTAACATCCCCTAGGTGTCCCCTAAATATACCCTGAATATTTTCACAGATATCCCCTGGATCTCTTCTCCCCCCGGATATCTCCTAGGTTTCCCTCTGGATCTCCCCGGGATCTCACTCCTCAAATTCACCCACTTTTTGATTTTTTTTTTTCCAGGTGTCACTAGTCTTAGTGTTCCAAGCATAAGCCACTGTATTTATAGATTTCAATTTTTTGGAGCCAAATAAACATTCTTAGAGAGAAAGAAAAATTCTTGGAGCCAAAGAATGTACTTGGAGCTAAAGAAAACTCATTGGCTTCTCTCACACACTTTTCAGAAGCTTACGCAGACACCAATGGCAATGTTCTAGTAAACGCTAGGCGCTAGTCAGGCGGCAGACCAGCGCCTAGCGCCTAGGCAGTCTAGACGGCGCCTAGGCGGATTCCTAGGCGGCCAATTTTTTTAATTTTTTTTTTCCTACCTATAAAACCAATAATAATAACATAATATTTCATAATATTTCATAATTTCATAATTATTTAATTTCAAATTTCATGAAATATTATTAAAAAAAAAATTTATAAAAAAACATTTAAATATATACATATTTGAAATACCCATAATACCTTCATTAGAATAAAATATACACTTATTCGGTGCACTAAACTACTCCCTAAAGGACATTCTAGTTTTTAATATAATAAAATAAATATGTGGTGTGTACAAAGCCACAAAGGTTGGTGAGTTGTTTGATTTTAGACCATATCTCTCTTTGCAAAGACATTTTGTCTTTTTCAGACCTGATCTCTCTCACTTTCTCTTCTTGATTCTGGTCTGATTCTTCTCGTTTCTCCTTCCTGATTCTTCTCTTCACACCAGAAGTCTAAAATTGCTAATCCATTCCCACCGCCATCGCGTTTGACTTACTGATTCTCCTCTTTCTTGAGCAACTAAAAGTCTAAGTAACAATTAATAAACCCTAGACTGCGGCGAAGAACGGCGCGGCGGCGACGAACGGGGACAGATGCTGCCTCTGGCGACTGGCAGCAACTTGTTAATCCTGGTTTGGTCGGCGACAGAGACTTGAGAGAAGAGATTCGAAGTCGATTTGAGATGGTTTTGTGATTGAAAGGGATTTGGTTCGAATTTGGTTTTGATTTTGCGATTAATCGGTCTAAACTGAACAAATCGCCCGGTTTTTTTCCAAAAAAATGTTGACCTTCACTGTTGACCATTGACTTTTCCCTTGACCGATTCTTTGGCCGATTTTAGCAACTTCGGGACGGCTAACCACCGCACAACATCTAGGCGGCGCCTAGTCGGCTGCCTAGACCATATTTTCGAACATTGACGATTGGACCACTTCTACTCAACTGAATTCTACCTGGATCACATGGGAATACGAGCCAATTTCCAGTATATATAAAGAAATTCTCCAAAGAGGACTTTTTACAATGCACACTTTATGCACCTTTGGTGAAATTTAATGAAATTTATTGAATCTTGATTTGATTTTTTCGTATAGATGATAAAAAGAACGAAATGCATTTGTGTAAACAAATAAAAAAATAAAAATCAGGTACAATAACTAATTTTTTCCAACGTTTTTGAAGATAAAACATTTAAAAATAGAGAAATGTCAGAAAAAATAGTTACTGAATCCAAAAAAATTTAAATTTTGACCAAATGTGTATTTTAATTTTTCTTAGGATTCATATAAAAATTCTCATTGAAAAACATTCAATTACATGTAATTTCATCAAATGTGCTTATTATATTAAAATAAGAGGGTGCTGATAGAAAAGGTTCCATATATATATATATATATATATATATATATACAGGTTCAGCTAGTATACATGACTTGTATAGTTGTTGGGTTAATTTCTAATCTTTGGATTTTTAATCCAAGGGTCTATAAAAATTAAGGATTTTAAATTAAAAAACATTAAAACAAAAAGTAACTAACTCTCTCTCACATAACTACCTATCCACTATGCAATTTCTGTATAGTAGCTAAATCCCATATATACATATATATATATATATATATATATATATATATATATATATATACACACATAAATGTTCAAGTCAGTGCGCACTGATATAACTCCATCAATGCATTGGATGTGGACCATTAGATTTACATACTTTGACTCAAAGTGTATGCACTTGTCAAAGTTTCTCCATAATTAGTGGTCCACATGCATTGGAACTAATGTAGTCACATCAGTGCGCAATGATGTGAACGGGACATAACTACCTAGCCACTATGCAATTTCTGTATAGTAGCTAAATCCCATATATACATATAAATATATATATATATACACACATAAATGTTCAAGTCAGTGCGCACTGATATAACTTCATCAATGCATTGGATGTGGACCATTAGATTTACATACTTTGACTCAAAGTGTATGCACTTGTCAAAGTTTCTCCATAATTAGTGGTCCACATGCATTGGAACTAATGTAGTCACATCAGTGCGCACTGATGTGAACGGGACCGTATATATATATATATATATATATATATATATATATATATATATTTATGTATATTGTAAGTACCACTATTTGAGTGATTGGTTTATTTCTATGACAAACCACAATGGGTTAATGTTGTAAGGGTAGAATAGGTGTTCGTATGCTTATTCTCGTGATCGTGATCATGATCAACACTCTTCCTAGCATCCCCAAAGCTTCAAGAACACGAGCTTCAAAGGTATATCACTTGACATGTTCTCTTGAAGAGATTAAGTGCACACACACACATCTTATTCATTTGTGTTTCATTGTTGGTGTGCATATAATCACTTCACACATCACGCATATTAGTTAGTGTATGTTCTTAACCACTTGAGAATGTCATTTCTCTTCTCTTCAAAGTGGTGTGCATTACGCCTCACAAATCTCTTAAAGGGATTTGTGCGAGCTCTTGAAATGAGAGATAAAGTTGCACTTTGGATGTGCTAAACAAAGTCGCTCTTTGAAACTTGCATTGATCTCCAGTAACTTCTGCGAGATCTTATATGTGAAATAAAGTCGTACTTTACAACTCGCATAATGCTCCAGCAACTTCTGCGCTTTCAAAATGCGAGACAAAGTCGCACTTCGAGCATTAGGGGGAAAACAACGCAGTTTCATTTAGGGCTCTATATATACATCTTTAACTTCACAAAGCCGTTTCAGAACATCAAAAATCATATCTTTAGAGTGAGTGAAGTTTTATAGGGTCAGAAGTTCCAAGAAAGCTTTTTTTAACACTCCATCCCCAAATCCATGTGCATTTATGCTTCATCTAGCATCATCAAGCATGGTTGTTCATCATATATTCACTTGGTAGGTAAGAACAAACATCTCATCTTATTTATTATTCTACTTGTCCAAGACTTCATTTTTATTGCAAGTTTCTTGCAAAGACTTCATCTTTTATTTATGATCCTTGAGAAGCATGACTAGATTGTCAACTTAGGATGTAATTAAATTATTATATAGTGGATTTCTATGACTAAGTGGCTAGTAAAGTTAGTTCCGTGGGTTTTTCCTAGTTGGAGGGTTTACCACAAAAAAATCAAGTGTCTTTTACTTTCCGCATTATTTTGCTTGATTTTTATTGTTATTGTTGGTTATTGTTATTTTAATCTTAATTAATAACTAGGCTGTTAGATTTACATTCTCTATATCTATTTAAACATTTTGTGTGTTTGTCTAGCACATACTTGCATTGAGCATTCATACTTGTTCACTTAGGCATTAATTCTTTTCTAAGAGTCCAAGTCTTATGGCTACATGTGCTAGTTGCACAAGCAAGTGTCAAAAGTCACTATAAAAGGCCTGTAGGTAGATAGGTTTAAGTTACAATCCTTTACAAATGTGACTAGATTGTCAACTTAGGATGTAATTAAACTATTATATAGTGGATTTCTATGACTAAGTGGTTAGTAAGGCTAGTTTCGTGGGTTTTTCCCAGTTGGAGGGTTTACCATGCAAAAATCAAATGTCTTTTACATTCCGCATTAATTTACTTGATTTTTTTTTTTGTTATTGTTGGTTATTGTTATTTTAATCTTGACTAATAACTAGGTTGTTAGATTTAGAATCTTTACATTGAGTTAAACATTTTGTGTGTTTATCTAGCACATACTTGCATTGAGCATTCATACTTGTTCACTTAGGCATTAATTCTCTTCTCAGAGTTCAAGTCTTGTGGCTACATGAGCTAGTTGCACAAGCAAGTGTGAAGAGTCACTATAAAAGGCATGCGTGAAGATATGTTTAAGTTACGATCCTTGAGAAGCGTAACTAGATTGTCAACATAGGATGTAATTAAACTATTATATAGTGGATTTCTGTGACTAAGTGGCTAGTAAGGCTATTTCTGTGGGTTTTTCCCAGTTGGAGGGTTTACCATGCAAAAATCAAGTGTCTTTTACTTTTCGCATTATTTTACTTGATTTTTATTGTTATTGTCGGTTATTGTTATTTTAATATTGACTACTAACTACGTTGTTAGATTTACATTCTCTACATCTAGTTAAACATTTTGTGTGTTTGTCTAGCACATACTTGCATTGAGCATTGATACTTGTTTACTTAGGCATTAATTCTCTTCTAAGAGTTCAAATCTTATGGCTACATGTGCTAGTTGCACAAGCAAGTGTCAAGAGTCACTATAAAAGGTCTGCGGGTAGATAGGTTTAAGTTACAATCCTTGAGAAGCGTAACTAGATTGTCAACATACGATGTAATTAAACTATTATATAGTGGATTTTTGTTACTAAATGGCTAGTAAGGCTAGTTCCGTGGGTTTTTCCCAGTTGGAGGGTTTACCATGCAAAAATCAAATGTCTTTTACTTTCTGCATTATTTTACTTGATTTTTATTGTTATTGTCGGTTATTGTTATTTTAATATTGACTAATAACTAGGTTGTTAGATTTACATTCTCTACATCTAGTTAAACATTTTGTGTGTTTGTCTAGCACATACTTGCATTGAGCATTGATACTTGTTTACTCCAGCATTAATTCTCTTCTAAGAGTTCAAGTCTTATGGCTACATGTGCTAGTTGTACAAGCAAGTGTCAAGAGTCACTATAAAAGGTCTACGGGTAGATAGGTTTAAGTTACAATCCTTGAGAAGCGTAACTAGATTGTCAACATAGGATGTAATTAAACTATTATATAGTGGATTTTTGTGACTAAATGGCTAGTAAGGCTAGTTCCGTGGGTTTTTCCCAGTTGGAGGGTTTACCATGCAAAAATCAAGTGTCTTTTACTTTCCGCATTATTTTACTTGATTTTTATTGTTATTGTCGGTTATTGTTATTTTAATATTGACTAATAACTAGGTTGTTAGATTTACATTCTCTACATCTAGTTAAACATTTTGTGTGTTTGTCTAGCACATACTTGCATTGAGCATTGATACTTGTTTACTTAAGCATTAATTCTCTTCTAAGAGTTCAAGTCTTGTGGCTACATGTGCTAGTTGCACAAACAAGTGTCAAGAGTCACTATAAAAGGCATGCGGGTAGATAGGTTCAAGTTACGATCCTTAAGAAGCATGACTAGATTGTCAACTTAGGATGTAATTAAACTATTATATAGTGGATTTCCGTGATTAAGTGGCTAGTAAGGCCAGTTCCATGGGTCTTTCCCAATTGGAGGGTTTACCATGCAAAAATGAAGTGTCTTTTACTTTCTGCATTATTTAACTTGATTTTTTTTTTTTTTTGTTATTGTTGGGTATTGTTATTTTAATCTTGACTAACAACTAGGTTGTTAGATTTACATCATCTCTATCTAGTTAAACATTTTGTGTGTTTGTCTAGCACATACTTGCATTGAGCATTCATACTTGTTCACTTGGGTATTAATTCTTTTCTAAGAGTCAAAGTCTTGTGGTTAAATGTGTTAGTTGCATAAGCAAGTGTCAAGAGTCACTATAAAAGGCATATGGGTAGATAGGTTTAAGTTACGATTCTTGAGAAGCGTGACTAGATTGTCAACTTAGGATATAATTAAACTATTATATAGTGGATTTCTGTGACTAAGTGGCTAATAAGGCTAGTTCCGTGGATTTTTCCCTGTTAGAGGGTTTACCACGCAAAAATCAGGTGTCTTTTACTTTCCGCATTATTTTACTTGATTTTTATTGTTATTGTTGGGTATTGTTATTTTAATCTTGACTAATAACTAGATTGTTAGATTTACATCCTCTACATCTAGTAAAACATTTTGTGTGTTCGTATAGCACATACTTGCATTGAGCATTCGTACTTGTTCACTTATGCATTAATTCTGAAACAAATTATAGCACGGTGTGTATAAAGCTATCTAGAGGGGGGGTGAATAGATTTTACGCTTTTTACCCAATTTTTCGTGTTAGTCAAAATTACGAAAATACCCTCAAGATAATATAAACAAGCAAGTGTAATATGGTGCGGAAATTAAAACAACACTTGGTTTTTACGTGGAAACCCTCACGGGAAAAACCACGGGCTATGTAAGTAAGCCACACTCGAACCTCAAATCCACTAAATGTGCAAACGATTACAACCTAATCCCGGAAGTAATCACACACCTACCTAATCTCGGTATGAGTGAACCTAGTCCAATTTGCTTGCGTTCTAAGCAACCTAATCCCGGATGCTACACACAAGACTTACTTTCTCTATGAAGAGAATACAACCCTAAGTGAATATATGTGAATATCCAAAATGCAACATAGAGCAAGGGAAACCCTATATGCTTATCTAAGATGATTAATATGCAATTAAGAGCAATCCTAGATATCAAAACTAAATGACATGTCAATTAGTTTAGCTAATCAATATTAAGCACAAAACCTAATATGCAAGCACAATATAAAATCTCAAACATACATCATACTCATCTCAATATTGTATCTAAAGCATACAAAATAACAAACAAGTAATTAATTGAGATTGCTAGATAAGAGAAACACAAAACATGTAAGATATTAGTGAAAAGCTTACCAAGCAAAGTATGATGAAGATTCCATGCTAGATGACATCTAGATGATCTAAGATGATGCTAGATGATGATTGATGATCATGAAAAAGTGTTTGAGAATCAAAAATGGAGTTCTTGGAATTTTTCTTCTCTTTGAAAAATATCCTAAGTATGAATTCTGAATATGAACTCTCTTAATTGACCTAAAGTCAAAGTGGCATATATATAGGGGGCCAAATCAAAGTGAGGACGTTTAAGTAAGTTTCAAAGAAACGCGCCAATCGGCGGTTTCAATCGGCGGCCAGGCCGCCGTTCATGACCGCCGAATTGAGCTCGTGAAGAACAGAGCATAAACGGCGGTTCATTCGGCGGTTTCGTGACCGCCGAAACAGAACAGAGAGATCAAAATCAACCAGGTATGAACGGCGGTTTCGAACGGCGGTTTCATGCCCGCCGTTTCAACCGCCGAATTAGACTGAGAGATAAATCAATCAGGTCTTGAAACGGCGGTTTCGAACGGCGGTCGTGACCGCCGATCTTAACCGCAGAAATGCTTCAGACCAATCTGGACTGAAACAGCGGTTTCATTCGGCGGCCAGGCCGCCGATCACCTAGATAGGTGAAAACCAAGGAGAAGCCAAGGGCATTCTCCATAGGCGGTCCTCGCGCTAAACCAAGCACATTCTCGTGCATGCGCGGACGTTTCCGAAAGTTATCGAGAAACGAATTACACAACAACATGACACAAATACACACAACAACATGACACAAATACACACAACAAAATATAATAAATAAGTGCAAGTGTGAAATGTGACAAATGAAGAGAATGCACACATATGCAATGAATGTTAAGTGTGTGTGTGCAACTAATCTCTTCAAAGAAAAGTAAGCACATAGAAATTTACCTTCGGTGCTTATCAACACGAGGTCTTCAAAGGGCTTCGAACAATAAGACCGATACTTAGGCTACCCTTACAAAGAACCCCCACATATGGTTTGATCACGAAATAAGCCAATTAAAAACAACGGGAATCCTTACAATCTCCCCCTTTGGCTATTACGTGACAAAACCATCACTCACAATGATTCCTCACAAAAAAAAATAGAAACTACGGGACTATAATGATATTCTACATTACAAAGAGATAAGCTTGCAACTTGAAGTCTTCAATCCTCTTGTAGAATAATCAATCCCTGAAAAGAGTTTCTAACATTTCTAATACAAGAAAAGTGTGAGATTAATCATGTGAGAACAATACCAAGCATTTGCATTTTTAGAATTTAGGCACAACATTACCAAATGTATGCAATGTATGATAAATGCAATGCTCCCCCTCAACGGGTTACTCCCCCTCAATGTATGTTCTCCCCAAAGTGTACAATAACTTCTATATTTTGCACCTCCCCTTACCATATCCTACTCCCCCTTTTTGTCATGATATAGGCAAAGGAGTAGTCCCCAACCGGGTCACTCATAGCAACGAGAGATAGAAGCATGCAAGATTTGCATATACATATAAGTCACTTTATGCACTTCAATTAATTTGAGAGAAACAAGGAGATTTATTTTGAGAAAATGTGTGAATCCAACATGCTTTGCATACAAGACATATAGCATTCAAGTCCAAAATACAATGGTATTTGGCAAAGCAAATGACAAAGGTTTTTAATAAGAATTCAAACCAATTTCACCAATGTCATGGGAAAAGCAAGGATATAGAGATTATTGATTTCAATTTAAGAGCAACTATATCCAACTTTATAAGCGAAACATGGCATGAGCGACTTTGCACCCTATTTGATTTTTCCGGATAAAATATCCGTATGATAGTAGCCATGTTCAACCAATAAAGAAAGAGAGACATTTGGAATATAAATTCCTTTGAACGGATACAAGATCCTTTATTCATTTTGAGTCTCATAAGCTTTCACACAAGTTTTGCATTTTTAAGAATATGCAATCATCAATTCATGCTTTTCATGTGTGCATGTTATATGAATTTCATGCTTTTTCATTTGTCATTAGCATGTTATTAAAGAATCATCATGTCATGGAGATAATCATAGGTCATTCAAATCATACTTCCTATATACATCTCCTAGTCCAAAAATGCATGTTTGAACATAAATATGACATGGATTGTAAACAAGCAAGGTTCACACTTATTGAATTGAAAACATATATACATATGTACAACCAAGCTTACTCAAGCAATCAAAAGAAGAGGCATAAGATATTTCAAATTTTTTGCAAGATACAAGAATGCAAAATAGCTCTCTTTGCTTGAGTTCCCCATATGGGGTCAATCATAGAACATCACTCCACAAGACATACCCCAATAGATCTACTAAGAGTTTTAAATCGAGTAGCATCTAAGGGTTTAGTAAATAAGTCCGCAAGTTGATCATTAGTACCTACATGTTCAAGTACTATGCATTTATTTTCAACAAGCTCTCTAATGAAGTGATGGCGGATGTCAATATGCTTAGTTCTAGAATGTTGCACCGGATTCTTGGAAATATTAATGGCACTCATGTTATCACAAAAGAGAGTGAGAGTACCTTGGTTGAATCCGTAATCCACTAGCATTTGCTTCATCCACATAAGTTGAGTGCATCCACTCCCCGCGGCTATGTACTCGGCTTCCGCCGTGGACAAGGAAATCGAGTTTTGCTTCTTGCAAAACCAAGACACCAAGTTGTTGCCTAGAAAGAAGCAACCGCCCGATGTGCTCTTCCTATCATCACAATTTCCTGCCCAATCCGCATCACTATATCCTACAAGACTAGGATTAGTGTCAAATGAGTACCAAATCCCATAGTTGGAAGTCCCATTCACAAAGCGAATGACTCTCTTAACCGAAGAGAGATGGGACTCCTTGGGATCGGATTGGTACCTAGCACAAACTCCTACACTAAATGATATATCGGGCCTACTTGCGGTCAAATAGAGCAAGCTCCTTATCATGCCACGATATAAGGTTTGGTCCACACTTTTACCGCTAGCATCCTTGCTTAGCTTCAAAGTGGTGCTCATAGGAGTGTCACAATGTTTGGCTTTTTCAAGACCAAACTTCTTCACAAGGTTTTTGGCATATTTGGCTTGGGTTATGAAGATCCCATTATCAAGTTTCCTAATTTGCAAACCGAGGAAGTAATTAAGCTCACCAACAAGACTCATCTCAAATTCATGAGACATAACATCAACAAATTGTTGGACCTTGGTGTTGTTGGTGGAGCCAAACACTATGTCATCGACATATATTTGAGCTATGAAAAGCTCATCATTGTCTCTCTTGATGAATAGTGTCTTGTCAACACTACCTCTTGTGTAGTTATTGTCAACAAGAAATTGAGTGAGGCGCTCATACCAAGCCCTCGGTGCTTGTTTCAACCCATATAGTGCCTTCTTGAGGCGATAGACATGGTTGGGGTGGTGAGCATCCACAAACCCCTTGGGTTGTTCAACAAACACTTCCTCTTGCAAGAAGCTATTGAGGAAGGCACTCTTGACATCCATTTGGTGCAATTTGAACTTGTGCACACAAGAAATGGACAAGAGAAGCCTAATAGACTCTAAACGGGCAACGGGAGCAAATGTCTCCTCAAAGTCGATACCCTCAATTTGAGAGTACCCTTGTGCTACAAGTCTAGCCTTGTTCCGCACTATGTTGCCATCCTCATCGGATTTGTTCCTAAATATCCATTTATTGCCTATGACATTAGTGGTCTTAGGCCTAGGAACTAGAGTCCAAACCTCATTCCTTTCGAATTGGTTTAGCTCTTCTTGCATGGCAAGAACCCAAAATTCATCATTTAAGGCTTCTTCAACCTTTTTGGGTTCAATTTGAGAGGTGTAGCAAGTATAGCTAATAAGATTAGCAAGTTGACGTCTAGTCCTAACACCCTCATTTACCTCTCCAATGATATCTTCTTTATCATGGAGTTTCCTAACCCATGGAGCGGGTTCTTTAGAGTCCAAGAGAGGAACTCTAGCAATAGGTTGTGTGTCATCATTGTTGACATTAGATGTCTCAACATTAGGAGGCACCACAACCTTCTCCAAAGGAGAACCATCACTAAAAATAACCTCCTCCTCATGATTATTAGACTTGAGCCTAGTATCATCAAATACGACATTGGATGATTCCATAACACTTAGAGTCTTTAAATTGAAAACTCTATAGGCTCTACTATTCAAGGCATAACCAATAAAGATACCCTCATCACTCTTAGCATCGAATTTGCCAAGTTGATCACGGTCATTCAAAATGTAGCATTTGCTTCCAAAAGTGTGGAAGTAGCTAACATTTGGCCTCTTGCCTTTCCATAACTCATAGGAGATATTTCTAGTACCGAGCCTTAGGAAAACATGATTCCCTATATAGCAAGCCGTATTGACGGCTTCGGCCCATAGGTTCCTAGGGACATTGTTGCTAAGCAACATCACACGGGCCATCTCTTGAAGGACCCTATTTTTCCTCTCAACAACTCCATTTTGTTGAGGTGTCCTAGGAGCCGAAAACTCATGGGAGATACCTAAACCATTACAAAAGGTTTCAAAGGTAGCATTCTCAAATTCCCTCCCATGGTCACTTCTAATCCGTTTTATGCTTTTAAGTTTAGAGTTCATTTCATTTTGAAGTTTATTACAAAGCATTTTAAACTTATCAAAAGTTTCGGATTTTTCTCTAAGAAAATATGTCCAAGTGAACCTAGAGAAATCATCAACACATACAAAAATGTATCTCTTTCCACCCAAACTTTCGGTTTGCATGGGACCCATGAGGTCCATGTGGAGAAGCTCAAGAGGCTCCTTGGTGGTGAGATACTTACCCTTTTTGTGCATGCTTTTAGTTTGCTTTCCTTGTTGGCAAGGTCCACAAACACCATTGGCTTTCTTCCCAAGCTTAGGGAGGCCACGCACACACTCGAACTTTCCAAGGGTCCGTAGATCCCTAAAGTTCATGTGGCCAAGTCTTTCATGCCACAACTCAATTTGCTCATCCATGGACACATTGTTTGAGACTATTCTAGCTTCAAGACAATAGCAATTGTCGCTAGATCTCATACCTTTCAATAAGGTTTGTCCATCGGGCTTTAGGATCGAGCAATCATCTTTACAAAACAAGACGGAATATCCTTCATCACTTAGATGTGAAATGCTTATTAAATTGGCTTTCAAGCCATCAACAAATAAAGCATCGGATAAGGAGGGTAATCCGGGAACGGAAATGGTTCCTTTCCCTACTACTTTCTTTTTGGATCCATCACCAAAAGTGACATATCCACCTTCCTCCATAACAAGAGTCTCGAAGAAACTCTTGTTTCCCGTCATGTGCCTAGAGCACCCACTATCTAGATACCAAAAATTAGAAGAATTTGCCTTCAAGGCTATTTGAGCAACATGGCAAACAATGTCATTCTTTCTAATCCACCTAGAAACAATCTTAGCTTTCTTAGTGGTCTTTGGTATATGGGCTCTAGATGTCCTAGGATCATGCATAATAATATTATCATTCCTAGGAACATGCATCATGGCTCTTTTCTTTTTCTTCTCTATCATGCTTCTAGTTTTGCACATTTTTATATATCGAAAGCAATGTGGTCTAATATGACCATCAAATCCACAAAAATGACATATAGGAGTGAAATAAGGAATCATACATTGTCCTTGTCTTTGTGGATGAAAGGGTTCAATCCTATTTCGTTATTGAACCGGTCTTGGTTGCTTCCTAGCTTGAGGTTGCATGATAGGTCTCTTTCCTTTGTGAGCCATTTGAGGAGGAATGTTGGCTTGAGGGACCCTAGGGGGTTGAGGTTGAGGTTGCCTTCTTGGCCCCATCTTCACTTGTGCATTAGAGCATTGTCTTACTTCTAATTTCTTTCTAGGAGCTTGCACAAATGAAGTTTCTTCTCTCTTCAAGCTCTTGACAAACACGGTCTTGTTAGAGGTAGAGATCTTCTTGTCATCTTCATACCCAAGACCCCTCTTGTCACATGGACTCTTTCCAACACCAAGCAAATGGTCAAGCTTCTTGGTGCTAGAATCCATCCTAGTCATAGAATTTCTAACTTCTTCAAGCTCACTCTTTAGACTTTCTTCATTCCTCCTAGATAAAGCTAACTCCTCTCTTAGCTTATCTTCTATCTTCTTGAAGTTTTCCACTTGTTCACCTAAGTGGTCATTATGAGATGCAAGCTCAAGATTTTCTTCTCTCAACATCTTGATCTTTCTTGTGCTCTTGATTGCTAAATCATTAAACTCGGCATGGCATTTAGCAAGCACCTTTTTTCTCCACAAAACTACTTATGGAGTTAGACGAGGAATCACTTTCTTCTTCACTTGAGTCATTTTCCTCTTGACTCATTTCCTCTTTCTCACTACCACTTTTGCTCTTATGTGAGGAGGCAAAAGCTAGGAGGTTAGCCATGAGCTCTTCTTCACTTGAAGACTCATCTTCCTCATTGGAGTCATCACTACTCCCACTCCAAGTGGCGGCCATCACTTTGCTCTTCTTCTTTTCATTGTGATTAGCACATTCGGGGGCAAAGTGACCAATCCCACCACATTCAAAGCATCGGACCCCTTTCCTTTCGGTCCTCTCTTGTCTAGGCTCAAACTTCTTGAAGGAACTCTTTTTCTTCAAATCTTGTCCTCTTGACCCAAATCCCTTCTTCTTCTTGAACCTCATAACCTTGTTGAACCTTTTCACAAATAAGGCAAGGTCTTCATCCGATTCATGCTTTGCCTCCTTTGCATCCTTAGATGCTTTCAAAGCTATTCCTTTAGACTTCTTAGGAGGAGTAGTGGTGCTAGAAGCCTTCCTAGACTCATATGCAAGGAGACGCCCAATCACCTCACTTGGCTTCATATCCATGTAGCCACTATTTTCTTCTATGGCCGTCACCTTGGATTCAAACCTATCGGGGAGAGATCTCATGATTTTTTGCTTGACTCTCCTATCTGAATACGGGTCTCCGAGTTGATGGCTTTGATTTACAATGTCCATCAATTTGATTTCGAAGTCATTGAAGCATTCATCCTCTCCCATCCTTAGTAGCTCAAACTGATTTTGGAGGACTTGAAGCTTGGACTCCTTCACCACCTCGGTTCCCTCATGTGCAACTAGAAGGATGTCCCATGCCACTTTGGCAATCTGAGTATTCTGAATAATCTTGTACTGATTCTCATCCATAGCACACATAATGGCATGCATAGCCTTCCTATTCCACTTAGAAGCCTCAAACTCTTGCGCGTTCCATTGCGCCTTAGGCTTCAAAACATCTTGTCCTCCACCCTCGGGAGTCATCATAGGGAGATCATATCCGTCTTCCACCGCCATCCATGCACGGTCATGAATTTGGCATATGTAGGATTCCATCTTCCCTTTCCATTGGGAATAGTTCAATCCGGTAAGAAGTGGAGGCCTTGTGCTAGAAGCTCCTTCGTGGCCACCACCATTTCCACCGTTTCCACTCATAGTGTTTATGAATGAATGAAATGAATGCAAATGTATGAATGATCAAAAATCACACAAAATGCAAAACACACCAAAATAAGCAAGGATCACCTATGTATGTCTAGGAACCCGCTCTGATACCAATTGAAACAAATTATAGCACGGTGTGTATAAAGCTATCTAGAGGGGGGGGTGAATAGATTTTACGCTTTTTACCCAATTTTTCATGTTAGTCAAAATTACGAAAATACCCTCAAGATAATATAAACAAGCAAGTGTAATATGGTGCGGAAATTAAAACAACACTTGGTTTTTACGTGGAAACCCTCACGGGAAAAACCACGGGCTATGTAAGTAAGCCACACTCGAACCTCGAATCCACTAAATGTGCAAACGATTACAACCTAATCCCTGAAGTAATCACACACCTACCTAATCCCGGTATGAGTGAACCTAGTCCAATTTGCTTGCGTTCTAAGCAACCTAATCCCGGATGCTACACACAAGACTTACTTTCTCTATGAAGAGAATACAACCCTAAGTGAATATATGTGAATATCCAAAATGCAACATAGAGCAAGGGAAACCCTATATGCTTATCTAAGATGATTAATATGCAATTAAGAGCAATCCTAGATATCAAAACTAAATGACATGTCAATTAGTTTAGCTAATCAATATTAAGCACAAAACCTAATATGCAAGCACAATATAAAATCTCAAACATACATCATACTCATCTCAATATTGTATCTAAAGCATACAAAATAACAAACAAGTAATTAATTGAGATTGCTAGATAAGAGAAACACAAAACATGTAAGATATTAGTGAAAAGCTTACCAAGCAAAGTATGATGAAGATTCCATGCTAGATGACATCTAGATGATCTAAGATGATGCTAGATGATGATTGATGATCATGAAAAAGTGTTTGAGAATCAAAAATGGAGTTCTTGGAATTTTTCTTCTCTTTGAAAAATATCCTAAGTATGAATTCTGAATATGAACTCTCTTAATTGACCTAAAGTCAAAGTGGCATATATATAGGGGGCCAAATCAAAGTGAGGTCGTTTAAGTAAGTTTCAAAGAAACGCGCCAATCGGCGGTTTCAATCAGCGGCCAGGCCGCCGTTCATGACCGCCGAATTGAGCTCGTGAAGAACAGAGCATAAACGGCTGTTCATTCGGTGGTTTCGTGACCGCCGATCCCAACCGCCGAAACAGAACAGAGAGATCAAAATCAACCAGGTATGAACGGCGGTTTCGAACGGCGGTTTCATGCCCGCCGTTTCAACCGCCGAATTAGACTGAGAGTTAAATCAATCAGGTCTTGAAACAGCGGTTTCGAACGGCGGTCGTGACCGCCGATCTTAACCGCAGAAATGCTTCAGACCAATCTAGACTGAAACGGCGGTTTCATTCGGCGGCCAGGCCGCCGATCATAACCGCCGATCACCTAGATAGGTGAAAACCAAGGAGAAGCCAAGGGCATTCTCCATAGGCGGTCCTCGCGCTAAACCAAGCACATTCTCGTGCATGCGCGGACGTTTCCGAAAGTTATCGGGAAACGAATTACACAACAACATGACACAAATACACACAACAAAATATAATAAATAAGTGCAAGTGTGAAATGTGACAAATGAAGAGAATGCACACATATGCAATGAATGTTAAGTGTGTGTGTGCAACTAATCTCTTCAAAGAAAAGTAAGCACATAGAAATTTACCTTCGGTGCTTATCAACACGAGGTCTTCAAAGGGCTTCGAACAATAAGACCGATACTTAGGCTACCCTTACAAAGAACCCCCACATATGGTTTGATCACGAAATAAGCCAATTAAAAACAACGGGAATCCTTACAAATTCTTTTCTAAAAGTCCAAGTCTTGTGGCTACATGTGTTAGTTGCACAAGGAAGTGTCAAAAGTCACTTTAAAAGGCATATGGGTAGATAGGTTTAAGTTACGATTCTTGAGAAGCGTGACTAGATTGTAAACTTAGGATGTAATTAAACTATTATATAGTGGATTTCTGTGACTAAGTGTCTAGTAGGGCTAGTTCCGTGGGTTTTTCCCAGTTGGAGGGTTTACCACAAAAAAATCAAGTGTCTTTTACTTTCAGCATTATTTTGCTTGATTTTTATTGTTATTGTTGGTTATTGTTATTTTAATCTTGACTAATAACTAGGTTGTTAGATTTACATTTTCTACATCTAGTTAAACTGTTAGGATTATGCTCAATAGCAAGAGTGTAATATTGTAATTGACAATCTTTTTCATATTAATAAAGTGATTTCTGGTTTAACAAATCTTATAGCATTTATAGTTTAACATTATAATTGTCAAAGTAAATAATCATAAGGTCTAAAGACTATGAGAAAAGAAGAATTGTTCGTACATCTGGATATGTATGAGGTAGACACAATTCTTTAGTTAGTCTTGAATAATGTTCACAACTTAAGTTAAATCTTGGGCACCTTTATCTTGTTAAAGTTGTATAATTCTTTTGCTAGCATTTGAGTGGGATCAAATGAGATATAATGAGTCTAAAATCATCGGAGTGTCTTCGAGTAAAAGAATCTAGTGCACTGGGTGCATTGAACTGGATCACAATGAAAAGTTTTATCTAGAACCGTCAATAGATAATAGTCTTTTCATTATCAGGACAATCGGAGAGTCTATCTTAATCCTGAGATAAATGATGGACTTATGGTTGCAAGTGGTATCATTTGAGTTATCAATGAGTACGATTATATAGCATAGTCTATCCTCGATAGTTTGGTGATATTCATTTGTTAATCGATAGAGGACTTCATTTATAGATATGGACATCATGGCTCCATTTATTAAATGTGAGTATAATATCATCATATGGATGTTTTGAGGTAATTGGATATTAAATCTCAACGTTGAGTTTTCGATAGTGACTATTGAAAACATGGCTTCTGGACAAGTCAAAGTATCCAAGTTCAAAACGTGGTCATATGAGTAAATATGGTAACTTGGAGAGTTATAGGCGGTCTATGAACTCTTGGCGATTACTGATATTAATCACGATGATACACTATCTCCAATATGATTGTCTAGGGTATGAATGAGGAACATCTTCTTATTCTATCTTTATTTAAGAGTTCAATTTTAGCTCTTTAGTGGAATGAGTTAAAATTAATGGATCGGACCTAAGTGAATCATTTGTTGATTGTGATTAGATTATGTCTATTGAAGCTTAAATTTAGATAGCCCGCCAAGATCCCCAATCCACACGGACTTGCATGGATCACTTGATATATTCTATCGGACCAATTTATGGGTCCATCTAGAATTGCATTTAATAGATTAAGAATATAATTTGCACATTATTTGTTTAATGGGCTGATCAATTATATTAATATATTAATTGTAAGGATTCCCGTTTTTTTGATTGGCTTATTTCGTGGTCAAACCACATGTTGGGGTTTTGAATGTAAGGGTAGTCTAAGTGTTTAGTGTTGAAGATCAAAGGCCCTTCCATGACCTCAAGATTCAAGCACGCCAAAGGTATAATCTCTTGTGCTTGTTTTTCTTTGAAGAGATTTAGTAGCACACACTCACTTAGCATTCTTGCTATGATTGCATACTTGCTTATTTTTATGTGCATCTCTTCACATGTCACTTTACACACTAGCACTTTGGTTGATATATCTTGTTGTGTGTATATGTGCCTTATAATTCGTTTCCCGACATTGTTCGGAAACGTCCGCGCTTGCACTAATGAGTGCTTGGTTTCGCGCGAAGACCGCCTATGGAGAATGCCCTTGGCTTCTCCTTGGTTTTCACCATTGTTGGTGATCGGCGGTTATGATCGGCGGCCTGGCCGCCGACTGAAACCGCCGTTTCAGTCCAGATTGGTCTGAAGCAATTATGCGGTCAAGATCGGCGGTCACGACCGCCGTTCGAAACCGCCGTTCATACCTGATCGATTTTAATCTCTCGGGTTTGATTCGGCGGTTGGATCGGCGGTCACGTAACCGCCGAATGAAACCGCCGTTAATGCTCTGTTCTTCACGAGCTCAATTCGGCGGTCGTCATCGGCGGCCTGGCCGCCGATTGAAACCGCCGAACGGTGCGTTTCAGGGGCAAAATTGTCTTTTCACTTGCCCTGTTCTTGATGTCTATAAATATCACACTTTCTCATTATCTGAATCAGTTCTTTGACTCTTAAGAACCCTAATCTTCAAAGATAGATTTTGAGAGAAAATCAAATCAAGAACTCATCTTTAACCACTCAAATCAAACCCCTTTTGCATCAAATTTCATATTGCATCTCCTATGCCTATATAGAGTGCATCCATGTATGGGTTTGCATCATCACAACTTGCTTGGTAAGATTTTGATTAATTTCATCTTATTGTAGTATTTTAAATACCAAGCCATCTCTTTTAAATTACTTGTATGTTTTTGATCATATGTTAAATACAAGAAAAGAGATTATTTGTGATGAATTAATTGAGTGTTGTTTTTGATAGATATCTAGGTTTTTATAATCTATGATCATCTATGCTATTTGACATGTCATTTAGCAATTGATATCTAGGGTTGATTTAAATTGAATATATCATCATCCTAGATAAGCATTTAGAGTACCCTAGCTCTTATTGCACTAATTGAATATTCATACATATTCACATAGGGTTGTTTCTCTTCATAGAGAAGTAAGTCTTGAGGCTAAGAGTGCTTAGGCCTCAAGCAAATTGGAATAGGGTTGCTAATAAAGGCCCGCTGGGTAGAAGTGAGGGGTTACAGACCGGAGTGTTAGACGAGGTCTACATAGGTTGTAAACTTCATTTCAATTAGTGATTTCGAGTTCCGAGTGTGGCGCACTATACAGCCCGTGGTTTTTTCCCAGTGGTTGGGTTTCCACGTATACATCAAGTGTTATTTAAATTCCGCACTATATTACACTTGTATGTATTTTTGACTAGTAGGGGCATTTTCGTAAAATTGACTTGCATGCGAAAATTGGGTAATAATAGTTAAAATCTATTCACCCCCCCCTCTAGCTTTATATTGATAAACACGCCTCGAGTATTTTAAGAACTTTCATTAATGAAAGGCATGTGGGCTTGTTTCTTTTAGTAAGAATGGGTCTGGTTCACATGTGGGCTTTTTATTTAAAGTCCAATGGATTAAATAAAATAAGGAAATAATATTTGGCCCATATATTTAATGTGGGGCGGCAAGGCTATATTATTAGTCAAAAATATTATTTTATTTTATTGTTTGATTAAATGAAAATTAATTAATTAATTATTTAATTATTTAATTAAGAAACAAAATCTTTTTCTGACTAGGAAATATGTTTCTTAGTAGTATACTATTGTGGTAGTATAATAAATATTAAAGACTTTATTTGGTTAGTAGATAAACAAAGGGAATTTATTTATCTAATCAAATTAGAAAGTCTTTGATATAGTCACAAATACACTAAAGAGTTGGATTAGGGTTTGTATATAATATATATGCATGCGGAATATATATATGAATACATGCATGCGGAATATATACATACATATATGCATGCGGAATGGAAATATATATTTGCATGAATACATGCACTAGATATATATATAATATATATTGTGCAAGTGAATGCACTAGATATATATATAATATATATTGTGCAAGTATTTCGCACTACATATATAGATAATATATTGTGCTATGAAATAGCACTAGATATATATATATAGATAATATATTCGGAACCCTAATAGTTTTTAGTGATTTTATTTTTCTATTGCTTGAAAAATAAAAAGCTATCTCTTAGACTAGTGTGATAATTCGGCCAAGAGAGAAAAAGAGAAGAGATCGTTTTACTTCGATAGTGCAGTAGTAGCTTATACATCAATAGGCTTTGTGCACAACTTCGAATAAGGTTCACGCGAGTTTCGATCATTAGATTGAGAATTCAAAAGTGACCAGAACGTTCTTTGTTATCTTTTGGAGGTTTTGTGACTAACGAAAAAGGAAAGTTTTGTTTGTCCATTCTCAGGTACGCAATTCAAAGAAAAGGGAGACCACGCTCCTAGGTGATTCACGTTCGTGCTAGGATTGAAGATCTTACGGATTACCATCGACGTAAGTCAATCGGATCACGCGACAAAAGGTATTCTACTTTTTGTTACTTTATATGTATGTTTAATTAATTTAAAGGGTTAAGGTTCATAAAAAGGAAAAATTTTAAAACATACTAAATCTATTTTTAGTCTCGCTTCCGCTGCGTGTACTGCGATTTTTCCTTACATAAACATTTTGTGTGTTTGTCTAGCACAAACTTATTTGAACATTCATACTTGTTCACTTAGTCATTAATTATCTTCTAAGAGTCCAAGTCTTGTGGCTACATGTGCTAGTTGCATAAGCATGTGTCGAGAGTCACTATAAAAGGTATGCGGGTAGATATGTTTTAGTTACGATCCTTGAGAAACGTGACTAGGTTGTCACATTAGGATTTAATTAAACTATTATCTAGTGGATTTTTGTGACTAAGTGGCTAGTAAGGTTAGTTCCGTGGGTTTTTCCCAGTTTGAGTGTTTTCCACATAAAAATCAAGTGTCTTTTATTTTCCGCATTATTTTGCTTGATTTTTATTGTTATTTTAATCTTGACTAATCGAAATGTTGGTAACTAAATTGATTAAAACCCCATTCACCCTCTCTAGATTGTTTAGACACGTTTTAGGTAGTGTTATATATATATATATATACAGTCTTTCTATTATCAGTTCAAACTGACAATAAATATATCAGGACGAAGAATGTAGACCACAGATTATAGAGAAGTTTTGACAAGTGCATACACTTTGAGTCAAAGTATATAAATCTAGTGGTCCACATTTTTCGTCCTGATATATTTATTGTCAGTTCGAATTGATAATAGAAAATTTGTATATATATATATATATATATATATATATATATATATATATATATATATAGGGTTTGATTAAACAATCTTTCTATTATCAGTTCCTTGCATATGAGCCACTAGATTTAAATACTTTGACTGACAAGTGCATACAGCCAAGTCAAAGTATTTAAATCCAGTGGCCCACATGCAAGGAACTGATATAACTTTTGTCAGTTCGAACTGATAATAGAATTTCTCTTGATTAAATTAACTAAAATTGTTAACTTAAAATTTTGATTTCAATATCTCTACAATCCATGTGTTCTTAATCCAAGAGTTGTAAATGCATTCAAATTTTAACTATTAGATTGAGAGCACTCAGCACATGAGTAGTTGAGATATTAAAGTTAAAATTTTAAATCACAAATTTTAGTTGATTTGATATTTATTATTATTATTCTTTTGAAAATTTTTTATTAGTCTTACAAAAGCTACAAATTGTTATACAGAAAATTTTCATAAGACGACAATACTTGATCCTTTCTTATAAACAAGTTTTGTAACTTTGTATAAAAAAAAACAAAGTTACGGATATTGACACATATAAAACTTATTAGTACACAAATTTTTATAAGTACACCCATATATAAAATTTTAAAAATAAATATTACTATTAGCACCCATCCTAATGCCAATAGTACCCTCATTGAAATAAATATATTTATTATAATACACATTATTTATAAACACTTCTTAAATTATTATCACACCCAATTTTTAAAAAATCATATTATTTTTGGAATCAAATCGTATTTTAATGATGATCCAATTTACTTTTGGAAATATATTGAATGTAGGAGCCTTATAAAAGGGAATATGTTGAACCGTATATGGGGTCAAGAGATTTTCAATCTAGAATTTTTCTATTTATACAATTATCTTGAAAATAAAAATAAAAATAAAAATAAAAATAAATAAAAATAAAAACTTGTTGATATCTATAGCTATTGTTAATATATATATATATATATATATAGTCTTTCTATTATCAGTTCGAACTGACAATAAATATATCAGAACGAAGAATGTGGACCACAAATTCTGGAGAGGTTTTGACAAGTGCATACACTTTGAGTCAAAGTATGTAAATCTAGTGGTCCACATCCTTCGTCCTGATATATTTATTATCAGTTCGAACTGATAATAGAAAATCTGTATATATATATATATATATATATTGTTTATCGATAGAGTTCATAACCATACATAAAATAAAGACAAAAATAATATGATAATCATGTGATAATGAGAAAGTTTGAAACTTGAAATAAAATTATAGCTTAATTAGGATTATTATAAAAATTAGGGTTTATCATAAGTTTTTTTTTTTTTTTTTGAAAGGTAAGTTTTTTTTAATAGAGAAATATAGTTAACGATACAGGTATAATTAATGAGTGTATATAAGGTTTGGTTTATTTTTAATTAAAGTAATTCGTCCTTATTGATAAAATTTTATTGGGATATTTTTTTAAAATATGGGTGTACTATATCAACACCCATAAAAAATCAAAAAAATCAAAAAAATCAAAATCAAAATCAAAATATTGACTTTAAAAAAAAAATCCAAATATTGACGCCTGTCAAGCAATAATTCCCGCATGCCCCGAATTTTCGTTTTTGTTTTCCCTTTTCACATTCTTTTTTTCAACTAAAAATCTGAGAAAAACATATTTACATATCTTGCCATTTGATTGGAGGCGCTTCATTCTCCAACATTTTTTAAAATCCTCTGTTATTTTTTTTCTTTTTCTTTTTATCTCTCTGTAAAGAGAGATTGGAAGAAAAAAGTAATATAAATGGTGGGATCAGTGAACGTGTTGGCTTGGCTTGGCTTTTACAAATTCTTCTTCTCTGTTCTCTGTCCTTGACTTTGAATTCCCACCATTTTGTTTTTGCTGTTCTAGATTTTTCTTCCCCTTTTTTTCCTGCAAAATCATTTCACGGGTTGTTTTGAAGATTATTCTCGGGAAAGTTTCAGTTTTTGTCATTTCTCTCTTCTGGGTTTATGAATTTTTTATATGGTTAGGCATTAATTCAACACATCTGGGATGTTATGATGAGTTATACCAATTTTCAATGACACCATTAATGCTCTTAACATCTTCTTTATGAATCTTTTGTTTATGTTTTTTAGAAAACAAAAGTTTTCGCTTTTTGATCCAATCTCTGACTCACCCAGATAACCGAAGCTTCCAACCGATCCTGAATCTCTCTTGATTTCTTTTATTTTTATTTATCGAATCTCCAACAAAACCTTTCAAAAAAGAAACTTGCTGTGTATTTGATTAAATCCTTAGTTTCTCTGTAATGGGTTGCGCGAATTCTAAGCAGAAGCGGTGCCGGAACTGCCAGAGCCCGTACTCGCCGGTGCCGAGAAGCTATTCAATGCACGTTCACCACCCACCACAAGGCAAAAACGACAGCTACCATGTTGTGGCTCTCCAGTCAACCACTCTCGGCTCTCTCAAGCTCGACTTCAAGTCTCAGAACCAGAGTAATGGTGATTTTGCTGATCATGATCATGTCGATCAAGATCATGATCGTTGTTTTGATGGTGATAAGGAAGATAACAGCGTTAAGGAGGAGGATTTCAATATTGGGTTGATGGAGGCAAAAGTATGGTCTAATATGATTGAACAGAAGATCCCGAAAATCGTCCCGAAAACGCCCATCAGAACACCTCCCGGAGAGCCAGAGACTATCAACACATGGGAATTAATGGAGGGCCTTGAAGATGTTAGTCCACATAGATTATCACCTAAACACTTTCGAAGTTTTTCTTTTGGTGTTGTTAGGAATGTGAATAATACCAATCTGAATCCGAATCCTGTAATTGATAAGTCTTTTGTGTCAGAATTTGATCCGGAAGTTATTTCAAGTTTCAGGAAATCTTTTGAAGAGCTATCACCTGGACACCCTTTTCACCTCCGACCATTGGACAGTGACGACAAGAAGTCGAATGGTGTTGTTTTAGATCATAAATTGTGCAAGGAAAAGCTTGTAGTGTACTTCACTAGTCTAAGAGGAGTTAGGAAGACATATGAGGATTGTTGCAATGTGAGAGTGATCTTAAAAGGCCTATGTGTTCGAATCGACGAGAGAGATGTTTCGATGCATTCGGGGTTCAAGGACGAGCTCAAAGAGCTATTAGGAGATGGGTTCAACAAGGGTGGATTGCCGAAGGTGTTTGTTGGGAGTAACTACATTGGTGGAGCTGAAGAGATACGTCGATTGCATGAGGAAGGACAGCTTGAAAAACTTGTAGAAAACTGCGAAATTGTGGATGATAGCTGCGGAGGAGGAGGAGGCAATGCCGGAGCTTGCCAAGCTTGTGGGGACATGAGATTTGTGCCTTGTGAGACATGTTCAGGGAGTTGTAAAATATACTATCAAGAAGAAGAAGAAGAAGAAGAAGAAGAAGAATGGGAAGGTGAGGAAAGTGACTTTGGATTCCAAAGATGTCCAGATTGCAATGAAAATGGTCTCATTAGATGTCCCATTTGTTGCTATTAGTCTTTCACATACCACAACATTTTCAATTCTTGTTCTTGTGATTTTTGGTTTCTATAATCTTTTTCTGAGTTGTTTGTTGTACAGTGAGGAGTTTTAATTCTTATGGAAAAAAAAAAATTAAAAAAAATTCAAATTCAGAGAGGGAGAGGAATAATGTGTATCTTATTGGCTTGTAAACTATCATCATCATCATATATATTTCAATAGATGAAAAAAAAAAAAAAAAAAAGAAGATTAGAATACACTTAAAAGATGTTAAAGGTAGTGGAAATCATACATGTTTGTTTGTGCCATGATTGTATAGTATTGAGTTTGTGCCACATGAGAGGGACAAAGTAATAATCAGTATTAGAGATTTATTTTCTGATTCCCATTCAAAGAATTTGAAGTGCAACAATCCACCAGACAGACACTAGTACCAAGTCTCCCAATTGCAAATCTAATTATTTTATTTTGAAAAAAGTTGATAAAGGGGAGTTGTTTGATTCAATCATTTTGGTGCCGGTGGTGAGAGACACCGACTAATATTAATCTCAGATTAGAATTTTATAATTCCTCGACCTGTTCTACTTTAATAATAATATTAATTATTAAAATCCTCCAAATAAATGAATAATTGAACAAGCAAGCAAGTTAGGTGTAAAATTTAAAAGGGTCAGCCATGGCTGGTGGCTTTAAAAAAAATAAAAAAAAGGACAGGGTCAATCCAGTTTCTTTGGACTAAAAACAAGTCTACAAAGAAATGCAAAACAATTGTTAGTGGTAGCCCTCTCTGTTTTTTTCCAACCACAAAGACCATTTCCTTTGAAAGCTTCAAACACTGCATTCATTTATTTATTACATAGTATATACATTTTGGTCATCTTTAAGAGACGGCAAATTACATTAATTTTCTTCTTTGCTTTACTTTAATTCCAAGAAACTGCCGCACCATCCTACCTGCAAATTAGGGTTGTTAGTTTTGACATGTTTAATTATAGTGGTGGTATTTTGACACCACTGATTAAACAAGCCATGTTCGAGTTGACACTAACACTACACGATAACACAAATTGTCATCCTTAGTTTTAACCTAATAAACAAATAAATGGCTCCAATTTTATATGATTATTAAATCATAGCATAGCATAGGAAGCTAAGATATTGAAAAGTGATTATAAACTATATAGCTTTACAGTTCAGCATAATTTCAGGCACCGAATTAGATAAGATTCTAAATAGGAATTTGATAATAATCGAGCCATGACAATTAATACAAGGACACTTGAATAAATGCAACAAATATGTGCCAAAACAAAGAAATTTTTAGACACATTTTCAACTTCAAATTTCTTTCAATTATATAAAGAGGGCCAGATCCCAGAAAATCACATGTAGGAAGAAGACACTTAACCATCTAATCAAGTCATGTTTTTGGCTGGTCAGTGGTCACAAGTAGAGGAGATTTAGGAAGCAAAAAAAAATGTAGTCAGCAAAGCCCTTCATGTCGAGTACATGTTGCCATAAATGCTTTGCAAAACAGTTCCATTATTTTGAGGGCAACAGCTATATAGATATATAGATATATATTGAATCAACCACCACATATTAAGTAGGATATAGATACAAATACTTAAATATGGTTCTGCTTGTCTTTTTTGTAAAGCAAAATAACAAAAAAAAAAAAAAAAAAACAAATAATAATAATAATAACAAAGTGAGGCTCATGCTTTGAAAGATATAGCAGACCACATTTTTAGGATTTTGCATATGTAGTCATATAGATGTGACGAAGTATGTGGGTCATTTCCTATCCGTTTAAGTCTTTAGGCTCGATGTTTACTAACATGATACTAAAGCCATTTGTACATTTGTTGTGTATATGAATATGTCTTGCACGCGGAAAGGTGTATTAGAGTGTTTAAAGAATATTGTTGGGTCATTTCTTATTACCTTAAGCTTTTACAGGTGAATATCAATGGACATATGTAATTTTCTTAAGGGCACTGTTGGATTGTAAAGACAATTAGAAAAGGTTGGATGGGGCAGTGGTGCTGTTGGCAGATGAGAAAATGCAATCAAGAAAATTAGGAATTAGTTGCCAAGCAGTAAAGTTATTGAGCTGACTCTCTTTAATGTGAAAGTAACACCATCCACCTAGGTAGCACGGATACGGATATGGGATACGGATACGGCACGATACGGGGATACGGTAAATCTTTAAAAACTAGGATACGGATACGGCAGATACGTCAATTAAAATAATATATATTTATATTTAAAAAAAATATTTAAAAACATATTTGATAATTCATTCAAAATCAAAACATATTCATAATCTAAATAAAACATGTCTCATAACTACATAACATAACTAGATTTTCTATTATCAGTTTGTCCTGACAATAAATATATTAGAACGAATAATGTGGACCACTAGATTTACATATTTTGACTCAAAGTGTATGCACTTGCCAAAACTTTTTCATAATCTGTGATCCACATTCTTCATCATGATATATTTATTGTCAGAATGAACTGACAATAGAAAGATTGATAACATAACTACATAAGTCATAACAATGTAACATATTACAGGATCCAAATAAAACATGTTACATAAGTCGAACATATTACAAAATCCAAATAAACCATACGTCACATAAACCATAACATATTATAAAATCTAAATAATACATTAAAAAAAACTCATAAAACATATTTTAAATTCCTAATTAACTTCATTGTCATCATTCATATTGTTAGATGATCTAAATAATTAGGCATCTAACTCTGGTTCATCAAAAGAAATGTTTACAATCTCAAGTATCCCGGTATTCTCCATGTCAATGGAATCAAAAACAAAATTTCCTTACAATTTCATTTTGACCCCTAATATTTTAAAATTATAATTTGATCCCGTTTTATACTAAAATAATTATAATATTGCCCCAAACGTATCCTCAAAGTATCTCCTAAGTATCCGCCAAGTATCCGCCAGTCAAACTTGTGAAAAAGTCAACGGATACGCCATTTGGCGTATCGGATACATATCCTGGAGTATCCGAGGAGTATCCGAACTGGATACGAGTTCGATACGAGTTACCTCCACCAAATGGAGTATCCGTGCTTCCTTGCCATCCACTCATTACAGGGCCTATGCTGTATATGTAAATGTAAACACAAGAAAACTGTTCACAAACAAGTATTGGAAAGTTAACTAATGTTGAAATTTTCAGTTGCTATCAGAAAAATTCTAACTTTGCCTCTGCAGGACCAGCTTGAAAGACTCAGTTTTCATTTAGATCCTCAGGAATTTATTAATTACGGTCTGCGTTCACATATGACATTCCAGTGTAGATAGCTTACAAAACTGGAAATCCATGAATGAGTCAGACACAACAGCGTATTTGCCGGAGTGAAAAGACCTGAAAATGGACACGAGTCAAGTCATCGGTAACACAAGCTATCTATGGAGATCATAGACAATTCATCAATCAAAGCAAATCCTTAGCGTTGTTAAGGGGTTTCTCCCACGCCAGTTGAAGTCAAGACAAGTCTATGGTGTAAATAAACAAGGCTAGCCTTTAACCCCACGACCACAATCACAAGGGGACCTTTTAAGGACAAAATCATAATGTCCACCGGACTAAAGTAAACAATACCTCGTGGGTGGCGGCCTTGTGCATACACGGGTGAAATTTTGACAACAACAAACCAATATTTACCTTCTTTATGATTTACAATCTAGTGGTCGTTCCTTTGGTGAATACTTCAAAAGCACTTCGATTCTAGGCCACCAAACAAGCCTTTAAACTAAGCTGGTAAACAACAGAGGAAAATTTATTTGACTATTTATTGTCATTCACTAAATTGATTGGGCAAAAGAACTACAATTTTTTTTTTTTTTTTATATCAACATGAAATAGTTATTTATTTACTAGCATGATGAGTACCCAAATCAGCAGCAGCTTTAGCCGCGTGTTCTAAAACTCCGGAAACCCAAAGAGCTCCCTTGGCAAAGTAGCTGCTATTGACAAAGGCATTACCAGCTGCTACAGCTGTTCTCCCTGTAAAATTCGCCGCAGTTACAGCAGCATTTCCAGTAACTGATGCAGTCGATTTAGTGATCTCTGAAACGTGATACTTCTCATCCACAGATTTTACAGCTTTCACACTGGCATTAATCTTATCAGTGAGCCCGATTTTGTTGCTAAGCTCAGCAACCTTGGCTGCTGCAAGGGCTGAAATTCCGTAGGACTCATCAAGAGTTTTGGCCTTGATTAAAGCATCTTTGCTTAAAACATATCCCTTGGTTAGCATTGTCTTGACAACCTCCTGAGCAACTGTTACTGCTTCTCCAGGAGTCGTAGCAAACTTGTCCGTATGAGTGGTCTGCTAAATTAATAAACATATTCGATTAGATTGTATCATCAAATTTGACACTTAAGAATATAATTGCAACATAATTGTTGCTGCACTGCTTAAGCAGGATATTGTGTTCATAATCAGATTCTCCAAGTGATGGATATAATTAATAGAGGAACCTGATTTGAATAAGAAATCTGAGCATTGAATAATAAAATGCCCTCAGATTACTAGGCCAATCTGATCGCAACAAAATCAGCCCAAGAGAATAAGCCAAAATTATCCAAGTCATTTTCCAAGTTCTAAAGCTCTAAAAAAAATCAGAATTCATGGATAATTTCGTATTTATTCGTATTGCAAAATCTTTTGAATACAACAATAGTTCTACAATTAATTCTTTAGAATATATTGCACAACTGCGATGACGTAAATGCATTTGTTGAAGAAGCTTATTGGGTAATGAAATTGAAACATACCGTTGAACCAGTTTTTTCATCGAAGTTCCATGGACTGTTCCAAGGGTAAGATTCATCAGGGTATGACCCCCAATGTAATATGCATACTGGTTGATCTACAATTGTAGCTCCCTTGAACACAAGTTATAGGAAAGAATAAGCAAATAAAATGCCATAGGAAACATCAAATAGGCAGGCAGTGCATATAAGAGTTGACATTAGTTCACTCACAACACTTGAATCATTCCACTCAATGTTCAACACCATTAAAAAAAAAAAAAAATACATATTACAATGCTAAGATTATGTGTTTTTATTTATGCTCTCTCTTGCTTTTTTATCACCATATCTTTTATGAACCTGTACTACACTTATATATATATATTTTTTGAAACTGCGATTTACTACACTTATATATATTACAACATACTTACTCAAACTCTCTACAAGATAATGAATTCTTTGAAATCAAGGAACTCATCATTGTCTTTGTAGTTTTAAACTTTGTATCTACTTGTCATCATAAATGAAACTTAAACTTTTGTCTTTTTATGCTACATACTTCTTGTGCTTCAACCAAACAAGCTTCTTTGAAAATCAGTTTTGAACTCTCAGAGTCTTTAAAATTTGAAAGGTATCTAAACTGCTTCTGCTAACTGTTTATGTGTTCTGATATCTTATTAACAGAGACAAGTCATTAAACTGAGATGCATTAACAGTTGATAAAAATATTGATGCTGTATGAAGTCTTCCTATGGTTACACTGAAGTCAGTAATCAGATAAATTTATAGATGCAATTGCAGACTCACTTGGCATCGTATTTGAGTACAGTTAAAAGAGACTAATATTGAGAAGTTTGGTAATATCACAGTTAAAGCACTTGACGTATGAGTCATTTTTGCTAATACAGAACAAAAATGTTATCGTAAATGTGGAGAGTTGAAGATCAAAACCATAGAGGTACCCAAGAAAATGGCGCAAATCTGTTTCCATTGCTACTATAAAGATATCATCAATGTGTGGATTGCAACTTACATCGAGTAAAACAGCGGTTTCCAGAGCATAAGCGTCTTTAAATGTCACATACGCAGTACTACCACAATCACCAGATCTGTTATTTAGCAAAAGAATCAACTCTATTAATCAGACACGTAAATGCGTAATTAGTATCCCCACCGCCAACTCCATCCCCCAAAACACACACACACACACACACGATCCAATTTGGTAGCTTAATAAACAGGAAAGCCAACTGATTGAAGAATTATGCGATTCACCTAAAGAAAGGGAAAGATGAATTACTTGGCTGTAAAGGGAGAACTATCAAATTTCAAGGATTCACACGATATGATTCATTCATGGACTCAGAATGGACAGTAAATAATCACATGATTATGACCAAACTATGCACTATTATGGAGATGAATTTTAAGAAGTTAATTCATATTCAGTAACCACAAACATAAAACAGAAAATTCTACCTGATGATTTCGACATGCTCAAGTTCGCCGCAGTAGGAAAAGAATTCACAAACATCCTTCTCCGTTGCACTAGGAGAAATGCCTATAACTTCAGCAACAAAACCACAAGGACACATCGTGCTGAAATTTCTCAAAGACATATACAGACTAATAGTACCTAATTGTAGACATATAAAACAGATGTTCAGCAAACTACAGCTAAATCATTTCATTGCTAATTTCAACACTTCAAACTGATGAAGTTACAGAAATCGACTGAAAGAGACAATAGAAATGTCAGGAAGAGATAATAAGCATTATCACATTGGTGCAGCCTTGATCCCTCAGAGTCCAAAATCTCTAGTGGTCCCGACCTAACATCAACCCTTATCGGCACACAATGAACGACAAAATTGCTGGATATCTCTAACATTTAGCAAACAAATCTGATGTTTTTTTGTCTAGATGAGCCTAAATTCAGAGCTCTCACATGCCACCTATGTTGTCAGTTTTGGTATTAGAGCTGCAAAATTATTTAAATTTGTTCTAATTAAGCAAGTTTTTGTGTGATCCAAGGCATTAAATGGACATAATAGCATAACTAATTTCATATAGCAGCATAGAAATCCTTCAAAGTAAAATCTTAACTTGTACTTTAAGCAAAAAAGCAGATTAAATTTAACTAAATTGCAGCAATTCTTCGCCCAGTTAACATTAATAATCTTGAAATAATATTCAATTCTTAATCAATTAAAATCACTTCACAGAAAAGGGTACCCAAAACATGAATTTTTTTCTCAATAAAAATAAAATAAAATAAAATATAAAATACCAAGTGATAATTTTAGCGTACCTGTTCTTCATCAGAGAGAGACAAGATTCTGGTACCAACCATACCCTTTTATGTTTCAAGAGTTTATAAGTGGAGATACCGAACTGAAAACCCCCACGCGCCATTGAAGTGCATGGCGTGGACGAGTTAATTATGAAAGGGATAATTGCACTAAGGTACCCTGACATTTCACTATATGTCAAGTATATTCAAGTATTGCGAAATTGAACAAAAAAAATACCTTGGACCAAGTTGACCACCGTTATTTTAATGGTGGTCTTAATACACAAAGGGTAAAAGTGCCTTTTAATTTAAAATATAATTAATTAAATGGAATTTAATAATAAATATAAAAACAAAAATATAGGTTGCAGATCTTGGGGGATCGATCTCCTCCGTTTTCCGCCAAAATGGATGAAATGTTTTCCATTTTTAACTACAAACTCAGAAGAAAAACACCACTAGAGACTAGAAATTTTGATCACTTTTTCATGAACTTTGAATTGGGAAAAGCCAAAAATTATAGTAACAAAACAAATTTCTATCCAAAATCTTCAGTGATATATATCCCATTCCTTTAACCTTGTAAATTAATTCCACTCTCTCTAAAACGAATCTGACCTTGAAATTCTCTACACTACCAAATCCACAATACCAAACCATTACTAACAATTTGTGATATCTGAATTTTTTTTCCTTTTAATTTTTGTTGTGAAAATTGTCGAAAATTGTCAAGACACAAAGTAAATAGGCAAAATAAAAGCAAAGTAGAATAAGATAAATTTACGTGGTTCAGCGTAAAGCCTACGTCCACTAGTGGAGATGAAAGAAATTTTACTATAATCAATGTAGATTACAAAAGGGTGTCTTAAAATCACTTACAAAACTCAAAACTCTATTACACCCAAAGAACTCTCTGACGGCCCAAAAGAGACTTCTTTTTAAAACATCCTATTGAAATTCCATTAACCACTTATAGTGTAAAATATATCTAGAGGGGGGTGAATAGGTATAGGCCCAAATTCTATTACTTCTTTTTAATACAACAAAGTTGTACACACTTAGAGAGCTTAACAAATAAATTGCTTAAACAAGTTGATATGAGTTTGATTAAACGAGTGTTATAAGCAATACAAGTTAAAGCAAGTAAAGAAGCTTAAAGTACGAAAATCAACACAAGAGATTTTTACATGGTAAACCTCCAAAGAGGAAACATCCACGAGTTGAATCCACAACCACCGGCAACACACAATTCACTAGTTGGATAAAAGTACACTTTCAAGGTGATCAAATCACATGAAACAAACTCTCTTGAATATCCTTGCTATCCTACCCTTTAGACCTTTTAATAATGAAAAGCTTGCCTTCACTTTCTAACCGAGACAAATCGCATGCCTTTAGAAAGTCTTCTTGCTTGGCTAACCGAAGCCTCACGCTTCTACCCAAGCTTCCTTGCTTGTCTAACCGGAGCCTCACACTCCTAGACAAGTCTTCCTTGCTTATCTAACCGGAGCCTCACACTCCTAGATAAGTCTTCCTTGCTCAACTAACCGAGACATATCTCATGTCTCTAGCCAAGACTTCCTGGCTCAATATTAAAGAATCACATTCCAACAAGAGAATTCCACCTTATGCAAGGCAAAATGATCTAAGTGATGCAAATGATGCAAACACAAGCAACACAGAATATATGATCAATGTATTCTATGGAAACTAGAATTAATCATGTGAGATTTCAAATCAAAGTATTCTAGTTTTAGAACATGCAACTTGAAAACCTAGAAATCAACATTCAAGAACAAATCACAAAGTATTCTAGATTCAAGTTCATATTCAACAAAATTAGCTAAGATCATATTCAATCAAACTCGAGAGCTAATTTCGAAATCAAACAAGTCTTAAAATGGAATCAAAAGCATTCTAAATATTTTTCATCAATCAAATAATAAGATCCATCAAGTTGATCATAAGAAAAATGTAGAGAAGATGATTCACATACAAAAAGACAATCCACGGATAAGATCAGATTTCTGCGAATAATCTGGACATATTTTCACATTGAAAATGCTTGGGACTTGTTTCTCTCTTCAAGACCAACAATTTTGGCTTTTGAATCACTCAATTCAGAGTTGATTTGAGAGAGATATGACCAAAACAAAAATGCAAAAGTTGTGAAGAAATTCTGCACGAAAATGAATTAAATAGGGAGGGAAATCAAGTGGAGAAGAAGAAGGGCAAAATGGGAAAGAAGCCACCACCCAACCCATGCTTCCTGTGGAGGCGCGTGGCCACCACGGGGTCAGGGAGGTGTCCCTCTCGTGGTGGCCACGTGCCTCCACGGGAAGGAAAAGTGGTTGACCTTTTTGCCACCTCTCTTCACCTTCACTCCCTTCGTACACCTCACGAATTCTTCGACCGTTCTCCGGCCTCCGAACTCTGAATTCGAATCCGTTTCCGGATTACAAACCATAACTCACTATACACAAGGACGACTATGAAACTTTGACCAAAGGATATGAATTCGACTCGATACACGAAGACGAAGACAATGCATTGTAAGAGAACGTAAAGTATCGTAACTTCCTACTTTGAACATAAAAACTAATGAATGAGAAACCGAAATGACTAGAACTCAATAAGGAATCATATGGGAACATATTCAAGTCCTAAATAAAATACAAACAAATAAATACAAGATCACACAAGTATGCAATTTCCTAGAGATAGTCCTATTACATGCAATTTTACAATGTTTGTCAAATTAAGTCTAATGCATGAGCATACTGTACTTCAACAAGTGTGTGAATGTGTTATACAAATTTAGCATAACGATGCAGGGACACAAATGTATGCAATGTGTATGTATGTGCTTATGCCTTGCAAGAGGAAGAAGAATCTCGATACCTTAGAATCTAAGTAAGCGCTTTTCCTCTTAAAGACGAACTTTGCATGAGAAGTTGCTTTCCTTCTTTGAAGCTCCTTTCTAACATGAATCACCTAAGCAACTAGTCATTACAAATAAAAAGAGTTTTGCAATGGAATCAAGCTAATACAAATCTAAAACCTTACACCTATAACCACATATTTATAATATGGGTAGAGACAAAATAAGAATCTATATCAAAAAAGGTTACTGACTAATTTAAGCCACATATTAACAAACTCCACCTTGGCTTAAATTCGTACCAAGGTCTACCGAGTATAATTTCAGTATGTCATCTCCTCTAACAAACCCCTTAGGGTAACTCACAAATTGCAAACATAAATCAATTCCAAGCAGTTCTTGAACTTGAGCACAAGAATAGGCTTGGTTAACATATCAACTGGATTTTCTACTGTAGCAATTTTCGTGACTATAATTGTTTTTTGAGATACAATCTCCCGAATAAAATGATATCTAACATCAATATATTTGGTCATCTCATGATACATAAGATTTTTCATCAAATGTATCGCACTCTGGCTATCACAAAATACAACTGTAGAATCTTGTTGTAAACCTAGATTACAAACCAAACCTCTAAGACAAATAGCTTCCTTCATTGTTCAACCATTGCCATATACTCTGCTTCTATAGTAGACAAAGCAACTGTAGACTGTAAAATAGCCTTCCAACTAATAGCCCAACCCGAAAGTGTGAGGACATAATCTATTAGAGATCCTGTTATCTAAATCACCAATGTTGACGACGAAATTTGGATTACTACGTGGCCAACAATTATATCAAAGCGAATAATAAATAATTTAAGAAAACAATGCATGCAAGAGATGGGTTTTACGTGGAAAAACCCTTGAATGGGAAAAAACCACGGCGCCCCAAAGGGCAGAAGATAATACTATGATTTTACGGTTTGATTACACACTCAAGTCTCTCGAATAACTGCTTTCTCTCTCTCTTTCTTTCTTTCTTCCAACCCCTCCTCGTGGGATAGGTGGTTCTATTTATACATGATAATTAGGGTTTCCCCTTGACTTTAGCTGTGTTGGTAATAAGATTTCCTCTTTGATTTGTATTAGGAATCCCACGTTGCAACAGATTAGGATATGTTTCCTATCTTTTCCCTCTATGATTCCTCGTTGTCAGGGGTCTTCTGGGAGCTAGGGTTTATTTCTATGTTTCTGTCGAGCCGGTTTGTACTCAGTAAGCTGATGTGGCGAGTACCTCCACCTTCTGGGTATCACCCTTCAGTGAACGTTTTATTCCTGGCGAGTACATACCCTGATATGGCGACCACATCTTTGACTTATTGACTTGGGACTTGTTGTCACGCTGTCTGGTCCACTTTTCTTCTTTGACTTAGTCAACGAGTGATGTGGCAACGTCTTCCCCAGCATTTGTTGATTCCTTTGATGACGTGTCTGCTTGACGAAATTATACGTACAACAATATCCCCATAAATACTTCAAGCTGAGCGAATATTTTGGTCTTCCAATTCGTTTTGTCTCTGCGAGCAGTATTTATATCCATACTTGGGCTTTCCAGTATGCTTTGTAAATAATTTCCCTCCTTTTTATTTTCACCACGTGTTGATTTTTGCTAGTTGACTCTTCTAGTGCAAGCCTTTATTTCTGGCCACACAATTTCTGACGTTCCCACTTACTTGACGCGGTGAAAATACGTTTTGACTGCTTGGTGATCCCCGAGGCACCACATGTCTGTTACATGGTGGATGATGTTGCGGCTGTTCACCGTGACCGTCATTCACTTTATCAGTATCCTTTTTTCTGGTTTTTTGAATTTTAAAACTCCCACTTTTTAATGCTTAGACGTTTCTTCTTCATCTCAATCTTTTCATATTTTCCCTAATTCCTTCGTTTTCTCAGAACAGAGCTCCTTCATTTTTCTTTCGTTCGTCTCATTTTTTCGCTTCCTTAAAGGTTTGCCGCAGCTTTCTTCCCCTATCTCTCATTGTCAGACGGCTTACTGAACTCGATTGTACTTGGCATCCCCAAACCTCCTGCGTATTCTCTGAATCTAGGGTTTTCTGGTGAGTTCCCATGGACCCTTCCTTGCGTTCTTTTCTTTTTAATCAAATGATGCAAGCTTTAGAACTTGGTGATAAGCGTACTGTGGATTGAATTGAATCTTTGATTCGTAACTTTCATCTAGATTCTCCAATTCCAATTTCTGTTTACGTTCTTGCTACTGAGGAAAATTCTATTCCTGATATTTCTTCTCCTTCGTCTTTTGATAGTGATTCTCGGGTGATGACGAGGTCTTCTAAATCTGGTGGTAGTAGACGACGGGCTTCTAGGGTTCCCCAAGTGTCTTTGCTGGATGCTTAGACAACTGTCGACTCAGATGTTGATGATCACCAGAGAGATAGATTGCACTTCTCGTTTGACCGTCCGCGTTCATTTGATTGTGAAGTCAATGTGGTTGGCGAGGAAGAACTTTGCAAATATAAAAGTCATTTTGACATCCCGGATGTAGTGAATTTGATGCTGCCCGGTGATCAAGCAGCGTGGAATCCTCCTAAAAATGTGGTAGCCATTTATGGCGCAATGCTCAGCTGTGGGGTAACCCTTCCCCTTCAACCTTTCATTGCCAGATTCCTTGCCGAGGCCCAGATTGCGCCAGCCCAACTTGCCCCCAATAGTTATAGGATTTTGATGTGTTTGTGTTTGATGTGTTTGTGTTTGATGTGGAGGCTCAAAGGTTACGGACCCCCTACCCCCCGTGAGATTCGTCACTTTTATACTTTGAGGCAAACGGGTAATAGTGGCACGTATTTTCTTCTTTCTTCAGCCATGGAGAACTGGATTCCTGAGGGTGTGGTAAACCCTAGGCAAGTGGAGGTTTCCAGTGACGAGAAGAAGAAGGGCTTCATTTGGGGTTTTCCTATCTCGAATAAGCAGTGGAATAACAGTTCTTCGTTGGTGGTGAATGGGGCAGGGATGTACCCGCCAGTGGTCGCCATAATCTTCCGGCGAGGAAAGTTCCCAGACACTTCACTTCTCTTGAAGCTTGGTCGAAAGGTACCCCTGTTCTACTAGATGCAGAGATATCTCATCTTGTTGTGGCCGCTATCCTCCCTTTGGATGAGAGGGGCCGATCATTCCTCTTGGATGAGGAGAAGATGATTACTAAGCAAATTTTCCGCGCTTGCCTGCCAGACTTCCTCGTCGTAAGTTTCACACACTTTACTTCAGTATTATTGTTTTGTTTCTTATGTTACTAACGTCTGGTTGCTTTTTGCAGTGTGCGATTTTGACACAATTTGCGATTTACAAGCCCGGGCAGTGAAGAACTCTGAGGCTGCTAGTAAAAGGCATGCTACTGGCTTGGCCAAGGAATGGGTCGCCAGTCCAGATGGTGGTGATCCTTTCGATGACGAAGATGTTGGTGCTGGTCACGGGGGAGGTGTCGAAACGGGTCAGGCCCCCGTTCATCAGGAAGTGGCTGCGAGTACCCCCAGTCGCAAGGGCAAGGAGAAAATGGGTGCTTCAAGGGTGCAAAATGGCATTACCGTTTTTGATGCGAATGTCCCCGAAACTCCCCCCGATCCTGTGAGTGATTTGAACCCTAGGACTGGCAGGGGAAAACGCCCCGCCGAGAGTACCCCCGATCATGCTATTCGACCTCCAAAGCGGGCGTTAAGAGTTATGCAGTATGTAATTTCTTCGGATGAGAAAGGTGCCGGTGATCCTATGTTCGCCGAGGCTGCCCCTGTTCAAAAAACTGCTAATGAGGTTTCTGTTGAAGGGGTGAACCCGGTGGCGCCTCCGCCTTCTGAGGGGGCTAATGACTTGAATGATCCTACTCCTGCCCCGCCCAGGGTGGCTTCTCCTTCGGCGGCCGCAGGTGAGCCGAATGTTTCTTCCACTGGTCAGCCTGGGCAGTCTGGTCTATCAGATTTAGCTGGTCAGCCAGAACGGTCGAAACCGACCGGGGTGTTTACCTCTACGTCTGGTTCGGGTGTTGCCCATAAAGCTCCTCCCGTGGGCTCGACTGAAGTTGATGAAGAATTCTATTATGTCTCCTTTTTGGACTTCTCAGCTGCGGAAATTTGCTCACACTTAATTAACAATGATGTCTATGTTGGTGAAGGTTGGTAGCATGTGAAGAGCAAGTCTTGGAATAGAAAAATGGAGTTTTTCTTCAACTGTCATTCTCTGGTAGGTTTCTTGCAGCACTTCTGTTACATCTCCATTTGTGCATACTTTCCGACTCGTACGTTTTCTTTTCAGATGATGTCTGAGTTGGCTGACAACTATAGGCACGGGAATTTACTTTCCAAGGAGAATAAACGTTTGCGAGAGCAGGCTTCCATCTTGGCAGCCGAGAAACTTTCTGCTGAAGAGTCCTACACTTAACAACTTGCTCAGCTGAGTGAATCAGCGGATGGGCATTTGTCTGCTCGGCTCGCCGCCGAGGAAAAACTTGTAGGGAAAAATACCGTAGTACACGCAGCGGAAGCGAGACTAAAAATAGATTTAGTAGTTTTAAAATTTTTCCTTTTTATGAACCTTAACCCTTTAATTAATTAAGCATACATATAATCAACAAAAGAAGAATACCTTTTGTCGCGTGATCCGATTGACTTACGTCGATGGTAATCTGCAAGATCTTCAATCCTAGCACGAACGTGAATCACCTAGGAGCGTGGTCTCCCTTTTTCTTTGAATTGCAAACCTGAGAATGGACAAACAAACTTTTCTTTTCCTTTTGTTAGTCACAAAACAATCAAAAGAAGACTAAGATTATTCCGGTCACTTTTGAGTTCTCAATCTAATGATCGAAACTCGCGTGAACCTAATTCGATGTTGTACACACAAGCTTATTGATGAACAAGCAATTAGTGTACCATCAAAATAATAATCTCTTCACTCTTTTATGTCTTAGTAGAATCAACACACACTAATCCGTCTTTGCTACCCGCGGGCCTTTAATAGTGACTCTAGTCCCTTGCTTGCAAACTACCTAAGAGGTAAATACAAGACTTGTCTCTAAAGTGAAGAGATAGCACAACCTAAGGTGAATATGTGAAATACTCAAGATGCTAAAAATGCAAGGTTAGACATTTTAAGCTTATCTAGGCAAGGATGAACATGTTAGACAATCCTAGATATCATATTACTAGATGACATGCATAAACCAACACTAAATAAGCAACCAAAATCCTATATGCATTATCTATCACAATACAACTCACAAACCACAATAAAACAATCTTGAAACTAAGTCAAGTCATAAAGATGCAATCTTGAATCAATTCAAGTGATAAAGAAGCTATCTTGTAAAGCAAGAACATATAGATATGAGAATGATGTTCTAGATACAAGTCATGTGAGCAAAACTAAAAACCCTAGATGAAATCAACCTAGAATTATGCTAGATGATAAATGAAAGATGCAATATGAAGGGTTTTGTGATTTGGAAGCTTAAAGATGAAGTCTTGATACCTTGGCTTGAAGATACTCAACCATGCTCTCAAAAGTGTAATTTTTTGCTCTAGAAACCGAGCCAAGACTATCAAGACATATATAAATGGGATCCAAGTGAAGTGACATCGTTTTTGAAAAAAACGCTTCAGATTCCCGTCAGCTGCGCTGGTTCAGCGCTGGACGACCAGCGCAACTCACCAGCGCAACTCACCAGCGCACGCCCTTTAACTGGCAAGGGCGCTCGACGAGTGGTGCGCCTCAAGGGCGCAAGACCAGCGGCAACATTCTGGACGAGATGCGCTGGTGGTGCTTGCGCTGGTGACGACCAGCGCACCAACAGCGACAACCTACTGGAGGAGTTGCGCTGGAGGAGAGCGCCGGTGCAGACCAGCGCACGACCAGCGGTAGTCCACTGGACTAGTTGCGCTGGTCAGCTTGCGCTGGTGACGACCAGCGCATGACCAGCGCACACACTCCCTTAAGCACACAAACAAAAGTGCAAGGGTCAAAAGAAATGCATCCTAAACCTAACTAGATATGCCATTATAATCACAAGATGTAAGAAGAGAGATTTAAATACCCAATGATGCACAAAAACTGCAAACACAACATACAAGTAAGAGTTATGCAAGTGTTGTGTGTGTGTGCAACTACATCTCTTCAAAGTAGAGTAAGTCAAGAAATCTACCTTCCTTGAAGCTCTTGATCATGCAATGAGGTTTTCTTCCATCCTAAGCTATCCTTACATATAGAACCCCATTGTGATTTTGCCAACGAAATACGCCAATAAAAAATGAGGCACTTACAGTTTTTATATCCAATTTGTGTTTTGATTCATTCTTGATTGTTATTGAATATATCTCTTATCTTGAAATGCATGTTTATGGATGATTGGAAATTGATATGTGTTCATGGATGGGATTAGGAGTAGATTAACTTAATTGTAGGAGTAGTTGTAATCAAATATCCCATTTGTGTATGTATGTCTTTGGAAGGTCAAAATTGCATGTCATGAATGAGTTTTAGTGACTTAGAGTTAGGATTGTGCCTTTTGGAGGGGCTCTCCGGGCATTGTTTTGGCTAATTAGCTAGGAAGAGTGGGTAAACCTATAAATTGCCATATTAGAAGGGTTTGGTTCAATGTTCTTGTTAACAATTGGACTTTAGCTATTTCTCACTCTAGGGGCTCTAGGTGAGTCATGGTTAGAGTTACAATTATTGGTCTTTGGCTATTTCTCACACTAGGGGCTCTAGGTGAGTTATGGTCGGAGATACAATCACTCTTTCCACATTTATTAGACTTTAACGTTGCCATTTTACATTATGAATCTATTATTGGGGCTCAATGTAGTTTTGTTTGTAGAATCGGTTCACATATGTTGGTTGCGGTTTCGTGTTTGAGAGGTTCTCGGCACACTTTTCAGCCGTTAGCTCTATGAATGGGTATAAATCGAATTGAGGCAAGAACGAACCCTTAACTAAAATTGGATGTACTTAATGTCTAACAACCAACTATTTGTGCACTTATGTATGGTGAACTTGTTGAACCTTGTGTGACTATTTTCTTGCATCTCTCTTATCCACCATTTTATTTATCGCTTTAAACACCATTCTCACCCTTCTATATTCTTTTTGTTTTTATTTATTTTTATTTTTATTCTTTACACACACACACACACGGCATTGTACATACATTTCACACACATCATTCTTACCTTTCCGCATTCTATTTACATGCTTACAATAAACTCTAGAACTTGATATGGTTGACGAATCACACCTCCCTACGGAACGATACCCTCGCTTGCCGCTTTACTAGTCTTTTGCTAGTTTAGAGCACATTGCGTAGGTGTAAGGATTCCCTTTTGTTGATTGGCTTATTTCGTGGTCAAACCACATGTTGGGGTTTGGTTGTAAGGGTAGTCTAGGTCATTAAGATTGAAGATCAAAGACCCTTTCCAAGACCTCAAGAGGACAAGCACCAAAGGTATATCTTGTGCTTACTTTGGCTTGAAGAGATATAGTTGCACACACACACAACATGCATAACTCTTATTCTTGAATGTTGTGTTTATATTTTGTGTGCATTGTGCTTTATTGTTTATTCAATGTCTCTTCTTACATAAGATTGTTTGCATCTTTTTATATGAAATGCCATGACATGATAGGCATTAGGATGCATTCAATACCCACACTTGCACTTCATGTATGTTAGCTTTTAGTGTGGTGTAATTCGTTTCCCTAAGGATGTTCGGAAAGGTCCACGCGTGCACGTTGATGTGCTTTGTTTTGCGCGATGATCGCCGGTGGAGATGCCTTTGGCTTCTCCTTGGTTTCACCATTTTTGGTGAATCGGCGGTTACGTTCGGCGGCCTGGCCGCCGTTCGAAACCGCCGAATGAGACCTGATTGAAATATATCTCTCGGGTCCAAAACGGCGGTTGGGATCGGCGGTTTCGAAACCGCCGAACGAAGTCACCGAAGTTCCCCTGTTCCACTCGGGAGCCATTCAGCGGTTCAATTCGGCGGCCTGGCCGCCGAATGAAACCGCCGATCGGTGCGTTTCAAGGGCAAAAATGTATTTTCACCTGCCCTGTTTTTGGTCTCTATAAATACATCCTTATCTCTGGTTCAGAATACAAGTCTTTGATCATAAGAACCCTAGAGAGATATTTAGAGAGACTTGAGAGAGAAAGCTTAATGATCATATCTTTATCTCTCTAAACCCATTCCCACATGCATAAATCTTCATCTAAGCATCATCTAGGATCATCTAGCATATGCTAATGCATGGGACTTCTTCAACACACATGGTATGATTTGTTGAACACTTTTATCTTACATAATTAGTGTTTCTACTTATCAATGTTATCTCATTTATTACTTGTATGTCATTAGATTAATTTCTACATACATGATTGAGATTATGTGTTGATTGGGTTATTTTTGATAGCTAGGATTTTACATGTTTATCTAACATCTAGCTAATTAATCTCATTATATGATTGAGATTATTTTTGTGATAGCTTTGTATCTAGGATTGGTTATCCTTTACTTAGCTAAAGTTATATGCCATGACATATAGCTACATGTGATATCTAGGATTGATTATATTGTCATCTTATAATCCTAGGTAAGCATTTAGAGTACCCTAGCTCTTATTGCATTAATTGAATATTCATACATATTCACATAGGATTGTGCATCTCTTTTGAGAGATTGAAGTCTTGGTCTATGGTTGCTATTACAGGCCCGCTGGGTAGTAGTGGTGGGTTACAGACCGGGATTAGGCTGTAAACATCATTACAAGTAGTGACTACGAGGATCAAGCAAATTGGACTAGAGCCGCTATAAAAGGCCCGCGTGGTAGATTAGAGGGTGCTCACGCCAAGAGTAGTGTATCAGGGGATATCACTAGGGATTGAACCAAGAGTGGCGATTGGTAGTGTCCATAGCCTGAGGTTATCTAGGGTGAGGGTCCGAGAATCACTTGAGGGTGTAACCGTCTTTTCATATAGTGGATTTCGAGGTTCGAGTGTGGCGCACTTACCAGCCCGTGGTTTTTCCCTGTTGAGGGTTTCCACGTAAACATCAAGTGTCATTTACTATTTCCGCATCTTATTACACTTGTATGTATTTTTGACTTGCTAGGGGTATTTTCGTAAAATTGACATGCATGCGAAAATTGGGTAATAATTAGATAAAATCTATTCACCCCCCCTCTAGCTTTATATCATACACACCTTGAGAACTTTCAGTAGGAAACCCCATTTTTAAATGAAATAATCTTTTGATCCTTGCAATTTATTAACGATGAAAAAAGTGAGTATCAAAATGGCGCCGTTGCCGGGGAGGCGTATTCGTTGATTGTTTCTTGTTTTAGCTTAGGTTCTGTAAATGTTTAGATTTAATTGCTTTGCGGATTATGTTTAGATATGTTGAAAATAAACACTTGTTTTTTCTATTTTTCTTTATAGCATATGCGTTTAATGTTGTTTGAGTTGTGCTTGTGCAAGGAAATGATATTTTCAGGTCGAATGGACCACACAACTCAAGAGAACCGTAAGTTTGTGCTTATTGCACCGCAACAACTCCCAAGTGAAACGGCAACGCCACAATGGCCTAGTTGGTTGTAGCAATAAGAGGTATCCTCTGAATTTTGAGTTTAAATGGAGCACTTGTGGATTAGTTGTTGATTTAGGCGGAAATTGCCCATGAGCTTAATGTTAAAATGCTATGCTTGTAGTGTTTGTAACTTTTATTTTTGTTTAGATCTAAGAGTGGATTTGTATTGTGCTTAGATCTTAGGATTTGTTGTGTTTTATTGTTAGTTTTTTATTTTCATTCTTATCTCCGAATCTTGCTAAACATTGTCTATATTTTATGATTTGAGCAACATTGAGGACAATGTTGAGTTTAGGTTTGGGGGTGTGGACACCTTCGTTGTTTATTTATTTATTTATTTTTTGTTTTTTTTTGTTACGTTTAGAAAATTTTCAAATCTCTGCACAAAACGATAAATTTTGAAATTTTTTGGAAATGAGTCCATTTTTGTTGAGTTGCTTTTCTTTGCGTGCCGATAGAGACATCCATTGCATGCTTTTAGCTCCGTGCGTCGCTTAAATTTGCTTGTACAGTGCCAATCTTTTGATGTTGAGGTGGATGAGACTTATATGTTTGTTTAGCCTAGGAAAATAGTGGAGACTACCCGTGAGCTACATTGTGCCTAAATTGCGAAAATTTGAGGGTATATTATGTTTCTACTCTTTAAACACTCTTTGATTTTTTATTTTTTTTTTTGTTTTGTTAATTGTGATCTCATTGTACATCAGCTTTGCATTGATTGCCATAGAACATTCATGTGGACTGCTTGTTGAAACTTGTATTCCCTTGGTAGATGGACTTTTAGAAATGATTTTGAGTTTGAGTGTGTGCATAAACTACTAAAATAGCCTAAACACTCCCATACCCCTATATTCATTGCAAATTGAAGCCAAACACATATCCATTCCCTAGTTATTGATCATGTTGAGGTGTATAGCTTAGGAGAAGCTAGCTCTAAATTTTGTAAAAGCGTGTACTTGGGCGAATATATGTAAATTGTGCTAGGAAAAGGCTTGCAAAAAGAAAAAAAAAAGGGAAAAAAAAAAGAAAAGAAAAGAAAAAGAAAAAGAAAAAGAAAAAGAAATTGAATAAGTGTTGAAATATAAAACACTTAAGCCTTCTAGTTCTTCAATGGTAAAGTTACTCACTAATAAGGGTACAATTGTAGCACAAAGCCAAGACGCTTGTATTGTAAATATGTAATAGAGCTAATTTTGTTATAAAGTGTAATGTGTAAACACACCTTAGCATGGTTAATAACTTTATCCTTCCCGCTCCCACCATCTCTTCCATCCCAAACACTACCACAAATCACCTTGGCCCCAATAAAAGTGAGGGAAAGCCCATTTGATCTCTTAGGAAGTCTATCTTGGGAATGCGAGTCAATGCATGTCTTTCCACGTTCGTGGCATTTCAATTCCTTCCATGAGATCCATTTTCATAAAATGTGCGTCGTTGGAAAATACTCATATGTGATTATATTTGATTCCATATACCTAAACTCCAAATCACATATGTTTGCTAGAGAGTGTGCCTAAGTTCTGAGTGAAAATATGACTGAAATCCGGTGAGGATTAGAGTCGAGGCGAATTTTATCTTGGGCATACGAGCGTAATTGTTTTGTAAACCGAAAACATCCTAAGTATTGGCATACTTGCATTGTGTGATGCATTGTTATTAATTGGTATATTTGAGATTCTAGCATGCATGTGTAGTCTTTGCTTGGTATGTGCGGATTTGCATCTCAACTTTTATTGCAGAGTATACGTTTGTGGGTGTCGTAGCTGTAAACCCTCAGAAGACTATAACTCCTCCTCTAGGGATCGCCTAGTGGTTTAAAGGCTTGTGGCACATGCTAAGTGCCACCGTATTTCCTACGGAAGTGGACTAGCTTAATTTTTAGTTTATTTTATTTTATTTTATTTGTTTTATAAGTTTTTATTTGTTGTATATATTTTTGTTCTCTTTGTTTTGCTCGAGGACGAGCAAAAGATAGGTTTGGGGGTATTTGATCGCACTATTTTATACCTATTTGAGGTCCCCCATTTCCGATCGTTTGTCTCGTTTTCGAGCGTATTTTTGTATATAATGTTTTGTTTGAGCCTTGTGTAGGTACATATTCCTTATAATAAGGTTTTGAGCTTAAAGATTAGTTTGGGAGGCAAAATGGAGCAAAAAGAGCTGAAATTGTATATACGCGTGCAGAATGTACAACTTGCGGAGATCATATCTTCCTTCTTAGATCGAACCACATGGATATCTTTATATATTCGGAAAGCCCCAGAAGTCTAGTTTCCAGAACAGTTTACGGATTGTGATTCCGAGCTTTCTACAGGAAGTTATGCCCATTTCTGTAACGGTGCGCGATGTTGAAAATGCTGAAAGGCTGTCAGGTCTAAACGGCTACTTCAAACGGCGGCCAGGCCACCGGATGAAACCGCCGAATCACTCCAGAAAGTCGTTTTTTGGGTGAATTTCAGGGACAGTTTCGTCCTTTCATCCCCAATTCGTGCCCTAACCTCCCAACACCATATAAACACCTTATTCTCTTCTCAACCATTAGAACACACTCCCCATAAACTTCCTCTTCTTCTTCTTCTTCTTCTTCATTTTCTTCACCAAATAAGAGAGAGAGAAGCTTCCAAGAGCATCCATGGAGGTTTTTCCTTCATGGATGCTCCCCATCTCACCTTCTACACATCTTCCACCACATTTAGGAGTAGATTACATAGAGATAGGAGTGGGCTTTGGTCAATTTCGAGCTAGCAAAGGAAGGAGCTCTTGGAGGAGGTTTTCTTCAAGGGTTGTATCTATTTCTCACTCTCTATGTATTTCTTGTTTTCTTGAATGTGTAATCCCCACTTGGGAATATTTGTAAACCTATTTTGTGCTCAATATATATATGGTTGTTTTTATATCCAATTTGTGTTTTGATTCATTATTGATTGTTATTGAATATATCTCTTATCTTGAAATGCATGTTTATGGATGATTGGAAATTGATATGTGTTCATGGATGGGATTAGGAGTAGATTAACTTAATTGTAGGAGTAGTTGTAATCAAATATCCCATTTGTGTATGTATGTCTTTGGAAGGTCAAAATTGCATGTCATGAATGAGTTTGAGTGACTTAGAGTTAGGATTGTGCCTTTTAGAGGGGCTCTCCGGGCATAGTTTTGGCTAATTAGCTAGGAAGAGTGGGTAAACCTATAAATTGCCATATTAGAAGGGTTTGGTTCAATGTTCTTGTTAACAATTGGACTTTAACTATTTCTCACTCTAGGGGCTCTAGGTGAGTCATGGTTAGAGTTACAATTATTGGTCTTTGGCTATTTCTCACGCTAGGGGCTCTAGGTGAGTTATGGTCGGAGATACAATCACTCTTTCCACATTTATTAGACTTTAACGTTGTCATATTACATTACGAATCTATTATTGGGGCTCAATGTAGTTTTGTTTGTAGAATCGATTCACATATGTTGGTTGCGGTTTCGTGTTTGAGAGGTTCTCGGCACACTTTTCAGCCGTTAGCTCTATGAATGGGTATAAATCGGATTGAGGCAAGAACGAACCCTTAACTAAAATTGGATGTACTTAATGTCTAACAACCAACTATTTGTGCACTTATGTATGGTGAACTTGTTGAACCTTGTGTGACCATTTTCTTGCATCTCTCTTATCCACCATTTTATGTATCGCTTTAAACACCATTCTCACCCTTCCATATTCTTTTTGTTTTTATTTATTTTTATTTTTATTCTCTACACACACACACACACACGGCATTGTACATACATTTCACACACATCATTCTTACCTTTCCGCATTCTATTTACATGCTTACAATAAACTCTAGAACTTGATATGGTTGACGAATCACACCTCCCTGCGGAATGATACCCTCGCTTGCCGCTTTACTAGTTTTTTGCTAGTTTAGAGCACATTGCGTAGGAAACCCCATTTTTAAATGAAATAATCTTTTGATCCTTGCAATTTCTTAACGACGGAAAAAGTGAGTATCAGTAAGGAATAGCAAACATGATTTGTGGCTCCAGAGTCTATGATCCAAGAATCTGTAGAATCTGCCAGAAAACATGTTTCAAGATAATTAATATTACCTTGTTCCTTCTTGTTCTGGGACTTTGGGCAATTTCTTTTCCAATGTCTCTTTTCACCACAAAGGAAGCACTTCCCTTTGATCTTGGTTACTTTCTTGGTCTCCTTCTTGGTAGGCCCAAGTTGCTTTTTCTTCTGTTGTTTCTTAACCTTTTGACGGGTCTTAACAGTAGCAACTTTACCAACCATATGAATCTGAGATTCATAAGTAGGAGCAGGTGGTTTAGGAGCAGACAGAATAAACTTATGTTTTTCAGCTTGCAGCAACAACCCAATTTTCCTTTTCCTTGTGACATAATTATCTCCAGTTAAAGTATTATCTTTTAAGATGTTCATTAGGGATGGGGTCATGATTTCTGAATATAACAAAAATATATATGAGTAAATAATCATGATAAAGCACTTTCAAATATTTATCTTGATTTAAATAAATAACTCAATCATAAAAATTCAACGGTGATCTAACACCCATAAATGTTACGCCTCCTTTGGGAGTTCGCACCATTTACTAGTTAGACTAGGTCCCACCTAATTGTTAACATAACAACCAGCGTTTTCAATTTTAGCCTTGCAATTTTACTGACAAGAACTCTTGAGAGGATATCAATAAAATTACATTGAGTGTGTTACCAAGATATCGACCCTCAATTTTCTCTCACAAAAATCCCTCCTTGGGGAGTAGATCTCGTTTGAGTCCATTGTCTAGTCTATCCTTGTAAGGAAGTATGTTGCTAAATTCCATTCATGGACGCCCCTTGGGGGGATTACCAATAAATAATAAAGCTCAACTAACCTTGGAGGCCATAGGTGTTACAAAAACACCTTCTCCCACTCAATTATTTAAGGCGTGTGATTAAATCCCATAGAATGATTTACCAAGTTATCTAAATGCCAATTTAGATACCTAAATCATTCAATGCATGTTCATACCAAAAGAGATATATGAGTGGCACTCCTATTCTATATGTCATGTTATCATACAATAACAAATATTGTAATATTTATGCAAAAAAATAAATAGCAACAATTTTGGTCCATCCTAGAAAAGCAAGTAAATTACAATTTGTCAGGAATACAAGATCTTCAAGTGGCCATCAACCATATCGCTCATCCCTCGGCCTCCTCCCATGGGCATGCACAGCCCACAACCCCACAAAGGGGCTGCCATGCGCAGCCCATGAGACCAGCTAGGGCTGCCGTGCGCAGCCCACCATGTAATGGGCTGGCCATGCGCAGCCCAATCCACTCCTAGGGTGCGCACGGTGTTCGTTCTCGGTTCCGGTTGCTTCCTTTTTCTTCAAGTCTTCGAATCTTCGATGCTTGAACATATTGCAGCAGTAAATAAACTAATAAAATACTGCAGTATTAATTTTTTTTTTTTTTTTATTCACTGCAGTACTTTTACACAAAAAAAAAAAAAAAAAAAACTGCACTATAAAATAAATAAAATTAAAAAAATAAAACCTAGCAACTACCAAGAAGGAATTATGGCGATGATAGACCACCCTTCTTGTTACAATTCCGAAACAAAAAATTACATTGAAAATCTAGGACCAAAATCGAGCAACAACAATCCACATAATATATAAAACCATACATCCACATGTAATTATATATGCGAATACCTAGAGTGCCATCTCTTTCTAAACATGCATAATCACAATAAAAAGAAATAGATCAATGTATATATACGTTAATTAATTAAAAGGGTTCAACCAAGGCTCTGATACCAATAGGGAAAAATACCGTAGTACACGCAGCAGAAGCGAGACTAAAAATAGATTTAGTAGTTTTAAAATTTTTCCTTTTTATGAACCTTAACCCTTTAATTAATTAAGCATACATATAATCAACAAAAGAAGAATACCTTTTGTCGCGTGATCCGATTGACTTACGTCGATGGTAATCCGCAAGATCTTCAATCCTAGCACGAATGTGAATCACCTAGGAGCGTGGTCTCCCTTTTTCTTTGAATTGCAAACCTGAGAATGGACAAACAAACTTTTCTTTTCCTTTTGTTAGTCACAAAACAATCAAAAGAAGACTAAGATTATTCCGGTCACTTTTGAGTTCTCAATCTAATGATCGAAACTCGCGTGAACCTAATTCGATGTTGTACACACAAGCTTATTGATGAACAAGCAATTAGTGTACCATCAAAATAATAATCTCTTCACTCTTTTATGTCTTAGTAGAATCAACATACACTAATCACTAGAGTTGGATTCTATTTTTTTAAGCAAAAGAAAAACTCTCAAACCTTACAAGTAGGGTTAGCCGAATTCAACCTATATATAATATATATATATATTAAAATATATATAGTGCATAAATTCTGCACACCTATTTTAAAGTGAACTAATGATGCACGCCTATTTAAATATATATTGCTGCCCCCACATATATGTTTGCAAACCTAATATATCTTGCGGCACACACATTTATGTTTGCAAGAATAATATATCTTGCTCTTGCCATATATATTTCTATGTATATCACGGCAATTTCCTCTACCATGTAGGATTTTTGTCTTTTGATCTAAATCCTAACCCTAGGTAGATTTGCTTAGAATTCCAAACCCTAATCCAACTCTATAGTGTAGTATTAAATTATGACTAAATTAAAAGACTTCCTATTTGATTAAATAAATAAACCTTATTATTTATTTTCTTACCAAATAAGTCTTTTAGTATACTACTACCAATAGTATAACTCTAGGAAACATATTTCCTGATCAGAAAAAGATTTTGTTTCTTAATTAAATAATTAATTAATTCTCATTTAATCAAACAATAAAATAAAATAATATTTATGACTAAATACATAGCCTTGCCGCCCCACATGTAATAAATGGGCCAAATATTATTTCCTTATTTTATTTAATCCATTGGACTTTAAATAAAAAGTCCACATGTGAACCAGACTCATTCTTACTAAAAGAAACAAGCCCACATGCCTTTCATTAATATATTAATATATTGAGCAGCCCATTAAATAAATAATGTGCAAATTATATTCTTAATATATTAAATGCAATTCTAGATGGACCCATAAATTGGTCCGGTAGAATATATCAAGTGATCCATGCAAGTCCGTGTGGATTAGGGATCTTGGCGGGCTATCTAAATTTAAGCTTCAATATACATAACCTAATCACAATCAACAAATGATTCACTTAGGTCCGATCCATTAATTTTAACTCATTCCACTAAAGAGCTAAAATTTAACTCTTAAATAAAGATAGAATAAGAAGATGTTCCTCATTCATACCCTAGACAATCATGTTGGAGATAGTGTATCCTTGTGATTAATATCAGTAATCGCCAAGAGTTCATAGACCGCCTATAACTCTCCAAGTTACCATATTTACTCATATGACCACGTTTTGAACTTGGATATTTTGACTTGTCTAGAAGCCATGTTTTCAATAGTCACTATCGAAAACTCAACGTTGAGATTTAATATCCAATTACCTCAAAACATCCATATGATGATATTATACTCTCATTTAATAAATGGAGCCACGATGTCCATATCTATAAATGAAGTCCTCTATCGATTAACAAATGAATATCACCAAACTATCGAGGATAGACTATGCTATATAATCGTACTCATTGATAACTCAAATGATATCACTTGCAACCATAAGTCCATCATTTATCTCAGGATTAAGATAGACTCTTCGATTGTCCTGATAATGAAAAGACTATTATCTATTGACGGTTCTAGATAAAGCTTTTCATTGTGATCCAGTTCAATGCACCCAGTGCACTAGATTCTTTTACTCGAAGACACTCCGATGATTTTAGACTCATCATATCTCATTTGATCCCACTCAAACGCTAGCAAAAGAATTCTACAACTTTAACAAGATAAAGGTGCCTAACCTTTAACTTAAGTTGTGAACATTATTCAAGACTAACTAAAGAATTGTGTCTACCACATACATATCCAGATGTACGAACAATTCTTCTTTTCTCATAGTCTTTAGACCTTATGATTATTTACTTTGACAATTATAATATTAAACTATAAATACTATAAGATTTGTTAAACCAGAAATCACTTTATTAATATGAAAAAGATTGTTAATTACAATATTACACTCTTGCTATTGAGCATAATCCTAACAAAACTATCTGTGGCTGATGAAGAAATTCGCTCGCTGAAAGAGCAATTGTCTGCTAGTCAGGATTCACTCGCAGCGTACTTGGAAATTGAGTGGCCAGTCGAAGAAGCTAGAGAGAAAGCCGAGCGAGAAGCATAAGATTTGCACAACCAGCTATCCTTGAGGGACGCCATCTTCAGTGATTTGAAGGCTGTATTGGAGGTCGAAGTAGTCGACCGTTTTAAAAGATCCCCTGCCTATGATGCGTTTTTGTTGCGCGAATTTGAAAAAGGCATGAGGCAGTCGAAGAAATTCTTTGCAATGAAGGATCATTCGAATGAGAAGGCTCTAAGGCGCTTCGACAAATCCCTTCAATTGCACATGGACGATGCAGTGGGTTCAATTAAGGAGCAGATAAAGTGCTGGAAAGCCCACTGTCGCTATACGAGGACTGACCCTCATCCGATGCATTTAGAAGTTCCCACCAAGCATGCCTTTAACACTTATTATTCTGGTCGGAAAGGCAGCTTTTCTGGTTCCAGTGTCGAACCTGATTTGGGCCCTGTTACCGGCAGGGATTATGGACCTTTTATGCCGGACGAGGATGAAGTGGTAGTTTGGCCATCAGAAGATGAGGTTGAGGAGGATGGTGAAGATAGTGACGATGCCCCAGCTGATACTTAGTTTATATATATATATTATATATTTTGTTTATGTACTCACCTGTAGTTTATGAACTCACCTGTAAATGATGCAATATATATTTTAACCTGTTGCGCTTTTCTTTATGATTCGGCTTTCTTTTGGATTTATTCACATTTCTCCAACCTCCGCTAAGTATTTTCATCCGTTTGTTTTTTATTCAGCTACCATTGCTGAGTTTCTGGCTTTATTAGTTTTTTGTTCAGTTGCCTTTGCTGAGTTTCTGGCTTTATTAGTTTTTTGTTCAGCTGCCCTTGCTGAGTTTTGGCTCTCAGTGTTTGTCAGGATGTGTCCGACTATAGACCAAGTTTATTTTTGTTCAGCTGCCTTTGCTGAGTTTTTGGCTTTATCAGTGTTTGTCAGGACGTGTCCGACCATACACCAAGTTTATATTATTGGGACGTCTCCCACTTTTGTTTTTGACCTAAGCCATTTTGTTTATAGCTGGCTTTATCAACCCCCAGCTTTTTTTTATCGAGGTGTCTCATGTACACTTTTGATTTGACACTTCTTGAGTCTTTCTGGGGGCCTTGCTTTATCATTGATGGCGGTCATCGATCGGTTTTATAATAGGTTCGTGCTGTGGTGATATATTCGCATTTAGCCTGCTATAATTTTGGGGTCATCCTGCTCGCTTTTGTCGCTGCGATTATTGAACTCGTCTTTACACGACGGCGAGTAACTTTATAATGTACGACGGTGAGTAACTTTTGTAAGCTGGTTACTTTTAGTGGCAAGCCAAATCATGAGTTCATAGTAACAAGTTACTCTTTATTGAATATCTCCTGCAACTTTTTAATGAAATGAAAAAGGAAAGAAGGAATGCTAAAAAAGGAAAGATACCTAAAAAGAAAATATCAAAGTAAATTCTAAAAGAGGTGACGTAGTCAAGGGTAGTATATTTTCAGGTACTGCGCATTGCATGATCGAAGTAGTTCGCCAAAGCCCTCTCGAGTAATGCGATATGCTCCGTGACCAGCTATGCCCGTAATTTGATAAGGCCCTTCCCATTTATCTGCGAGCGATCCTGCAGCTTTGTCTCTGGTTCCCGGATTCAGCCTTTTCAGCACTAAGTCACCGAGTATGAATTTTCTTTCACACACATATGAGTTGTAGTACCTGGCTGCCCTTTGCTGGTAGGCAGCGTTTCTTATTTATGCGTGTTCTCTCATTTCTTCTAACTCATCTAGACCACATTTTAGCATATCAATGTTGAGTTCTGGTTGGAAGAGTTGTACCCTTGGTGAAGAGAAAGATGTTTCCATGGGGATGACAGCTTCAGCTCCAAAAGCCATGGAATATGGGGTCTCGCCTGTTGAGCTTCTTTCTGTGGTTCGATATGCCTATAGCACCTGTGGCAACTTCTCTGCCCAGCTACCCTTCTTCGCAGCCAGCTTGGCTTTCAGATTATGCTTTATAATTTTGTTCACTGCTTCAGTTTGACCATTTGTCTGTGGATGTGCTAGAGTTGCGTAGTAGTTGTTGATTCCATACTTGTCACACAGCTCCCTGAATTTCTTGTCGTCGAATTGGGTTCCATTGTCAGTGATGATGGTGTTTGGTATCCCAAATCTGTACAAGATATTTTTCTTCACAAAGCTTGTAGTGTTTTCTTCTGTTATGTGCACCAATGACTCGGCTTCTACCCATTTTGTAAAATAATCCACGGCCACAATGGCATGTTTTGCTCCTCCGGGTGCCGTTGGCATTGGACCGATCAAGTCAATTCCCCACATGGCGAATGGCCAAGGCGAGGTGATGCTCTGCAAGAGTTCAGGTGGTTGGCGAATATTGTTTGCAATTCTTTGACATGCCTCACACCTTGCTACTATCCTTTTTGCATCGGCGAACAATGTTGGCCAGTAAAAACCCTGTCTTAATGTTTTATGGGCTAGACTAACACCCCCAGCATGGTTCCCATAGTTTCCACTATGTATGCTTTTTAGGATCCCTTCTGCTTCTTCAGGTCTGACACATCTCTACAATGCCCTTAAGTATCCCCTCTTGTACAGTTCTCCATTGAGGACTGAATATCTTGTATGAAGGGAAAAATACGGTCAACGCAGCGGAAGCGAGACTAAAAATCGTTTAGTATGTTTTAAAATTTTTCCTTTTGATGAACCTTAACCCTTTAAATTAATTAAACATATATATATAAACTAATAAAAGTATAATACCTTTTGTAGCGTGATCCAATTGACTTGCGTCGATGGTAATCCGCAAGATCTTCAATCCTAGCACGAACGTGAATCACCTAGGAGCGTGGTCTCCCTTTTTTTTTGAATTGCGTACCTGAAAGATGGAAAATAAAATCTCCTTTTTATGATTTGTTAGTGTCTCGGCGTCCAAAAGAAAACCAAGATTATTCCGGTCACTTTTGAGTTCTCAATCTAGTGATCGAAACTCGCGTGAACCTTATTCGAAATTGTACACCAAAAGCCAATTGATGTTTAGGCTAATAGTATACTATCGAAATTAAAACAATACTTTTTTCTTTTGTGTCTTAGCCAAAAAAAAAAAAAAAAAAACCTTTTCTATGAGTATGAGAAGAAGAAGAAATTGATCAAGTGAATCAATCAAGCAAGAGGAGGGTGGCCGAATTCTATAGCATGCATTATATAAGGTGGCCGAAAATTTCTTCTCTACTCTTTAGGGTTGGCCGAATTCTCCTTATGATGGGAGACTAGGGTTGGCTAAATCCTCTACTCAAGAGGATTTGTGCTTTGCTCTAATTCCTATCAACTTTAGAATCCTAACCCTAATTCAACTTATAGATATTTTATCTTTTTATTTACTTAATAAAAAACTTCCTAATTTGATTAGATAAACAAATCTTTTATTTATCTAATTACCAAATTAAGTCTTTTACTTTTAGTATTCTAGGAAACATATTTCCTGATCAGAAAAAGATTTTGATTCTTAATTAAATAATTAATAAATTAATTAATTAATTCTCATTTAATCAAATAATAAAATAAAATAATATATTAGACTAATATCTAGTCTTGCCACCCACATCATGTATATATGGGCTCAATATTATTTTATTATTTTATTTAATCCATTAGACTTTAATTAAAAAGCTCACATGTGAACCAGACCCATTCTTACTAAAAGAAATAAGCCCACATGCCTTTCATTAATATATTAATATAATTGATCAGCCCATTAAATAAATAATGTGCAAATTATACTCTTAATATATTAAATACAATTATAGATGGACCCATAAATTGGTCCGGTAGAATATATCAAATGATCCATGCAAGTCCGTGTGGATTGGGGATCTTGGCGGGCTATCTAAATTTAAGCTTCAATAGACATAACCTAATCACAATCAACAAATGATTCACTTAGGTCCGATCCATTAATTTTAACTCATTCCACTAAAAAGCTAAAATTGAACTCTTAAATAAAGATAGAATAAGAAGATGTTCCTCATTCATACCCTAGACAATCATATTGGAGATAGTGTATCCTCGTGATTAATATCAGTAATCGCCAAGAGTTCATAGACCGCCTATAACTCTCCAAGTTACCATTTTTACTCATATGACCACGTTTTGAACTTGGATATTTTGACTTCTCCAAAAGCCATGTTTTCAATAGTCACTATCAAAAACTCAACATTGAGATTTAATATCCAATTACCTCAAAACATCCATATGATGATATTATACTCTCATTTAATAAATGGAGCCACGATGTCCATATCTATAAATAAAGTCCTCTATCGATTAACAAATGAATATCACCAAACTATCGAGGATAGACTATGCTATATAATCGTACTCATTGATAACTCAAATGATACCACTTGCAACCATAAGTCCATCATTTATCTCAGGATTAAGATAGACTCTCCGATTGTCCTGATAATGAAAAGACTATTATCTATTGACGGTTCTAGATAAAGCTTTTCATTGTGATCCAGTTCAATGCACCCAGTGCACTAGATTCTTTTACTCGAAGACCCTCCGATGATTTCAGACTCATCATAACTCATTTGATCCCACTCAAATGCTAGCAAAAGAATTCTACAACTTTAACAAGGTAAAGGTGCCCAACCTTTAACTTAAGTTGTGAACATTATTTAAGACTAACTAAAGAATCGTGTCTTCCTCATACATATCCAGATGTACGAACAATTCTTCTTTTCTCATAGTCTTTAGACCTTATGATTATTTACTTTTGACAATTATAATATTAAACTATAAATGCTATAAGATTTGTTAAACTAAAAATCACTTTATTAATATGAAAAAGATTGTCAATTACAATATTACACTCTTGCTATCGAGCATAATCCTAACATTGTAGCCTTGTACTTCAATTGTTTTGCCTCCAATGGATCACTTGGGAGTACATCATTGACGAGGTACTCTCTGATTGGTATTATCCAGCTGTCTATCTCGCCGAAGACTGCCTCAACTTCCATTTGTTTGATTATACTTTGCTGCAGTATGTGGATCATGGGAATAGTTCTGGGCCAGATGTTGATTGCGGCGGATGCCAATTTGGCCAAGGCGTCAGCCTGCTCATTTTCTTCTCTGGGTTTTGGGTAATCCTGTACTCTTTAAATCTTCCCAGCAGCTCCCTTGCTAATTTCAAGTAAGCGATCATGTTTTCGTCTCTCGCCTGGTATTCATCTAGTACTTGATTAACAATGACTTAGGAGTCGCTGAAAATTTCCACCTCATCAGCTCCTAGAACCGTGCAAACTCTTAGTCCTGCTATGAGTGCTTCATACTCGGCTTGGTTGTTAGTAGTTTTGAAGTCAAAACGCAAGGCACATTCGATTGAATCTTCTTCCGAGGTTGATACCACTACCCCTGCCCCGCTGCCATGCATGTTTGATGACCCGTCGACGCAGAGTAACCACCTGAATGTTTTCTTAGTTTGTTCCGCCATCATCCTTGCTAGTTCCATGTTTGGTTCAGTGAACTCTGCCATAAAATCCGCCACTGCTTGGCCCTTGATTGCTGTCCTTGGGAGATACTCTACATCGAACTCACTTAATTCGATCACCCACTTGGTTAGTCTACCGGATACGTCTGGCTTCTGTAAAATCAGTTTCAATGGGCAGTTGGTGTATACTCTGATTTTATGAGCCTGGAAATACGGCCTTAACTTCCTCGCCGCTGTTATTAGGGCGAGTGCCATCTTCTCGGCTGGTGAGTATCTTGTCTCGGCTGGTAACAGAGCTTTGCTAGTGTAGTATATCGGTTTCTGAACCCTCTCTTCCTGTCTCACCAGTACAGAACTTGTAGCTGCTTCAGAGACAGATAGATACATGTATAGTGTTTCTCCGGCTATTGGTTTTGACAGCAGTGGTGCTCGCCCGAGGTATTCTTTCAGGGCTTGAAAGGCCTTCTCACAATCTTCGTTCCACTCGACCCCTTTACCTTTCTTGAGAGCTTTAAAGAATGGTAGTCATCGGTCTGTTGATTTTGCTATGAACCTGTTGAATGATGCCAAGCATCCTGTGAGTCTTTGGACGTCCTTTAGGATCTTCGGGGAAACCATTTTAGCTAATGCTTGGATCTTGTCAGGGTTCACCTCTATTCCTCTTTAATGCACTTGATATCCGAGGAACCTTCCAGACGGTACGCCGAATACACATTTTACGGGGTTCAGCTTCATTCCGTATTTAGTTAGCACATCGAATGTCTCTCTCAGGTCATCTACATGCTTGTAAGCTGTGATGCTCTTCGTTAGCATGTCGTCAACATATACCTCCATATTCTTCCCTATTTGTCTAGCGAACATCTTATTGACTAGGCGCTGGTAAGTCGCTCCAGCGTTTTTCAGGCCGAATGGCATGACTGTATAGCAGTATAACCCTTGATCCGTGGTGAATGCTGTTTTCTCTTTGTCTGGCTTATGCATCTTGATTTGGTTATATCCTGAGTATGCATCCATGAAGCTCAACGTCTCATGTCCGACTGTTACGTCGACCAACTGGTCGATTCTTGGTAGTGGGAAGCTATCCTTAGGGCAAGCCTTGTTTAGATCGGTGAAGTCTACACACATCCTCCACTGATTGTTCTTCTTTTTTACAAAGACTACGTTCGCCACCCATTTTGGATATTTAACCTCTCTGATTGATTCAGCAGCGAGTAATTTAGAGACTTCCTCTTTTATTGCTGCGCTCCTCTCCGGGTTAAAGCTTCTCCTTTTTTGTACCACCGGTTTGCTTTTTTCGTCTACGGCTAGGTTGTGCGAGATCACGCTTCTACTAATTCCTGGCATGTCTTCATGGCTCAATGCGAAAATTTCCTTGTACTCTATCAACAAGTTCGATACATCTCTCTTGACTTGTTCGGCCAGCCTTGCACCAATCTTGACTATTTTTTTAGGTTCCGTCTCGTCTAGAACAATAGACTCAGTGGGCTCTTCTTTTTCTCTGCTCGCCTTATCCCTTGGATCCAATTCAAAAGTTTCTGGATTTTCTTCTTGCATTTCCTTATTTACCTCGAATATGCTTAAGGTTTCCACTCCTGTCTTGTCTTTGAAAATTGAGAGGTTAGCGTGGCTGGCCATCTCCTGTGACCCCTTTTAATTCCCCAACCCCGAACTCTGTAGGAAATTTTACTTTCAATGCGTGGGTTGAAGTGACTGCTCGGGCTTTATTGAGGAATGGTCGGCCGAGTAAAGCATTATACGGCCAGTTGTGAATGTCGACCATGATAAAATCCTGTAGGATCATTCACCGGCACGGTGCTATCCCAAACCTCACTGGTAGCTTCATGGTCCCCAACGATCTCACTTCTGTACCCCCGAAACCTTTCAATGGCACATAGAAGGGCTCCAGATCTTTCTTGTCCAGTCGCAGCTCATCGTATACTCTGGCACTCAAAATGTCGGCTGAACTCCCATTATCTATCATTACTTGGAGAACATCCTTGTCTGCTATCTGAACCCCTACTACAATTGCATCATTGGGCTTGGCATCAATCCCATCTGAGTCTTCTGTTGTAAATGTTATGGGGTCATGTCCTTCTCTTCCTTTCTTAGGGTTTCTCTACACAGAGTTTATCTCCATATTTCTGTTCTCGTACATTACTTCTCGGACTTCTGACATCCTCTCTCGGTTGCTTCTGCCAGTATGGGGCCCACCAAAAATGGTGTTTATTGTAGCGATGGGGCTGTTTCTTCTTAGGCTTTTCCTTTCTTGCCCACTTCCTTGGCGGTTATCTTGGCGACCGCCATGCTTGTCTCCTTTCAGAGTAAAATCTTTCAGGTGCCCCTCTCTGATTAAGCTCTCAATATGGTCACACAGCTGGAAGCATTTTGAAGTGTCATGCCCATGATCTTTGTGAAATCGGTAGTATTTGGTTGTGTCCTTCGGGCATTAGATGACTGTTGCCGAGGATACTTGGCGAGTCCCTTGTCCTTTACTACAGAAAGTATCTCCTCCTGATCACCTGTTAAAGGGGTGTAGTGGCTATACCTTCCCCGGAACCTACTGGTTCGGTTGTTTCCTCTGCTTTCCCTAGGTTGCCCCTTTTGGTTCTTTTCATCTTTCTGACGATCGCGCGACTGTGTTTTCTTGTCATCCTTGTGCTCTGATTTTGCGTTGGGCTTGTGGCCATGCCTACCCCCTTGTGCTACTTCTTCTTCCTCCGCTAGTGCATAGTCGCCAACTATTTCCGTCATCTCTTCATAAGTTTTTGGCCGATCTCTGCGTAGGTCAAAAGACAGTCGACCGCTTTGCAACCCATTGGTGAAGGCGGCGATGACAGCTACATCACTGGCATCTTCGATTTGAGCGACCTCCTTTCCGAATCTTGCTAGATATTTCTTGATCGACTCATTACGTTCTTGCTTCAGGTTTGATAGATGGGCAAGCGATTTTCTTCTCTGCACACTTCCCATGAACTGTCTTATGAATGCTTTGCTGAGGCTCGAAAAACTGTTAATGCTCCCGGGTGGGAGTCGCCCGAACCACCTGGAGGCGAGGTCGCTGAATATCTGAGGGAACGTTAGGCACAGCAGTCCATCGTTGGATAAATATTGGGCCATGACATTGCAGAATCTGCGGACATGCTCTTTTGGGTCTCTGTTTTCCTTATACTGCTCGATGGTTGGCATTCTGAATCTATCTGGAAATTGGGTGCGAGCAATATATTCAACGAATGGGCTTTCTGACTCATCATCCGAAGATATGTTATGGCCATATCTCCGTGCCATCGCTGAAACCTTCCTCGATAGTTCCTGTAAAGTGACATCTCGCTGACCAGTTGGCTCTCCTGCTGGATCAAGTCTACTCTTGATTGTCATTCTTCCATAATCGTCTCTATCACCCGAGCTCCTGTCTCGCCGTGGTTTTTTTGATCTTAATTCTCTTCTCAGCCGGGGACTCTTGTTTTCAGACGAGATAGAACTGTGTCTCCGCTGGCTCCTTTGGTATGTGTCATTGGAATTAGCCCCATGTATTCGCCCCTGGTCTCGCCCCTCTATGGGTTCTTCACTTAACACGCATTTTCCCTTTTTTTTGTTTTCTTCCTTCGAAACTCTCAGGGTGGTCCTGGGGAGTCTCTTCAACAGATGGTCTTGCTTGAGCATCGGCGGTTGCAATGTGAATTTCCGACCGTAGTCTCCCAAATGGATGGATTCCAGGAGTGGTTAATTCATAGGGAGAAGAGACTCCTAGGCCTATGGGAAGCGAAAGCCCTATTTTGCCTTCCTCGCTGATTAAGTTTATCAATGCGGTTTGGAAGTGCTGCAGAGTTCCTGGGTCGGTTGTCCTAGTTCCTGGTGTTGCTGTCGATTGTTCCCCGATCGTCACCGCCCCATCTCCTGTCGCTGCGGCCGCTTCAACGATTTGATCTCCGCTGGAGTTACCATCCTTGTCGCTGTCGTTGTTCATGTCTGTCAGTTCGCAAGGGTTCCTCAAAGTTTCTGTTCAAACGCCCGCCTCCTTCTAGCGCCAATTGTTGACGGCAAAATTTGGATTACTACGTGGCCAACAATTATATCAAAGCGAATAATAAATAATTTAAGAAAACAATGCATGCAAGAGATAGGTTTTACGTGGAAAAACCCTTGAATGGGAAAAAACCACGACGCCCCAGAGGGCAGAAGATAATACTATGATTTTACGATTTGATTACACACTCAAGTCTCTCGAATAACTGCTTTCTCTCTCTCTCTCTTTCTTCGAACCCCCTCCTCGTGGGATATGTGGTTCTATTTATACGTGATAATTAGGGTTTCCCCTTGACTTTAGCTGTGTTGGTAATAGGATTTCCTTTTTCATTTGTATTAGGAATCCCACGTTGCAACGGATTAGGATATGTTTCCTATCCTTTCCCTCTATGATTCCTCGTTGTCAGGGGTCTTCCGGGAGCTAGGGTTTATTTCTGTGTTTCTGCCGAGCCGGTTTGTACTCAATAAGCTGATGTGGCGAGTACCTCCACCTTCTGGGTATCACCCTTCGGCGACCACGTTTTATTCCTGGCGAGTACATACCTTGATCTGGCGACCACATCTTTGACTTATTAACTTGGGACTTGTTGTCACGCTGTCTAGTCCACTTTTCTTCTTTAACTTGGTCAACGAGTGACGTGGCAACGTCTTCCCCAGCATTTGTTGATTCCTTTGATGACGTGTCTACTTGGCGAAATCATACGTACAACAACCAGCATAATCAGAATCCACACAACCAATAATATTATTGGTTATATTATTTTTTTCCAAATACCAAACTCAAATCTGCAGTACCTTTCAAATATCAAAAACTCCATTTTACTACTTCTCAATGAATTTTTCCTAGAGAACCATAAATCTGCTAACCACACTAACAACATATGAAATATCAGAATGAGTGCAAACCATAGCATACATCATACTCCCAACAGTGCTAGCATAAGGAACTCGAGAAATTTTCTCCTCGTCATCCTTAGACTTTGGTGACAAAGCTGATTAAAGTTTAAAATGTGTAGCCAGTGGAGTAGTCACAGGTTTAGAATATTTCATTCCAAAGCGTTCAAGAATTTTTTATATATAATTTTTCTACGACAAAAATAACTTTTCTATCCTTGTGAATTTCCATACCCAAAAGTTTATTCGCAGCACCCAAATCTTTCATCTCAAATTCACCCCTAAGCTTAGATTTCAATTTATTAATCTCACTTTTATTTTTCGCAGCAATCAACATGCCATCAACATACAGCAGTAAATAAATAAAAGAACCATTTGGAGTTTTATGTGATACACACAATTGTCATAATCAGTTCGTGAGTAACCATGACCTGCCATAAAAGTATCAAACCGCTTGTGCGATTGCCGAAGAGACTGCTTCGAACCATATAATGATTTCTTCAACAAACAAACATGATCTTCTTTTTCTTGAACAAAAAACCCATCAGTATATGCATAAAAGTTTATTCATCAAGCTCACCATGAAGAAAAGTCATTTTTACATCAAGCTGTTCTAAATCCATGTCAAACATTGCAACCATGGCAAGTAGCATTTGAATAAAGCTATGTTTTACCACTGGTGAAGATACTTTGTTAAAGTATACACCCTCTGTTGAAATCCCTCTTAGTAAGTGACTATGAGGTCCATGGTGTTTCATTTGTAGTGCTTTGACCTCCTTCTCCACCTTGTCTAGATTGACTATGTAGTCACATTCTTTGACCTTGGCTACCTTGAGGGCTTCATCCTTCCTACCAAGTGCTTCATTCATTTCTTCCAAAGCTTTTGCCTTTTGCTCCACTTCCATAAGCAACTTCCTTGTCTTCCTTGCACATTCCTCTTCAAATTCTTCAAATAGTCTTGCAAGGTCTTCGAATTCCTTTGATGCGGAATTCCTCTCAACTTCAAGTCTCATAACTTGTATTTCCAACACCTTGTTCTTGTTAGAGACTTCTCCCACCTTCCTCCGAAAGGTACTATTCTCCTCTTTGAGCATGCTTACTTCAAGAGTGAGCTTCTTGTTTTCCATTTCAAGCTTTTCCACTTTCACCTTTCCCAAGGCCTCTTTGTTTTCTAACTCCTTCATCATAAGTTGTAATTTTCTTTCAAATTCTTCCCTCATTTCTTCCTTCCCTTGGGAGGTTTTCACTAATCTCTCTTGAAGTAGAGACACATTTTCTTCTAATTCTGTGCTTCGCTCTTAGGTCTTTGGCGGTCCTTCCTCGTTCTCGTACCCTTCTCAAATACTTGTACAAGAGCGTGTACACGGTTTCTTGACTACCCTTGCTTGGGATTGACTAATTCTAGTGGTAGGTCCGGCCAGCTAGGTAACACATGGTTGGTCATCCTCTTCTCATGTGCATGTTGTGCAGATTGGAATAACTCCATGGTCTCTCGTTGAGAAGCTTGGAATCTCTCACTCTTCTGAAGATGATTCTCCATGAAATTTTTCCTCTCATCATTAATGGCGTTTGATTGGTATTATGAGATGGAATCTTAGTTAATCCACCAATCCATATTGAAGCTATTTCCATGAGTCTCGTAGCTTGGCCCTTGATATTTCGTGAAGAAATCCATAGAATCCTGAAACAAAAAGAAACACTACCAAAGAAGTAAAAATAAACTAAAAAGACTAAAAACAACTAAGAGACTAAAAATTAATAAAAACTAAACTAATCGCTACTAAGAAAAGTTAATTGATTCAACAATCGCTACCAATTCCCCGGCAGCGACGCCAATTTTGATGCGCGTCGTTTTGCACAACAAAATAATGTTTTTAAAGTGATCGTTTTGAAAACCAATTTCACAATTTAGAAAATTCACTTAGATGTAAAATTAGTAAAGTGGTAAGTTAGGATTCATTCCACAGGGAATTAGAGTAATAGTTGAATAAATTAACAATTCCTAAATGCAATAAAATAAATCATAAGAAATGGATGGTTGTATGGTTTGTCAAGCCATCAAACATACATGTAAAATAAAACTAATAAAACTAATAAAATATGATAGAATGCTCAACAAATCTAGATAAGATATATGGAATAAACAATTAAGAGAATTGCTGGGGAATTGACGGGATCGCAAGTGGATTACGAGCAATGCTTCTCAAGCCACCTTAGTAAACCAATCTCACAAATGTTAACCAATTGTATTTTTGAATGTGTTTAGACCATCACTATGAACCCTAAACAACTTCCCACTGCAATGCCTAACCGATTAAGGAGAGGGGGTCACGGCGGGATCGGTTTGTTACAATTAAAGGTTTAGATTACCGCGGTTGATATACCCTCCGACAATATATTCTACTCACTATGTTCTCAATCCATCAAGGGTGTCAATCCAATCAAGATTATATAATAAATTATCCTAAACAAGAGTATAATAACCTAGTGGGTATACATGTCAATTATATAATGCATAGAATCTAGTTATAAAATGAATAGAACACAAAATAGAGATTCAATACATATTAAAGCTTAAGCAAAACCCAATCCAAATGTTCTCACATCAAACCCTAGAAAGGGGATTTAGTTATACATATTACAATCAAAGGGAAGGCAAGTAAAAGATTAGGAAATCACCATTGGGCCTCATTTTGTGGAGTTTGATCCTTTCCTTGCCTTTGATGCTCCTTGTACAAAGAGTGGATGATGAGGATGTGTCTAGATAAGTGGAGTCAAATGGGAAGTGACTAAGGAGATATATGGAGAAAATGGGAAGAAATGAATGATTGGGGGAAGGTAATCTAGATGTTGAGTTTGGGATGGAGAAGAAATGGTGGGATTAGGAATGGTAGAAGAAAGAAGGTTTCTTGGTTGTCAAGAGTTGTTAAAAAGGGGAAAATGGTGATGTATTTATAGGCATTTCAAATTAGGTCACTGATGGATAATTACCAAAACACCCTCTTATATGGCAAATTACCATTTAGTCCATAAGAGGGGCCCATTCCGTGATTTTCCCCACCAATCACAATTGTACAGAGTGTGTTCGCGGTGAGTGTTTAATGGTGAAGCAATTGGCGACACTGGTGCGACACGATCAAGTGTTAAAACAACTCCCTATCGCCATAGCGACACCGAAATGCAAACCATGACATTGATTTTTACGGTGTGGTTACGGTTTAGGAAAGTGGTGACATAGGGGAGCAACATGACCGGACTTGGTGGCTTGGATTCCGGCGATTTAGGGTGCCAAGAGGTTGACGACCAAGCTAGCGTCATCATGGCCGTTCATTTCGGCCGAAAACTGGTCGAAGATAGGTCGGTTTTCGGTGTTGAACGACAGCAGCGTGCTAGGGTTTGAAGAGGGACACCGTGGCTGGTCACTTGTGAGGAAGAAGAAGGTTAGATAAAGAAGATGGGGTGTAATCAGCAAGGGCAGGGGTGCACGCAGCCTACTTCTCTTTTGTCTTGAATGGGGTGTAATTAGCAATGAAATAAGGTGTAATCATGTGCACCTTGAGGTAGTTGGGTCGTTGACTTGGGCAAGGGATTGAGCTTGCACGTTGGGCCTGCAGTAGCTGTGCATAGAAGTGGCCTGGGGTGTACTCAGCGTATCTTGCCTTGCCTTCTTTGGGGTGCAATTAGAGGTGGGCTAGGGCGCGTTTGGAAGTCCAAACCCACCTCCAAAACGCACCGTTCCACTTAAGCAGTTAAGCTGATGTGGCGCACTTCTCTGCTTGCGTTGCAATTTACCATTCGGTCCCCTGCTCTCTCATATAATCACAATAACTTCAATCTCCCCTCAATAATTACAGTTTTACCCCTAAATGACGAAAATTACTCCAATGCCCTTAACCTTTGTAAATACCTGAAAACATTTAATTCACAACATTAAATCATGGGACATTGCCCAGTAATCAAGCGAAAAAAGAAGGAAATGAGGGCCAAAATCATACCAATTTTGGTTCGATCAATGATGAAAGCATGAAATAGTAGAAACAAATTTAATGTGATCTCCAAAGAATGTCTAACATAATAAAATAACATAATAGATCCAAATAACAACATCAAGGGTTACATCCAAACCCAATACTAACAGTGTGCTCTTTGAATGTCTTTGGTGGAAGCCCTTTTGTTAATGGACCAGCAATCTTAGATTTTGTGCTAATATGTTCAGCAGACACTCATTGTTTATGCAATTCTTCCTTTACGAAAAGAAACTTCAACTCCATATGCTTAGCACCTTTAGAATATTTGTCATTCTTGGAGAAGAAGATTGCTGCGACATTATCACAATAAATTCTTAGCAGCCTATAAATAGAATTGATAATTCAAAGTCCTAAGATAAAGTTCCACAGCCATAAACCATGAACTGTGGCCTCAAAGCACGCCACAAACCCTGCCTCTATAGTGGATGCAGCAATGATTGATTGCTTTGCACTTTTCCATGAAATAGCCCTCTAGCTAACATAAACACATAACCAAATGTGGATTTTTGATTATAAGGACATCAAGAAAAATCTGAGTCTGAGTAACCAAGCACCTCAAGATGATCAGTTCTCCTAAACGTGAGCATGTGATCTTTTGCACCCTTCAAGTATCTCATCACTTTCTTTGCAAGCTTCCAATGCTCCATTCCTGGATTACACTAGAAAACCTGTAAGGATTCCCATTTATTGATTGGCTTATTTCATGGACAAACCACATATTGGGGCTTTATGTAAGGGTAGCTTAGGTTTGTTATGGTTGGTGTTTTGCACAACCAAGGCCCGCTTAAGACCTCAAGAGAAGAAGCACCAAAGGTATATTCTAGTGCTTTCTTACTTTGAAGAGATCTAGTTGCACACACACATAACTCATGCATAAATCTTATTCTTGTATGTTGTGTGTTTTTATATGTGTGCATGCATGTTCTTGAACATCTCTTCTTGCTTGTTTTAATTGATTGCATCTAGTTTATTAAAATACCATGACATGTTTAGGCATTAGGATGCAAAGCCAAGAATTTTATTCATGCATGTTGAATTGATTGCATCTGGTTCTATGATAATGCCATGACATGTTAGGCATTAGGATGCATTCAATTCCCACACTTGCACTTCATGTATGATAGTTTTAAGTGTGATGTAATTCGTTTCCGTTTGTTTGATCGGAAATGTCCGCACTTGCACGATGGTGTGCATGTCTTAGCGCGACGGTTGACCACTTGAGAAGGTCTCATTCTTCTCTTGGATAAGTGGTAGTTTTTGTTTGGTTGTTTGGAGTAAAGTGTCTAGTTTCAAAAGATTGAATTTCAATGTTTTAAATGTTTTTCAAAACTGACCTTTGTATTGTCTTGTGACCATAACTTTTATAAAAAGATTTAAATTGAGTTTTATAAAATTTTGGACAAACTAGACACCCATACCTTTCCAACGGTATATTATTCGTAATATTTCATGACCGTTTGGATTGGTTTTGAAATCTCCAAAGTGACCACCAAAACAGGGCAACTATGCTGTTGTCCGTTTCTGACCTTTGGTCACTCTATTGATCATAACTGTTTCTACAGACATCAAAATGTCATTCCATAAATTGAAGTAAAAAGTAGACATTCATACCTTTCCAACGATATATTATATGAAAGGTTTCAATGTCGTTTGGTCATGTTTTGAGGTGCTTGAAGTTGAAGCTGATGCACTGTCGCGCCCAAACCGTTGTTCACTCGCCCTACATACAGCGGGCACCTGATTGATTTTTCAATCCGCCCTACACCCGCCCAAAATCCGCCCTACGTAGAGCGGTTTGCGTGGAAATTTTTTTGAAAATTTCCAAAAACGATATAGCTTCAATTGGACATCATATATATATATATGTCTTTTTGACCTTAGGTCACTTTAATGACTCATAAAACCCATTTTTTTGATTGAGAGGATTTTCAAAGAGAGAAATTCACCCAAGAACTCATCTTTGATCATCAAAACCCATTTCCACATGCATAAATCATCTAAGCATCATCTAGGATCATCTAGTATGTGCTAATGCATGGGTCTTCTTCAACACACATGGTATGGTATGGTATGTTGAACACTATTATCTTACATAATTAGTGTTTTTACTTATCAATTTATCTCATTTATTACTTGTATGTCATTAAATTAATTTCTACATACATGATTGAGATTATGTGTTGATTGGGTTATTTATGATAGCTAGGATTTTCATGTTTATCTAACATCTAGCTAATTAATCTCATTGTATGATTGAGATTGTTTTTTGATAGCTAGGATTTCATGCTAATATGCCATCTAGCTAATTAATCTCATTAATATGATTGAGATTGTTTTTGATAGCTACTGTATCTAGGATTGGTTATCCTCTACATAGCTAAAGTTGTATGCCATGTCATATAGCTATTTTCATATCTAGGATTGGTTTTATTGTCATCATATAATCCTAGATAAGCATTTAGTGTACCCTAGCTCTATTTGCATATTTGGATATCATTGCATATTCACTTAGGGTGTGATCTTGATGTGCCCCCGCAAACGCGACAGTTCTATAAACTATCGGTAAATGATGGGGCGTGCGAGTTTATCCGCAAGTGCACGGATCGTTACGATTGCATAGCGGCAAGTACGGTTCGTTCCCACAAGGAGATACGGTATGGTACCCTTTATTGGTTGTAGTCTTACATATTATATATACTAATTACAACATATTCACATACAAGAAATGTAAATGGTGGAGGATGGTCATAAGCAAGCAATTAAACTAAGATTATTCTAAGATGGCAATTTATCTAAATTACACTACATCAATTGCAACTAACTAAACTGCGATTACATGATAGCGCTCTAAATGTTCACATTTAGCGCTCCCTATTCCTATCTTTTGTGTTCGTTTCTGAGCATTTTTTTTGTATATAATATGTGTTTTAGCTATGTGTAGGTAAATATCCCTCAAAGTGGGTGTTTAAACCTAAATGGAAGAAAACAGGGAAATTCAGGGGTAAATATGTCATTGTGGAGAATCAGGGGTAAAAGTGCAATATTCGGGAAAATATTGAATATTCTGTGAATAAGGGAGAGATCAGGGGTACATATTGTAATTATCCGTGCAAGGCACAGCACCAGTGCCACGTCACGCGTTAAACGGCGTCGTTTTGAGAAGGCGCGCATCAGCGTGACGTATGGGTGACGTCACGTCGTCTTCAAGCTGCAGCCGGGCGACCCGAACCATGTTCAACCCGTGTCCGACCCGGTCGTGACCCGACTTCAACCCGACGTGTTTCCACCATTTTCTGACGGTTTTTTCGGCCATTCTCCGCCCAGATCGGTAGCCGGTCTCCTTCCGGTCACGATAGACCCACTTTGAGCCTTCCATGCAAAGGTTCCACTCTCCACCAAATCCTCCAAACTCCATGGCCATGCAAGCTCGCAAGCTTGGTTCAGCAGCTTCTTTCCCGCTTTCCAGAACGTCCAAACCCGCAGGGAGACGGCGACCTCATGCAGCGGGAAGAAGCCAGCCGTCCAGAAGGTTCAAGCTCGCGGGAAACATCCATTTTTCATGCAGCGACTTCCAACGGCGGGCACAAGCCCGCGAGCTTGATGAATGAACTCGCCAAACTGGCCGACTCAAGAGGATTTTCAGATATTTTGGGATATTTTGATCCCCATTCTTGCCCTATACACTTCCCACTATATATACATCACTATTTCCTCTCTTTCTAAAGGGTGCACCACCCAACTTTGCTCCAAGAAATCCATTTTCTTGGATTGATCATCACAAAAGAGAGAGAGCAACTCCAAGCCTTCCATGGGGGATTTTCCTCCATGGAGAGTAGAGATGCAGAGATAGGAGAGGCTTGGGTGTCAAAACCGAGCCAAGGGAGTTTCATAGCAAGGGAGACCTATTGGAGGCTTGTCTTCAAGGGTTATTTCTTCATTTACTCATCTCTTGTATTTCTATTGATGTATAACCCATTTGGGATAATTTGTAACCTACACTTATGCTAATATATGTATGTTTGTTCATTTGCTTTGATTTGGTACTGATTCATTACTAGATGTATAGTGATTAAGCTCTTTTTATGATATTCATATGTATGGATGATTATGTGTTGATATGTATTTATGGATGAGATTAGGAGTAGATTAACTAAATGATTAGGAGTAGTTGTAATCAAATATCTCATTTGTTTATGTATGTTGATGTATGATTTACTATGTATGTGTTTAGAGTGATTAGAGAGATTGAGAGTTGAGTTTGTGCTCGGATTTCCATTCCGGGTATAATCTTGACTGTTAGCTCTTGGGAATGGAAATAGCTTAGGTGTGCATAATCATGCCACTTTAGCTTTGGTTCATAAGTTTTTGTGCTTAATGGGTCTAAACCCTAGACACAATCACTTTTCCGATTAGAGAGTGATGATATGATTAGGGAATTCCCTAATCATGAGAACGAACCCTTTACTAGATTAATTGGATTCACATGTTAAACAATCGACATAAATTACATATTGTGTTTGGTGAACCGATTTCCATATGTATTATATATCTTACTATTCTCCCAGCCACCTTTATTTTCGTAGTTAGGGTGTCTTGCCTCTAGGAGTAGATTAATTAGATAGCCAAGACACCCGGCTACATTTCTACCTTAGTTAATTAGTTTACATTTCCGCACACACCGCAACCCTTTCCTTTTACAAGCTTTAATAAACACTAGAACTAGATACAGTTAACGAATCCATTCCCTGTGGAACGAGACCCTTGCTTACTTGTTATACTAGTCCTTTGACTCGTTGCATTTGTGAGGTAATTAGAATAGAATATCTTTTCTCGATCCGCGGACCTCACGACCGCCGTGCGGTCAGAAAAATGGCACCGTTGCCGGGGATGGTTTTCGTTAAATGTATTTAGTTTTAGCAAATAATGTAGTTTGTTAGGTTTATTTGTTTTATTTGTTTTTATTTTCGTACCAAGCAAATGCATTTGATTTTGTTTGAGTATTGGTGTTGTGCAGGATTCTTAGGTCCGGAATCAAGGAAGAGGGTCAAAACGAGAAAAATGACCTTCCGCGACCTCAGTCTGTGGGTCAAGTCTACGGGAATGAGCCCACCCAACAAAGTCGCCGGGGTCTTTTTGAACCTTTGGCGAGACACAGCGGCGGGACATAACCCGCCTTCCAGACGGAAGGAACCCGCCGGACCTCACGGCGACTACACAACGGTGGGACATATCCCGCCTTCCAGAAGATCAGAACCCGCGGAATGTGCTAAAGGAAGTCGGCGACTTCATGCAGGCGGGACATAACCTGCCATCCAGATGGAAGGAACTCGCCGAGTTCACGGCGACCTCATGCAACTGGAATAATCCCGCCGGCTAGAGAACACGAAGCCGCCGCACCATCTGGAGGAATCATTGCGACTTCATTCCGCGGGAAAGTGCCCGCGTCGAGCCCAACAGTCGATGGACTGCACAACCCATAGACCGCAACGCATGCTACAAGAGGTAACCTCTTCACTTTGCTTTCCCAAACATAAGTCTCTCCAATCAATTCCTCCGTGTTGAGATTAGTGAGGATTGAATTGAGACTTAGTCTTGTGCTTCAATTCAAGTGGAATGCATGTGTTGAGTTTAATGCACTTGTGAATCGTTGTAGTATGGTGGTAAGTTTTCCACCAATGAGCTTAATAGATAAATGCATTGCTTGTTTATTTTTGTAATTTTTATTTTTATTTTTGTTTAGATCTAAGAGTGCGAGTTGTTTATGCATAGATCTTAGGATTTATTTTGTTTTATTGTTTTTAGTCTTTGTGATTTTTGTTGTTCTTATGTCTGAATCTTGCTAAGCATTGTCCAATTTATGTACGGAAAAGGTTCCATTGTGCTACATTGAGGATAATGTTAAATTTAGGTTTTGGGGTGCGGACAACTTTCGTGATGTCGTCTTTATTTATTTTTTGTAGGTTTTGTCGTTGAAAATTTTCAAATCTCTACAAATTGTTCAAAATTGAAAATTTTGGAAATGAAGTCCATTTTGTTGAGATAATATCTTTGTGTGCCGGTAGAGACATGTCATGTATGCTTTTAGGTCTATATTTTGACTATCATTCATGCCATGTATGATCTCTGCATCACTTAAATTTGTGTGTACAGTGCCAATCTTTAGATGTTGAAGTGGATAGAACTCTTTGCTTGTTTAGCTTAGGAGAATAGTGGAGATTACCCTTGTGAGAATTTTGTGCTTTAACGTTCATTTTAGAGGGTATATTCGTTTCTACTCTTAAACACTTATCTTGTTCTTCATTGTATAGATTGATCTCTATAGGGTTTTGATTTGATATTAAAGAACAATCATTTTATGATATCACATGTTGTGCTTTACTTTTGTGTGGGTTGATCCTTGAGAAGTGATGCTAGGCAATGTGTGCTTAAACTACCAAAAGGCCTAAACATTAATCCCTACCTATGTGTGTGCTCCAATAGCCCATTTGAAACCAAACACATAGCCTTTTCTTTCATCACCCGAACTTACAACCAAGCGTCTATAATGAAACCGTACCTAATTAGCTTGGACCAAATGGTGATAAGATGTTAGAGATTATTGGGGTGTGTTGTAATTACTGCAAATTTTGGAGAGAAACCAATGAGTTTCTTGATTTTAAATTGTAAAGTATAATTGCATGTACTAAGGCTTGAATGAGAAGCATCAAAATTTATATGTGTATAGTCATTCAAAAGAAAGAAAAATAAATTGAATATATACTCAAAGGGAGTATGAAAAAGAAAACAAAAGGGAAGCCTAGATACATACTTGTAATAGATTGATTTGAGGATGTAGAGATTGCATTATATATGGTCAACATTCCTATGATACAATCTATGGTTGGGGTTATGATATTGCATTGTAGATGGTTAGCAATCCCATGATATGGTCTTAGGTATTTTGTTTTCCTTTTCCCATTCTTTCTTAGCCTACACCCATGGCCCCATTACAACCGGAAAAGACCTAGCGGATCTCTTGGTAAAGCTTGCTTAATTGTGAAGTTGCATGTGCTCTATCTATGTTTTTAATATTTAATTCGTTCATGAGATCCTTTGCACTTATATGAGCGTTCTTTCTAATATATGAATATGCAAAAATATTTTGATTCCATGTACCCAAACTCCTATTCGCGTATGTTGATGAGTGTTATCACCTAGGTTCTTAGAGTGAAAATATGAGAGTAATCCAGTGAGGATTAGAAGTCGAGGCGAATTCTAGCCCGAGCATTCGAGCTTTGTCGTTTTGTAAACCGAAAACATCTTTTGTATTGGCATACATGCATTGTGTGATGTATTGATTTAAACGGCATATTTTTAGTCTTTGTATAGAGATTTTAGCATGCATGTAGTTTTTGCTTGGCATGTTTAAGGTGGCATCTCAACCTTTTGCTTTGTAGAGTTGCGTTTGTGGGTATCGTATCTGGTAAACCCTCAGGAGACTTCACTCCTCCTACTAGGGGCACCTAGGGGTTTAAAAGGCTTGTGGCACGTGCTAAGTGCCATCGTTTATCCCACGACAGTGGACTAATTAGTTTCTATGTTTACTGCTTTAGTATTTAGTTTGTTAGTTTGATTTGTTATTTATTTTTTATTTTTGCTCGAGGACGAGCAAAAGTTAGGTTTGGGGGTCTGATAGCGCTCTAAATGTTCACATTTAGCGCTCCCTATTCCTATCTTTTGTGTTCGTTTCTGAGCACTTTTTTGTATATAATATGTGTTTTAGCTATGTGTAGGTAAATATCCCTCAGAGTGGGTGTTTAAACCTAAATGGAAGAAAACAGGGAAATTCAGGGGCAAATATGTCATTGTGGAGAATCAGGGGTCAAAGTGCAATATTCGGGAAAATATTGAATATTCTGTGAATAAGGGAGAGATCTGGGGTGCATATTGTAATTATCTGTGCAAGGCACAGCACCTGTGCCACGTCACGCGCTAAACGGCGTCGTTTTGAGAAGGCGGGCGTCAGCGTGATGTCTGGGTGACGTCACGTCGTCTTCAAGCTGCAGCCGAGTGACCCGAACCGTGTTCGACCCGTGTTCGACCCGGTCGTGACCCGACTTCAACCCGACGTGTTTCCACCATTTTCCGATGGTTTTTTAGGCCATTCTCCTCCCAGATCGGTAGCCGGTCTTCTTCCGGTCACGATAGACCCACTTTGAGCCTTCCATGCAAAGGTTCCACTCTCCACCAAATCCTCCAAACTCCATGGCCATGCAAGCTCGCAAGCTTAGTTCAGCGGCTTCTTTCCCGCTTTCCAGAACGTCCAAACCCACAGGGAGACGGCGACCTCATGCAGCGGGAAGAAGCCAGCCGTCCAGAAGGTTCAAGCTCGCGGGAAACATCCATTTTTCATTCGGCGACTTCCAATGGCGGGCACAAGCCCGCGAGCTTGATGAATGAACTCGCCAAACTGGCTGACTCAAGAGGATTTTCAGATATTTTGGGATATTTTGATCCCCATTCTTGCCCTATACACTTCCCACTATATATACATCACTATTTCCTCTCTTTCTAATGGGTGCACCACCCAACTTTGCTCCAAGAAATCCATTTTCTTGGATTGATCATCACAAAAGAGAGAGAGCAACTCCAAGCCTTCCATGGGGGATTTTCCTCCATGGAGAGTAGAGATGCAGAGATAGGAGAGGCTTGGGTGTCAAAACCGAGCCAAGGGAGTTTCATAGCAAGGGAGACCTATTGGAGGCTTGTCTTCAAGGGTTATTTCTTCATTTACTCATCTCTTGTATTTCTATTGATGTATAACCCATTTGGGATAATTTGTAACCTACACTTATGCTAATATATGTATGTTTGTTCATTTGCTTTGATTTGGTATTGATTCATTCCTAGATGTATAGTGATTAAGCTCTTTTTATGATATTCATATGTATGGATGATTATGTGTTGATATGTATTTATGGATGAGATTAGGAGTAGATTAACTAAATGATTAGGAGTAGTTGTAATCAAATATCTCATTTGTTTATGTATGTTGATGTATGATTTACTATGTATGTGTTTAGAGTGATTAGAGAGATTGAGAGTTGAGTTTGTGCTCGGATTTCCATTCCGGGTATAATCTTGACTGTTAGCTCTTGAGAATGGAAATAGCTTAGGTGTGCATAATCATGCCACTTTAGCTTTGGTTCATAAGTTCTTGTGCTTAATGGGTCTAAACCCTAGACACAATCACTTTTCCGATTGGAGAGTGATGATATGATTAGGGAATTCCCTAATCAAGAGAACGAACCCTTTACTAGATTAATTGGATTCACATGTTAAACAATCGACATAAATTACATATTGTGTTTGGTGAACCGATTTCCATATGTATTATATATCTTGCTATTCTCCCAGCCACCTTTATTTTCGTAGTTAGGGTGTCTTGCCTCTAGGAGTAGATTAACTTAATTAGGAGTAGATTAATTAGATAGCCAAGACACCCGGCTACATTTCTACCTTAGTTAGTTAGTTTACATTTCCGCACACACCGCACCGCTTTCCTTTTACAAGCTTTAATAAACACTAGAACTAGATACAGTTAACGAATCCATTCCCTGTGGAACGAGACCCTTGCTTACTTGCTATACTAGTCCTTTGACTCGTTGCATTTGCGAGGTAATTAGAATAGAATATCGTTTCTCGATCCGCGGACCTCACGACCGTCGTGCGGTCATTATACTAAGATGGCTTTAATCTAAATTAAACTAGCTAACTAAACTAATTACCATCTAATGCAATGGTCTTGCAAGAGTGGTAATGAGAGATGGGATGTTGGGATATTGGCATACTGACACGCATGTGGTAGTTCTAAAATATATCCCCGGTGGCGCCAAAAACTTGATCGGCGCACCGACCGGTTCTAATAAACTACAGTAAATGATATGGCGCGTGAGTGTGTTTTTACCCTTTCGCAAGTATACGAATCGTTGGCCACGTATAGTGGTTACGAGTAAGGGTATCGTTCCCAACAAGGAGGTGTGGTATAGTTCCCAACAAGGAGGTGTTTATCTTAAGTTGGTTCTAAGTCTTAGATATATATATATACAATATAATTACACTAATTACATGCAATAAAAGTAAAGTCATGGTTGTCGGACGGAAGGCTTATAACTAAACTAATACACTACGATTATACTAAAATGGCAAGTAAAGTAAATGGAGATTAGATTACACTAATGCGGAAAACTAAAAGCGATGCGAATCCTATGATCAGGAATACGCAATCTCTATACTACAATGGCAATTATAATTAACCTAAGTAAGCAAGTAAATTAACACTAAAGCAATACAATTAAGTTACACTAAATTAACTATAACTAACTAAAGTATCATTAACTAACCTAACTAACTAATTCTTGCAAAGATTATGCAAGAGCAAAGATACAAATGAAGAGGAATATATCAATTGATCTCAATTAAGCACCTATTGTTCTATGGAATATGCAATATAATCCTACCACTCAATTACCATCAACTATGGATATATAATGACAATAATAGAGAGGTTTACAATCCTAGAACATGAGAACTAGCTAATATGCATGGACATGCAAATACTAACCCAATCCTCTCCACTAGAGATAATCAATGTTGGAAAACAAAGTTTACATGTTACTAGTGATCAATTAACAACATGTATACATTCAAATAAGCTCCAATCAACATATAATAACTCAAGATGGATATGGTAAAGATAAGATCAATTAAATACAAGATAAATCATATAAAATCCATTCCTCAACATTCAAAGTATATTATACATACATGTTTCATGAACTACAAATAAAGAAGAGAAGTAAAAGATTAAGAAGAAACCACAAGTTGGTAAGCTTCTTGTCTTCAATCAAGCACCAAGCCTCCTTCTTCTAAGCTAGAAATCCACATGAACCATGTAGTGTTGAGGTATGATGTAGTTCTAAGCTAGACTAGAGTAATTCTAAGCTAATTTATGCTAATAGGATGTGTATGGTGTAAACTTTAGATATTAGGGATTGTGTTTAAGGTTGAGAAAGGTGAATATATATAATAGGGAAGGTTTGGGCATGTTTGGACGTGCAAAACTCCTAAGTCGGTTGTTCCGGCGGGCTTCGATCTCCTGTCTCACGGGTTCATTCCCGCCGTCGAAAGTCACGGAGATTTTAAGGAAGTTGGCTACGAGTTTTAACCTCCTGGACTGCGAGAATGTTCCAGCGGCATGAAACCGCAGATTCTTGGCAAGTTTAGGCATCTTTGGGCGTGAAAGAACCCGCTAGAAGTGAGCTTGAAGCTTGCATTTCCATGAAAGTTGGTGGACTTGGATGGGTAAGGAAATGTGTGCATGGAAGCCTAAAAGTGGGCCCATTGTGATCGGGGGGACTGTGGCCGTCGATCTGGGCTGAACGGCTTCGAAAAGCTGGTTGAAAAATGGCCGAAAATGTCCGAGTAAAAGTCGGGTCTGAACCGGGTAGAAGACGGGTTAACGGATCGTCGGGTCGACCCGATTTGCTGATTGTTATTCGCCAGCTAAGCAGCGCAGCAAACGGCCACGTCACCCCAGGAACGACGTCGTAAAAACTTAACATGCAAGCAGTAGTTCTAAAATATGTCCCCGATGGGGCCAATGACTTGATCGGCGCATGGACCAGTTCTAATAAACTACGGTAATTGATATGGCGCGCGAGTTTTTACCCTTTCGCAAGTATACGAATCGTTGGCCACGTATAGTGGTTACGAGTGAGGGTATTGTAAGGTTCATGATTTGTATTGGCTTGATTCCATTGCAAAATGCTCTATATTTGTATTAGTTGTTGCTTAGGATGTTCTTGGAAGAAAAGAAGCTTAAAAGGAGAAGAGCAACGTCTAGTGCAAATGTCGTCTTCAAGAGGTGAAAGCGTCAAAGGTATACTTCGACTTCTATCCTCTTGCAAGGCGTTAGAGCACACACACACAATTCATACACGTGTGTCCCTGCATCATAGTTCAAACATTTGGTATAACACATTCACACACTTCTTAGTATGCTCATGCATTGGTCTGTTATAGACAAACATTGTAGAATTGCATGCTTTGTGACTATCTCTTTGATATGGCATGCTTGTGTGAATTTGTGTTTGTTTGTTTATGTGTTTTGTATTTTGGACTTGAATATGTTCTTATTTGATTCCTTATTGAGTTCCAATCATTTTGGTTACTCATTCATAAGGTTTCGAGTCCAAACGACTTAGCTAGGCTACTTTGCGTTCTCATTCATTGAGTTGACTTTATCATCGTTTTCCGAGATGATTTCTCAACCTTTTATCAAAGTTTCTTAGTCTTCGTCATGCGTGAGAAATTCATGGTTCGTAATCTGAAAACGGATTCGAAATCAGAGTTTGGAGGCCCAAGAACGGTCGAAAACCGTGAGTGGTGTGCGGGAGAGCAAGCGAGGCCAAGTGGCCAAGCTTGGCCAAGCCGTGTGTGAGCCGTGGGACCCACGGCCAGAGGACCTCTCTGGTCCTGTGTGGCCCACGTTCCCCACACGGGCCTTGGCTGAGGTGGCCTCTTTTGGTTGGCCAAAAATCCTCTCTCTCTCCTCCATTTAAACACCTTTCCTTCCCTCCTAACATAGAACTTGAAGAACATTTTGAAAAGAAATTTCTGCAGAATTCTTCACATTTTAGTTTTAGTATTTTGATCATAACTTTCTCATACGAACTCAAAATTGATTGATCCAAAAACCAAAATTGTTGGTCTTGATGAGAGCTACAAACCCCAAGCATTTCTAGAGGCAGCTGACTTCTTCATTTTTCCCAGTGGTCTGATTTTCAGTACGTGGTCAACTTTGTATGTTCAACTTCTTCTTTTTCATCTCATCTTTGATCATTTCTTTTATTCTTACTATTTGATTGATGAAATATGTTGAGAAGGATGTTAGATCATATGCTAGGGGTGTTTGATCATTTGTTAATTGAGTTTTAGCTTTGTGATTTCTCTTGAACATATTTTTGCTAAACTTGATTCAACTTGAAATTGATTCTAGAAAAGGTAAATATGATGTGCCTCATGTTATTTTCTAGGTATAATTTCATGATCTAAGAACTAGATTTTTAGTGTGATATATTGAATATTCATACATTGTTCTTATTGATTTACATGTCTTGATTTCTAGATACTTTTGTGATTGTTTTGTTGAAAGCATATTCTAGATTATCATTGAACATGTACATTTAGCTTGATTGATCATCTAGCTTTATTTGATTGTGTTTGCATCATTTGCATCACTTAGATCATAGCCTTGCATTAGGTTGAAGTCTCTAGTAAAGTGAGTGAAGCTTTGTGGATAGAGCAAAGAAGTCTTGATTAGAGTCGGGATGACTCGGATAATCAAGCAAGGAGACTTGTCTAGGGTCGGGAGGATCCGGATAGGCAAGTAAGAAATCTTCCTAGAGACGTGAGCGTCTTGGATAGGAAGTTGCTTTCTAGAGGTGTAGGACACATCTCGAATAGGAAGTAGGCTTGGTAGTTCACTTGCCCGAGGGTAGATTATGAGGTGATAGCTTGAGCGGATATCGTGTATTGATAGCTTGAGTGTGTAAATCATTTTCGTATAATGGATTGCTTTGCCGGTGGTTGTGGTATCAACCCGTGGATGTTTCCTCTTTTAGGTTTTATCACGTAAAAATCATTCTGTCAATTTTCGCTTTACTTTTCTTTATCTTCCATATCTTACATTGATTGCATATCTTGTAAATTGATTTACTCTTGCATTAGTTAAATCAATCCATTTGTTGAATATCTTCAAGTGTGTATTTTCTTTGTTATATTCCATATAGTTTTTAATATTGGAAGAATTTGGGCCTATACCTATTCACACCCCCCCCCCCCCCCCCCCCCCCCCCCCTCTAGGTATATTTTACACTACTACTTAAAGGAAATTTCAGGTATCGTTCCCAACAAGGAGGTATCGTTTCCAACAAGGAGGTGTTACCTTAAGTCGGTTCTAAGTATTAGTTATATATATATATGCAATCTATTTACACTATATACATACAAGAAAGTAAAAAGGGAATGGTCACAAACAAATTAACTAATGATTACACTAGGATTAAACTATAACTAAGTTAACATTAATCAACTAAACTAACTAAACTAACAAGCTTACTAAATCAATTAACTAATTAACACTAATTAACTAAACTAAACTAATTACCAACTAAACTCATGAATGGTCATGGAAGAGTTTAGTTGTGAGATGGTAAAAGCATGGAAATGCTAGGAAATGGTTTTCATGCAATAAATCCAATTCCTAGTTGATAGTAAATGAAAGTTCTCACGGTGTGTTAAATATTAATCTAGGGAGGGAGGGAGGGAGGGAGGGAGGGAGGGGGGGGGGGGGGGGGTGAATAGATTTTAATCGTTATTATCCAATTTTTCGTGTAAGGTCAAGATTACGAAAATGCCCCTGACTAGTCAATTTATATAACAAGTGTAATATGTGCGAAATTTAAATAACACTTGATATTTACATGGAAACCCTCACGGGAAAAACCACGGGCTGGTAAGTGCGCCACACTCGAACCTCGAATCCACTAATGATAATGAAGATTACAACCTAATCCCCATATGTAACTCACTACCACTACCTACTCCCAGTATGAGTAAACCTAGTCCAATTGTTTATGTGAACACCTAATCCCGGTGTACGACCTAATCCCGGTCATCACACAAGACTTACAATTGCTTGTGACAAAAGGCAACCTAATCCCGGAAGCCACACAAGTCTTACTTCTCAATGAAAAGATAAAAATGCCTATGTGAATATATGATGATATTCAAGGAACAAATAGAGCTAGGTAACCCTATATGCTTATCTAGGATGATAATATGACAATAAATACAATCCTAGATATCAAGAGCTAAATGACATGTCATAAAGCTTAGCTATGTAGAGGATAACCATTTCTAGATAAAATAGCTATCAAAAACAATCTCAAACATTTCAATGAGATTAATTAGCTAGATGTATATATCAATCATGAAATCCTAGCTATCAAAAAACAATCTCAATCATGTAATGAGATTAATTAGCTAGATGGTATATAAACAATAAAACCTAGCTATCACAAAATAACCCAATCAACATATAATCTCAATCTTGTATGTAGAAATTACTCTTAGAACATACAAATAATAAATGAGATAAATTGATAAGTAAAAATACTAATTATGTAAGATAATAGTGTTCAACATATCATACCATGTGTGTTGAAGAAGACCCATGCTTTAAAGATGCTTAGAGATGCATGAAAATGATGGGTTTTGGGTTTGGAGAGTTAAAGAAGCAAGCTTGGTGCTTTCTCTCTCAAGAATCTCTCTTTCTCTCTCAAGAATATCTCTTTCTCTTTCTAGAAAGTGAATTCTCTCTCTAGGGTTTCAGTTGGGAGAGTTATGTTGAAGAAGGAGAGATAAGAGGGTATTTATAGGTGCCAAATGAAGCTACGACGTTTTGAGAATGTTAAAAAGACGTCACTGGGCATTCTGCGGCCAAATTGGCGGCCAGGCCGCAGAAACATGCGACAGCACTTCAGCTCCAAATTCAAGCGCACCGAAACATAACCAAACGACATCAAAGCCTTTCTTATAATATACCGTTGGAAAGGTATAGAAGTCTACTTTCTACTCAAATTTATAGAATGACATTTTGATGTCTGTAGAAAAAGTTATGGTCAATAGAGTGATTAAAGGTCAGATTCGGATAACAGCTTTGATGCCCTGTTTTAGTGGTCACTTTGGAGATTTCAAAACCAGTCCAAACGGTCATGCAATATTACGAATAATATACCATTGGAAAGGTATGGGTGTCTAGTTTGTCCAAAATTTTACAAAATTCAATTTCAATCTTTTTATAAAAAGTTATGGTCACAAGACCATACAAAGGTCAGTTTTGAAAAATATTTAAATCATTGAAATCCAATCTTTTAAAACTAGACACTATACTCCAAATAACCAAACCGAATCTAACTTTTATCCAAGAGAAGAATAAGACCTTCTCAAGTGGTCAACCATCGCGCTAAGACATGCACACTATCATGCAAGCGCGGACGTTTCCGATCATCCTTTGGGAAACGAATTACACCACACTTAAAGCTAACAATCATGAAGTGCAAGTGTGGGTATTGAATGCATCCTAATGCCTAACATGTCATGGTATTGTAATAAACTAGATGCAATCAATTAAAACATGTAAGAAAAGATGTTCAAGAACATGCATACACACATATAAAAACACACAACATACAAGTAATAGAAATATGCATGAGTTGTGTGTGTGTGCAACTAGATCTCTTCAAAGCAAGTAAGCACTAGAATTTACCTTTGGTGCTTCTTTTCTTGAGGTCTTGAGAGGGCCTTGGTTGTGCAAGTCATCAACCATCACATGCCTAAGCTATCCTTACATCAAGCCTCAATATGTGGTTTGTCCATGAAATAAGCCAATCAATAAATGGGAATCCTTACAGTAAATAAGCTTACAAGATTGGTTCTCACCAATCTACACTAGGATAAGACACATACACAAATAATATTGATTTCTCAAATAGTCTAAATCCTATTACATATCAATTAATTGGTTAATCAATTAACATGCATCTATTAAGCTCAAGCAAATAAACTCATCAACCAAAATATGAATATTATTACAATCCCACCAATATTCCCAACATAAACATGTAATCAAAATACAACAACAAGCTAAAGTAAACAAAAGAGATAAAGAAGACAACCAATCTCTTGTGAAGTCTTCAAGCTAGCTAGGCTTCTCCTTGTCTTTCCCAAGCTTGAAGTCAAGAGGTGCTGAGAGTGAGAGTCTATGATGGTTTGGATGCAATTATAAGCTATTTCTAAGGTGGTGATTGAGCAATATTTACTTGTTTGGATATTTAGGGATGTGTTTTAGGTTTAGGAAAGATGAATATATATATAGGGGAGTGTTTTGGGCGTGAAAGGAGCTTGAGTCGGTTGTCCTAGCGGGTTCATCCACCAGGCTCACGGGTTTGTTCCCACTGCACGAAGTCGAGGAGGATTTTGGAGCTTTTCCCGCGAGCTTGAACCTTCTGGACTATGAGCACTTTCCCGCTGCATGAAACCGTGGTCTTCCGACGAGTTTGGAACGTATTTGAGCGTGAAGGAAGCCGCTGGAACATGACCTTGAAGCTTGGTGGCCATTGAGGTTTGGCTTCTTAAAGGAGGAGAAGAACTTGTGCATGGAAGGCCCAAAATGGGTCCATTGTGACCGGAGGGAGTGTTTCCGTCGATCTAGGCGGAGTTTGGCTGAAAAAACCACCGGACACTGGCTGGAAACCATCGGGTCACGGCCGGATCTAAAACCGGGTCGGGTCGCTCCACCGGGTAAACGGGTTAACCCAGCTGGAGGTTAGGGACGATGACATCATCGCTGCGTTAGGCTGACGCCAGGCAATCCAAAACAGCGCCATTTCACACGTGACGTGGCAGCTGATGCTATGCTTTGCGCGGCAAATTACGATCTGGTCCCTCAACTCTTCCCTATTCACAGAATCTTGAATCTTCTTCAGAATATTACATTTTAGCCCCTATTTCTCCAAAATGACCAGAATGCCCCTGAATTCCTCTATTTACCTGAAACACTTATTTAAACCATTAAAATCCCTATTTTACTCGAGAAACAAACACAAAAGGTAGGAAATAGGAGCGCTAAATGTGAACATTTGCAGCGCAATCACATACAAGTGCAATCACCCAATCAATTAGTAGATTTCTATTAAGCACCTTGGATAGTCTAAAACCTTGAATAAAGACCCATACATCAATAATCATTCATGTATGATCTAAATTGTATTACATGTTAATCAATTTGTTAATTAAATCAACACATACATAAATTGAAACTCAACTTAGACAATCAACAAATATCATAGATAATATTACAAATACACCAAATCCCAACATCAATATTTAGTTACACATATAATAACAAACTAAGGATTTAAGAGAGAAAAGGAGACAACCCAATATCTTAGAGAAGTCTTCATAACTAATCAAGCTCCTCTTGCTTTCCAAAGCTTGCCATCAACATGCAACCAAAGCTTACTTACTAGCTAAGGAGAAGTGGTAGTTTATTATAGGCTACTCTAAACTATTTCTAAGCTAATTTAAGACTATTTTGGATATTAAGGATAGTGTTTAGGGTTAGGGAAAGTTGTATATTTATAGAGGGGAGTGTTTGGGGTGTGAAAGAGGCTTGAGTCGGTCGAGTTCACGGGTTCAATCCACCAGGCTCGCGGGTTTGTTCCCGCCGGTGGAACTCGCGATGGAAAATGGAAGTTGGCTACGAGTTTCTTCCTTCTAGATTGCGGCTTCTTTCCCGCAGCAAGAAACCATGGTCTTCCAGCGAGTTTGGATGTATTTGGGCTTGAAAGAACCCGCTGGAAGTGAGCTCGCGAGCTTGCTTGGTCATGGAAGTTGGTGGACTTGGAGGAAATGGAAAATGTTTGCATGGAGGCTTAAAAGTGAGTCCATCGTGACCAGGGTAAGCTTGGCCGTCGATCTTTTCGGATTTGGACCGGAAAAAGCTTCGAAAACGGGTCAAAAAATGACTGGGTATGAGCCGGGTCACATCGAATCGGGTCGGGTCGGGTCTGGTCGGATCGGATCGGATCGGATCGGATCGGGTCGGGTCGGATCGGGTCGGATCGGATCGGATCGGGTCGGGTCGGGTCGGGTCGGGTCGGGTCGGGTCGGGTCGGGTCGGGTCGGGTCGAGTCGGGTCTACCAGGCAAATGGGTCGACCTGGCTGGAGGTTAGGGACGATCGACGTCAGGTGTGACGCAGTAGAGGCAAAACGACGTCGTCTGATACAGGTGACATGGCGTTGCGCTGACTTTGTCTAGCAAATTACAACCAGTACCCCTGATCTTCTCCTTATTCGTAGAATCTTCAATAAAAGCCCGAATCTTGCACTATTGCCCCTGATATGTCCAAAATGACAACAATGCCCCTTAACTTCCCTAATTACCTGAAACACTTATTTATTCCATTAAATACCCTGTTTTACCCGAGAAACAAGTACAAAAGAAAGGAAAAGGGAGCGCTAAATGTGAACATTTGTAGCGCGATCAGATCTCTTTGAAGAAGTAAGTCTTGTGTGATGACCGGGATTAGGTGGTACACTGGGATTAGGTGTTCACATGAGCAATTGGACTAGGTCCACTTTTACAAGCCTGCGGGTAGTGGTAGAGGGTTATTGACCGGGATTAGGTTGTAACCACTATCACAATTAGTGGATTCGTGGTTTGAGTGTGGCGCACTTACCAGCCCGTGGTTTTTCCCTATTGAGGGTTTCCACATAAAAATCAAGTGTTGTTTATATTTCCGCACTTTTACGCTTGATTTATTTTTTTGTGAATTGAGGTTATATTTGTAATATTGACTAATTCAAAAAATTTGGTAATATCGGATTAACAACCCATTCAACACCCTCTAGGTTGTATTTAAAAGACACGCACGTGAATACGGGAATTCATTATTCCTTTCAACACCAACAACAAAGCTAATGTATGGTTTAGTGTAAGTCTGAGCATACACCAAGCTTTCTACTGCTAAAGCATAAGGAATTTCTTCCATTTGCTTGCGTTCTAATTCATTATTTGGACATTGCACAAGGTTTAATCTATCCCTCTTTGGAATTGGAGACTCCCTAACTGAAAATTTTTCATTTGCAATCTCTCCAGAACTTCATTAATAAATGCTTTTTAAGATAGCCCTAATAATCATTAAGATCGGTCTCGAAATATTTCAATTCCAATCACATAGGTTGCCCCACCCATATCTTTCATCTCAAAGTTCTTGGTGAGAAACTTCTTGGTTTCATCTAGTAAACCAAGATCACTATTAGCAAGCAAGATATCATCAACATACTGAAATATACAAACGTGGTTAAATTGTCTAAAGCTAACCTAGAGGGGGGGAGGTGAATATGTTTTTATACCTTTTTCAATCCCTTGAAACAAACAAGAGTTTGTCCCTCTAGATAGCTTGAATCACAACACTTAGACAATATAAAACATGTGTGGACAATTGAAAAGCATTTTCAATAAATCATTGTCAATCAAGTCTATAAGTTGCATGTGAAGGAATTATATTAAAACTAAAAACAAAGAATACTTGTATTCACAATTATGTCCAATATGTACAAGTACTAATCAAGATATGATTATATACAAATAAATAAATGTACAAATAAAATGATATTTACAACTTTGAACAAATGGAGTGCTTGTATCCCAGACTTTACATAACCTTGTTTACAAAGATATTTAGAAGTGAAGATTTTGAAACAAGATTTAACCATACACATATACAAATATAAAAGGTAGAAATAAGAAGAATTAACACAAGAGATTTTTTAACATGGTAAAACCTCAGAAGAGGAAACATCCACGGGTTGAATCCATAACCATTGGGTACTAAATTTATTGGATGATAGATTAAAAATTCCTCTAAAGTGACCAACTCATGATACATTCCCCATTGGACTCCATTTCTACCCAACCCTATTGGTATATTATAAATTCCTCAAAAGTGTGAAACACTCTCTATTGGACTATATGTCTACTCAACACCATTAATATATTAGAAATTTCTCAAGAGTGAACAACCCATGAAACACTCTCTATTGGACTCTATGTCTACTCAATATCCCAGGCCTACCAATTTCATAGTCAACTTTCTATCCAAGGCACTCATGCCTCTAGAAAGCCTCACTTGCATAGCTATCCGGATTTCCCCGATCCTAGCCATGACTTCTTGCTTAACTATCCAGATCTCCTCGATCCTAGTCAAGACTTCTTGCTTGGCTATCCGGAACACTTGTCCTAAGCAAGACTCCTTGCTTGACTATCTGGACCACTTGTCCTAACTAAGACTTCATGCCTTTTACAAGGACTGATCAATGAATGCAAATGCAAACAAGCACTCAACATAGAACATGAGATCAATACATTATATGGATTAGCATATGAGAACATAAATCAAAATTTTCTAGTTACTATACATGAATAAATCCTAGAACATGTGAAACACCTAAACACATTTAATTCCTAGATTCATTCATGAAACTAAAACTTGAATCAATCATATACATTTAGCACATATTCAAGATTTTGGAAACAAACAAAAACATGTTAGATTCACAAGATATAATCAATGAATATTCTAGTAAATGTTTAGAGCAAGTATTTACACAATAATCAATTAAATCCTAATTAGCTCTAAATATAAAATCAAATGTGCTAATCCTAGATTTGTTCAACTAATGAGTCCTGGCACATGATAAGGCTCTCAATCATGAAAATAAAGTCAATCAAAGTTCAAATAGCCCTAGATAATAAGCTAATCACAATACAACTCACAAACATGTGAAAACCTAGATTTTAAGAAAAACTAGTTCACATTTAAGTCTCTAATTAGACAAGTTAGCCTATGATTGAAGTTCTACTTCTCAACAGAATTTGTCCAAGTAACACTTACATATAGAAGAAGAAAACCCAAGGTAATTGAAGACTTTAATGATCAAATCACAAAGAATACATCAATACCTTGTAATCTCGTGCAGTTTCGGTTTTAGGTGTGGAACCACCACAAAACTTAAACAAAAGGCTGAAAACTAACTTGGAGAAGATAGGGAACTTCAATACAAAGATTCTTCAACTTGAATCACTCAAATCGGATAAGAAATGAGAGAGTTATGGTGTTTGGAAGTTGGGAAAATTTGAGAGAAACTTTATGCACTTGGTTTTTCAAATTTTCTTCTAAGAAAGAAATTAGAGAGAAATAGATATTTAAAGAGAGGGAAAAAAGATGGATTTGGGCAGCCAATGGCCACGCACCACCTTAGCTCCCCGAGGAGGCATGTGGCCAACTCAGGGAAGAAGTGCCCCCGAGATGGCCACGCGCCTCCTCAGGGAAAGGTGGCAAAATGGCCTTCGGCAATTTGCTTCCTCCATCGCGCTCCCTCGTGTTCTTCGACCGTTATTCAACCTCTGAACCCCGAATTTGAATTCGTTTACAGATTACAAACCGTGACTCTCTCACGCACATGGATGACTATGAAACTTTGACCAGAAATTAGGAATTCGACTCGATACACGAAGACGAAGACCATGAAAGATAAATGAGCATAAAGTTTCGTAACTTCCTACTCGGAACTCAAAAACTAATGAATGAGTTACTGAAACGACCGGAACTCAATAAGGAATAATATAAGATCAAATTCAAGTCCGATATCACAAAAACACAAACAAACAAACACATGAACACACAAGAATGTCATTTCCTAAATATATTCCTAGAACATGCAATTTACAAAATTTGTCAATTTAAGTCTAATGTATGAGCATACAATATCAAGTGTGTGAATGTGTTATACCAATTGAACATAACGATGCAGGGACACATATGGATGCAATGTGTGTGTGTGTGTGTGTGTGTGTGTGCCTAAGCCTTGTAAGAGGAATGAGGTCTAAATATACATTTGATGTGCAATGACGTTTACTCCTCTTGAAGACTCCATCTTGCTTGGTAAGTTCCCAAATCTTCCTTAAAGCTTGAATCATCATCAATCTAAGACAACTAATCAATACAAGTGAAACATTGTTTTGATATGGAATTTATGCCAACAAGACTCAAAAACCTAACACATACAAGATCAAAAATATAAATGCCTTCTTGGCTTCTGTGTAATCAATGCCTTCTTTTTGAGTGAAACCCTTGGCAACTAGTCTATCTTTATGTCTTTCAATATTGCCTTTACGGTCACGCTTGGTTTTGAAAACCCATTTACAAGCAGCTTTCTTTCATTTGTTAGGCAACTCGATAAGATCCCTAACTTCATTATGTTCCATTAATTTCATCTCTTTTTTCATGGTATCAATCCATTTAGAAGAATCAGTACTTTCCATGGCTTGTTGGTACGAAATCGGATCATTATCCATTCCAATATCATAATCAGATTCTTGTAGATAAACCACGTAATCATTTGAAATTGCCGATCTCTTTTCTCTTTGAGATCTCCGTAATGCAATTTCTTGTGGTTCTTCTATTGTTGGTTCAAAGTGACAATTTTTATTATCAACTGGTTTATTATTTATTTGTTGATCGTTATTATAGTCAATAACATTTGGATCAACAATATTTTTAGAAGCTAAAGGTAAAGAACTTGTACCTTCGCTTCTTCATTTAGCATATTTAGTAAATTTATCCTAGTTTCTTCAATGGACACAGGACGTGGTAAATCACTCCTACTAATGTTACTATCATCAAAATATTTGGCATTACCATTTCCATTATTCTCGTACTATGGTTAGGCAAATAAAACCTGAACCCTTTGGATTTCTTTGGGTAACCAATAAAGTAACTACTTACTGTTCTGAAATCTAATTTATTTTCCTAAGGGTTAAAAAGTCTAACTTCCGCTAGATATCCCCAAACATTAAAGTGTCTTAAATTTGGTTTCCTTCCAGCCCATAACTCAAAAAGGAGTTTTTGGAACTGACTTACTAGGAACCCCGTTCAAAATGTACACATCGGTCTTTAGAGCTTCACTCCACAAAGATATGGGTAAGGTATAGCTGTTTAACATACTTCTGACCATTTCCATAACAGTACGATTACGCCTTTACGCAACACAGTTCTGTTGGGGCGTTCCTATATTGTATATTGAGCACATATGCCGTGCTTTTATAGTAATTTAGAAAAAGGACCAGGGTGTTGTCCTAACTCATCATAGCGACCATAAAACCCACCACCTCTATCGAATCTTACAATTTTCACTTTTCTATCTAATTGTCTTTCAACCTCAAAATGTATACCTCTACAGCATCCACCAACAAAGATTTTTCATTTAACAAATAGATAAATCCATAACTAGGGATGGGCATAGGGGCCCATTGGGGTGGGGGAGGGTCTCCCCACTCTTACCCTCATTCCTAAAACCTCCCCCCTATCCCCTCCCTCAAACCCCATTTTGGGGAAGTGGGGATGGGGGTGTTTGGGGGGAGGTTCCCCTGCCTCCACCCCTGTCCCCCATTTCTCCCATTTCTAATTCCAATATGAAATCCAGAATTTAGAATTTAAAATTTGGAATTCGGTCATCCTAATCTTTCGATTCACCCCGTTTCAATATCCAATCCAATAAATAATCAAAATATACAATCTAAAATATTTAATTGTTTAATTTAATCCAAAATTAATAATATAGATGAGTTAGTGACTTAGTGGTGGTAGGTGAGTTAGCAGGTGACCGTGAGTTAAAGTTAAAAAAAAATGAAAAGAAAAGAAAATTAATATATATATATATATATATATATTCGAGGAGGCCCATCTGATGACTCGCTTTTTGTGTCGTTACCAAGTTGTGAATTATCAAAAGATATTTATAAATGAATTCTTACGCAATATACTTTTAGTTATAAAAACTAGTAAAGCGGTAAGCTTAAAGATTCATTCCACAGGGATTATGTTAGATTAATCGATTTGCTATCTAATCTAAGTTAGTCTAACTAGTGTGCAATAAAGTAAATCATGGTTAGATGGATAATGTGTGGTTTGAGAAACCACCAAACAATGCATGTAAATTAAATGTACAAAAATGTAAAGAGAATATGAATGGAGATAGGAATCCAATACAAACAACCTAGATAAGTAAATGGATTAAACAATTAATATAAGTTCTAGGGAAATGATAGAGTAATTAATGGACTATGAGCAATTCATACATGGCTTCTTTAATGCGCTACCTACACAATCAAGGACCGATCTCGTTCGAAAGTGTTGTTTAGGTCATCACTACGAACCCTAAACAACTTCTCACTGCAATGCCTAACCGATTAAGGAGAAGGGGTCACGGTGGGATTAGTGATCGCACTGCAAATGTTCACATTTAGCTCTCCCATTTCCTATCTTTTGTATTCGTTTCTCGGGTAAAATAGGGATTTTAATGGTTTAAATAAGTGTTTCAGGAAAATAGAGGAATTCAGGGGCATTTTGGTCATTTTGGAGAAATAAGGGCTAAAATGTAATATTCTAGAGAAGATTGAAGATTTTGCAATTAAGAAAGAGATCCAGGGTCTAGACGGTAATTTGCCAGCCAGCGCAGGTGTCAGCGCCACGTCACTCGTGTGAAACGGCAGCGTTTTGGTGCTGCTGATGTAGGCGTGACGTCAGGATAACGTCACGTCATCTTCCTCATGCAGACAGGCGACCTGAAGACCCGCGAACCAGACCTGACCCGATTCATACCCGGTCGTGACCCGAACTTTTCTAGCTCATTTTTGGCCAGTTTCCGGTGCTTTTTCCTGCCAAATCCTGCCCAGATCGACGGCCCATGTTCCCCCGATCACGATGGATGCACTTTTATCCTCCCATGCACAAGTTCTTCTCCTCATTCAAGAAGCCAAACCTTCATGGCCACCAAGCTTTAAGGTTAGGTTCAGCGGCTTCTTTCCCGCACTCCAGAGCGTTCAAACTCGCCAAAAGACAGCTGTTTCATGCAGCGGGAAAGTGCCCGCAATACAGAAGGTTCAAGCTCGCGGGAAATGCTCCAAAATCCTTCGTGACTTTGTGCGGCGGGTAAGAACCCGCGAGCTTGGTGGCTGGAACCCGCCAACTTGACCGACTCAAGCTCCTTTCATGCCCAAAACCTTCCCTATATATATATATATATATATATATATATATATATTCATCTTTCCTAAACCTAAAACACATCCCTAATATCCAAACTCAAGTAGAATTACACCCACTTAAGCAACCATTCACAAATAAACCCTAAACACTTTAGAAATAGCTTACAATCACTTGTACATAACCATCCTAGCTCACTCTCAACACCCCTTAACTCCAAGCTTTGGAAAGACAAGGAGAAGTCTAGCTAACTTGAAGACTTCACAAGAGATTGGGTTGTTTTCTTTATCTCTCTGTTTACTTTAGCTTGTTGTTGTATTTTGATTACATGTTTATGTTGGGAATATTGGTGGGATTGTAATAATATTCATATTTTGGTTGATTAGTTTATTTGCTTGAGCTTAATAGATGCATGTTAATTGATTAACCAATTAATTGATATGTAATAGGATTTAGACTATTTGAGAAATCAATAGCATGCACGGATGATTATTTGTGTGTGTGTCTTATCCTAGTGTAGATTGGTGAATACCAATCTTGTAAGCTTATTTGCTATCAACTAGGAATTGGATTTATTGCATGAACCCATTTCCTAGCATTTCCAAGCATTTACCACCTCACAACTACACTTTCCCATGACCATGCATGAGTGTAGTTGGTAATTAGTTTAGTTTAGTTAATTAGTGTTAGATTAATTAATTGTATTTGGTAAGCTTGTTAGTTTAGTTAGTTTATTGAATTCATGCTAGCTTAGTTGTAAATTAGTTATTGCCATCTTAGTTTAATCCTAGTGTAATAATTAGTTTAATTTGTTTGTGACCATTCCCTTTTACTTTCTTGCATGTAATTAGTGTAAATAGATTGCATATATATATATATATATATATTGTAGGGAAAAAAACGTTTTCACGCAGCGGAAGCGAAACTAAAATAGGTTTTAGTATGTTTTAAAATTTTTCCACAATTTGAACTTAAACCCTCTAATTAATTAACATATAATACTAAAGATATCATACCTTTGTCGCATGATTCGATTGACATTGCGTCGATGGTAATCCGCAAGATCTTCCAATCCAATCACGAACGTGAATCACCTAGGAGCGTGGTCTCCCTTCTCTTTGAATTGTGTACCTGAGGATGGATTAACAAAACTTTTTCTTTTTCGTTAGTCACAACAAGTTCCAAGAGACAACAAATAATGTTCCGGTCACTTTTGAATTCACAATCTTTAGATCGAAACTAGCATGAACCTTATTCGAAATTGTGCACAAAACCTTTTGATGTAAAAGTAACTAGTGCACTATCGAAATAAGAACAAACTTTTCTCTCTATTCCTCTCGGCTGAAAATCACACTAGTCTAAGAGTTGAATTCTATTTTTCTCTAGCAAAAGAAAAAACTCTCAAGTCCAAGACATTAGGGTTTACCGAATTCTATTCACATAATATAATCTTTTTGTGCCGAATTCTCTTTACCCATATATATAGTACACGAATCCAACTTGGCTATTAAAATATATGTTGTGCACTAATTCTGCACGCTTTATAAATATATATATATTGCGGCCAATTATGCATCAATATATTATATCTATATATGACCAATTACCGCTGCCATATAAATAATATATATATATCCAAATTCTTCAAGCCATGTATATCATATATATATATATATATATATATATATATATATATATCCGAATTCCTTTTGTCATATATATATTATATATATCCCAATTCCTTTTGATATATATATATATATATATATATATATATATTATATATATAAGAATTCTTCTTGTCATACATATTTTAAGGTGACCGAATCCTATGATAGGAAATCTAAAAGGTGGCTGAAATCCTCACTATAAGAGGATTTGTGTTTCACCCATACTCCTATCAATCTTTAGAATCCAAACCCTAATCCAACTCTTTAGTGTTTTTGTGACTATATTAAAGACTTCCTTATTTGACTAGATAAATAAATCCCTTATTTATCTACTTACCAAATAAAGTCTTTTATATTTATTATACTACCACAATAGTATACTACTAAGAAACATATTTCCTAGTCAGAAAAAGATTTTGATTTTCAATTAAATAATTAATTAATCAATTAATTAATTTCCATTTAATCAAATAATGAAATAAATAATATATTGGACTTTTATATTAGTCTTGCCGTCCCACATACATATACATGGGCCATATATTATTTTCTTATTTCATTCAATCCATTGGACCTTAATTAAAAGGCCCACATGTGAACTAGGTCTATTCTTACTAAAAGAAACCAGCCCACATGCCTTAATACAATTCTAGATGGACCCATAATTAGTCCGGTAGAATATATCAAGTGATTCATGTAAGTCCGTGTGGATTGGGGATCTTGGCGGGCCTATCTAAATTTAAGCTCCAATAGACATAACCCAATCACAATCAACAAATGATTCACTTAGGTTCAATCTATTAATTTTAGTTCATTCCACTAAAGAACTAAAATTGCACTCTTAAATAAAGATGGAATAAGTAAATGATTCTCATTCATACCCTAGACAATCTTATTGGAGATGGTGTATCCTCGTGAAGAATATCAGTAATCGCCAAGAGCTCATAGACCGCCTATAGCTCTCCAAGTTACCATATTTACTCATATGACCACATTTTGAACTTGGATATTTTGACTTATCCAGAAGCCATGTTTCAATAGACTCTATCGAAAACTTAACGTTAAGATTCAATATCCAATACCTCAAAACATCCATATGATGATATTCTACTCTCATTTAATAAATGGAGCCACGACGTCCATATCTATAAATGAAGTCCTCTAACGATTAACAAATGAATACCACCAAACTATCGAGGATAGACTATGCTATATAATCGTACTCATTGACAACTCAAATGATAACAATTGCAACCATAAGTCCATCATTTATCTCAGGATTAAGATAGACTCTCCGATTGTCCTGATAATGAAAAAAACTTTTATATTCTAGATAAAGTATTTCATTGTGATCCTATTCAATGCACCCAGTGCACTAGATTCTTTTACTCGAAGACCCTTCGATGATTTCATACTCATCATAACTCATTTGATCCCACTCAAATGCTTGCAAAAGAATTCAACAACTTTATCAAGATAAATGTGCCCAAGAATTTGGCAAAGCAAAGAAAAGAAAAAGGAGAAAAAGAGAACCAAGAATTTGGCACAACTGGCCTAGAAGGAAAATGAAAAGTAAGTGAACTACTCAAAATGAAAAATTAGAGTAGAATACACATGTAAATTGGAAGCCTGGACGCCTTAAGTGTGAACAATATATGTAAAGCATGTGGAACTCATAGTTAGAATGTATGCTTTAATATAATCAACGGGTTCCTTGTTATCCATTGCCCCATTCTTTGCTTCACCATCACCTAAGGCCCCGTTGCAACTAAAAGAAAGACCTCCATGATCTTTAGGAATGTCCATTTTGTGAAATTTGGTTGATATATGTTCTTTCTAATTCATGGCTTGCAATTCCATTCATGAGACTTACTTTTCAGAAATTGCGTTTTAAAGATCATCATGTGCAATCAATTAGATATCCATGGCATGAATTCATATTGCACATGTGTTTTTAAGTGAAACCTAGGAATCTTAGAGAAGAGAAGAGAGAATCCGGTGAGGATTAGTTATCAAGGCGAATTACATTCTCAACCGAATAGCACCTTTGCTTTGAAGCTTTGGCATTTTGAATGTAAGATCGCATTACGTATAATCATATCTAGAGTGGCATGCTCTTAATCTTTACTTAACATTCTCATACATGTAGAAGTCCTCACTAATGCATAATTGTTTTAATCTCTTCGTTTTGGTTTCGCATATGGATCATGACAAGTAAAACCTTTGAAATATCTTGATACATGTCTTTGGGAGTTGATTTATGATTGTTTTGCTCGAGGACTAGCAAAAGATAGGTTTGGGGGTATTTGATCAAACAAAAATTGGTATGATTTTGGCCCTCAGTCCCGTCTCTTTATGCATGATTCTCAAGCGTTTCCCCGTATTTAAATGTTGTTAAATCAAGTATTTCAGGTTTTATTAGACCTCAAGGGCATTTGTGAAGAAGAGGAGGAACTTGATGCAAAAATGAGCATAAAGATGCGAAACAAGGCATTTTCGCCACATACTGAGAATGGGTCGCCATGGCGACATGGAGTGCTTTTCAAAAGCACAAGATGTCACCATAAGGTCGCCATGGCGACAGAAGGATTATTCCAAGAAAAATGCAATCAGGTGTTGTCGCCATGGCGACATTCAATGGCAAATGGCGACATCACTCATATTTCCTCATTGTCGCCATTTGCATCATGGTGAAAAAGATGAGATTGGTGGCGACAAGTGAATCTCATAATGCATAACCATTTTACGCCATGAGGTTGCCATGGAAACATAATAGCGACATTCTTGCCACATCAGCTTTTCAAGCAGTTATCAATACAAGTCCAAGAGCCACTATATACACTCTTACTCTCCAACTTGAAGAGGATTGAAAAACATAATATTTAGCACAAAAATACAGAGTTTAGATCTAGTTTTCCTCTTTCATATTTCATCTTTCAACTTCCTCCATTTTCTTATCTTGTACTACCTTTTCCATCCAAAACCTCAACACCAAACCTTGATTACTTCACCCAATCATTCCTCCCCTTCCATTCTTTACATTTCAATATCTTTGTCACTCACCATTAGACACCATCTATCAAGACACATCCCTCTTCCACCACTCTTTGCACAAGGAGCAATCTAAGGAAAAGAAGGAGCAAGCACTAAAGAAGGAGACCTAAGGGTGATTTCCTTATCTATCACTTCTTTTTATTTGATTGTAACTATGTGTAACTAAACCCCTAATCTAGGGGATAGATGTGAGGAACTTGTGGTTGTGGGTATTTGCTTAAGCTTGTGTAATTGAATCTTTATATGTTTTCTATTCACTTTATATTTTGATTCTACATATTATATGATTTGCACTATATATCACTAGTAGATCATACTCTTGTGTGGGATAAATAGTTGTGAAACTAATCTTGGAATGACACCCTTGATTGGTTAAAGAACTTAGTGAATGGAATAGACTAGTGGAGGGTATATCAACCACACTAACCTAAACCTTTATTTGTAACCAACCAATCCCACCTTGACCCCATTTCCTTAATCGGTTAGGTATCTTGGTGGGAAGATGTTTAGTGTTCATAGTAATGACCTAAATATAACCTAGAAAACAAATGGTTACCATATATGAGATTTGTCCATTAATGAGGCTTTGAAGGCAATACCCATACTCACTTGTAACTCCATCAATCACCTAGCATCTCTATTAATTGTTTACACCATTTCCCTTATCAAGATTGTTGAGTCTTCTCTTTTTCATATCATTTTTTGTATGTTTATTTCAGTAGTAAATTTGGTGGTTTATGAAACCACACAACTATCTACATTCAATGATTTATTTTATTGAACTAAAGATTAGTCAATCAATCTAACATATTACTCCATCTCCCTGTGGAAAGAATCTTGCTTACCACTTGCTAAGAATTTATATCTTAAAGGATTTTAAGTGGCTAAAACATGGTTTTCAAAAGATCAAATTGAAACATTATTTTGTTGAGTAACAAACGACCTCATCAGATACCAATAATAATATTGTGCATTTTTTGGATCCTTTACAAGAAGAGATTCGTCTAGATATTAAGAATATAGTCACTATGTAAGTTCATTTTTGTTTTCAATTTGTATTTTAAGTATTTTGTTTGTTACTTGATGAAACTTGATACATATTTATATTTTGTTTTGGGTACGAAGTGCTTTTAGAATGCTCACTGTGCATTTAGGATAGGTTGTTCGAAATGCCCAATATTTCAAGATTTTAAAGGTAACCATATAGTTATATTAATTTATTATTATCATAGATTTGAAATTTATTTTGATACAAACTATTTCCATGATCTGCTTATGTATTTTATTCATAGTGTCCTCGATAACCAACTGGGAGTTTGGAATGTGGTTATTACATTATGAAATACATGAGAGATGTCATCTTCGATACTTAGAAATCGATTCCAATGAAGGTAAGAATATTAAAAAATAAAATTTTATTCTTTCATAAGTTTGTGAATCATGATATTGATAATTTTTATAAATGTTTTTGATCATACAGAAGGCGGAGAAGAAGAAATATAATCAAGCAGACATCGATTTTGTTCAGGATGAATGGATTCGTTCGGTTGATGAACTTTTATAAATTTAAAAATATATACTCATTTGTAGAAGTTGACTATGAATTGTTTTACAAATAGCTATTATATACTCACTCCTTTGGGAATTTAAGCAGTAGATTTGTTGTTGGACTATTATATAATACCAGCAAAGATTGGCTTGTTATTTTTGTAATATTTTTGAAATGAAAATGAAAGACATTGTCGTTAAATTATTTTTGATGTTGCAGTAATTGAGATTTAAAGTATTTCACATGAAATTTGATAACAACGAAAATTAGTAAAATATAAAAATTAAAAAAATAATAAAAAAAAATAAATTTGTTTTTAGTAAGAAACTGATTTCTTTCATTTTGTTAGGTTTTAGAATTGTGTTGGCTTGATTCCATAACAAAACGCTCTTTGTTTGTATTGCTTAGTTGCTTAGGTGATTCGTGATTAGATTGAGCTTCAAAGAAGGAAAGCAACTTCACATGCAAAGTTCGCCTTCAAGAGGAAAAATGCTTAAGTGGATGCTAAGATATCAGGATTCTTCTTCCTCTTACAAGGCATAGGCGCACACACACACATTGCATACATTTGTGTCCCTACATCGTTGTACTAAATTTGTATAGCATATTCACACACTTGTTGAAGTATGCACATGCATTAGTCTTAATTTGACAAACATTGTAAAATTGCATGTTCTAAGACTGTCTCTAGGAAATGGCATACTTGTGTTTATTTGTTTGTGTTTTATTGTTTTGTACTTTAATATGTTCTTATACAATTCCTTATTGAGTTCCAGTCATTTCGGTTACTCACTCATTAGTTTTCGAGTTCAAACTAGAAAGTTACGATACTTTATGTTCTCTTACAATGCCTTGTCTTCGTCTTCGTGTATCGAGTCGAATTCATAGCTTTTTGTTAAAGTTTCATAGTCGTCCTTGTGCTTGAGGAAGTCACAGTTCATAATCCAAAGATGGATTCAAATTTGGAGTTCGGAGGCCGGAATATGGCTGAAGAATGCGAGAGGAGTGCGAAGGAGGCGAAGAATGGCCAAGAGGCCATTTTGGTGCCTTCTCGTGAGGGTGTGCGAGCCTTATGGGACAGACATCTCTCTACCCCCATGAGACCCACGTGCCTCCACAGGAGGCTGAGGTGGCAAGGCCTTATTGGGTGGCCGGCTATGTCTCTCCTCCATCTCTTTTCCCTCCATTTAAATTTGAATGTTGTGCAGAATTCTTTACAACTTTTGTAGTTTCGTTTTTGTGATCTCTCTCTCATTTCATCTCCGTAATGAGTGATTCAAAAGCCTAAAATGTTGGTCTTGAAGAGAGTAACAAACCCCAAGCATTTTTAGATCCAATTGATGTCTTTATGTTTTATAGTGAACTGATCTCTACTCGTGATTCATCATTTGTAAGTGAATCAACTTCTTTCCATTTTCTTTTATGATCATCTTCTTGAATCTTCTTTTTTGATCAATAAAAAGTGTTAAGAATGATATTGATTCAACTTCTAGGTTTGTTTGATTGATTTTCGAGTTTAAGCTTTGTGATTTTATTTGAACAGCTTTTACCTAAACTTGATGAACATGAACTTGATTCTAGAAATGCTTTGTGTTTTGAGCTTGATTGTTGATTTCTAGATTTAGTTACATATTCTAAGAACTAGGATACTTTGATTGTGATATTCTATAATCTAGTTTTTGTTTGATCCACATGCTTAGGTTTCTAGATATATTTGTGATTGATTTGTGAAAGCCTAATCTAGTTTCTCTAATTGCATGTTCATTGTTTGATTTATTTGCTCTATTTGATTGTGATTGCATTATATTACATGTTTGCACTTCACTTAGATCATTGTCTTGCATAAGGTGGAAGTCTCTTGTCATAGTGAGTGAAGATTTGACTTGAGCAAGAAGACTTGGCTAGGAAAGTGTTCCGGATAGCCAAGCAAGAAGTTTTAGTTAGGATCGGGGTGATCCGGATAACTAAGCAAGAAGCCTTGTCTAGGATCGAGAGGATCCGGATAGACAAGCATGGAATTTCCTAGAGACGTAAGTGTCTTGGATAGGAAGTTGCTTCCTAAGGGTGTGAGAGTCACATCTCAGATAGAGAGTGGGCAAAGTGATTCACTAGGCCCGAGTGTAGAATAGGAGTGTTATCTTAGAGAGTAGATCATGTGTTGATTGTTTTTTGAGTGTGTATCTTTTATTCGTCATAGTGAATTGCGGTTTGTCGGTGGTTGTGATATCAACCCGTGGATGTTTCCTCTTCGGAGGTTTTATCACGTAAAAATCTCTTCTGTTGATTTTAGTGTTTTTAGTTTCTTTACATATTTTTACTTGTATTGTTTTAACACTTGTCTAATTGAATTCATATTACAGTAGAACCCCTCTAAATTAATATTCTTGGGACCTACCCTTAAGTATTAATTTAAAGGGGTTATTAATTTGAAGGGTTTTGTAAGGATTCCCGTTGTTTTTAATTGGCTTATTTCGTGATCAAACCATATGTGGGGGTTCTTTGTAAGTGTAAGGATTCCCGTTGTTTTTAATTGGCTTATTTCGTGATCAAACCATATGTGGGGGTTCTTTGTAAGGGTAGCCTAAGTATCGGTCTTCTTGTTCGAAGCCCTTTGAAGACCTCGTGTTGATAAGCACCGAAGGTAAATTTCTATGTGCTTACTTTTCTTTGAAGAGATTTAGAAGCACACACACACTAAACATTCATTGCATATGTGTGCATTATCTTCATTTGTCACAATTCACACTTGCACTTATTTATTATATTTTGTTGTGTGTTATTGTGTCTTGTTGTTGTGTTAATTCGTTTCCCGATAACTTTCGGAAACGTCCGCGCATGCACGAGAATGTGCTTGGTTTAGCGCGAGGACCGCCTATGGAGAATGCCCTTGGCTTCTCCTTGGTTTTCACCTTTCTAGGTGATCGGCGGTTATGATCGGCGGCCTGGACGCCGAATTAAACCGCCGTTTCAGTCCAGATTGGTCTGAAGCTTTTCTGCGGTTAAGATCGGCGGTCACGACCGCCGTTCGAAACCGCCGTTTCAAGACCTGATTGATTTATCTCTCGGTCTAATTCGGCGGTTGAAACGGCGGGCATTAAACCGCCGTTCGAAACCGCCGTTCATACCTGGTCGATTTTGATCTCTCTGTTCTGTTTCGGCGGTTGGAATCGGCGGTCACGAAACCGCCGAATGAACCGCCGTTTTTGCTCTGTTCTTCACGAGCTCAATTCGGCGGTCATTAACGGCGGCCTGGCCGCCGATTGAAACCGCCGATTGGCGCGTTTCTTTGAAACTTACTTAAACGACCACACTTTGATTTGGCACCCTATATATATGCCACTTTGACTTTAGGTCAATTAAGAGAGTTCATATTCAGAATTCATACTTAGGATATTTTTCAAAGAGAAGAAAAATTCCAAGAACTCCATTCTTGATTCTCAAACACTTTTCATGATCATCAATCATCATCTAGCATCATCTTAGATCATCTAGATGTCATCTAGCATGGAATCTTCATCATACTTTGCTTGGTAAGCTTTTCACTAATATCTTACATGTTTTGTGTTTCTCTTATCTAGCAATCTCAATTAATTACTTGTTTGTTATTTTGTATGCTTTAGATACAATATTGAGATGAGTATGATGTATGTTTGAGATTTTATATTGTGCTTGCATATTAGGTTTTGTGCTTAATATTGATTAGCTAAACTAATTGACATGTCATTTAGTTTTGATATCTAGGATTATACTTAATTGCATATTAATCATCTTAGATAAGCATATAGGGTTTCCCTTGCTCTATGTTGCATTTTGGATATTCACATATATTCACTTAGGGTTGTATTCTCTTCAAAGAGAAAGTAAGTCTTGTGTGTAGCATCCGGGATTAGGTTGCTTAGAACGCAAGCAAATTGGACTAGGTTCACTCATACCGGGATTAGGTAGGTGTGTGATTACTTCCGGGATTAGGTTGTAATCGTTTGCACATTTAGTGGATTCGAGGTTCGAGTGTGGCTTACTTACATAGCCCGTGGTTTTTCCCGTGAGGGTTTCCACGTAAAAACCAAGTGTTGTTTTAATTTCCGCACCATATTACAATTGCTTGGTTATATTATCTTGAGGGCATTTTCGTAATTTTGACTAACACGAAAAATTGGGTAAAAAGCGTAAAATCTATTCACCCCCCCTCTAGATAGCTTTATACACACAGTGCTATTATTTGTTTCAATTGGTATCAGAGCGGGTTCCTAGACATACATAGGTGATCCTTGCTTATTTTGGTGTGTTTTGCATTTTGTGTGGTTTTTGATCATTCATACATTTGCATTCATTTCATTCATTCATAAACACTATGAGTGGAAACGGTGGAAATGGTGGTGGCCACGAAGGAGCTTCTAGCACAAGGCCTCCACTTCTTACCGGATTGAACTATTCCCAATGGAAAGGGAAGATGGAATCCTACATATGCCAAATTCATGACCGTGCATGGATGGCGGTGGAAGACGGATATGATCTCCCTATGATGACTCCCGATGGTGGAGGACAAGATGTTTTGAAGCCTAAGGCGCAATGGAACGCGCAAGAGTTTGAGGCTTCTAAGTGGAATAGGAAGGCTATGCATGCCATTATGTGTGCTATGGATGAGAATCAGTACAAGCTTATTCAGAATACTCAGATTGCCAAAGTGGCATGGGACATCCTTCTAGTTGCACATGAGGGAACCGAGGTGGTGAAGGAGTCCAAGCTTCAAGTCCTCCAAACTCAGTTTGAGCTACTTAGGATGGGAGAGGATGAATGCTTCAATGACTTCGAAATCAAATTGATGGATATTGTAAATCAAAGCCATCAACTCGGAGACCCGTATTCGGATAGGAGAGTCAAGCAAAAAATTATGAGATCTCTCCCCGATAGGTTTGAATCCAAGGTGACGGCCATAGAAGAAAATAGTGACTACATGGATATGAAGCCAAGTGAGGTGATTGGGCGTCTCCTTGCATATGAGTCTAGGAAGGCTCCTAGCACCACTACTCCTCCTAAGAAGTCTAAAGGAATAGCTTTGAAAGCATCTAAGGATGCAAAGGAGGCAAAGCATGAATCGGATGAAGACCTTGCCTTATTTGTGAAAAGGTTCAACAAGGTTATGGGGTTCAAGAAGAAGAAGGGATTTGGGTCAAGAGGACAAGATTTGAAGAAAAAGAGTTCCTTCAAGAAGTTTGAGCCTAGACAAGAGAGGACCGAAAGGAAAGGGGTCCGATGCTTTGAATGTGGTGGAATTGGTCACTTTGCCCCCGAATGTGCTAATCACAATGATAAGAAGAAGAGCAAAGTGATGGCCGCCACTTGGAGTGGGAGTAGTGATGACTCCAATGAGGAAGATGAGTCTTCAAGTGAAGAAGAGCTCATGGCTAACCTCCTAGCTTTTGCCTCCTCACATAAGAGCAAAAGTGGTAGTGAGAAAGAGGAAATGAGTCAAGAGGAAAATGACTCAAGTGAAGAAGAAAGTGATTCCTCATCTAACTCCATAAGTAGTTTTGTGGAGAAAAAGGTGCTTGCTAAATGCCATGCCGAGTTTAATGATTTAGCAATCAAGAGCACAAGAAAGATCAAGATGTTGAGAGAAGAAAATCTTGAGCTTGCATCTCATAATGACCACTTAGGTGAACAAGTGGAAAAATTCAAGAAGATAGAAGATAAGCTAAGAGAGGAGTTAGCTTTATCTAGGAGGAATGAAGAAAGTCTAAAGAGTGAGCTTGAAGAAGTTAGAAATTCTATGACTAGGATGGATTCTAGCACCAAGAAGCTTGACCATATGCTTGGTGTTGGAAAGAGTCCATGTGACAAGAGGGGTCTTGGGTATGAAGATGACAAGAAGATCTCTACCTCTAACAAGACCGTGTTTGTCAAGAGCTTGAAGAAAGAAGAAACTTCATTTGTGCAAGCTCCTAGAAAGAAATTAGAAGTAGGACAATGCTCTAATGCACAAGTGAAGATGGGTCCAAGAAGGAAACCTCAAGCTCAACCCCCTAGGGTCTCTCAAGCCAACATTCCTCCTCAAATGGCTCACAAAGGAAAGAGACCTATCATGCAACCTCAAGCTAGGAAGCAACCAAGACCGGTTCAACAACGAAGAAGGATTGAACCCTTTCATCCACAAAGACAAAGGCAAGGTATGATTTCTTATTTCATCCCTATTTGTCACTTTTGTGATTGTGATGGTCATATTAGACCAAATTGCTTTCAATATATTAAAATGTGTAGAAAACAAAGCATGATTGAGAAGAAAAAGAAAAGAGCCATGATGCATGTTCCTAGGAATGATAATATTATTATGCATGATCCTAGGACATCTAGAGCCCATATACCAAAGACCACTAAGAAAGCTAAGATTGTTTCTAGGTGGATTAGAAAGAATGACATTGTTTGCCATGTTGCTCAAATAGCCTTGAAGGCAAATTCTTCTAATTTTTGGTATCTAGATAGTGGGTGCTCTAGGCACATGACGGGAAACAAGAGTTTCTTCGAGACTCTCGTTATGGAGGAAGGTGGATATGTCACTTTTGGTGATGGATCCAAAAAGAAAGTTGTAGGGAAAGGAACCATTTCCGTTCCCGGATTACCCTCCTTATCCGATGCTTTATTTGTTGATGGCTTGAAAGCCAATTTAATAAGCATTTCACATCTAAGTGATGAAGGATATTCCGTCTTGTTTTGTAAAGATGATTGCTCAATCCTAAAGCCCGATGGACAAACCTTATTGAAAGGTATGAGATCTAGCGACAATTGCTATTGTCTTGAAGCTAGAATAGTCTCAAACAATGTGTCCATGGATGAGCAAATTGAGTTGTGGCATGAAAGACTTGGCCACATGAACTTTAGGGATCTACGGACCCTTGGAAAGTTCGAGTGTGTGCGTGGCCTCCCTAAGCTTGGGAAGAAAGCCAATGGTGTTTGTGGACCTTGCCAACAAGGAAAGCAAACTAAAAGCATGCACAAAAAGGGTAAGTATCTCACCACCAAGGAGCCTCTTGAGCTTCTCCACATGGACCTCATGGGTCCCATGCAAACCGAAAGTTTGGGTGGAAAGAGATACATTTTTGTATGTGTTGATGATTTCTCTAGATTTACATGGACATACTTTCTTAGAGAAAAATCCGAAACTTTTGATAAGTTTAAAATGCTTTGTACTAAATTACAAAATGAAATGAAATCTAACATTAGAAGCATTAAACGGATTAGAAGTGACCATGGGAGAGAGTTTGAGAATGCCTCTTTTGAAAGCTTTTGTGATAGCTTAGGCATCTCCCATGAGTTTTCGGCTCCTAGGACACCTCAACAAAATGGAGTTGTTGAGAGGAAAAATAGGGTCCTCCAAGAGATGGCCCGAGTGATGTTGCTTAGCAACAATGTCCCTAGGAACCTATGGGCCGAAGCCATCAATACGGCTTGCTATATAGGAAATCGTGTGTTCCTAAGGCCCGGTTCTAGAAACACCTCCTATGAGCTATGGAAGGGTAGGAAGCCAAATGTTAGCTACTTCCACACATTTGGAAGCAAATGCTACATTTTAAATGACCGTGATCAACTTGGCAAGTTTGATGCTAAGAGTGATGAGGGTATCTTTATTGGCTACGCCTTGAATAGTAAAGCCTATAGAGTTTTCAACTTGAAGACTCGAACCGTCATGGAATCATCAAATGTGGTCATTGATGATACTAGGCTCAAGTCTAATGACCATGAGGAGGAGGATGTTCTAGAGGATGACACTCCTTTGGAGAGGGTTGTGGTGACTCCCAATGTTGGGACATCTAATGAAGTCACACAACCCATTACTAGAGTTCCTCTCTTGGACTCTAAAGAACCCGCTCCATGGGTTAGGAAACTCCATGATAAAGAAGATATCATTGGAGAGGTAAATGAGGGTGTTAGGACTAGACGTCAACTTGCTAATCTTATTAGCTATACTTGCTACACCTCTCAAATTGAACCCAAAAAGGTTGAAGAAGCCTTACATGATGAATTTTGGGTTCTTGCCATGCAAGAAGAGCTAAACCAATTCGAAAGGAATGAGGTTTGGACTCTAGTTCCTAGGCCTAAGACCACTAATGTCATAGGCACTAAATGGATATTTAGGAACAAATCCGATGAGGATGGCAACATAGTGCGGAACAAGGCTAGACTTGTAGCACAAGGGTACTCTCAAATTGAGGGTATCGACTTTGAGGAGACATTTGCTCCCGTTGCCCGTTTAGAGTCTATTAGGCTTCTCTTGTCCATTTCTTGTGTGCACAAGTTCAAATTGCACCAAATGGATGTCAAGAGTGCCTTCCTCAATGGCTTCTTGCAAGAGGAAGTGTTTGTTGAACAACCCAAGGGGTTTGTGGATGCACACCACCCCAACCATGTCTATCGCCTCAAGAAGGCACTATATGGGTTGAAACAAGCACCGAGGGCTTGGTATGAGCGCCTCACTCAATTTCTTGTTGACAATAACTACACAAGAGGTAGTGTTGACAAGACACTATTCATCAAGAGAGACAATGATGAGCTTTTCATAGCTCAAATATATGTCGATGACATAGTGTTTGGCTCTACCAACAACACCAAGGTCCAACAATTTGTTGATGTTATGTCTCATGAATTTGAGATGAGTCTTGTTGGTGAGCTTAATTACTTCCTAGGTTTGCAAATTAGGCAACTTGATAATGGGATCTTCATAACCCAAGCCAAATATGCCAAAAACCTTGTGAAGAAGTTTGGTCTTGAAAAAGCCAAACATTGTGACACTCCTATGAGCACCACTTTGAAGCTAAGCAAGGATGCTAGCGGTAAAAGTGTGGACCAAACCTTATATCGTGGCATGATAGGGAGCTTGCTCTATTTGACCGCAAGTAGGCCCGATATATCTTTTAGTGTAGGAGTTTGTGCTAGGTACCAATCCGATCCCAAGGAGTCCCATCTCTCTTCGGTTAAGAGAGTCATTCGCTTTGTGAATGGGACTTCCAACTATGGGATTTGGTACTCATTTGACACTAATCCTAGTCTTGTAGGATATAGTGATGCGGATTGGGCAGGAAATTGTGATGATAGGAAGAGCACATCGGGCGGTTGCTTCTTTCTAGGCAACAACTTGGTGTCTTGGTTTTGCAAGAAGCAAAACTCGATTTCCTTGTCCACGGCGGAAGCCGAGTACATAGCCGCGGGGAGTGGATGCACTCAACTTATGTGGATGAAGCAAATGCTAGTGGATTACGGATTCAACCAAGGTACTCTCACTCTCTTTTGTGATAACATGAGTGCCATTAATATTTCCAAGAATCCGGTGCAACATTCTAGAACTAAGCATATTGACATCCGCCATCACTTCATTAGAGAGCTTGTTGAAAATAAATGCATAGTACTTGAACATGTAGGTACTAATGATCAACTTGCGGACCTATTTACTAAACCCTTAGATGCTACTCGATTTAAAACTCTTAGTAGATCTATTGGGGTATGTCTTGTGGAGTGATGTTCTATGATTAACCCCATATGGGGAACTCAAGCAAAGAGAGCTATTTTGCATTCTTGTATCTTGCAAAAAATTTGAAATATCTTATGCCTCTTCTTTTATATTGCTTGAGTAAGCTTGGTTGTACATATGTATATATGTTTTAAAATTCCATAAGTGTGAACCTTGCTTGTCTACAATCCATGTCATATTTATGTTCAAACATGCATTTTTGGACTAGGAGATTTACATTGGAAGTATGATTTGAATGACCTATGATTATCTCCATGACATGATGATTCTTTAATAACATGCTAATGTCAAATGAAAAAGCATGAAATTCATATAACATGCTCACATGAAAAGCATGAATTGATGATTGCATATTCTTAAAAATGCAAAACTTGTGTGAAAACTTATGAGACTCAAAATGAATAAAGGATCTTGTATCCATTCAAAGGAATTTACATTCCAAATGTCTCTCTTTCTTTATTAGTTGAACATGGTTACTATCATACGGATAATTTTATCCGGAAAAATCAAATAGGGTGCAAAGTCGCTCATGCCATGTTTCGCTTATAAAGTTGGATATAGTTGCTCCTAAATTGAAATTCATAATCTCTATATCCTTGCTTTTCCCATGACATTGGTGAAATTGGTTTGAATTCTTATTAGAAACCTTTGTCATTTGCTTTGCCAAATACCATTGTATTTTGGACTTGAATGCTATATGTCTTGTATGCAAAGCATGTTGGATTCACACATTTCTCAAAATAAATCTCCTTGTTTCTCTCAAATTAATTGAAGTGCATAAAGTGACTTATATGTATATGCAAGTCTTGCATGCTTCTATCTCTCGTTGCTATGAGTGACCCGGTTGGGGACTACTCCTTTGCCTATATCATGACAAAAAGGGGGAGTAGGATATGGTAAGGGGAGGTGCAAAATATAGAAGCTATTGTACACTTTGGGGAGAACATACATTGAGGGGGAGTAACCCGTTGAGGGGGAGCATTGCATTTATCATACATTGCATACATTTGGTAATGTTGTGCCTAAATTCTAAAAATGCAAATGCTTGGTATTGTTCTCACATGATTAATCTCACACTTTTCTTGTATTAGAAATGTTAGAAACTCTTTTCAGGGATTGATTATTCTACAAGAGAATTGAAGACTTCAAGTTGCATTATCTTATCTCTTTGTATTGTAGAATATCATTATAGTCCCGTAGTTTCTATTTTTTTTGTGAGGAATCATTGTGAGTGATGGTTTTGTCACGAAATAGCCAAAGGGGGAGATTGTAAGGATTCCCGTTGTTTTTAATTGGCTTATTTCGTGATCAAACCATATGTGGGGGTTCTTTGTAAGGGTAGCCTAAGTATCGGTCTTCTTGTTCGAAGCCCTTTGAAGACCTCGTGTTGATAAGCACCGAAGGTAAATTTCTATGTGCTTACTTTTCTTTGAAGAGATTTAGAAGCACACACACACTAAACATTCATTGCATATGTGTGCATTATCTTCATTTGTCACAATTCACACTTGCACTTATTTATTATATTTTGTTGTGTGTTATTGTGTCTTGTTGTTGTGTTAATTCGTTTCCCGATAACTTTCGGAAACGTCCGCGCATGCACGAGAATGTGCTTGGTTTAGCGCGAGGACCGCCTATGGAGAATGCCCTTGGCTTCTCCTTGGTTTTCACCTTTCTAGGTGATCGGCGGTTATGATCGACGGCCTGGACGCCGAATTAAACCGCCGTTTCAGTCCAGATTGGTCTGAAGCTTTTCTGCGGTTAAGATCGGCGGTCACGACCGCCGTTCGAAACCGCCGTTTCAAGACCTGATTGATTTATCTCTCGGTCTAATTCGGCGGTTGAAACGGCGGGCATTAAACCGCCGTTCGAAACCGCCGTTCATACCTGGTCGATTTTGATCTCTCTGTTCTGTTTCGGCGGTTGGAATCGGCGGTCACGAAACCGCCGAATGAACCGCCGTTTTTGCTCTGTTCTTCACGAGCTCAATTCAGCGGTCATTAACGGCGGCCTGGCCGCCGATTGAAACCGCCGATTGGCGCGTTTCTTTGAAACTTACTTAAACGACCACACTTTGATTTGGCACCCTATATATATGCCACTTTGACTTTAGGTCAATTAAGAGAGTTCATATTCAGAATTCATACTTAGGATATTTTTCAAAGAGAAGAAAAATTCCAAGAACTCCATTCTTGATTCTCAAACACTTTTCATGATCATCAATCATCATCTAGCATCATCTTAGATCATCTAGATGTCATCTAGCATGGAATCTTCATCATACTTTGCTTGGTAAGCTTTTCACTAATATCTTACATGTTTTGTGTTTCTCTTATCTAGCAATCTCAATTAATTACTTGTTTGTTATTTTGTATGCTTTAGATACAATATTGAGATGAGTATGATGTATGTTTGAGATTTTATATTGTGCTTGCATATTAGGTTTTGTGCTTAATATTGATTAGCTAAACTAATTGACATGTCATTTAGTTTTGATATCTAGGATTATACTTAATTGCATATTAATCATCTTAGATAAGCATATAGGGTTTCCCTTGCTCTATGTTGCATTTTGGATATTCACATATATTCACTTAGGGTTGTATTCTCTTCAAAGAGAAAGTAAGTCTTGTGTGTAGCATCCGGGATTAGGTTGCTTAGAACGCAAGCAAATTGGACTAGGTTCACTCATACCGGGATTAGGTAGGTGTGTGATTACTTCCGGGATTAGGTTGTAATCGTTTGCACATTTAGTGGATTCGAGGTTCGAGTGTGGCTTACTTACATAGCCCGTGGTTTTTCCCGTGAAGGTTTCCACGTAAAAACCAAGTGTTGTTTTAATTTCCGCACCATATTACAATTGCTTGGTTATATTATCTTGAGGGCATTTTCGTAATTTTGACTAACACGAAAAATTGGGTAAAAAGCGTAAAATCTATTCACCCCCCCTCTAGATAGCTTTATACACACCGTGCTATTATTTGTTTCAGTAAGGGTAGCCTAAGTATCGGTCTTATTGTTCGAAGCCCTTTGAAGACCTCGTGTTGATAAGCACCGAAGGTAAATTTCTATGTGCTTACTTTTCTTTGAAGAGATTAGTTGCACACACACACTAAACATTCATTGCATATGTGTGCATTCTCTTCGTTTGTCACAATTCACACTTGCACTTATTTATTATATTTTTGTTGTGTGTATTTGTGTCTTGTTGTTGTGTAATTCGTTTCCCGATAACTTTTGGAAACGTCCGCGCATGCACGAGAATGTGCTTGGTTTAGCGCGAGGACCGCCTATGGAGAATGCCCTTGGCTTCTCCTTGGTTTTCACCTATCTAGGTGATCGGCGGTTATGATCGGCGGCCTGGCCGCCGAATGAAACCGCCGTTTCAGTCCAGATTGGTCTGAATCATTTCTGCGGTTAATATCGGCGGTCACGACCGCCGTTCGAAACCGCCGTTCGAAACCGCCGTTTCAAGACCTGATTGATTTATCTCTCAGTCTAATTCGGCGGTTGAAACGGCGGGCATGAAACCGCCGTTCGAAACCGCCGTTCATACCTGGTTGATTTTGATCTCTCTGTTCTGTTTCGGCGGTTGGGATCGACGGTCACGCAACCGCCGAATGAACCGCCGTTTTTGCTCTGTTCTTCACGAGCTCATTTCGGCAGTCATAAACGGCGGCCTGGCCGCCGATTGAAACCGCCGATTGGCGCGTTTCTTTGAAACTTACTTAAACGACCACACTTTGTTTTGGCCCCCTATATATATGCCACTTTGACTTTAGGTCAATTAAGAGAGTTCATATTCAGAATTCATACTTAGGATATTTTTCAAAGAGAAGAAAAATTCCAAGAACTCCATTCTTGATTCTCAAACACTTTTTCATGATCATCAATCATCATCTAGCATCATCTTAGATCATCTAGATGTCATCTAGCATGAAATCTTCATCATACTTTGCTTGGTAAGCTTTTCACTAATATCTTACATGTTTTGTGTTTCTCTTATCTAGCAATCTCAATTAATTACTTGTTTGTTATTTTGTATGCCTTAGATACAATATTGAGATGAGTATGATGTATGTTTGAGATTTTATATTGTGCTTGCATATTAGGTTTTGTGCTTAATATTGATTAGCTAAACTAATTGACATGTCATTTAGTTTTGATATCTAGGATTGCTCTTAATTGCATATTAATCATCTTAGATAAGCATATAGGGTTTCCCTTGCTCTATGTTGCATTTTGGATATTCACATATATTCACTTAGGGTTGTATTCTCTTCATAGAGAAAGTAAGTCTTGTGTGTAGCATCCGGGATTAGGTTGCTTAGAACGCAAGCAAATTGGACTAGGTTCACTCATACCGGGATTAGGTAGGTGTGTGATTACTTCCGGGATTAGGTTGTAATCGTTTGCACATTTAGTGGATTCGAGGTTCGAGTGTGGCTTACTTACATAGCCCGTGGTTTTTCCCGTGAGGGTTTCCACGTAAAAACCAAGTGTTGTTTTAATTTCCGCACCATATTACACTTGCTTGTTTATATTATCTTGAGGGCATTTTCGTAATTTTGACTAACACGAAAAATTGGGTAAAAAGCGTAAAATCTATTCACCCCCCCCCCCCCCCCCCCCCTCTAGATAGCTTTATACACACCGTGCTATAATTTGTTTCAGGTTTGACCTTGTAAAGTATTATTTTGTCTTAAAAAACGTGTAGAAGTCGGTTTTCTTGTTTAGGGAAGGTTTCTATTCGGGATTCTTTGTTTAGTCGGTTTTCTTCTTCAGGGGAAGTTCCATTTTTTTAGGATTCCTAATCGTAATGACATTGCCCATGGCAAATCGAAATGTTGCTTCTCCTTGACAATTGCACTGCCCATGTACCACTTATAGAGCTACCTAATCACATCCAACTCAGGAACATCACAGTGCACTATCTACCACCAAATTTGAAGAAGAGTGTTACACTCCAACTGAAAATGTTATCATCAATGATATCATAAGGCAGAATAATGATGATGTGGTTGAGATAGATAACAATGACGATAGTCATAAGGTACCTAAAATCTCTACAAGTAAGGTTACGTTGTTGAAATGCTCAATTTAATTGAAACCTTTTGACAACAACAAGAAGGTGATGATAATAGCTTCTTGAGGACAATTCAAAAGATGAAGGATGAAGTCAAAAATATCAAACATGTGACCTAGTTGAAATACTTTTATAGTTCTTGAATAATTTATAATATATTTTGTACTTTTATGAAATTATTAATTTATACGACCGTCGGGACCGAAATTTTACACTAGGTTTCAAAAAGAAATTATTAATTATTACGATAGAGGGGTTTATTAATTTTTTACACTGGCCCGAGTCAGGACCGAGATTTTTTATTAATTTAGAGAGGATATTAATTTATAGGAGATTAATTTACAGGGGCTCTACTGTAATTTGTTAAAACAATCTACTTGTTAAATACTCTAAGTGTGTATAAATTGGTTATGTGGAAAAGAAGTGTGAGAATTTGGGAATGCACTTATTCCCACCCCCCTCCTCTAGGTATATTTTACACTATAAGTGGTTAAAGGAATTTCACATTTGTATTTACTAAATCAGTTATAATCAGAAACCGATGTTAATTAACTTATATACATCATTAGTTTTATATTTAACCGACGTATTTTGTGTTAGGTTTTGGCTTGTATTCTCAAGTGAACCCAATTTTAACCAAACGATACTCAACTGATGTAGAACTTCCTAGAAATGTGGGATAACATTTGGAAGTTGAAGATGGTATTTGAGGTTTGAAGACCATGAAGAACTAAAGAAAAAGCTAAGAAAACTAGAAACAGGAATAGCGATATAGGTACCGCTGTGCATGGAGAGCGGTTGTCACAGCGGTTGAAGACCAGTTGAGTAGCAATTGGATACCGCTATGCATAGAAGAGTGGTTCGATTCCAGTAGTTTGCGCTGTCCAAACCACTGTGGGTTGGACAGCGGTGGACAGCGGTCTGCTAGAATGTGGTACATTCCAGGTGACTTGTAACGATGTAGGGTGCAGGTGGACAACTGAAACTAATTATGCCGGTGTGTATAAAACAATCTAGAGGGGGGTGAATATATTTTAATGCAGTTATTACCAAATTTTCGCAATTAGTCAATTTTACGAAAATAACCCCAAACTAGTTAATGCAATAAATCAAGTGTAAAGTACGGAATTTAAATGACACTTGATTTTTACATGGAAACCTTCAACAAGGAAAAACCACAGGCTGTTATGTGCACCACACATGATCCTCGAATCCACTAATTGTAATGGTGTCCACAACCTAGGTTAACCACGTCAAACCCTACACAGTCACTAACCCAGCACTACTACTCGCAGGCCTTTAAAAGTGAACCTAGATCAATTTGCTTACAGCCTAAGTCATCTTAGCCACAAGTCTTACTTCTCAATAAAGAGATTAAACAACCTAAGTGAATATGCAAAGATATCCAAATATGCAATTAATACTAGGTTACACTAAATGTTTATCTAGGATTATAAGATGTCAATTAAATCAATCTTAGATATTAATTGCTATATGACATGGCATAAAGCATAGCTATATGAGATAAATCAATCCTAGGTATAGCTATCAAAATACAACACTCAAACTTTCAACACATAATCTCAATCTTGTATATAGAAATTAATCTAAGAACATACAAGTAATAAATGAGATAAATTGATAAGTAAAAACACTAAGATTAGATGAAATTAGTGTTCAACTTACCATAACATGTGTATTGAAGAAGACCCATGCACTAGCACATACTAAATGATCCTAAATGTTACTTATATGATGATTTATGCATGTGGAAATGTGTTTAGAGAAATAAAGATGCAATCTTTATGATTTTTCTCTCAAGTCTCTCTCAATATCTCTTTAAGGTTCTTGATGTGAAAGAGCTCAATTAAAGAACAAGAGATAGTGGTATATTTATAGAGAGTAAAATGGTTGGTGCGAAATGACAAATTTGCCCTAACTTATCAGGCCAATTCGGCGGCCAGTGGCAGCAAAAGAGAGGGCGCATAATTGAAGCCAACATTCTGGACTCAATTCGGTGGCCTATTCGACTGCCCCTAATCACCGAAGCCAAGGGCGCAGAATGGACCAGATATTTTGGTCCCAATTCTGCTGCCTTATACGGCGGTTCATGACCGCCGAATCAAAGGCGCCAAAACGACCAGGCATTGGTCCCAATTTGGCGGCCCTATTCGGCGGTCCCTGACCGCATAACCAGGGCGCCGAATCCTCCTGGAAGATAACTTCCAACACAAGCTCAATGAGGACGAGCATAGAGGATAAAATAAACAACCACACACAAACAATATACTAGAGAAGTGCAAGTGTGGAATATGAAGAGAATGCACAAAGTAGCAACGAACATATATTCAATCATGACAAGTGTGTGTGTGCAACTAAATCTCTTCAATGAAAACTAAGCACAAGAGATATACCTTTGGAGTGCTTATCAACTTGAGGTCTTGAGAAGGGCCTTTAAGCTTGATCACCAATCACCTAAGCTACCCTTACATTTCAAACCCCAATTGTGGTTTGTCATCGAAATAAGTCAATCAAACTTTGAGGAACTTTCAACAACTGTGACCAAAATCGTAGTCAATCATAAGCATGTGTGGAATGGAAAAACTTCAGCAAAAAAAGGAAAGTAATTCTTCTGGATGTTCTTGTGCTTAAAGGAAAAGGATTTCTCTTTACAAGAAGACTTGTCATAAAAGGAAATAGTATTTATGTGGAACAAGTAAGTCTTGTACGCATAGAAGATGGATTTCCTCGTTGGTCTTAGCTCCAAGTAACTAGTATAAATAGAACCTTGTAATTAGGTTCTTTGTGTGGAGCAAAAGAACACATGTAACATCAGAGAGTGGTGAGATCTAAGGGAGACCCCAGGGAATATCCGGGGAGGGATCCGAGAAATATCAGTGGATCAAGTTAGAGGTCCGTGGGTGATGTTCAAGAGAGACCTAGGGGATATTGGATGGGTTCTTGGTGAGGATCTTATGAGCATTGTGTGTTGGGAGTCGTGATGTAAAGCTCGGTTGTGAGCTTAGGGACTTGGTAAGGCTCTGTGGTTTGGGATTGAGGTGTGAGAGAGAATCCTGGAGTATATGGTTGTAAGACTTTATCATATAGTGGAACTTTCTCTATCATCCTAACAGTTTTTTCCCCTAATTTAGGGTTTTCCACGTATATCTTGAGCTGTGTGATTGTTTATTTTCTCTCATCTTATTTTTCTGCTATAGACGTTAATTACCACTACAAGAAAACTGCTCATCCACTATGGGCCATTCACTACGAGCTTAGGAGGCCTGTTTTGGAAAACCATTATTCACTACGAGCAATTAAAAGCCCGTAGTAAAGTTGGTTTCATAAAATCATTTAAAACAAGCATTTAAAAGCCCGTGAAGAATAATAATTAGCTACTACGAGTATAAATGGGCTTGTTGTGAAAATTATATGCATTACGGGCTTTACCTGTAGTCCCTAAAGTTACTCACTACGGATAAAGTCGGTATTGGAAAGTAATTATATTACTGGGGGGAATACAAATAAATCCCGCTAGGTCGATCTCTAATACCTAAAGCCCTAGAAATCATTCTCTCTCACAGAAAGTAAATCCATAAATCCTCAACCCTAGACCAACACCAACAGCCTCTCTCGTCTTCGACCACCACCTCTCATCGCCGCTGGAACTCAGAAGCAGCCGTCGCTGCTGTCGCCGTCGCCGGTCATCACTCTTTGTCGCTAGATCCAAGCATCATCGCCAGATCCAAGCAACCACCAGTTTCTTCATTTCATTCATTGTGTAGTGTGTCGGTTGCTGCAGGTGTTGTCTCAACAATGATCTCTGTTGTTTATTTGTTTTAGTTTTCTAATTTTAAATGTTTAATCTTTCTTTCAAGTGTTGATGATTCAGATTACTTGTCAGTTGTCAAAGTTCTTGAATTTGGTTCATCGACTGTACTCTATTTTTGTATCTGTTTTATGACTTTTTGATTAATTTTTTTGTTTATTATTTTGCTTATTTTTGATTGATTTTTGTGTTCGTGTCATCACTGGACAAGTTGGAGTTGGAAAATCAGTATGTGTATATGACAATATGCTATTCTTTTTGCTAAATTATTTAATGATCCACTAGTGCCAATTTTCTTGTATATGTTTTGAACATATGATCGAATAGTTGGGTTTGTGGTTGCAACTTGCAACTTTATTTGCCCACCTATAGAATTATGTTCTATCCTCTGTTCTTTACCCACCTATAGGTCTGCATCAACTTGTGTAATTCTGTTTTATCCTCTGCTAATTAAAATAACTCGTAAAGAAAGTAATTCATTAATATTGACTATTGAGCAAGATGTTGATGATTTTGATTGAATTTGGTTTTTGTGGATTTTGACTAGATGTTGATGATTTTGATTGAATTTGGTCATAATATGAGTATTATTATTGGTTTCATAGTTATGAAAAATAAAATAAAAAATTCCGGCCACCTATGTACTGGTCCGCCGCCCAACTAGTGCCTAGCGTTTACTAGAGTACTGGTTTTGATTTATTGTTTTTGGTATTATTTGTGGCGCATGAGAATTTTGGGGTCGTAATTTTTGTGGTTTATATTTAGTTTGGGCCTTATATTCCTTGTCTGATTATGTTTGTCAAATTCTACACTGGATTTTGGTGTCTATGCTAACTAAGTTATTTACAGTGATGTTTTGATAGTGAGTTGAGAGTTCTTGTTACTTGTCACATTACAGGATCTAAGTTTGGGTTCTTCTTTGTGGTATTGGTGTTGGAATCTGAGTGAAAAGATCTCTCTGGGATTTTTTCTCAATTGGATGATATTAGGAGATATATAGTATATTTAGTGATCTCCGTGTTGCCAATTCGTGGAGATGTCAAGCTATGTTGGAGTTCTTGTTTTGGATCAGTAGTTTCAAAGCCAGTTCACACAAGTTGAACTTCGCAGCCTCCAATCTAAAGTAAATTTGTTTCTTTCATTTCTATCGGTTATTGTTTAAATTGTTGGAGCTTAAATCAATTTTCTTTACTGTAGTTTGATGTATGCATTTTTTTATTGTGGATTCTTTAGTTTGTATTATCAAGGAATCATAATGGAAAAGTTACGGTTGGAGATTTGCCGCCCTTAATGGCAAAATTGAAGGCTTTTAGAGGTTTTTCTTGTAATGTCCATGTTGACATGCAGATTTGTTAAATTCCAAAATGATGGCTATGCAAAAAATATGGGTGATGCCGCGTTACGGTGATATAGATTTAGTTCAATGGTTTGAGGTACAACCTCATTGGACATTTCACCTTCTCAACTACTTTGAGGATGACAATAGGGTCAGTATAATGCATTCACAGTGCCCTTTTACACAAACTATTTCCTATGGTTTTTGTCAGAAATTGATATTGATCAAAGCTTGTTGTTCCCTGCAGCAAGAGAACAGGTTGTAGTGAAGGGATGCAGGGTTGTAGTGAGGGGATGCAGGTCCCGTGAAGCCATCATACCAAACCTAACTGCACATAATTTTAGGACGTCAAACACTTAACTATGATGTAATTAGTTGAATGTTTTTGTAACATTACTTTTATTATATATATATATATATATATGCAGACTTTTATCAAAAGATCCATGTCTTGAATGATAACAATTTTAATGTGATATTAGTTTCCAAAAAAATTCAAATTACAATTATATATATATAGTCTTTCTATTGTCAGTTCGTCCTGATAATAAATATATCAGGATGAAGAATGTGAACCATAGATTATGGAGAAGTTTTGACAAGTGCATACACTTTAAGTCAAAGTATGTAAATCTAGTGGTCTACATTCTTTGTCCTAATATATTTATTTTCAGGACGAACTGATAACAGAAAATCTATATATATACCAAAATCAATAGGTGGTTAATCATATATTTTTTCTTTTAAAAAAATCATCTACTATGGGCATATATTGTTGTAGTTGAGCGTATTTATCAAGGACATAATCCGTAGTCGAAAAGTGATTCACTACGGGCGATGCCTGTTATAGTTGAGCTTATTTATCACGGACGACGTCCGTAGTCGAAATGCGACATTTTCCATCACAACGTCGCATATAGCGGGTGATGCCTGTAGTCGATACGCGTCCACTACTGGCATCGCCCGTAGTAAATGACCGATTTTCTTGTAGTGTACTATGAGTTATGCGCGAATATTAGGCATGTCGTTTCCTCGTTCATCAGTTCAAATTCCCAACATTTTAAAATAATTTAAATCGATTATAAACCGGTATTGTTATTGTGTTTTTTTAAATATCGCTCAAATAGACAACGGTTGTAAAGTCAAAGAAAGCCGATGTAATGCATGTAAAAAAACTGATTTCTTTCAACTCTTTTGTAGTAGTGATCTATTACAACATACGTGAATAGTATTAAGAGAGCTTTTTTTGACAATTCAATTTTTTCTATGGATAATGCTTGGGTACTAACTGGTCAATACCTAAGATACTAACCCACCAATGGGGTGTTGGCACATGGCATTTTTTCTTTCATTTTTTACATTTATCTCTTTACATTCTTCCAAAATAGGTCACGTGCCAACACCCCATTGGTGGGGTTAGTACCTTGGGTACTGACTGGTCAGTACCCAAGTATTGTCCTTTTTCTATTTACACTTCTTTTTATAAAGACACTTCATTCTAAAAATTTAAATTTAAAAAAAAAATCTAAAGAGATTTCCTATTATTCCAAAATTATTGCTTTCTTGAAGCATTAATCTGCCACTGATGCTACCCTGTTGATCGGACGGTGGAAAGTCTAGTATGGCTAGCTCTGAAATTCCTTCACTGTCTAATTATATTAAAGAAAAAAAAGAATTGATGGTGATCCTCAGAAGAAGCTCTGGGAGGATGCTATCAAGCAGGTTCATTTTTTTGATAAATGATGAAGCAAGGGATGATAGTCCGTTGATGCTTTGCTCCTCTGTTTTTCGTGTGGCCAGGTTTGGTTCTCTGTTGGCCTGGTGGCCTGTTTGCTATTTCTTTTCTTCCGGCCTTCTTGGCCCGTTGAATAATATTTGGTTGTTCAAAAGAAAAGATAACAAATTCAGTTGTGTTGTGGAATTATTGATTTCTTGATTTTGTTTTCATTTCCTTTTGTTTAAATGTCTTTGAATCAAAGTTTTAATTATGATAATTTTAGTTTTTTCTAAAGATATTTTAGGGTTTGTAAAACAGCGAAGAGAAAAAAAAAATGTTGTTTTCTATAAAAAAAAAAAAAAAAAAAAAAAAAAAAAAAAAAAAAAAAACTAGCTAGTTTGGAGTGTCTTTAGAATTTTGTCTTGTTTGGTAATCTTAATTCAGGTTAATATTGTCATTAATAAAAAAATTAAAAAGAAGTGTAAATAGACAATTTGTGAAGTGTAAGGAAAAACTCTCTAGTCTCTAGTACTAATAGAACCCAAATAATATGGGGAGATTTGCAAATTTAACCAAATACAGTTTACAAAAATCAGATATAGCAAACAATTTAAAAAAATATCATTTTTGACCAGTTTAAGACCAATAAAACCACAATCTTAACAAAATACCCTTCATTAAAACACAATTGTGCACTTTATATATATATATATATATATATAACATAAGATGCATGGGAATGCACGAATAGATTGATCACGGAACATACATGTGAGTCACGAATGTATCACACATTTTTTAACTGGGAACATGAGATACTGTGCATCAGTTTAGGGGCATTTAAGACCTGTTTTGACTTGTTTTGACTATAAGTGATTTTCAAAAACTATGTTTGGTTATAAATGCAATTTTTATATAAAAAACTGATAAATGTGATAGAAGTGCTGGAAAAGTAATCATTTTGTCGAAATTTCTCAAGAGTATATGTCCTCAGTTCCTCCTTCTGATCTCACTTAGATCATTATTTAACTTATTAAATAACGAGCTTACATCAAAAACATATACAGGCCGGTCTATAGAATATCAGTGTACCATACACTTTTAAAAATTTATAAGTGATCATGATTTTTTTGTGGTAATCACATCAATTCATATATTATCACATACAACTCAAATGCGACCACATTAAAATTTAAGTCTTGTTTTATCGTGATTACATGTAACTTATATACGATAACATTATATGCATTCCGATCACATGCTACTCATGTACAATATCATACAACAATATTTCCAATGCACTATACACCGGTGTTTTACAAATTGTGCCAACATATATATATATTTATATATATACGGTCCCGTTCACATCAGTGCGCACTGATATAAATATATAAGGACATTGAATATGAGCCACTCATTATGGAGAAGTTTTGACAAGTGTATACACACTAAGTCAAAACATGGAAAATGAGTGGCTCAAATTCAATGTCCTCACATATTTACATTAGTGCTTGAACATGTATATATATATATATTGTTGAATCAACAATTTTCTTGAACTAGCAAGGTTGTATGATTTTTTATTTGATAATAAAATAGAGGAATATGACTTTTTTTTTTTTATAGATATTTTTGTTAACAATCTCTCGAGCGTGCTAAAGTAACCATAAATTGAATATAATGTTTTAGGGTTTCGTCGCCGTTTCGCTTTTTCGAGCCTCTTCCAGTCCGATTTTAATTTTATGTCCTTCATAAGAGTTGTAGATCGTGAAATTTATGCAAACTAAATTCAAGAATTTTGTGATTTGGGGTTTTGTGCACAAAGTTATGTCAGTTTCAATATTGTTGTTCTGGTTTGTCTTTGTTCTCTAGGTTTCGCCGCTGTTTTGATTTTTTGAGCCTCTTCTAGTCCGATTCCGTTTTTATGGCCTTCATAAAAGTTGTAAATCGTGAAATTACATGCAACCCGGAATCAAGAATTTCGTAATGTGTGGTTTTCATCACAGAGTTACGTCAGTTTCAATATTGTTATTATGGTTTATCATTGTTCTCTAGGGTTTCACCGCCATTTTGCTATTTCAAGCCTCTTCCGGTCAGATTCTGATTTTATGTCCTTCATAAAGGTTGTAGATCGTGAAATTTCATGCAATAGAGAATCAAGGATTTCATGATTTGGGATTTTCAGCACAGAGTTACATTAGGTTTGTGTTTTCTCTTCTACTGGTTCTATGACATTTTTTGTGTGTTTCGGTCCATGGTTTCTCCTCTCATGCATAGCCTCGTGGAGGATCCCATGTCTTTAGAGGCTACTTTGCTCTCCTCTCCGCATACAAGTTCTGCTCCTATTTATGGTGAGGGAATGGTTTCTTCTAGTAGTAGAGGGTGCAATTTAGGTAAAGTGTTGTCTACTATACCTGCTTTAGGTGATAATCCAGTTACTGTTGGAGGTTTGATCCAGGGCCCTGTTATGAATTATAATCCCTTGCCTATGGGTGGCAAGTCATATGCGGATCTTTTGAAGTCTCCCTAAGCTTTTGTTCAGTCATTCACCATGACTACTATGCCTTTGAAAATGGGAGGATTTGTGTCTTTTCGGGTTGATCCGATTACTTATCAATCCAGACTTGAATTATGCTTGAATTCTCTATCGGGCGTGTGGTTCTTTCTAGTGGTGAGCGTCCTTGGAAGCTTGCTGACCTTAAGGCTATGCTTAGTAAGCTTTGGATGATTGCAGCGGATTGGAGACTTATATCTTTAGGGAGAGGCTATTTCTAAATCATTTTTAAGTCTCCTAGGGATAAGAACAGGGTTTGGGGTTTGGGTTTTGGGTTTTGTTAATTTGAAGCCAGCATTTCTCCACCTACAACCTTGAGTTCTAGATTTTAATCCCTCTCTGTAGAAGTCCACTAACGCACAAGTTTGGGTTAGGTTTTATGATTTGTCTTGGGAATACTGGCATCCAAAGATCATTTTTTATTTGGCCAGATGTATTAAGGTTCCGTTGAGATTGGATAAGGCTACTATTGATGGTGATTTTAGGCACTTTGCCAGGGTTTTAGTGGATGTGACATGTCCACTTTGCTTCCATCCTCGGTTCTTTTAGAGAGGGATGAGCTTTATTGCTCTTTCATTTTGGTGGAGTATGAAAACTTGCCCTCATTTTGCTCCGTCTGCTCCTCCATTGGCCATTTGCCCGGTTCTTGTCGTTCGAACAAATCTAAGGTTCCTGCTGCTAGTGTGGGAAAGTCCTCTCAACCAATGGCCGAGGTTTTTGTTGAGGAGACAGCTTTTCAGCTAGTTCGCCCTTGGTCTTCTAAGATGGTTTATTGTCCGATAGATAAGACAGTCATGGAGGTCCTAGTATCCAATACTTTCACTGCTATTTATCAAGATTTTGGGCTTATAGATTCAGTGGTGGGTCATTAGTCGGCTTTTTCGGGTCCTTCTTCAGTTCCGTTTTCGGCTGCTAATTTGTTATTTCTTCATGTGATCCTCATTCGGGACCTTCATCCACTGTTGTGGGTTTGATCCCAATTCATTTATCAGACGCTCATAATGTTCAGCAGGTTTGTAGCCTCTTGCCTTGTAGGGTTCCTCCATCTTTCTCTGTTGTTGTTTCTTCGGGCTTTCCGGTTATGGACACTATCTCTTCAAGTGTTCCTAGTCAGTCTTTAGGTATTGGAGTTTCGATTACTTCTTCTTGTCTGACTTTTCAAGATGATCTACTTATTGTGAGGAATGAGATCAGTTCTTTTTGGGACATGAGATCGGAGTCCTCTTTGTCAGATTCTCATGCTGAGCTTGGTTTTGTTGATGACGCTCGTTGGGCTAAATAAGAGGAAGTTGAAGTTTAGGATTATGATGGTTTGGCTCAAAGGACCATGATGGTCAAACGTAGGTTGGAGGCATATAAGTTCAAGTTCCGGACTTCTTCCAACAGTTCCCATGATTAGTATCCTTTATTGGAACTGTCGTGGTATTGGGAACAACTCTTCGAAAAGAGTTTTCATAAATTTATGTTGTTCCCATCGGCCTTTCTTGGCTTGCATTTCGAAGCCCATGGTGGCTTTTGATTCGATTTCTGCTAGTTTTTTGTCTTCTCTTGGTCTCCATTTAGTGGGTATGAATGATAGGGGTGGATTGATTCCGTCTATTTGGGTATTTGCTTGTGATTCTATTTAAATACTCAAATAGTTTTATGTCATGAGTAGCTTTTGATCGTCTCCATTTCTATCGGGTCTTTGATACATTGGTACACTTTTGTTTATGCTAGTACCTCTGCCTCGATTTGTGATGTAGCGGAAGCTCTGTCGAGAAAAACCTGCAAGAAACAAATTAGCAACAACCTACTAACGTCCCGTTGATTCGCGTACGAATACCGGAAAATTAGGCTTCAATGTTCGTTGATTCACTATGAATGCCGAAAATTGGAATAAAAGAGAAAACTCTTAATTTTATAAATCAAAAACCGTCTGGCCAATTCGGCCTACATCATTATTTAAAGGAAACAAAACCTAAACCTAATCGAATTCCTTGAAAAGCAAGAAAAACGACTTAAAAAGGAAAAAATACCAAAAAGGCAAAAACGAAATTAAAGCGAAAACGAAACTTTCCTAAAATAGCAAAAACGCCCAATTCAAGGCCTAAACGACGGAATTTGCCTAAAAAAGGACGTGCTTACGCAGCAAAGCTATGTAGTTGTTCCAGAAACGCCGAAACGCATCAGCTGTCAAAAATTCAAGTCATTCGGATTCCGTCACCCGGACTAGTAGGATTGAAATGGCCCTTTTCCTTGGTCTTTCTCTTATCCCACCCCTCCATGTACTCTAACGACAAATGATCTACTGCTGCTGCATCAATTTTCCAGGTGCTTTGGCATTCTCTTCAGGAGATGGTTGGTTCTTTTTCTTCCTCTTGGTTGGTGGTTGGTGATTTCAATGCAGTTTGGGTGCTCATGAGTGTTTGGGTTCTCGATCTCTTCCTAAGGGTTCTTGTAAGGATTTTAAATCAATAATTGAGAATTGCAATTTGATTGGTGTTCGATCTCAGGGTGCTCGTTTTACTTGGGTTAAGGGTCGTTCTAGTCACACTAGAGTTAAGTAGAGATTGGACAGGATTTTGGTTTCTGAGGGTAACACTACCTGTTGGCAAGATATCTCTTGTGTGGCTCTTCCCCGTCGGTTTTCTGATCATTGTCCACTTTGGATTAAGTTAGCTGAGTCCCAAGTCTCTACATCTAGACCATTTCATTTTCAAAGTATGTGGGTGGATCATCTTGATTTCATGAACCTGGTTCGCAGGGTGTGGAGCATTCCTTGTATTGGTCGTCCCCTTCAGGTAGTTATTGTTAAGCTAAAGAATCAAATGAAGGCTCTCAAGTCTTGGATTTTGAGGTTTTCAGTTATCTCAATGCTAACATCTTTAGGAAATCTGTTGAGCTTCACTCCATTCAAAGCCAAATGTTTGATTTGGGTTTTTCTGAGCAGCTTTTTTTGACTGAGTCGCGCACTCATCATGATCTTGATGTGCTTTTACGTAGGCAAGAGTATTTTTTTCGTGATAGATCCAGTGTGAAATGGTTACAGGATAGGAACGTAATTCATCCTTTTTTCATTCTTCGATCAAACATAGGCAGTGTCGAAGTGTTTTGTCCTCGCTTTCAAGTGATGGAGTTATTTTGGATGATCAGTCTGTTATTGGAGATCACGTTGTCAGGTTTTATGAGGATTTATTCTTTTCTAATTCGGCTCAGATTGATTAGAATCTTTTTATTATGGATGACATTGTTTCCTCTTTAGTTTCCCAAGAGGAGAACTCGCTTCTGGTCGTTATTCCCTCTGATGATGTTATCCATGATGCAGTGTTTGCCATGGATGCTCTTTCGGCCCTTGGGCCTGATGGCTTCTCTGATAGTTTCTTTCAACGTTGTGGGGAGATTGTGGGTAGGGATGTGATTCTTACGGTTCAGTCTTTTTTCCATTCTAGAGTGGTAGCTCCTGGTCTGAATTCTAATTGTATCGCTCTTATTTCGAAGATGAGGGACTCAATCACGGTTGATCAGTTTCATCCTATTGTGCTTGGTAATTTTCTTTTCAAGGTTTCTTCCAAAATCTTGGCTGACAGGTTAGCTTAGGTTGCTGCTAGAATTGTCTATTCGCAACAATTTGGTTTCATCACGGATCGACACATTGAGGATTGTATTGCCCTCGCTTCTGATTGTATTAATGTGCTTCATAAGAAATGTTATAGGGGTAGTATGGCTCTAAAAATAGACATTCGTAAGGCTTTTGATACTCTTGATTAGAAGTTCATTTATCTTGTTCTAAGGGCTTTTGGTTTCTCTCAAACCTTTATGGATTGGATTGTTAGCATTCTTGGCCCTTTGAGATTGTCTATTTTGATTAATGGATCTCTGGCTGGCTATTTTAGATGCTTAATATGAGTTAGACAGGGGGATCCTCTTTTTCCACTTCTTTTTTTTTTTGTATTGCTGAGGATTTTCTCAATAGGTTACTTTAGAAGATGGTGGCGTCAGATCAACTTTTGCCTATCTCTTATCCGAGAGGTTTTTTTGCTCCCACTCATTTGTTGTATGCCGATGATGTTCTAATATTTCATAGGGTCATGGCCAAAAACCTAAGGAATGTTATGCATACTTTCAATGTTTATTGCAGCATTTCAGGTCAACTTGTTAACTGGAGTAAATCCACCATCTTTATTGGGTCTTCAGTTTCTCCTACTCGGATGAGTTCTCTTCAATCCTTAGTTAGGATGCAGATTAGTTCCTCTTCACCGGGGTAAGCCCATGAAATCTGTTTTGATGCCCATTGCGGATAAGATTTTGTCTAAATTTGCCAAGTGGAAAGGTATGTCCTTTTCTTTGGCTAATCGGGCTACTTTGATTCGCTCGGTGATTACTGGCTCCTTTGTTCACTCGTTTATGGTTTATAAGTGACCGGTTTTCTTAATTCAGATGGTTACTAAGAAGATCAGAAATTTCTTATGGACTGGTTCTTGAGAGGAGTCCAAGTTGATCTGTGTTGCCTGGAACCGTTGTTGTTGACCTTATGCTCTTGGTGGTCTTGGTTTGAAGGATCTGGCCTTGTTGAACGATTCATTACTTTAGAAGCTTACTTGGAAGTTTATAACTTCGAACAGTTTTGCTTTCATTTTTTATTTTTTTTTTATTTTTTGTGTGTGAGGTATATTACATAGCTGCAGAAACCTTAGGGAGGCTACATCACCTCTTCCATCTAGACTTCTTTTAGTACCAACTATGTTTAGCTCATTAAGGATGATATATGGCTCATCGGGGAAGAATCACAGAGAGATTTTTGCATGATAACTGGCTTGGGGTGCCCATTGTAAATCTCCTTAGGATTCTTGATTATGTGACGACGCATCTTCAGGCTTGGGTTTCTGACTTCATTCGGGATGGTAGATAGTTTTTGGAAGATCGCTTTCGAGCTAGGTTTCCGGATCTTTGTTTTCGAGTTGAGAGGATTGATATTTCTCCAATGACAAATTATTTGGTATGGCCTCACTCTAGAGACGGTAGTGTTTCTTGTAAGGCGGCTTACTCTAGGATGTTTCATGACATCCCGCAGGTCCCTTAGTGGAGGAACGTCTAGTCTCGCTATATCCCTCCCTCCCGTTCGATTCTAACTTAATGTCTTCTGCTTAATAGACTCCCCACCGAAGATCGTTTGTGCAGGTCCGGTTTCAATTAGCTTCAAGTTTAGTGTTTGTGGAGCTAGCTCGAAATTAGTGGATCACCTTTTTATGAAGTGCCCTCTTGCTGCTGCTCTTTGGGAGGCGGTTTTCTCCACATTTGATTAGCGTGTCTTTGCTAACACTTGGGGTTCTTTTTTCAGACAGGCCATGTATGTTTCTTTCAGTGATTAGATTAGGATTTTATAGAAAACTGCTATTCATGCGGTGGTTTGAAATGTGTGGTTTTCCCGTAATCAGTAGATTTTTGAAGGAAAAATTGTTGACTTCAGGGCTACTTTATCTCTTGTTTGGAGCTTTGTTTATGATACGAGCCGTTTATGGATCGGCTGTATGCGTAACTGTGTTGATGATCTTTTGATTCTTCACCAGTTTGGTCTTAGTGGTCGTTCTAGTAAGGCTCTGATTATCAGGAGTGTGGTCTGGTCGCCCCCGGTCTCGGGGTGGATCAAAGTTAACACGGATGGTGTAGCTTTGAGTTCACCAGGTGTGGGGGGTTGTGGGGGTGTTTTTCGGACTTGCAGATCTTTTGTTAAGGTCTGTTTTGTAGTCCCCCTTGGTCAGGTTTTTGCTTTTGAGGCTAAGCTCCTTGCAGCTTCTTTAGCCATCAATTATGCTTGGAAGTTGGGTTAGCATAGGATCTGGCTCGAGAGTAATTCTTCTTATGTTGTTCACCTTCTTTCGGATAGGTCTGATCAGGTTACTTGGCGTGTTCGTCAAGCTTGACAGCGCTGCATTTATCAGATCTCGCATATGAGGTTCCAGGTGTTATGATCCTGAAAAATACATAAAGATAATTTAGGATAGAAATAGTATTTCAAGCTTGAAATACATAATAAATACAGAGGAAGAGGAATATAATAAGAATTCAGGAGAAAGACAATTTGTATTAATATTCTGATATCTTTAATTGATTTGAAAAGAGCCTTTTATAGGCTTTTCAACAACAACTGATCCTAAAAACATCCTGAAAAACAGGGAACCAATATCCCACTAACCACATGTTAACATCCACTAAGATAATACCAAAAGAAAAGGAACCAGTACTCCACCGACAACAACTAACTTATTTGTCCTATCAATTTAAAACAACCAACTCTGAACCAGAATTATGATCGTGTCATTCCCCACCGCTTGAAAAATCCTTGTCCTCAAGGATGGAAGCTTGGAATAGTAGCCCAAATGGAAAACTAATTACAAATGGCCCATTTAGCCATATAATTGATATGGTAATTAATTGCAATAGTGTCCCAAATGGAAAACTGATTGCAAATGGCCCATTAAGCCGCAGAATTGATATGGTAATTAATTGCAATAGTGGCCCAAATGCCCAATTGGCCCAATTAGCCAAAGCAATTCACCAAACCAATTCTGGTGATGAATTCGCCCAAATCACTGATACCATTCCGCAACATAACAATAAAAATCCCCAAATTTTCTTTGAAACCCTAACTTCTTTCTAAATCTTCGATTCCCATCAAAAAGTTCCCAATTCTTCTCTTCTCACTGAACCGACGACCACTCTTTCTGATCTGCCGTCGAAACCCTTTAAAGATCCTTCCAAAATGGCTAAAGTTCCACCAAACTTGCAGCCTAGCCAACCCTTCCTCTTCAAACGATCCATTTCCTCCCGGATCAAACACAGGCAATGGAACCACGGCTGTCGAGGAGATGCAATGGACGGTGTGGTGGAGCTTGAAGGCGGCGGACGCGGTGGTGCATGTGAGAGTAGGCACGTTCCGGTGTCGGAACCGTTCCCGATTACGATCGGCCATCTGAAAGGCCCAATGCTGGTCAACGGACTTCGTCCTGACCTAGAGTTGGTACTGATAAGGTTTCCCTTTCTTGGCTTGCTTCAATTTTTGGCTCACAGCCTCTGCTGTTTGTGTTGTTGAGTTAATTTTAGGTTTTGGGTCAGTGTCTTTAGGTGTTTCATCTCGCCATGGTTTGGGAATGGTGGTTGAAATTTGGGTTGGTGGACGAATGGGGTGGAACTGGGCTTCTTTTGGTGGTAGTGTGGTAGGAGTTGTGAAAGCTTGTTGGAATTCGGTGATGGTTTTGCTAAGTTCGAGTGGTTTGTTTTTTAGAGGTATGGTAGGCTGGGTTTGTTGCAATCGTAAGGCTTGCATTTCAACAAGGATTTGGTCGAGGTTATTGTTGATGAGGTTAAATTTGGACTCATGATGAGCCAGAGTTTCATAAACTCCATTACGGAACTCGGCATCCAAGGAACCGAACGGCTCTGATACCATTGTTATGTATTTTTTCGATCCTGGAAAATACATAAAGATAATTTATGATAGAAATAGTATTTCGGGCTTGAAATACATAAGAAATTCAGAGAAAGAGAAAGAGATGAGATAAATGGGGATAATTTTGCTTCAATATATTCAATACTTTATTCATTTTGCCTCTGGCTATTGATAGGCCAGTTACAAACAAGACAATGTAATTAACAGAAACAAAAGCAATTAACTGACCCACAAAACAATTATCCAGGAAACCACTAAATCATGATACCACTAACTTATTGAGTGGAGTCACAACTGCCCCACTACTTCCTAACTTACTAGAACCACATTAGCTCCTATTAACCACTAACAACGTGGTGCCTAATAGCAACAGCAATAAAACAACAGCAACAAACGTGGTGCCAGACTAATAACAACTGCATGTGTGGGCTACATTGTATGTACATATGTGCAAATATCATTCCACCCCTCTCAAATTATCCTTGTCCGCAAGGATAAATTCCGAATAGGTCGATCGAAAGTTCAACCTTCTTGTTGTTGATCCATCTAGTTAGAAAGTCTCCACCAAGCCTGGAAAAGGGTAGCTTGAAGGCGACAGACGTGGCGGCGTGTGTAGGAGTAGGCAGGATTTGGTGTTGGAACCGATCCAAGTCACAGATGGCCACCTGTAAGACTTGAAGTTGAACATTTTTTTGAACAATTTTCTGGTAATTAATTGTGTGGTGTGGAGTGATATGAGTGGTGGTCGAAATTTGGGTTAGTGGAGGAATGGTGGGACCGTGGACGGTTTCTACAGGGATAAATGGGTTGAGCTCCTCCTTGACGGTGTTACCATAACGGTTAACCCACAGGGCTCAGAGTTCAGTCAGAACAGTTTGAAGGGTGCTATGGATGTGGTGGAGGTTGTTGTTGACTTGTTTGATGTTTTTGTTGAGGAGGTTAAACCTGGACTCATGACGAGCCAAAGTTTCATAAACTCCGTTACAGAACTCGGCATCAATGGAAATGATATGTGCATGATCCAAGTGTCCTGCATTGTGGTGAAGACCTAGTCATATTAACAGTTATTATTAATTAAGTTTGTTAGATTGAATAAATTAGATTGTTAGGTTGTGCCTTAGTGGCGTCGTTGTTTCTGATAAATGGGTTGCAAAGAATCAGGCACCACTTACCACTTTCCCTATTATTTTGCTTAGTTGATAGGTTGTCAGTTGTTTTGTTTAACTGTGTAACTCATTCAAAGTCTCAGCCTATAAAAGCTGGTGGCAAGTGATTATTGAGGGCATGATGAAATGAATTATTGACAATTATCCTCTCTATCTCTATTGTTTCTTTCTATCTTTTCTAAATTCTCCTTATGTATTTTCTAGGATTGAAAAAGTACATACCAAGTGGTATCAGAGCCAGCACCATGCCGAGCAGTGGGTTCGTCGCGGACAGGGCGACCTGGGGAGGGCTGCTACCCAAGAGAGCGGGATCCGCGAAGTCACCCAGCTAGGAAAGATGGGCCGCCGTGGACGACGGTTGCGGAAGCGTGGTGGAATGTTAGGATCCCACATTGACTAAGTATTGGATTAGTCAATGGTATATAACTCATTGGGCACCCTCTCCTTACAAGCCGGTTTTTAAGGATGAGTCTTGTAAAGAGAGGGTGCCCAATGAGTTATATACCATTGATTAATCCCATACTTAATCAATGTGGGATCATATATATATATATATATATATATATATATATATATATATATATATATATATTGAAATTGTGCGTTCATAGAAAAAGCTATTTGCACACGGAATAAATGGCATGTGAAGGGCGGCAAAAGAATCCTTGAGAGACATACACACACTCTAGAGATTGTCTAGGGTTAGCCGTTTAAAGAAAATTTGTTCTCTCCTCCCAGTGTGTAATCGTTGCCTTCCTTAGAAAGTTAGAAGTGTCTCATGTGATTTCTAATCTTGTTCCTCTCCCCTAGTAGAGTGCACACATACTTATACAGGCTAAACACAAAGTGATAATTAAGAGGGCATAACCAATCATTAAGAACAATACTGTATTATCATTTATTGTTTTGCTGGTTCTTAGGTTCTCAGTGAGGATTGAAAACTGATTCGAGCAGTAATTAAATCAGCTGAGGATTTATAATTGATTTGCATTACTCTTAAGCCCTCTAATACCATAGACGCGATCGATCCGGCAACGGTGATGCGCTAACTCTAATAAAAGTTTAATCGGTGGAAAGTTAATTTCTTCCTTCCACTTCACGAATAACAATTTCTTCCGATGTCGCATGTGGTTTGGCATGTTATGAAAACCTTCAAATATTTGATGTTAGGGGGCTGAGCCTATGAAAGTGACATCTTATGATACGTACAAGTGAAGTTAATAGCAATTTTTTGTTATCATGCATTTGAAAACATTTTAAAACATCGATTGAGATTTTTCTATGCTTTCCTGCCCACCGCAGAAAGCTCAACTTGTTTTCCGTACCACTCAACTTGTATGATAGTTGCCATTTTAGAGAGGAAAATATATCAATTGCAAGACCAGACTTAAATTTCAGCTATTTGATGATTATTATTATCAGGGACACTCATTTTTACTTCTCTCTGTTGATTTAGGTTTCAGTAATGAGTTTCATGTACTCATTTAGGGTTCGGTAATGTGTTCATATAATGATCGAAAACATTTTACTTAATGTTTCATAGAAAACATTTTCATTTGAAAGCGTTTTCTATAATTCTAGTTCGATGAATGAATAGATATTGAAATCACAAACTTAATTAAAATTATTAAATTTGATGTTAAGTGCTTTTACTCACTATAGTTGCCTAACGAAGCACTTGTACAAGGTGCTTTCTTAGCTACTGTATTTGTTGTCTATTATGTTTAATCAAATATTTATAAATAATAAATAAAATAAAATAAAAACAGAAACAAAAACTACCGGAAAGCACTTTTGACAATACCGAAAGTGAGGTAACAAACTAACAATTGACAATCAACTAACTAATAGTGAATTACTGAATTATATATAAAAATCTCTCTCTCTCTCTCTGTGAATAAAAATCATGTTATGGGTTCTTAAAAGAATGATTAAGAAATTGCTTTTAAGTGGCATGTGTATATAAACACTTTTTTTGTAAAGCCTTATAAAAGTGCTTTAAATTAGGTCGCATGCATGTTTTGTATTACTTAAATTCATATACTGACCCAGGAAACTAGCTAATTAACTTCTTCTTTTTATCTGTTAACATTATTAACCATCAGTGCAATTTATTACGAGATTTAAGGCCAAAAATATTCATAATTTGATTGGCTTTACTGCTTAATTAAGTTAAATAACTTTGACTTAATCGCACAACGTTTGAAAATATTTGTCATAATTGATCGTGTATATATATATAATTGATACATATCCAAGGTCTCAATCAATTAATTTAACATTGATAAAATAATGCAAATAAGAAACAGAAATATTAACCATCTAAAATGGTTTAGTAGTGAAGAGCACTTATATTAAAAATAAAATAAATAAATAAATAAAACCTTTAATAGCTATGTATGATTGTTCAAATCTAAGATTTTCATGAATTTGCATGTCTCATCCTCATATAGACAAATCTAACATATTGAAAATTATGTAACCTACTCTCTCCTTTCATAGTCTGTCAGAAATATATATCTTTGCACATCTCTCTCTCTGGTATAGTGTCATCTTCCTTTCCAACACATCCATCTCTAGGCATCTATATTTGTCTCCAATTTTTATATCTTGGTTAGTTTTTTCCTTTTTTTTCCATTTATGAAAGGGTCCATCGTCACGAGCTTGCATAAATAATTGTCGATGTTTCTCTATCGTATGTTACATAGGTATGTATATACGTAGTGTGTTAAGAAATGTATTCAACGTCGAATATACAAAAACACTTTAACAACGTTCGTTTAAATGACAGAAATGCATTTTTTAAGATCAAAAACACATTTGAAAGCATTGTAAAGAAACATGTTTGGGTGTTTTTCTTGAAGCTTTTTCTTAGAACAAAACGTAAAATATTTTCTACAAACTATTTAGATAAATACTTTTTCCAAAACACTATCAATCACATTAAAATCTCTCCATCTAACAAATCCCACAACATAAGAAAGACAGATCGACCATCATAAATACTTAAATAGAGAGATAGAACATGCATGAAATTACAATCTCTTGAAGATTTGCAGAACTTTTTTTTTTTTTTTCCTCATAACTATAATTTGCTATACTTATATATATAGAAAATACTGAATGAAACTTTCTAATTTTATTTTCTCAAAATATATAGGTAAGTAGGTATATATCACGTGTCTTAATTTATCTGCACATCATACTGTGCATGAGTAAAATGTTTTATAGTACTAATTCTGCAAGTGATGGAATGTTTCCTTCAACTAACATTAATGAAATTTCCTGCAAACATCAACATTCTGAGAATTGTAACACATTAATAAATAATATATATATATATATATATATATATAGTCTTTCTACTGTCAGTTCGTCCTGATATAGAGAACTGACAATAGTTTATAGAGAAGTTTTGACAAGTTCACATTCTTCGTCCTGATATAATATATTTTATATCAGGACGAACTGACAATAAAAAAACTATATATATATATATCTATATACAGATTTTCTATTATCAGTTCGAATTGACAATAAATATATCAGGACGAAGAATATGGACCACTAGATTTACATACTTTAACTCAAAGTGTATGCACTTGTCAAAACTTCTCCATAATCTATGGTCCACATTCTTTGTCCTGATATATTTATTGTCAGTTCGAACTGATAATAGAAAGACTATATATATATATATATATATATATATATCAGTCTTTCTATCGGTTCGAACTGATTAAAAATATATCAGTTCCTTGCATGTGGGTCATTGGATTTAAAAGATGCTTTAATAAGTGTATGCAGCCAAGTCAAAGTATTTAAATCTAATGGTCCACATGCAAGGAACTGATATATCTTTTGTCAGTTCGAACTGATAATAGAAAAATTGTATATTTATATATATATATATATATGGAATGAGATCGCTATTGTTAATTTCTCTTTCACTTATTGTTATACAAAACACCGGTCCTGATTTTAAGAAATCAAATCAAGGTGATACTGACCTTAATTATAACTATAAAACATTTAACTTTACAAAGTTTCTTCAACTAATCAAATCAATGGTTTATAATTATGTCATGTTTTTCAAAGTTGTTTCAAAAGTTTTTCTAAAGCAAATTTGTCTATGTCTTGATCAAATTCAAAAGAAGTACTGTTTTCAAATCCATTGGATGGAGGCAAATTATGTGACTGGATAACTGACACAATTTTCAATGTTTATTTTTTCAAAGGAACTATCATGAAAAAGGTTGCCGTTACATTCAGGTTTTGTTAGTTTAATTATATTATAATATTTCTTACAAATTTTATTCCATATAGTCAAACTCTGGAATCAGTCGTTCCTTTAACCTATTTTGCATGGCACATTCACACTTTAAGATGTTAGAGATAAAACATTCAACTCTACAAATAGACAAAACTTTAATTGGAAAATCAAGAACCCGCATGTCTAATTAATAAGAGAAGTGTAGGGTTGTCAAGTTAAATAATAATATATATATATTTTTTTCTTTCTAAATTTGCATAACAATATTCCATCAAATCACTTACAAAATATATATATATATGTATATTTGGAGCTCTCGAGCAGACATTAAATATAGAGCACCTGATCCCATCTCACTGACAAAAACCTAATATGAAATAGTAAATTCATGAAGAACAAGCCTTATTTGTATATATATTTCAATGTAATTATTAATTATAACTTGTAAAAACAATCATATTTATGTCAATGAAACGTATATATTTATACGGTCTTTCTATTATCAGTTCGAACTGACGATAAATATATCAGGACGAAGAATGTGGACCACTAGATTTACATACTTTGACTCAAAGTGTATGCACTTGTCAAAACTTCTCCATAATCTGTGTACATTCTTCGTCCTGATATATTTATCGTTAGTTCGAACTGATAATAGAAAATCTGTATATTTATATATATATATATATATATATATATATATATATATATATAGAGTATAAAGTTGAACCAACGAGAATATCTTAATAAATATATAATCTTTTTTTATAAGTGGGTTTGCTAGTGCAAAACTCCTTTTATTATACAACTTAATTACAACACCTATAGGCATTCATAGACACATATATCAAAAATACATTAATTAATCTAGTTCTTGTTTGATCTAATATAATGACCAAATCTAAACTTAGTAAGAGAGTGATTATGTTCTACTAGAACAAAATCATTTAATAATAGTGCAAATTATTAAAAATAATAAATTACATAATTAAGCTCCTAATAATGGCAGCTTCTGCACTATCCTCATCTATTGTAGAAAGCAGCTGGGACAGTCTCTCACTTAAGTCATCAACCTCTTTGTGCAAGCTTCTGATATAGTTGCAAGTCTCCTGTAAAACTTTCGAAGCTGAAACCTGCATGAAAGTTAAGTAACCGTTAAATCCAGAAGCTTAATAATAACTCTCACACACGTACGATGAGTGAAGTTCAGATACAGAAACAGATATAGATTCAAATATGTACCAAATGCATTATTAAGAGCTTTCTCACGAAAACCATATTGGTAGAAACTTAATTAAGTCATTTTCACCCTTTAGTTAACACTGTTTTTTATTTATAATTAAGCTATATTTTAAGAGAAATTGAGTGAACATGTGTAGACAAATCAAAAGTTAATTAGTATATATTATGCCATAAAATGAGGCTAAAGCTATGCTCAAACTTTTGACTTAAGAGGTTGTGACATTTAAGGGCACAGCGTGAGTTTTGGCTCTTCCAGGATTCAACCCACTAAAACTATTCAAGTCAATGACAACCTCTGCCGCTATGAAAAAATATGTTTCCTCACTGTCCGGGTCAAGTATTTTTAAAACTTTTTATTCTATATATATATTATTACTGTACATGTACTGCTACATGCTTCATGCTAGCTTTGCACAACATTTTCCCACCCTCCATTTTCTCAAGAAAACATATACTACTGTTGCAATAATAATAATAATAATAACTGCAAAAACAATAAAAAGATTATATATACAATTTCCCTCGAATACCTTTCCAGGACGCCTATCACGAATCTCAGGAAGGAGTTGTCGTAATTTGGAGACGAGTTCGATGATCTGATCATCGCTGATCCTTGAACTTCCTGATGACTGCCTCGACCTTCTGCTAGACATGTTGTCTTTTTCAAAGTATATAAATATATATGAGCTTATTAAGAGATTGAATTAATGTATATAGAAATATAAATATATTGATATAAATTAAACCCAAAAAGGATTCTAGCTAGCTAGTATATATATAGCTAGATAGGTTCACAGTTTGTTGTGTATGAAGAAGAAGAAGAAGAAGAGAAATTGGAAGGGAAAGGGAAGGAAAACAAAAGAGGGTACTTTGTGTTAGATATAAGATATGAAGAAAACGAAGAAAGTGATAAGAGAGTTATAAAGAGCAAGGACCACTAGGAAAGTGATGAGAGAGAGAGAGAGAGAGAGAGAGAGAGAGAGAGAGAGAGAGTACAATAACAAAGACAGTGATGTTGGATGTGAAGAAGACAACTGCATTGGAGAAAGCAGTGAACTCTCTCTCTCTAAGAGCTTAATTGGTTTACAAGAGAGAGGTGTTTTGTGAGTGTGTGTGTGTTCCCAAGTTGGGGTTTGATCTCAAGTGGGCTTGAAGAAAAGTGTTTGTTATTGAGCAAACAAAGTGGGCCTTCATGTGCACCCCTCAACACGCAGCTCATGTGATTGATACGACACTCATCCTCTCCGATCAACCCTTCCATCACTCTATTCCACTACCCAATCACATCTTGACACATTGCCATTTCACTTGTACTTCTCCACTGTTCATTATTTATAAACCCTCATAGTCCCATATTTCTTGGGGATTTTGTTAACTACCAAGTTCCAATAAATATACCACTCTTTCTTTTCAATATATATATATATATATACCACTCTTTGCGCATACATTACATGGCACACTCCCATTGGTTCTCTACCCAAGTTAAGTTAAACCAATGGCAGTTAACAACCACCTTCAATAGATTCCATGTCATCATTACCGTCCATTTCTTCACTATAAATTTTGTTGTTATAGAATTTGGATCCTCTACTGATCTAATCTTTTTTTGACCTCACCTAATCTTATAATACATAAGCATTGCAATGAATGTGTGGTTAAGATGTGATTGGTTTCCACGACTACTTTATCAACAACCAATTATATGCTTTAAAAAAGTCAGAAAAAAAAATCAGATCAGTAGAGGATCCAAATCCGTCGTTATAACATGCAGGTGCTCATTTAGTTTAACAATATTTTAAGTTTGAGTCATCACCACAATATGAGGTATATATTATAGTAAATTTAGTTTGAAAAGTAATACATTGCTCTTACTTAATGTAATCGTTGCTGCCAACAACAGCGTAGTTCAGCTAGTAGATGGACGAGATTAGGCCAGATCAGGCCAGATCAGCGGTTCGAATCCTACCAATAGCGAAAGCTTTTAAAATATATATATATATATATATATATATATATATAATCGTTGGTTACTAACCAGTTCAATTCACAAAAATTCTGATAATTTTACGAGAGGTCTCCGAGTATAATGTTCATTTAAGAGAGATTGAAGTAGGGTGCATTGCAAAATAAATGAACAATTTTCCTATGATAAAACGTGGTCTAGTCTAGCTTCCCTAGAGCCGCCCCCACTTCATCCCCCCAAAAAATATTTTTTTTTAAATAACTATATTAATATTCAACAAGAAGTTTTTAAAATCTGGCCCCATAACATTATTTTCTTCTTTTCAATTTGCCCTAACCAAATTCAGCAGGTTGGCTCCACCACTGCTTTCAGATCGTAATATTATTTCTTCAGAGGATGATGTGATCAACTGATTTGTAATTCATATACACTTTAGTTAAATTTCTAATTTTTCCTATGACTTCTTTATGATTAAGTAATAACAACCTATACAAGAATTTATTATATATTAAAATTAGAATCATATGTCTAAATTATATATGTTTATAAAAAAAAATAGTTGATAGCTAGAAATTATAGTGACCAAGCAAATAAAAACTGAAATCTTCTCTGAAATATTATTGTTTTTTCTTTCTTGTTTGGGACATAACTACGTGAGTTGCGACATTGTTGTCCAAGGCCTCATGGTCACATGCTCTTTTCGTTGCACACACGACATGACACGTGTCATGTCTTAGTCTAGTACTACTCTCACTATATTATAGAGGTGAAATTCTATAACAGGCATGGAGGAGCTTCAATTTTTACTACCTACAGCTTTTTGTCTTGCAGTGTCACGTGTTACAAGTTACAACTATCCGATCTCTCTCCGTTTCCATGGAACGGACATACAACGTCATTTATATTTATAAGTGTATATTAACATTTTGGAGGAGTAATGCTTCTGCTTGTTATACTTGTTGATTATATTATTCCGGCGAATGTACCAATCGCCACTTCCTACAAAGATATGCATCCATTTGAAGTAATACATATGGAACATAATATTATTGGATGGACGGATGGATGACTGACGATGACGTGTTGGTCATCGAAGTTTCTCCTGTCTTTCTCTCTCTCACTCTCTCTGAGCTATATTTACTATTACAATGCTTTTCAACCGACCAACTTAAGTTTTTGCCAACAACCAACAGCTTCTCGATTTTAGGATTATTCTGGGGTATCTTTGATGTTTCCAGATCTCTTATTTCGTATCGTTTTGTAATCCAAATCGAAACTTAATTATTTGGCAGTTGTTTGTCTAGCTACCTCTTATATATCTTATATATATACGTACTGTATATGGTTCATGTTCACTTTGTTTTTTATTCTAATAAATAATTTCTGATTGCATATATATCAATAAATCTTTCAATTTGAGATTTAGTGATGATATATATTAAATTCTAGCTAGTACATTATAGTTGTAAAATCTTCGAATTTACAATTACAGATCTGGATGCAAAATATATATTATCGGACTCAAACTCATAAACACTTGAATTAAAATTTAGCATGATATTATATTAGTATCTAATTAACTAAATACCAAGAGGCAAATTAAAAAAATAATGTAAATACACACACATATATATATATATGTATGTATGAAAAAAAAAATCTAAATATATGTACATAAACTCTGTAAAGAAAGTCCGCAACAAATATCAACAAAGGATCTTCACATGACTCTTAACAAGAAAGAAAATTGACCACCAATGTTTTCTCATTGATTGAATTAGTGTCCTCCTCACATGCCACTCCATGTGGGTTTTTTTTTTTTTTTAAATCAGGACTCCATCAACCACGTTGTATATAGATCATAGAACATGACATTTGTTTGTGAGGACAATTAGCTTAAAGAAACTTCAAATGTATGACCAAAATATCCTTATGGAAACCCTTTAATTCCACACCAGTTACATGCTAATTTATACAAAGTACTCTCATGATCTTCCAGATATTAAGATAAAAAGAGGAGAAAATCATCAATAGTTGTACGAACTTGAATGTTAAAATCATATCATGTAATATTAAAAACACATTTGATTAATTATTTATGTATTGAAAATTTTCTCCTATAAGGAAGGTTTCAGATAAATTTCATTTATTTTGAGAAAAAAATTATGAGATTTCTAACAAATTTTGGACAACTACGATATATGTAAATTATGTGATACCACACACAAATCAGAAATTAAGTTCCTGACAAAAAAAAAAAACTTAATTCATCTCTCCCACGTAAGGAATCAAGTTCCCTTATTTTCATTCTAGATTAATATACGCGCCCTGAAAAAGGAAATGGGAAAGGGAACTCAATTTCTTTAGCGGGAGGAGGGAATTAAGTTTCCTTTCTAGCAAAAACTAAATTTTTAATGTGTGTATGGTGTTGTAGAAAAATCCGCAAATCTAAATCACACACGCAAATAATAAGAGCAATAAGAAGAAGAAAAAAAAATGACACAAGAAATTTTTATGTGGTTCAGTAAAAGCCTACATTCACGGAACACACCTACATTAAATCCACTATCAAAGTTGATTACAATCTCTCTTTCAGTCTCTCTACAATGGTCTCAGCCTCTCTTTCTATTTTCTACGCCCTCTAGGTTACGCTAGAGTCCACCAATAATGTGGGGAAACCATGGTATTTATATCAGAGCATTAGGGTAGTCAAATCCAACTAGGAGTCCTTTTCTTCCCACAAAGGATTTCCCGATTCACGCAACATAAGTCATTACTGTAAGTTGCTCATATTTTGATTAGCTTATTTCGTTGACAAACCACATTGGGGTTTAATGTGTAAAGGTATTTTAGGTTCTTCATTGTTTGTGATCAAGCTTCTATGGCTTCCCCAAAACCTCATGCTCAAGAGCTCTTTAAAGGTATACCACTTGTTCTTGACTCTTTACAAAGATCTCGTTGCACACACACACTATTCATACATGTGTTGTTCATCTTGCACTTGTGTTCTAATTATTTATATATGTGCATCTATTACACACCTCACACTTACACCTCGTTGTTAGATGTAAGTGTGATTGCATGTTATGTAATTCATTTCCTGAAGTGTGTTCGGAAACGTCCACACTTAAATGATGTTTGACCTTCAGAGAAGTCATTTTCTTCTTTTGGATTAGTCCTAGCTCACATGGCCTTAGGCATGTTGCTTTTGTGCCATTAGGGCTAGTTGGAGTCTTCTGCGTAGTTCATGTGCTACTCAACCAGTGCATTACCAACGCAAGTAATCTAGAGAACCAGCGTACGTAGTTCATGTGCTACTAGACCAGCGCAAGTCTTCCAGAGATCCTACGCAGTTCATGCACTACCTGTCCAGCGTGTCACCAGCGCAAGTCAACTAGTGAACCTGCGTTGTACAAACGTTGGTCATGCACTAATTGTACAGCGCATAGACTCCGAAATCTGGTCATTTTGCCAAAACAATGTAGTTTTCATCATTTGACCTCATATATATATATATATATGTTCTCTTCTCTCTATTTCGTTTCTAAGAGTCTAAAATCAATCCTTATTGATAGAAAGTGATTTTCAAGAGAGAGAGACTCCCAAGAATCCATTGTTACTCAACCAATCTCAAATCCCATGTGCATCTAGCATCATTCAAGTATCAATTCTTCATGGGTCTTTTTTGGTCTCATAACAAGGTAAGTTGAACATGCCCTAGAACTCATTGCTTTCATTATTGTTCATCTATGCCTAGGATTAACATTTATTGTGTTGATTAAATTCATCACTTTTTTCTTAAGTTTATCTTGAACATGTTTGAGTGTTTGTAGATTGATTCTTCATTGATAGCTTGCATCTCATTATTGTCCTCTAGCTAAGTCTTCATGCTTTGCATCTAGATATTGATAATTAGGATTTATTGATTGCATAATTTATTTCCTAATTAAGCATTTGATGTTTGCCTAGCATCAATTGCATCTAGAATATTTTCATATATTCACTTAGGTTATTTGATCGTGTTAGTGCACAAGCAATTGGTCTAGGATCATTATTAGAGGCCCACGGGTAGAATGGAATGTGTTAATGACCAAGGATGGTTTAATTGGAAGTCAACCTAGGTTGTAAACATTCATTCAAATAGTAGATTTGAGGACCATGTATGGTTAGATGGATAGCCCGTGAGTTTTGCCCAGTTTGAGGGTTTCTCACGTAAATCAATCGATGTGTTTTTATTGTTTTCTGCACCTTTAAATTGTCGATTGCTTGCTTGTTATATTTGGGCGATTTGATAATATTGATTCATCGAAAATTGGTAGTTAAAACCTATTCACCCCCTGCTAGGTAATTTTAGACACACTAAGTGGAATTTCAATTAGTATCAAAGCAGGTTCCTAAACATACTTAGGTAATCCTTGCTTCTATTTGTGTGTCTTGCATTTGTGCTTTGCTTTGGTTGCATTCATTTGCATACTTCAACCAAACACTATGAGTGGGAACAAAGGTAGAAATGAGGGAGCCTTAAGTACTAGACCCCTTTTTACTCACCGAGTGAACTAGGCCTCATGGAAAGGCAAGATGGAGTCCTACCTTTGCCAAATAGATGATCAGGCATGGATGGCAATAGAAAATGGTTATCCTCCTCCGAAAATGACTCTCACGGATGGAAGTGTTGCTCCTAAGTCTAAGTCACAATGGCATGCTCAAGAATTTGAGTCCTCCAAGTGGAACAATAAGGCGATGCATGCCATTCTTTGTGGCATGGACGACAAACAATACAAGTTAATCCAAACTACTAGAAATGCACAAGAGACATGGGAAATACTAGAGACAGCACATGAGGGGACCAAGGTCATCAAAGATTTCAAGCTCTAAGTACTCCAAACACAATTTGAGACAATTATGATGGAGGAGCATGAGTGCTTTAATGACTTCCAAGTGAAGTTGATGTACATAGTGAACCAAAGACATCAATTAGGTGACCCATACTCGGATAGGAGGATCAAGCAAAATATCATAAGGTCACTTCCCGAGAGGTTCGAATCCAAAGTGACGGCACTTGAAGAAAATAGTGACTTCAGGACAATAAAGCCAAGTGAAGTGATTGGAAGACTCCTAGCCTGAGTCTAGAAAAGCTCATACCTTTGCACCCCCCAAGAAGCAAAAGGAAATAACCTTGAAGACCTCTAAGATGGAGAAGGAGGATGATGAATCGGATGAAGACATGGCTTTAATGGTAAGGAAGTTTAAGAAGTTTATAAAGTTTATAAAGTTTGAGAAAAAGGGGTTTGAATCCAAAGGCCAATAAATGAAGAAAAATACCCATTTCAAGAAGTTTGAACCAAGTCAAGAGAAGAACAATAGAAAAGGCATCCAATGCTATGAGTGTGGTGGCATAGGACATATCTCTCCTGATTATGGGAACTTGAAGAACAAGGATAAGGGAAAGGCTATGGCCGCTTCTTAGAGTGATAGTGATGACTTAGAAGAGGAAGAAGGATCCTCGGATGATGAAGATCATGTAGCAAACTACATTGCCTTCACATTCTCTCTTAAGAGCAAAGAAGAGGTTAGTGATGAAGAGGAAGAGAAACGAAGATGACTCAAGTGATGATGGTTCCTCATCTCACTCCACCAATGGGAATGTGAAAAGTATGGATCTTGAAGACTTCATCAAGCATTTTCAAAGTTAACGGTTGAAGATGAAAAAGGAGATCTTAAGACTAAAAGAAGAGAACCTTAAGCTAACAACCGAAATGACTCGGTTAAATGGAGAAGTGAATATGGCTAAGAGGAATTAGGGGAGTATGGAAAAGAAGCTTCAAGAAGCTAGAGAAATGATGGCTAAAATGACTTCAAGCACAAAGAAACTTGATCATATATTAGGGGTTGGGAAGAAGCCAAGTGAAAATAAGGGCATTGGATATGTAGATGACAAGAAGACCTTATCTTCAAGCAAGATGGTGTTTTTTAAAAGCATAGGCATCAAGGAACCTATACCTCCATAACATCCTAGGAAGAAGATTGAACTTTGAGAGTCCTCAAATAGTTCCCAAATGAAGATTCCACCAAGAAGTCAAGCTCAAGCTCAAGCTCAACCAATGAGAGCTCCATAACCAACCTTTCCTCGACCAAAATTTCACCAAGTGAAAGGGCAAGTCATGCAAGTTCAATTAAAGAAGCAACCTAAACCGGTTCAACACCAAAGACAACCTCAACGACATGGGAAAACTCTAGTGCATTCATAAGGATATGGTATGACTCCTTATTTTATCCCTACATGTCATTTTTGTGGTGTTGATGGTCACATTAGACTAAAATTGTTTTAAATACATTAAGAAATGTTGAATTGATAGCATGATTGAAAGAAATAGCCAATATGCATGTTCCTAGGAAATCTAGAGCCAATGTACCAAAGGCCACTAGGAAAGAAAATGTATCTCCTTGGTGGATTAGAAAATATGAATATTTTTGCCATGTGGCTCAAATTGCTTTGAAGGCAAATACCTCTAGCTCTTAGTATTTGGATAGTGGGTGCTCGAGGAAGGTAGATTTATCACCTTTGGGGATGGATCTAAAAATAAAGTCATGGGGAAAGGAAACATTTCCATTCCTGGCTTACCCTTATTGTCAAATGCTTTGTATGTTGATGGCTTACAGGCCAATCTTATAAGCATTTCTCATCTTAGTGATGAGGGACTTTCCATCTTATTCGGTAAGAATGATTGCTCAATTTTAAAGCCGAATGGACAAACCTTATTAAAAGGAAAGAGATCTAGTGACAATTGTTATTGTCTTGAAGCTAGTGTCATCTCTTGTAATGTGTCCAAGTGTGAGCAAATTGAGTTGTGGCATTAAAGGCTTGGCCATATGAACTATTAGAATTTGAGAATCTTGGATAAGTTCAAGGTTGTGCATGGTCTTCTCGATCTTGGGAAGAAAGTTTACGGAGTTTGAAAATACACGGGGTGTGTCTAAACAACCTAAAAAGGGGTGAATTGGTTGTTAATCGATTGATTACCAATTTTTCGATTATTCAAGATTAGCAATTAAAAACCCAAAATAAACAAACAATAAAAATCAAGTACAATGCGAAAACTAAATAGAGAATTGATTTTTTGCGTGGGAAACCCTCAAGAGGGAAAAACCCATGAGACTAGCCTTGCTAACCACTTCGGTCCTCAAATCCACTACTTGAATACTTGTTTACAACCTAGTCACACTATTCTCGAAAGCAACACAAGCTACTCTACCTGCGGGCCTTTAGTAGTGATTGTAGACCAATTGCTTGCCAATCAACCCATTGATTGCAATACTTACTTGCTTGTGTAACTTCACCTAGAAACCATAAGACTTTGACTCTATGAAGAGATTAAGTCTAAGTGAATATGTATGAATATTTAAGATGCAATATAGTGCAAGACCACACACAATATGCTTAACTAGATATTAAGATGCAAATCTAACAATCCTAGTTATCAAAGTGTCTACATGAACATACATGCAAACTTTGCTATCAAGAAAGTGAAACTCAGTCACTAAACAATTAAACAAACCTCAATCAAGTTATGGCAACATAGATATCCAAACAAGAATGTAAGGATTCTCATTCTTTGATTAGCTTATTTCGTGGACAAACCACATGTTGGGATTTATTGTGTAAGGGTAGTTTAGGAGTTTGAGAATCAAGCTCAAAGGCCCGTTCAAGACCTCAAGGGACAAGCACGCCAAAGGTATAATCTCTAGTGCTTAGTTCTTTCTTTGAAGAGATTTAGATTGCACACACTCACTTAGCATTCTTGCATTTGTGTGCATACTCTTCACAGGTCACATTTCACACTTGCACTTTAATGTTGTATTTTGTGTGTGCTTATGTGCCTTGTAATTCGTTTCCTGATATTGCTCAGAAACATCCACGCATACACTAGTATGTGCTTAGTTTGCGCGAAGACCGCCTATGGAGAATGCCATTGGCTTCTCCTTTGATTTCACCTATTTTGGTGAAACGGCGGTTATGATTGGCGGCCACGACCGCCATTTGAAACCATCGTTCATACCTGATTGATTTAATCTCTCGGGTTTGATTCTGCAGTTAATTCGACGGTTTCGAAACCACCGATTGAAACCGCCGTTGTTACCCTGCCTCTCTCGGGAGCCATTCGACGGTTGTAAACGGTGGCCTGGCCACCGATTGAAACCGCCAATCGGTGCGTTTCAGGGGCAAACTTATCTTTTCACATGCTCTATTTTTCATGCCTATAAATACATCACTTTCTCTTGTTCTGAATGTGACTCTTTAATCATCAAGAACCCTACTTTTAAAAGAGAGATTTTTAAGAGAGAAAGCAACCAAGTTTGCTCATTTAAACACTCAAACCAAAATTCATATGCATCAAAATTCATCTAGCATCTTCTAGCATATCTAGGATGCTTGCTTGCTTGCATGGGTCTTTCATCATCACATTTGTCTTGGTAAGTTTTTCACTATTATCACATATAATTAGTGTTTTATTTATTATGGCATCTCTTTCATTACTTGATTGTTCTTAGATTAGTTTATAATATTCAAGATAGAGATTGTTGTGTTGATTTGATTAAGTGTTGTATTGTGATAGTTAATTAGGTTTTTGCTTAATCTTGATTAGCTAAGCTATTTGACATGTCATTTAGTTCTTAATATCTAGGATTGCTTTTATTGCAAAATCATCATCTTAGATAAGCATATAGGGTTCCCTTGCTCTATGTTGGATTTTGGATATTCACATATTCACTTAGGGTGTTAATCTCTTCTTAGAGAATTAAGTCTTGTGTTGTGACCGGGATTAGGTTGCTTAATTCGCAAGCAATTGGACTAGGTTCACTTATATCGGGGTTAGGTAGGTGTGTGATTACTTCCGGGGTTAGGTTGTAATTTTATCACATTTAGTGGACTCAAGGTTCGTGTGTGGCTTACAAAACAGCCCGTGGTTTTTCCCGTGAGGGTTTCCACGTAAATATCAAGTGTTGTTTATATTTCCGCACCATATTACACTTGCTATATTTTATTAACTATTAGGGGCATTTTCGTAATCTTGACCATACACGAAAATTGGGTAAAATTGTTAAAATCTATTCACCCCCCACCCCCCCCCCCCCCCCCCCCCCCCCCCCCCCCAAAGATAGTTTTATACACACCGTGCAATATTTGTTTCAAAGAAGATGTGTATGCAAGAAACAAGCAATTAATTAACACCTAAGAAATCGGACCAAATATGGTATGATTTTGTACCCTTATTTCCTATTCTTTGTGCTTAATTCTCGGGCGTTTCCCCATATTTAATGTTGTCAAATCAAGTGTTTCAGGTTTTATTAGGCCTCAAGAGCATTTGTGAAGAAGAGGAGGAACTTGGTGCAAAAATGAGCATAAAGACATGAAACAAGGCATTTTCGTCATTTGTTGAAGCTAGGTCACCATGGCGACAAGGAGGTGCGTTTCAAAAGACCAAATGTCGCCCCCATGTCGCCATATGGTCGCCATGGCGATAGAAGAAATATTTCAAGAAGAATGCATCAGGTGTTGTCACCATTTGCATGTCGCCATGGCGACATTCAAGGGCAAATGGTGACATCACACAGATTTCCTCAGTGTTGCCATTTGCACTATGGCGAAAAAGATGAGATTGGTGGCGACAAGTGAATCTCAGAATGCGTAACTGTTTTACGCTACGAGGTCGCTATGGCAACAAAAATAGCGACAATCCCACCACATCAGCTTTCCAAGCGATTTTCAGCGCAAATCCAAGACCACTATAAATATTCTTCTTCTCTGAGTTTGAAAGATATACAGAGTTTCAAAGCATACTTTTACTTAGCATTTTTAGACCTAGCTTCTCTTCCATGATTCCCACTTTCAACTTCCTCCATTTCTAACCTTGAACTACCTTTTCCATCAAACACTCAACATCTAATCTATTTTACCTCACTAAACCATTCCTCTCTTGCCATTTTCTTCACCTTATTACCTTAGTCACTCACCATCTGACATTCACCCACACTCTTTGCACAAAGGAGCATCTAAGGAGAGAAAGAATTAAGCATTAAACTAGGAGATCTAAGGGTGATTTCCTTATTTATTACTCTCTTTTCCTATTTGTAACTATGTATAGCTAAACCCCCAATCTAAGGGGTTGGTGTTAGGAACACTTGGACTTGGGGTTTGCTTGACTATATTTTAATTGAATCTCTATATGTTTTCTATTTATTCTATCTTTAGATTCTTTTCATTATGTGATTAATTTGTATATCAACTTGTTAATAATAATCTTGTTAGAATAATATATTATATAATCACATTTGGATTGACAACCTTGTGTGATTAAAGAATCCAATGAATGGGATGGATTGTTGTAGGGAATACCAACCACAATAGTCTAAACCTTGTCTTGTAAACAACCAATCCCACCTTGACCCCCTTTCCTTAATCGGTTAGGCATTAAGGTGGGAAGGTGTTTATGGTTCATAGTTATGGCCTAAACGCACTAAAGAATACAAAAGATTAACTTATATGAGATTGATTCTTTAAGATAGTTTGAAAAGCACCCCTAATCCACTTGCAACTTCATCAATCCCCTAGCGTATCTCTTAATTATTTACACCCACGTTTCTTATTATAGATTGTTGAGCTTCTATTTTGCCTATCACTTTTGTCACTATTACTTTATGCATGTTTGGTGGTACATTAAACCACACACTATCCACTTATTATGATTTATGTTATCGCACCTTAGATTAGTTAATCAATCTAACGTATTACTCCATTTCCCTATGGAACGAATCTAGCTTACCATTTATTACGTTTTAACATTCTAAGAGGATTCCAAAGTGGTAAAACATTATTTTCAAAAAGATCACATATATACATTGTTTTGATGTGCACAAACGACCTCATCACTAAGCAATTTATATGTCAAAAAGAACCAATCTTGGAAGCATAGAACAATGAATGAAGCTAGATATGAGTTCTACTTACCAAATCATGAAACAAACAAAACCCATGAGTGAATGATGCATGATGAAGTTTAGCAAGTGTAAGGATTCCCATTATTGATTGGCTTATTTCGTGGTCAAACCACATGTTGGGGTTTGGTTGTAAGGGTAGTCTAGGTGTTTGTTGAAGATCAAGACCCTTTCCAAGACCTCAAGAGGACAAGCACCAAAGGTATATATCTAGTGCTTACATTGGCTTGAAGAGATATAGTTGCACACACACACACAACATGCATAACTCTTATTCTTGTATGGTGTGTTTATATTTTGTGTGCATTGTGCTTTATTGATTTATTCAATATCTCTTCTTGCATGTTGAATTGATTGCATCTTGTTATATGATAATGCCATGACATGTTAGGCATTAGGATGCATTCAATACCCACACTTGCACTTCATGTATGTTAGCTTTTAGTGTGGAGTAATTCGTTTCCCTAAGGATGTTCGGAAACGTCCGCGCGTGCACGGTAATGTGCTTTGATTTGCGCGATGATCGCCGGTGGAGATGCCTTTGGCTTCTCCTTGGTTTCACCATTTTTGGTGAATCGGCGGTTACGTTCGGCGGCCTTGCCGCCGTTCGAAACCGCCGAATGAGACCTGATTGAAATATATCTCTCGGGTCCAAAACGGCGGTTGGGATCGGCGGTTTCCAAACCGCCGAATGAAGTCGCCGAAGTTCCCCTGTTCCACACGGGAGCCATTCGGCGGTTCATTTCGGCGGCCTGGCCGCCGACTTAAACCGCCGATCGGTGCGTTTCAAGGGCAAAATTGTATTTTCACCTGCCCTGTTTTTTGGTCTCTATAAATACATCCTTATCTCTGGTTCAGAACACAAGTCTTTGATCATTAGAACCCTAGAGAGATATTTAGAGAGACTTGAGAGAGAAAGCTTAAAGATCATATCTTTATCTCTCTAAACCCATCCCCACATGCATAAATCTTCATCTAAGCATCATCTAGGATCATCTAGCATATGCTAATGCATGGGACTTCTTCAACACACATGGTATGATTTGTTGAACACTTTTATCTTACATAATTAGTGTTTCTACTTATCAATTTTATCTCATATTTTACTTATATGTGTTTAGATTAATTTCTACATATAAGATTGAGATTATGTGTTGATTGGGTTTTTATTTGTTAGCTAGGCTTTAATGTTCATATGCCATCTAGCTAATTGATCTCATTTATTGATTGAGATTATTTTTCATAGCTTATTTGATTAGGTCATTATTGCCTAAAAGCTATGCCATGAACATTCTTGTGTGATGTATTGATAACTAGGTTGATAGATTGTTTTTTAATCAACTAGTTAATCCTTTGAATGTTTATGGGTTTTATATGATAGCTTTGTATCTAGGATTGGTGATCCTTTACTTAGCTAAAGTTATATGCCATGTCATATAGCTATATGTGATATCTAGGATTGATTATATTGTCATCTTATAATCCTAGGTAAGCATTTAGAGTACCCTAGCTCTTATTGCATTAATTGAATATTCATACATATTCACATAGGGTTGTGCATCTCTTTTGAGAGATTGAAGTCTTGGGGCTAAGTGTGCTTAGGCCTCAAGCAAATTGGACTAGAGCCGCTATAAAAGGCCCGCGTGGTAGATTAGAGGGTGCTCACGCCAAGAGTAGTGTATCAGGGGATATCACTAGGGATTGAACCAAGAGTGGCGATTGGTAGTGTCCATAGCCTGAGGTTATCTAGGGTGAGGGTCCGAGAATCACTTGAGGGTGTAACCGTCTTTTCATATAGTGGATTTCGAGGTCCGAGTGTGGCGCACTTAACAGCCCATGGTTTTTCCCAGTGGTTGGGTTTTCCACGTAAACATCAAGTGTCATTTACTATTTCCGCATCTTATTACACTTGTATGTTTTGTTGACTTGCTAGGGGTATTTTCGTAAAATTGACATGCATGCGAAAATTGGGTAATAATTAGATAAAATCTATTCACCCCCCCTCTAGCTTTATATTGATAAACACACCTCGAGTATTTAATGAACTTTCAATTGGTATCAGAGCGGGTTCCTAGATATACTTAGGTGATCCTAGCTCATTTTTGGTGTGTTGTGCATTTTGTATGATTATTGTTTTTGACATACATCTTGCATTCTTCTCATTTGCATTCATTCAACGCAAACACTATGAGTGATTTTATGAGAGAAGAAAATGACTCCGATGAGGAGATGTCCCTCTAAGGAGAGAGAGGAGACGAAGATGAAAGGGCGTTGCTCACATCTCCAAAGAGCTTCAAGCCCAAGCCTTCCTCAATCTTGGTCTAACCAACCAAGAAGGCTATCTTCCCTCAACCTACGATCTTAATAGGGAAGTGTTCAATCATGCAAGCTCAACCGAGCAAGCAACTTTGTCTTGGTCATCATCAAAGGAGGAGAGATCCTATCCAACTACCAAGACAACCACAACGACAAGGGAAAGCACTTTTGCATGCTCAAGGGAATGGTATAATTCCTAACCTTATCTCCTCTTGTCTTTTGTGTGGTATTGTTGGTCATGTTAGACCAAGTTGCTTGCATTACATTTAATTATGTAATCTTATATGCATGATTGAAAAGAAAAAGGCTAGAGCTAAGATGCATGTCCTTAAAAAGGAAGAAAATCATTTGCATGATTCTTTGCCATCTAGAACTCTAGAACCTATGACCACTAGGTATGTTATTGAGACACCTAAGTGGATTATAAAAGACGAACCCGCTTGCTACGAGACAAACATGTCTCAAATAGGTTCAACTAGGTCCTATGGACTTGGTAAGTCTTTTAGACCACATGCCCTTCATTGAAGTGGTGTGGATATTTGACCCCATATGGGGAACTTAAGCAAAGAGAGCTATTTTGCATCTAGTCACTTGCAAAAATTTGAAATATCTTATGCTTCTCTTTTTGTTGCTTGAGTTAGCTTGGTTACACTATGTATACATATTTTCTATTCAATAAGTGTGATCAATGCTTGTATTGCAATCCATGTCATATTTATGTTCAAACATGCATTTTTGGACTAGGAGATATATACATAGGATTTAATTTGAATGACCTATAATGATCTCCATGACATGATGATTGCTAAAATGACATGCTAAATGCTAATCTTAAAAAGCATGTTTTGATGATTGCATTTCTTAACTGCAAATAATGTGTGAAAAAGCTTATGAGACTCAAATGAAAAAGGATCTTGTATCCATTCAAGGATTTTACAATCCAAATGTCTCTCTTTCTTTATTGGTTGAACATGTCTACTATCATACGGATATCTTATCCGGAAAAATCAAGTAGGGTGCAAAGTCGCTCATGACATGTTTAGCTTATAAAGTTGGATATAGTTGTTCTTAAATTGAAATCAATGAAAACCTATATCCTTGCTTCTCTCTTGACATTGGTGAAATTGGTTTGAATTCATATTGAAAACCTTTGTCATTTGCTTTGCCAAATACCATGATATTTTGGACTTGAATGCTACATGTCTTGTATGCAAAGCAATTTTTTGATTCACACATTTTATTTAAATAAATCTCCTTGTTTCTCTCCAATAAATTTGAGATTGCATAAAGTGACTTATATTGATTATGCATATACTAGAATGCTACTATCTCTCTTTGTCTTGAGTGACCCGGTTGGGGATTACTCCCTTGTCTATATCATGACAAAAAGGGGGAGTATGTTGTGGTAAGGGGAGTTGCAAATTGTAGTAGCAATTGTGCATGTTGGGGAGAATACTAATTGAGGGGGAGTAACCCTTTGAGGGGGAGCATTTGCACATTCATACATTGCATGATGTTGTACTTAAATTTTTAAATGCAAATGCTTGTTTTATCTCACTTGATTCATCTCACCTTTTCTTGTATTAGAAAGTATAGAAACTGTGCTTTCAGGGATTGATTGTTCTACTTGAGATTGAAGACTTCAAGACTATTTATCTTATCTCTTTGTAAAGTAGAAAATCATAAGTAGACCCGTAGTTTCTATTATGTTGTGAGGAATCAATGTGAGTGGTGGTTTTGTCACGAAATAGCCAAATGGGGAGATTGTAAGGATTCCCATTATTGATTGGCTTATTTCGTGGTCAAACCACATGTTGGGGTTTGGTTGTAAGGGTAGTCTAGGTGTTTGTTGAAGATCAAGACCCTTTCCAAGACCTCAAGAGGACAAGCACCAAAGGTATATATCTAGTGCTTACATTGGCTTGAAGAGATATAGTTGCACACACACACACAACATGCATAACTCTTATTCTTGTATGGTGTGTTTATATTTTGTGTGCATTGTGCTTTATTGATTTATTCAATATCTCTTCTTGCATGTTGAATTGATTGCATCTTGTTATATGATAATGCCATGACATGTTAGGCATTAGGATGCATTCAATACCCACACTTGCACTTCATGTATGTTAGCTTTTAGTGTGGAGTAATTCGTTTCCCTAAGGATGTTCGGAAACGTCCGCGCGTGCACGGTAATGTGCTTTGATTTGCGCGATGATCGCCGGTGGAGATGCCTTTGGCTTCTCCTTGGTTTCACCATTTTTGGTGAATCGGCGGTTACGTTCGGCGGCCTTGCCGCCGTTCGAAACCGCCGAATGAGACCTGATTGAAATATATCTCTCGGGTCCAAAACGGCGGTTGGGATCGGCGGTTTCCAAACCGCCGAATGAAGTCGCCGAAGTTCCCCTGTTCCACACGGGAGCCATTCGGCGGTTCATTTCGGCGGCCTGGCCGCCGACTTAAACCGCCGATCGGTGCGTTTCAAGGGCAAAATTGTATTTTCACCTGCCCTGTTTTTTGGTCTCTATAAATACATCCTTATCTCTGGTTCAGAACACAAGTCTTTGATCATTAGAACCCTAGAGAGATATTTAGAGAGACTTGAGAGAGAAAGCTTAAAGATCATATCTTTATCTCTCTAAACCCATCCCCACATGCATAAATCTTCATCTAAGCATCATCTAGGATAATCTAGCATATGCTAATGCATGGGACTTCTTCAACACACATGGTATGATTTGTTGAACACTTTTATCTTACATAATTAGTGTTTCTACTTATCAATTTTATCTCATATTTTACTTATATGTGTTTAGATTAATTTCTACATATAAGATTGAGATTATGTGTTGATTGGGTTTTTATTTGTTAGCTAGGCTTTAATGTTCATATGCCATCTAGCTAATTGATCTCATTTATTGATTGAGATTATTTTTCATAGCTTATTTGATTAGGTCATTATTGCCTAAAAGCTATGCCATGAACATTCTTGTGTGATGTATTGATAACTAGGTTGATAGATTGTTTTTTAATCAACTAGTTAATCCTTTGAATGTTTATGGGTTTTATATGATAGCTTTGTATCTAGGATTGGTGATCCTTTACTTAGCTAAAGTTATATGCCATGTCATATAGCTATATGTGATATCTAGGATTGATTATATTGTCATCTTATAATCCTAGGTAAGCATTTAGAGTACCCTAGCTCTTATTGCATTAATTGAATATTCATACATATTCACATAGGGTTGTGCATCTCTTTTGAGAGATTGAAGTCTTGGGGCTAAGTGTGCTTAGGCCTCAAGCAAATTGGACTAGAGCCGCTATAAAAGGCCCGCGTGGTAGATTAGAGGGTGCTCACGCCAAGAGTAGTGTATCAGGGGATATCACTAGGGATTGAACCAAGAGTGGCGATTGGTAGTGTCCATAGCCTGAGGTTATCTAGGGTGAGGGTCCGAGAATCACTTGAGGGTGTAACCGTCTTTTCATATAGTGGATTTCGAGGTCCGAGTGTGGCGCACTTAACAGCCCGTGGTTTTTCCCAGTGGTTGGGTTTTCCACGTAAACATCAAGTGTCATTTACTATTTCCGCATCTTATTACACTTGTATGTTTTGTTGACTTGCTAGGGGTATTTTCGTAAAATTGACATGCATGCGAAAATTGGGTAATAATTAGATAAAATCTATTCACCCCCCCTCTAGCTTTATATTGATAAACACACCTCGAGTATTTAATGAACTTTCAGCAAGTCATGGATTTAAGGTTTGGTGAGACAAAGATGAAGTTTTTGAGGCTTCTCTCACTAGAAACTCAGTATCTCTCACAAGGTAGTCAAAAAGCTAGAGTTCTTAATGAACAAGAAAGCATATGGGCTATATATATAAGGGATGTCAAACCTACAACGTTTTGGGAAAAAGTGGATTGCCGCGGTCTCACATGTCGTAGTTGACCAAGACGGTAGTCAACCGCGGCAAAGGCAAATGAAACATCGACAACATGCCGTGGTCCCCCTTTCCGCGATGGTCCATGACATCACATGAACCGCAGAAACCGCTGGAGACAAAAGTCATGTTAATCACGCGGTCGGCCATGACGGCACTAGGACCACAGAAAGCGCTAGAGGAATTGACGTGCCCGAAGTTACGGTGGGCCAAGACGGCACTACATCCTCGAAAATGGCTGCCAGACTTGTCATTGTCCACCACAACATCACTTGGACCACGAAAATGAAAGGTGAGGCATTCTTATGCGGTCAAATACACTAACATATATGCAATGTGTACAAGTGTGTAAGAGATGACAAAATACACATAAAAAGGCAATAAAAGACACAAATGAATGTCATGCAAATGTGTATGCGCACCTAAAAACTCTTTAAGAATCAAAGTCATGTGTTATACCTTTAAATACTTGATCCTAAAGTTCTGGGGATGCCAAGGGAAACTTTATCACAAACACTTCAAGCACCTAATCTATCCATACATAAAATCCCCAATTATAATTTGTCACTGAAATAAGCCAATCACAAAAAAGGTGGTACTTACAATCTCCCCCTTTGGTTATTTCGTGACAAAAGTCACAAAACCAACACTTATAAAAATACCTCACAAAAGAAAATGGAAAAGTTCTAATGTCAACAAATGTTCAATCTACATTACAAAGAATTCAAAATAAAAGATCTTCAAAGTCTTTAATTTCTTGTAAACAACTTTTCCAAGAAACAAAGTACATGTGAGATAATCAAGTTTCTAATTTCAATGCAAAACTAGCATGCTCCCCCTAGATGGGTTACTCCCCCTCAAAGCATAACTCTCACCACATGCAAAAGCATGGCAAACTCCCCTTATTTGTCATTAAATGCTACTCCCCCTTTTTTGCCATGAGATAGGCAAAAGAGGATTCCCCTATTGGGTAGCAAAGGCAAAGAGAACTAATCACAAGATAAAGTGCATAGTCATATAAACAAACCTTATACACATCCAATAATTGAGAGAGATTCAAGGAGATTTTATTTCATAAAAAACAAATGTGTGAAAAGACGTTGCTTCGCATGTAAGACATGAGGCATCAATGACTTAAACATGAAAATTTAGCAAGGCAATCACCAAAAGGATTTCCACATAAATTCAAACCAATTTGCATCATTTTGTCATAAATAAGATGATAAAGATTCGATATGGCATTTGTGTGCAAAGTGTCTCTTATATCACTCGTTAAAAATAAGAACAAGACATGGATACATGATCCTTATTGAATGAATGAATGAAACACCCTTATGGATTGTCTTGGTCAAATTTTTAAGGATAAAGACAAGACATGGATATAAAATCCTTATTAAATTGTCTTGTCATTGCCTCCCACCACATCAGCAATTAATCACACGCATATATAATCTTTTGAATGCTTTCATTTTCAACTATGCTCTTTGTTAGGTTTTTGAGTCATGGTGGCATAATTCTATATCAAAACAACATTTCTTTTATATTGATTACTTGTCTAGGTTCAATGGTTAATCAAGCTTCAAAGAAGATTGGCAACTCATCAAGCAAAGTGAAGCCTTCAAGAGGAATAAGCATTGTTGCACATCAAATGTATATTTAGACTTCAATACTCTTGCAAAGGTGTTTAGGCACACACACACACACACACATTGCATCCATATGTGTCCCTGCATCATTGTGCTCAATTGGTATAACACATTCACACACATGTTATTGTATACACATGCATTATATTTAAATTGACAAACATTGTAAAAATACATGTACTAGGACTATCTCTAGGAAATGGCATACTTGTATGTTCTTGTGTTTTTTTTTTGTTTGTATTTTATTGTTATCAAACTTGAATATGCTCTCATATTATTCAATATTGATTTCTGAACATTTTGATTACTCATTCATAAGTTTTCGAGTTCCGAGTTAGAAGTTATGAAACCTTCTTGTGTTTAACGTGCATGGTTTTCGTCTTTGTGTATCGAGTTGAATTCCAAGTTTTTGGTCAAAGTTTCATAGTCTTCCATATGCATGAGAGAGTTACGATTCGTAATCCAAAAAAGGATTCAAATTTGGAGTTCAAAGGCCGGAGAATGGTTGAAGACCGTGAGAGGCACGCGAGGGAAGAGTAAAAATGGCAAAGTGCCATTTGCACCCCCTCCCCGTGGAGGTGCGTGGGCCCCACGGGAAGAGATGCCCTCTACCCCCATGCAGGCCACGCACCTCCACGGGGAGCTGATGTGGTAGTCCCTCATTGGTTGCCCGAAATCCTTCCTTTTTCCCTCTTTTAAATATCGTCTCCCTCTCATTTTCAAATCTAAGAAGACTTGGTGCAGAAAATTCCATAATTTTTCTCTCAACTTCAAACCACTATATCTCACTCATTTCAACTTGAAACTGAGTGATTCAAGTTGGAGAAGTTTCATCTTGAAGTCCTCTATCATCTCCAGCAACCTTGAAGTCTTTTGTTCAAGTTTGTTGGTGGTTCTACACCAATTTCATGACTGTACTCAAGTTAACAAAGTATTTGATTATTTTTTATGATTTGCACTTTCAAATGTTCAATTACCTTGGGTCTTCTTCCTGTTTTAGTGTATGTGAGTTTAAAAAATGTTGATAAGAGATAGAGCTTCAATTATAAGCTAGATGTTTCTAATTAGAAACTTGAATGTGGTCTAGGTTTTCTCAAATCTAAGATTTCACATGTTTGTTTGTTGTATTGTGACTAGCTTATAACCTAGTGCTATTTGTACTTTGATTGATCTTATTTTGATGACTGGTAGCCTTTTCATGTGCTAGGACTCTTTAGTTGAATATATCTATGATTAGCACATTTGATTTTATATTTAGAGCCTATTAGGATTTAATTGATTATTTTGTGAATATATGCTCTAAATGACTGCTAGAGATTTTGATCATATCTTGTGATTCTAGTATTTTTGTTTTAACACTAAAGTCTTCAATATGTGCTTAATGTATATGCTTTGTTTCAAGCTTTAGTTGCATGAATAAATCTAGTAGTTAAATGTGTTTTTGGTGATTCACATGTTCTAGGATTTTGTTCATGTATAGCAACTAGACAACTTTGATTTGTTGACTTTCATGATTATGTCTAGTTCCAATAGAATGTGTTAATCTCATGTTCTATGTTGAGTGCTTGTTTGCATTTTGCATTCATTGATTACAATTAGGAAGTCCTCGCAAAAGGCATAAAGTCTTAACTAGGATCAAGATGATCCGGATAGTTAAGCGAGGAAGTCTTGACTAGAATCGAGATGATTCTGATAGTTAAGAAAGAACTCTTGGCTAGGATCAGGATGATCCGGATAGTCATGCAAGAAATCTTCCTAGAGGCATAAGCGTCTCGGATAGGAAGTTTTTTCTATAGGTGTAAGAGTAACATCTCGGATAGCAAGTGGGCAAAGTGTTTCACTAGGCCCGAAGGTAGAGTAGAAGGGATATCTTAGAGAGTGTAACATGAGATTGGTCACTTTTGAGGGTGTACTTTTATTCGACATAGTGGAATACGGTTTACAGGTGGTTATGGATTCAACCCGTGGATATTTCCTCTTCGAAGGTTTTACCACGTAAAAATAATGTGTCAAATGACTCTGTCGCTATCTCTTTATATTTGTATATGTGATCAATTGTATCTTGTTTAGATCTTCATTTCTTCACATCCTTGTAAACAAGATTCTTTGTAAAGATTAAAATGCAAACATTCTTTTGATCAAAGTTGTATTTGTCTCTTGTATCTTTTTGTTGTTTGAACATTTATCTTGTGATATTCTATATCAAGTTGTAAAGTTCTACTTAGTAAATTTACATTGTAATATTCAAAGTACAACTTGTGGAATTTGATTTGCATTAAATATATTACTATATGAGATACTTTGTCTCTTGTTATATGTTTGTAAATTAAGGGTGGTGTTTTGAGCTTACATGTAATAGTTGTTATCTAATAATAATCGTGTTAAGGGTTAGTTTGACAAAAGCCTCGAAAGAGTTTTTATAAAAAGAGTGTGTCAACCTATTCCCACACCCCCCCCCCCCCCCCCCCCCCCCCCCCCTTTTCTAGGTTGTTTTGTATAACCTTGCAGGTATTTCACTCTTTTCTCCTTTAAATATCAAATCTAACACGCATGTTTTCTGTTTTTCATGCTTGGGTAACTCTTTTGATGGCTTACACTCAAGCCTTTGTAAATATAGCCTTTTCCTGCATTGGGTGGTTGCATACTTTGCAATTTTATTTTTTTTGAACAATAGAATTTAGTAGCCCTTTTTCAAGAGAGAGCCTATGAATGCATATCATCAAATCATGTTCATGAAGCTAAATTATGGGTCATTTAAATGTACTTCCCAAAAGACAGTTTCCCAAGAAAAATTAAAGTAAGTTTAATCCAAGATATAACATGCATTGACAATAGAAGCAACAAGTCACACTTATTTAAAATATTGCAAAGTGCAACCAAAAATCTCAAGCAATTATAAAAGAGCATAAACTAAATTAAAGCTCTAGTGACTTAAAATGTAAGTTTGCTCTCTTTGCTTAAGCTGCCCTCATAGGGTCAAAACCAAACTGTATCAGGGCAAGTGAAAAGTCCCTTAAGACGTACAAATGTTTGTGTTAATGATTTCTGTAGGTTTACTTGGACATATTTCCTTAGAGAGAAATCGAAAGCCTTTTAGAAATTTAAGATGCTTTGCATTAAAATTCATTCTCATATTAAAAGCATTAAAAGAATTATTAGTGATCATGGAAGGGAATTTGAAAATGCTTTTTTTGAAAACTATTGCAATAGTGTAGGCATTTCCTATGAGTTCTTAGCTCCTAGAACATGTCAACAAAAAAAGGTTGTTGAAAGGAAGAATAAGGTCCTTCAAGAGATGGCATGTGTGATGTTGCTTAGCAACAATGTCCCTAGGAACATTTAGGCCAAAGTCGTCAATACGGTTTGCTACATAGGAAATAGAGTCTTCCTAAGGCCCGGTACTAAGCAAGCCTCCTATGAATTGTGGAAGGTAAAAAGCCAAATGTTAGTTACTTTCACTTATTTGGAAGCAAATGTTACATTGTTAATGATCGTGATCAACTTGGCAAGTTTGATGCTAAGAGTGATGAGGGAATTTTTATTGGCTATGCTCTAAACAGTAAAATCTATAAAGTTTTCAATTTGAAGACTTGAAGCATCATGGAATCATCTAATGTTGTCATAGATGATTGTGGGCTTAAGACTATTGACCATGATGAGGATGTTGATGTTGTTAATGATTCTCCCTTGGAGAAGATTGGTGAGACTTCATGTGAGGTGAAGTCAAGCCAAAATGTAGATGTTATACAACCTCTTAATAGAGATCCATCTTTGGACTCTTTAGAACCTCCTCCTTAGGTTAGATATCTCTATGACAAGAATTACATTATTGGAGATGTCAATGTGGGTGTTAGAACTAGACGTCAAATAACTAATCAAATTAGCTATACTTGTTACGTCTCTCAAATTGAGCCCAAAAAAGTCGATGAGGCCTTGAACGATGAATCTTGGACTCTTGCCATGCAAGAAGAGCTAAACCAATTTGAGAGAAATGAGGTTTGGACTCTTGTTCCTAGACCTAAGGATACTAATGTCATAGGCACCAAATAGGTGTTTAAGAACAAATCCGATGAGGATGGCAACATTGTGCGTAACAAGGCTAGACTTGTAGTACAAGGGTACTCTCAAATTGTGGGTATCGATTTTGAGGAGACTTTTGCTTCGGTTGCCAACTCCATAAGGCTTCTCTTGTCCATATATTGTGTGCACAAGTTCAAATTGCACCAAATGAACATTAAGAGTGCCTTTCTCAATGGATTCTTGTAAGAGGAAGTGTTTGTTAAGCAACCCAATGGGTTTGTGGATCCACACAACGCCAACCATATCTATCGCCTCAAGAAGGCATTATATGGGTTGAAACAAGCACCGAAGGCTTGGTATGAATGCCTCACTCAATTTCTTATTGACAATGCCTACTTTAGGGGTAGTGTTGACAAAACTCTATTCATCAAGAAAAACAATGATGAGCTATTTATAGTTCAAATCTATGCTGATGATATTGTTTTTAACTCCACCAACAAATCCAAAGTCCAACAATTTATTGATGTCATGTCTCATGAATTTTAGATGAGTTTGGTTGGTGAGCTCAATTACTCCCTAGGTTTGTAAATTAAGCAATTGCATGATGGGATTTTCATGTCCCAAGCTAAGTATGCAAAAAACCTAGTGAAGAAGTTTGGCATTGAAAATGTCAAACATTGTGAAACACCTATGAACACTACTTTGAAGCTAAGCAAAGATGCTAGTGGAAAAAATGTTAATCAAAGTCTGTATCGTGGCATGATTGGTAGCTTGCTTTACTTGACTACAATTAGGCCCGATATAGCTTTTAGTGTGAGTGTGTGTGCTAGGTACCAAAGCGAATCCCTAGGATTCCCGTCTCTCGGCCGTGAAAAGAATCACACGGTTTATGAATGAGACCTTTGACTATGGGATATGGTACTCTTTTGGCACTAACCCTACTTTAGTAGACTTTAGTGATGCAGATTGGGTAGAGAACTATGATGATAGGAAAAGTACATTTGGCAGTTGCTTTTTCATAGGGAACATTCTTGTGTCATGGTTTTGCAAGAAGCAAAACTCAATTTCCTTGTCCACAACTGAGGCCAAATACATAGCCACATGGAGTGCTTGCACACAACTTCTTTGGATAAGACAAATGCTAGCAGACTACGGCTTTGAGTCAAATACACTCACTCTCTTTTGTGACAACATGAGTGCTATAAACATTTCTAGAAATCATGTACAACACTTTAGGACTAAGCCTATTGACATTCGACATCATTTCATTAGAGAACTAGTTGAAGAAATTGTACTTAAGCATGTAGATGCAAATGATCAACTAGCGGACTTATTTACTAAACCCTTAGATGCAACTAGGTTTAGAGGACTTAGTAAATCTATAGGGATTGTCCTTATACCTTGATATGATTCGGATTGACCCCAATAAGGGGAGTTCAAGCAAAAAGAGCGAACTTGCATAAATTGAAATGTGCAAAACCTTGATCAACTTTCAGCTTCTTCATTAATTGCTTAAGAAACTTGGTTGCACATATATGCTTATATGGTATTTAATTAATAAGTGTACACCGTTGCTTTGTTTGTAATCCATATCATTTTTTTATTCAATAATGCATTTTTGGACTATGAGAATTAACTGGAAAGTACACTTGAATGACCTATAATTTATCTCCATGACATGTGAACTTAACTATGACATGCTTGAAATGATATGCATGATATCTTTGATTGCTCATCTTTAAATGCAATATGTGTGAAAAGCAAATGGCAAGACTAAAATCAATAAGGATATCGTATCCATTAAATCAATAAGGATGTTACATCCAATTTAGTCTTATCTCTCTTCTTAATGTTGTAAACAAGACTACCATCATATGGATATCTTATCCGGAAAAATCAAATAGGATCTTATACATTCATGTCTTGGTTTGCCTTTAAGAATTGATATAGTTGCTCTTTTCTTTCAAAAAATTTAGAAACTATATCTTGTTTGCTTATGACAAAAAGGTACAAATTTGTTTGAATTATTTGGAAATCCTTTTAAAGTTTGATTTGTCAAATACCATTGATTGAACTTTGATGTTATATGTCTAGCATACAAAGCAACAACCTCACACATTTGTCTTGAAATAAATCTCCTTGAATCTCTCTCAATTATTTAAGTTTCATAAAGTTCATGCATATGATTATGCAATCATCTTTTGTGCAAATAACTCTTTTTGCTAAAGCAACCCGGATAGGGATTCTCCTTTGCTTATATCATCACAAAAAAGGGGAGTAGTATTTTGAAAGATAGAGGAGTTTTTGGTATGTTGTTTATTATGGGAGAATTATGTTTTGAGGGGGAGTAACCCATTTAGGGGGAGTGTAAGGATTCCCGTTTTGTTGATTGGCTTATTTCGTGGACAAACCACATGTTGGGGTACTTTGTAAGGGTAGCTTAGGTATTGGTTTAATTGTTCGAAGCCCTTTGAAGACCTCGTGTTGATGAGCACCAAAGGTAATTTTCTTTGTGCTTACTTGTCTTGAAGAGATAGTTGCACACACTCACAACTCATGCATATGTTTTATCTTTGTATGTTGTGTTTCTTTTTGTTGTGCATCAATGCTTATTCTCATCTCTTCTTGCTTGTTATTTTGATGCATCTTGTGTTTATAATGTCATAGCATGTTAGGCTTTTAGGATGCATCTTGCTTTTACCTTTTTACCCCTTGCATGTTTTCTTGTGGGGTTCAAAGGAGTGGGCTGTGCGCTGGTCGTCAAGCGCCGGACCAGCGCAGCTCACCAGCGCAGATCACCCAGTGGTCTGTCGCCGGTCGTGCGCTGGTCTACACCAGCGCAAGGCCACCAGCGCTGATCGCCCAGTATGGCTACGCTGGTCGTGCGCCTGTATTAGCGCTGGTCGTCAAGCGCCTGTGCAATATTTGCCTTTGCGCTGGTCTTGCGCCTGTCGTCAAGCGCAAGACCACCAGCGCACAGAGCAAATTCTGGTGCGTTTTTCAAAACGACCACACTTCACTTATGGCTCCTATATATATAAGACTTTGACTTTAGGTCAGCCAAGAGAGTTCATATTCATATTCTATACTTAGGATATTTTTCAAGAGAAGAAAAATACACAAAGAACTCATTTTTAATCACTCAAATCAAATCCCTTGTGCATCAAATTTCATATTGCATCTTCTATGTCTAGATAGAAAGCATCAATGATTGGGTTTGCATCATCACAACTTGCTTGGTAAGATTTTGATTAAGTTCATCTTATTTGAGTATTTTTATTATCAAGCTATTCTCTTTAATTTACTTGTATGTTTTGATCATATGATAAATACAAGATTAGAGAATTAATTGTGATGAATTGATTGAGTGTTGTATTGTGATAGCTAATTAGGTTTTTAATTAATCTTGATTAGCTAAGCTATTTGACATGTCATTTAGCAATTGATATCTAGGGTTGATTAAATTGTTTACATCATCATCCTAGATAAGCATCTAAGGTTACCTAGCCTTGTTTGTTAATTGAATATTCATACATATTCACATAGGTTGCATAATCTCTTCTTAGAGAATCAAGTCTTGAGGCTAAGGTTGCTTAGGCCTCAAGCAATTGGACTAGAGCCACTTTTAAAGGCCCGAGTGGTAGAAGTGGGGGGTTATTGACCGGAGTGTTAGACGAGGTCTACATAGGTTGTAAACTCCATTTCGATTAGTGGATTTTGAGGTCCGAGTGTGGCGCACTAAACAGCCCGTGGTTTTTCCCAGTGGTTGGGTTTCCACGTATACATCAAGTGTTATTTTAATTCCGCACTATATTACACTTGCTTGTATATTTAACTAGTAGGGGTATTTTCGTAATATTGACTTGTATGCGAAAATTGGGTAATAATAGCTAAAATCTATTCACCCCCCCTCTAGCTTTATATTGATAAACACACCTCGAGTATTTAATTACTTTCAATTGGTATCAGAGCGGGTTCCTAGATATACTTAGGTGATCCTAGCTCATTTTAGGTGTGTTGTGCATTTGTGTGATTTTTGCTCATTCATACATTTTGCATACATTTCATTCATTCATTTGATACAATGAGTGGATTCGGTGGCAACCATGAGGGTGCTTCAAGCACACGACCTCCTCTCCTCACCGGTGTGAATTATGCCTCATGGAAAGGCAAGATGGAGGCGTATGTGTGCCAAATCCATGATAGGGCATGGATGGCTATTGAAGATGGGTATGCACCTCCTATGATGACTCCCACGAGTGGTGGAGAAGAAGTACTCAAGCCAAAGGCCCAGTGGTCACCTGAAGAGTTTGAGACTTCAAAATGGAATAGGAAGGCATGGCATGCTCTTCTATGTGCAGTGGATGAAAATCAGTACAAACTGATTCAGAACACTAGGATAGCCAAGGAGGCATGGGATATCCTACAGGTTGCACATGAGGGAACCGATGTCGTTAAGGATTCCAAGCTACAAGTCCTTCAAACGCAATTTGAGTTGCTTAAAATGGAGGAGGACGAGTGCTTCAATGACTTTGAAGTCAAGTTGATGGATATTGTGAATCAAAGCCATCAACTCGGTGATCCTTATTCGGATAGGAGAGTTAAGCAGAAAATAATGAGGTCTCTCCCCGCTAGGTTCGAATCAAAAGTGACGGCTTTAGAGGAAAATAGCACATACAAGGATATGAAGCCGAGCGAGGTGATTGGAAGACTCCTCGCCTATGAATCTAGGAAGGCTCCTAGCATTTCACCTCCTAAAAAGCAAAAAGGAATTGCTTTGAAAGCTTCCAAGGTTGAGAAGGAGGAAAAAGGTGACTCGGACCAAGACATGGCTTTGCTACTTAGAAGATTCAAGAAGTTTGTCAAGTTCGAGAATAAGGGCATTGGATCCAAAGGCCAAGACTTGAAGAAAAAAGCTCCCTTCAAGAGTTTTGAGCCTAGGCAAGAGCATAGTGAGAAGAAAGGGGTCCAATGCTATGAGTGTGGTGGTATAGGTCACATCTCACCGGATTGTGGGAACTTGAAGAACAAGATGGCAAAAGTGATGACCGCCACATGGAGTGAAAGTGATGACTCCGGAGAGGGAGATAAGTCATCTAGTGATGATGAGCTTACCATCAACTACACGGCATTTGGGGCCACTTGTGTAGAAGATAACGTTGTTGGTAAGAATGACGTGACTAGTGATCCCATAGAAGAAATTGATGAAGAAGTAGCACTAGAGGTGATAGGCAAAGCTACTCATTGGGATATGTCTCTCATTGACTCAAGAGACCAAGGTAAAGGTCTAAATGAGGGAAATGACTCCATTAGTGAGAATGAGAGTGGAGGAGATAACTTAAGTGACGATGACTCCTCATCTAACTCTACAAATGGAAGTGTAGAGAAAATGGATGTGAATGACTTTATAGTCAAGTGTGAAAGTTCATTGGAGAAGAAAAATGTAAAGTTGAAGATTTTAGAGGATGAAAATCTAGAACTTTCAACACACAATGACCACTTAAGTAAACAAGTGGAGGCATCCAAGAAGATTGAAGACAAGCTAAGAGATGAGCTAGCTATGTCCAAGAGGAATGAAGAAGGGTTGAAGAGAGAGCTTGTTGAAGCCTTAGAGTCATTGTCTAGGATGACTACAAGCACCAAGAAACTTGACCACATTCTTGGTAGTGGAAAGAACCCTTGTGACAAGAGAGGTATTGGGTATGAAGAAACAAAGGAGATCACTACTCCAACCAAGACCGTCTTTGTCAAGAGTTTGGGCAAGAAAGAAGCCTCACCGGTGCACACTCCTAGGAAGAAAATTGATCTAGGACAATGTTCAAGAAGTGCTCAAGTGAAGGTAGCTCCAAAGAGACAACCTCAAGCTCAAAAAGTTCCTCAACCTAACTTCCCTCAAGCTCATATTCATCAAGGGAAGAGGTCAATCATGCAAAATGAGACAAGGAAGCAAGCTAGACCGGTTCAACAACAAAGAAGATTTGAACCCGCTCAACCACAAAGTCATGGGATGGCTCCTATGCATGCACAAGGACATGGTATGAATTCTAAATTTGTCCCTACATGTCACTTTTGTGGTATTAATGGTCACATTAGACCAAATTGCTTTCATTTCATTAAATTATGTAGAATCAAAAGCATGATTGAAAAGAAAATGATAAGAGCTAGAATGCATGCTAATAGGAAGGAAAACATTCATATTCATGATCCTATTAATTCTAGTACTCTTGAACCATTGTCCACTAGGAAGAAAAATGTCATATCTATGTGGATAAGGAAAAATGAACCCGCTTGCTACGAGACTAACAAGTCTCAAATAGGTTCAACTAAGTCCAATGGACTTGGTAGGTCCATAGGACCTCATGCCCTTCATTAATGAAGGATGATACTAACCCCATATGGGGAACTCAAGCAAAGAGAGCTTATGCATACTTGTTGCATGCAAATATTTGAAAAATCTTATGCTTCTTTGTTAATTGCTTGAGTAAGCTTGGTTGCACATTTGTATATATGCTTTTCAATTCAATAAGTGTGAACCATGCTTGTTTACAATCCATGTCATATTTATGTTCAAACATGCATTTTTGGACTAGGAGATCTACATAGGAAGTATGATTTGGATGACCTAGAGTTATCTCCATGACATGATGATTCTTAATGACATGCTTAAAAATTGAAAAGCATGAGTTGTTTATAACATGCTAATGACATATGAAAAGCATGAAATTCAAATGACATGCTCAAATGAAAAAGCATGAATTGATGATTGCAATTTATAAATGCAAAACTTGTGTGAAAAAGCTTATGAGACTCAAAATGAATAAAGGATCTTGTATCCGTTCAAAGGAATTTATATTCCAAATTGTCTCTCTTTCTTTATGTGTTGAACATGTCTACTATCATACGGGTTTCATTCCCGGAAAAATCAAAAAGGGTGCAAAGTTGCTCATGACATGTTTGATTTATAAAGTTGGATATAGTTGCTCATACATTAAAATCAATGAAAACTCTATATCTTTGCTTCTCTCATGACATTGGTGAAATTGGTTTGAATTCTTTTTAGAAACCTTTGTCATTTGCTTTGCCAAATACCATTGTATTTTGGACTTGAATGCTACATGTCTTGTATGCAAAGCATGTTTTGTTTCACACATTTATTTCAAAATAAATCTCCTTGTTTCTCTCCTTTTGATAGAGTTGCATAAAGTGCATTTTGTGATTATGCAAATGACTTGAATGTTATCATCTCTCTTTGCTAAGTGACCCGGTTGGGGACTACTCCTTTGCCTATATCATGACAAAAAGGGGGAGTAGAATGGTGGTAAGGGGGGTTGCAATTATGCATGTTGGGGAGACAATACATTGAGGGGGAGTAACCCTTTGAGGGGGAGCATTGCATTCATCATACATTGCATGATGTTGTGTTTAATTTCTTAGAAATGCAATTGCTTGTTTATGTCCTCACTTGATTCATCTCACTTTTACTTGAATTGGAAAGTATAGAAACCTTGCTTTCAGGGATTGATTGTTCTACTTGAGATTGAAGACGTCAAGTTTATTTTTATATATCTCTTTGTAAAGTAGAAAATCTTAGTAGACCCGTAGTTTCTATTATAATGTGAGGAATCAATGTGAGTGGTGGTTTTGTCACGAAATAGCCAAAGGGGGAGATTGTAAGGATTCCCGTTTTGTTGATTGGCTTATTTCGTGGACAAACCACATGTTGGGGTACTTTGTAAGGGTAGCTTAGGTATTGGTTTAATTGTTCGAAGCCCTTTGAAGACCTCGTGTTGATGAGCACCGAAGGTAATTTTCTTTGTGCTTACTTGTCTTGAAGAGATAGTTGCACACACTCACAACTCATGCATATGTTTTATCTTTGTATGTTGTGTTTCTTTTTGTTGTGCATCAATGCTTATTCTCATCTCTTCTTGCTTGTTATTTTGATGCATCTTGTGTTTATAATGTCATAGCATGTTAGGCTTTTAGGATGCATCTTGCTTTTACCTTTTTACCCCTTGCATGTTTTCTTGTGGGGTTCAAAGGAGTGGGCTGTGCGCTGGTCGTCAAGCGCCGGACCAGCGCAGCTCACCAGCGCAGATCACCCAGTGGTCTGTCGCCGGTCGTGCGCTGGTCTACACCAGCGCAAGGCCACCAGCGCTGATCGCCCAGTATGGCTACGCTGGTCGTGCGCCTGTATTAGCGCTGGTCGTCAAGCGCCTGTGCAATATTTGCCTTTGCGCTGGTCTTGCGCCTGTCGTCAAGCGCAAGACCACCAGCGCACAGAGCAAATTCTGGTGCGTTTTTCAAAACGACCACACTTCACTTATGGCTCCTATATATATAAGACTTTGACTTTAGGTCAGCCAAGAGAGTTCATATTCATATTCTATACTTAGGATATTTTTCAAGAGAAGAAAAATACACAAAGAACTCATTTTTAATCACTCAAATCAAATCCCTTGTGCATCAAATTTCATATTGCATCTTCTATGTCTAGATAGAAAGCATCAATGATTGGGTTTGCATCATCACAACTTGCTTGGTAAGGTTTTGATTAAGTTCATCTTATTTGAGTATTTTTATTATCAAGCTATTCTCTTTAATTTACTTGTATGTTTTGATCATATGATAAATACAAGATTAGAGAATTAATTGTGATGAATTGATTGAGTGTTGTATTGTGATAGCTAATTAGGTTTTTAATTAATCTTGATTAGCTAAGCTATTTGACATGTCATTTAGCAATTGATATCTAGGGTTGATTAAATTGTTTACATCATCATCCTAGATAAGCATCTAAGGTTACCTAGCCTTGTTTGTTAATTGAATATTCATACATATTCACATAGGTTGCATAATCTCTTCTTAGAGAATCAAGTCTTGAGGCTAAGGTTGCTTAGGCCTCAAGCAATTGGACTAGAGCCACTTTTAAAGGCCCGAGTGGTAGAAGTGGGGGGTTATTGACCGGAGTGTTAGACGAGGTCTACATAGGTTGTAAACTCCATTTCGATTAGTGGATTTTGAGGTCCGAGTGTGGCGCACTAAACAGCCCGTGGTTTTTCCCAGTGGTTGGGTTTCCACGTATACATCAAGTGTTATTTTAATTCCGCACTATATTACACTTGCTTGTATATTTAACTAGTAGGGGCATTTTCGTAATATTGACTTGTATGCGAAAATTGGGTAATAATAGCTAAAATCTATTCACCCCCCCTCTAGCTTTATATTGAACACGCCTCTAATTTGTTTCAAGGAGCATTGCATTGCACTACATTTTCATGTTGCTTTACTTTAATGCAAATGCTCTTATTTGTGAGTTTTTACTCTTGATCACGTCACATACACTTGTCTTGAGAAGTATAGTTTCTAGGTTTTTGTAGGGTTGTTTATTCTACAAAAGATTGAAGACTTGAAGATCTAAAATTTAAGTATCTATTTGTATTGTAGAAAAACTCTTATTGACCATTAGCTTTTATTTGTGAAGATTATTTCTGAGTAGTGGTTTTGTCACGAAATAACCAAAGGGGGGAGATTGTAAGTTCCTTAGATTTCGATTGGCTTATTTCGTTGACAAACCACATTGGGGTTTAATGCGTAAGAGTAGTTTAGGTTCTTCATTGTCCGTGATCAAGCTTCTATGGCTTCCCCAAAACCACAAGCTTAAGAGCTCTTCAAAGGTATACCGCTTGTTCTTGACTCTTTAAAGAGATCTAGTTGCACACACACACACACACACCCTGTTCATGCATGTGTTGTTCAACTTGCATTTGTGTTCTAATTATTTATATATGTGCATCTATTACACACCTCACACTTGCAACTTAGTATTAGATTTAAGTGTAATTGCGTGTTATGTAATTCGGTTCCTAAAGTGTGTTCGGAAACGTTCGTGCTTGCACGATGTTTGACTTTCAAAGAAGTCTTTTTCTTCTCTTGGATTGGTCCTAGCTCACATGGCTTTGGGCATGTTGCTTTTGTGCCATTACGGCTTGTTGGAGTCTTCTACGCAGTTCATGCGTTACTCGACCAGTGCAAGTCATCTAGAGAACCAGCACAGCTCATGTGCTACTAAACCAGCGCGTCTCCAACGCAAGTCTTCTAGAGATCCTACGCAGTTCATGCACTGCTCGTCCAGCACATCACCAGTGCAAGTCAACCAGTGAACTTGCACTGTACAAGCGCTGGTCATGAGCTACTCGTACAACGCATAAACCCCGAAATCTTGTCACTTTGCCAAAATGGTGCAGTTTTCATTTGACCTCATATATATATATATATATATATATATATATATATATATATATATATATATATATGTATTTTCTCTTCTCTCTATTTCGTTTCTAAGAGTCTAAAATCAATCCTTAGTGAGAGAAAGTGATTTTCAAGAGAGAGAGACTCCTAAGAATCCATTATTACTAAACCAATCTTAAATCACATGTGCATCTAGCATCATTCAAGCATCAATTCTTCATGGGTCTTTTTTGGTCTCATAACTAGGTAAGTTGAACATGTCCTAGAACTCATTGTTTTCATTATTGTTCATCTATGCCTAGGATTAACATTTATTATGTTGATTAAATTCATGATTTTTTTCTTAAGTTTACCTTGAACATGTTTGAGTCTTTGTTTGTTGGTTGAGATAGATTCTTCATTGATAGCTTGCATCTAGGTCATTATTGCCATCTAGCTAAGTCTTCATGCTTTGCATTTAGATATTGATAATTATGAATTGTTGATTGCATGTTTTATTTCCTAATTAAGCATTTGATGTTTGTCTAGCATTAATTGCATCTAGAATAAAACAAATTATAGGCGTGTCTAAACAACCTAGAGGGGGGGTGAATGGGTTGTTAATCCGATTAGTTATCAAATTTTCGGATTAGTAAATATTCAAAAATAAACCCAATTCAATGAAATACAATCAACTAAATTTAAGTGTGGAAAACAATAAATTGCAAGTTGATTGATTTATGTGAGAAACCCACAATTGAGAAAAACTCACGAGCTATTCTGCTAGCCACACATGGTCCTCAAATCCACTATTTGTAATGATGTTTACAACCTAGGTTGCCCTCAACCATTCTCGGTCACTAACCCACTACTACTACCCTACGGGCCTTTAATAGTGATCCTAGATCCACTTGCTTGTGCACTAAGCAACTTAGTCACAAGACTTAACTTCTCAAATAAGAGATCAACAACCTAGACCTAGCTAGATGGCATGAAATCACTTAACATGCTAGCTATCACAAACAACCACAATCAATCAACAATATATTTCACAAAGTATTCAACTTATACTTAACATATATTCATGTGGTAGAATAAAAGCATTTAGTCACACAATAAATGCAAACCTAGAATAATTTCTATCACAATCAATCTCAATCAATCAATGAGATAACTTAACTAGATGTTGTATAAACTTGGAATCCTAGCTATCACAAAAACAACAACTCAATCAATCAACACACACTACTACAAAAATGTTAAAAGACATCACTAGAAATCACTAAAAGGAATCAGTTTTTGGTAACTGATTTTAAAAAAGCTTTTAGACATTGGTTTTTATAAAAACCGATGTCTTAAAAATTACAGTTTCAAAAGACATCAGTTTTTAAGAAAACCGATATTAAAAAAAAAATGTTTAGACATCGGTTTTTATAAAAACCGATGTCTTAAATTTTGCGTTGAAAAGACAACGGTTTTTATAAAAACCGATATTAAAAACAAGCGTTTAGACATCGGTTTTTATAAAAACCGATGTGGATTCAAAAGCAAAATTCTGCAATGCAAATCTGACATATGTCCACATTCAAGTGCGCATCTCTAAAAATACTCAACGTTATTTGCTCAACTTTTAACACAAGAAAGTAGACATGCAAACAAAAACTTTTAAATCAAAAAATATTCCAAAAATCAATTTGGAAAAGTGGGAAAATGAGCGATGAAAACAGCTCACTCGCAGATTCGCGAATCGTTTCTAACATTGGACTAAATAATAGATCATAACTTTTAAAATACCGCCCGGAATTTTACGTTCTTTATACCGTTGGATTCGTATCAAAATATTTAAGAACCCAACATGGACAAAAAAATTTATTTCCTTGCCAAAAGATACAGTTTTAAGGAAAGAGTTTGCACAAAAATATCTCCAATTGCTTCAATTCTGACCTTTGACTGAATAATTGATCATAACTTTCAAAATACTGCCCAGAATTTTATGTTCTTTATACCATTGGATTCGTATCGAAAAATCAAAGAATCCACCATAGACAAAAAAATTTATTTCATTGCCAAAAGATACATTTTTAAGGAAAAGGTTTGCACAAAAATATCTCCAATCGCTTCTGACCTTTGACTGAATAATTGATCATAACTTTCAAAATACCACCCAGAATTTTACGTTCTTTATACCATTGGATTCATATCGAAAAATTGAAGAATCCACAATGGATAAAAAAAATTATTTCATTGCCTAAAGATACAGTTTTAAGGAAAAGGTTTGCACAAAAATATCTCCAATCGTTTCTGACCTTTGACTGAATAATTGATCATAACTTTCAAAATACCGCCCAGAATTTTACGTTCTTTATACCGTTGGATTTGTATTGAAAAATCGAAGAATCAACATGAATGAAAAAATTTATTTCGTTGCCAAAAGATACAGTTTTAGGGAAAAAGTTTGCACAAAAATATCTCCAGCAGAAAACAAAACCACACAATAAAAAATGAAATGAAAAATAAACCCACCAATAAAATTTATGTAATATATATATGTTTGTAGTAGAAATTAGAATTTTGATTAGTTGAGTAAATTTAAATTTATCAATCAAGTTTTTTTTTATTTTTTATTTTTATTTTTATTTCTAACAACTCATATAGGTTATATATAAATTTTGTGCAATTGTTAAGACATCCAATCTTGTAGTCACGCGGTAAAGGCTTACCACTTTGACTATGAGGTTGCAAGTTTGATTCCTCATAATGACAATTAATTGTCATTATTATCAGAGGTGGGGTTGGCCGGCGGCGGTGGCCGGACAGTGGAGCAGGCCGGCGACGGTGGGATTAATTTTTGTAATACATCAATTTTACATTAGGGTTTTTAAATCGGTTTTAACTAAAACCGATGTCTTTTCCCCTGGGTTTTTAAATCCGTTTTAAGTAAAACCGATGTCTTTTCTCTTGTTTTACATCAGTTAAAAACCGATGTCTTTTGCGCTTTTTTTCTAAATCACTCAAAAAGACATCGTTTTTAAAAAATTTAAAAACCGATTTCTTGCATATAAAAAAACCGATTTCTTTTGTAATTTTTGTAGTAGTGACAAAAATCTCAACTTGTAGATAAATCTTAATCTAGATGCCAACAAGTCATAAATGAGATTTTTTGCTAAGTAAGAACACAAAATGAATGAGGATGGTGTTCAACTTACTAAGTCATGTGTGTTGAAGAAGACCCATGCATATGCACATCCTAGATGATCCTAGATGATGCTTAGATGATGATTTATGCACACGGAAATAAGTTTGGAGAATTAAAGAAACAATCTTTGTGCCTTTTCTATCAAGTATCTCTCTATGTCTCTTTAGGGTTCTTAATATGCAAGAGCTGAGTTCAAGAGAATGAGATAATGGTAGATTTATAGAGAGCAAGAAAAGGATTGGTGAAAAGACAAGTTTGCCCTTAAAATGCATCGATCGGCAGTTTTGTTCGGCGGTTTCAAACCGTCGATAATGATCGAACCAAATATGGTATGATTTTGGCCCTCATTTCCTCTTATTTATGCTTGGTTCTCAGGCATTTCCCCATGTTTTAACATCGTTAATCAAGTGTTTCAGGATCATTCGTGCCACAAGGGCATTTGTGAAGAAGAAGAAGAATTTGGTGCAAAATGTGCACAAATTGGAGAAACAAGGCATTATCGACCTTTAAAGGTGTTGCATATTGGCACATGGTGACAAAAGATAAATTGCAATGAAGAATCCAACCAGGTGTTGTCGTGGTATCGTCACTATGGCGACCAAGAAGCGACAAAGAAGACTAAAGGGCATCGCCACGAAGTGTTGTTACAAGAACAAAGGGCGACAGAAAGATTAAATCCTGAAAATCAATCAGGTATGGCGTCGCCGCAAACAAAGGGTGACATAGAAGAACAAATGGCGTTACCGTGAAGTGTCGATCCGAGAACAAAGGGCAACAGAGAGATTAATTCCAAAGAAATCAATCAGGTTTTGTGTCGCCCTTTTCTGTCATCATAAGACCAAATAGCGACCACTCTCAGAATCCTCAGTGTCGCTGTTGTCACCACCATGAAAAAGATGAGAATGGCCGCGATAATTGGATCTCAGAATATGTAACCGCCTGCTGCCATGATGCCGCCACAGCGACAACGAGGGCGACACCCTGCCACATCAATTTTTCAAGCGGTTATCAATACAAATCCAAAGCCACTATAAATATTCTTCTTCTCCAAATTGAAAAGGGATCCAAGCATATTTCCAAGCACGAAATATCATAGTTTTAGACCTAGCTTTCTCTTCCATACTTCACACATTCAACCTCATCCATTTATAATCTTGAACTATCTTTTCCATCCAACACTCAACACCAAATCTTGATTACTTCACTCAACCATTCCTCTCTTACCATTCTCTAAATCCCAATACATTTGTCACTCACCATTAGACATCCACCCATCTAGACACATCCTCTTCTACCACTCTTTGCACTAAGGAGCATCTAAGGAAATAAAGGCACAAGCATTAAAAAATGAGGCCTAAAGGTGATTTCATCATCTATTACTTTCTTTCTTATTGATTGTAACTATATGTAACTAAACCCCTAATCTAGGGGATAGATGTGAGGAACATTTGGACTTGGGTGTTGCTTAAACTATATTTTAATTGAATCTCTATTTATGTTCTATTTATTTTATCATTAGATTCTATTCACTATGTGATTGACTTGTATATCAACTTGTTAATTATAATCTTGTTTAGAATAATATGTTAAGCAATCATCCTTGGATTGACACCCTTGTGTAATTAAGAATCCAATGAATATGATAGATTATTGAAGGGTATACCAACCACAATAATCTAAGCCTTGTTTTGTAATAAACAAATCCCACATTGACCCCCTTTCCTTAATCAATTAGGCATTTCAATAGGAAGATGTTTAGGGTTCATAGTTATGACCTAAACACACTCAAGAATACAAATGGTTATCTTATAAGAGATTGGTTCATTAAAGTGGTTTGAAAAGCACAACCCTAATCCACTTGCTACTCCATCAGTTCCCTAGCATCTCTCTTAATTGTTTACACCCACTACTCTTATCAAAAATTGTTGAGCATTCTCTTTTTCCTATCACTTTTGTTACTTTTACTTTATGTGTGTTTGGTGGTACATCAAGCCAAACACTATCCATCTATTATGATTTATTTTACCACATTTTAGATTAGTTAATCAATCTAGCATATTACTCTATTTTCCCTGTGGAATGAATCTCACTTACCATTTTACTAAGTTTTCCATCCTAAGACGATTCCTAAGTGGTAAAACATTGTTTTCTAAAGATCACATAAATACATTGTTTTGTTGTGCACAAACGGCCATATCAAAATTGGCGCCGCTGCTAGGGAACTTAGTAGCGATTGTTAAATTGATTAACTTTTCTTTATAATTTAGATTGTCAGCAATTAATTTGAATAAATTGTTTATTGTTTGCTACATTTTCATAGTTCTTTTTACCTTTTTGTGTTTTCTTTTATGTATTCTATTTTCAGGAGCTTAGGAGTATGCACGGTAGGAGATCCTTAGGAAGAGGATTACACCCACCACTGAACAAATCTAGCCGTGTTGGAAGAATTGTGAGGGAATTTGAAGAAATTCCAAGGCAAGCTCTAAATATGGAGGGACAAGCACCAATGAGGGAGGAAGAAACTCCTCCTAGGGAAGAAGTGACTGAAGAAACTCCTACTAACCATGGCCAAAGGATGACCATAGGGGAGTACTCATTGCCAGCAATTGGGAATCAACCTTCGCCAATTGTTTTGGATCTGGTTGCAAGGAGATATGAGCTGTGGAGTATGCACATCAACCTTTTACCTTTCTTCTATGGAAAGTTGAATGAGGATTGCTTGCAATTTATGAAGGAGTATAGCGCGATCATTGAGACATTTCCGATCATGCAACTCTATCGGGAGCAACTTCATATGCTATGTTTCCAATATTACTTAAAGGATTTGGCAATAAAGTGGTTAATGGGAGTTAGACCGAGATCTTTGACAAGTTGGGGCCAAATTTGCAGAGTGTTCTTTAATAGATTTTTCCTCGCTAGGAAAGCAAAGGAGCTTAAGGTTAAGATTATGGACTTCACCGAAGGCAAAGGAGAGCTATTCCATGAGTCATGGTAGAGGTATCAACTCTTCTTGGCTCAATGCCCTTCTCACATGTTTACCGAAAAATACAAGGTGTCTTGCTTCCAAGGTGGTCTCACTCGTTTCTCACAAGTATTGGTGAATAATGCTTACGAAGGTTCTTTTGATACAAAGACCACAACCGAGATATACGAGATCTATGAGATGCTAGCACAAAACTCTCAACAAAGAAATGCAAATAGTATTAGAGGTAGAAGGTTCGATGTGAGTGCTAACACAAAAACCGCTATTGAGATCTCTAGGATGAACAAGAAAATGGAATCATTGACATCTTACATTGAAAGCATGGGATTTCCCAAGGCCGGGGTGAAGATGTTATGAAGACAAAAGGCAAGCTCCAGTGATCAACCTAATGATAGTGGAGGTTTCTATGACATGAATGAAGGACAAAAGCAAGAGGAAGTCCAAGCTATGGGTTTCCAAAAGCAAGAGAACAACCCCTACTCAAACACTTACAACCCAACATAGAGGAACCATCCAAACCTCTCTTGGTCCAACAACAACAACACATTGAACCTACAACTCAGAAACCAACAAGAAGGAAACAATCAAGGTGGAAACCATCAAAGAAAGCAACAAGGTGGATATCAATAAGGTGGATATCAACAAGGTAGATACCCACAAGGAGGAAACCAATGAAGAGGAAATCAATGGAACAACAACAACAATGCTCAATTGATTGGACCAAATATGGTACGATTTTGTACCCTTATTTCATATTCTTTATGCTTGATTTTCAGGCATTTCCCCATGTTTTAATGTTGTTATTTAAGTATTTTCAGGTATTTATATAGTTCAGGGGCATTGTAGTAATTTGGAGAAACTGGGGGCAAAAGTGTAAAACATTAGGAGAAGTTTAAAGTTTTCACAATATTGGAAGAAAGCATGCGAGCTTTCTGTAATTTTCCAAGTGAATCAGGCGAAGGGCCACGTCACCTGTTAAGTGAAATGGTGCGTTTGAACTTGGTGGGCAAGCAGGCGTGGCCCAAACTTAAAACCCAAATAGCAGCCCACAAAGAACTTATCCAAAACGGTGCGTTGCAAGGCAAATTTGGGCTTCTAAATGCATCCCAGTTCACTTCTATTTGCTCCCCAGCAAAGACAAGAAGATGCAAGCTGATTGCACCCTAGCCTACTGCTAAACACACCCCATCACATTTAACTTTATCTTCTTACTTTCGCCTGTCAGCCATTGTTGAAGTTCTCCAAACCCTAGCCTCTCGCCGTCGCTGGAAGTCGACCATAACTGACCTACCACCGGTCGATTCCGATGCCAAAACGATGGCCATGACACCGGCTTCCCCGTCGTTCCACTTCCCGGTGCTCCAACCGCCGGGATTAGCAACCACGATCACGCCTCCATTGCCCTTTTGTCGCTCTTTTATCGCCATTTACTCATTCGATGTCGCCACAGCGACAGAAAGTTGGTTTTAGCACCAGTTCATGTAGCCACCATGTCGCCATTGCTTGTCACCACAAAGCCAAACTGCGACAACCACTATATCATCTCTGATTGGTGGGTTTTGGCATGAAAATTACACAATGCACCCATTTGAGGGGCTAAAATGGAAATTTGACAAGTACAGGGGTATTTTGGTAATTAGCCATTTGTGACCTATTCAAAAATACTATAAATACATCCTATTTTCTTTTTTGAAAAAAGACTTGTTCAAGCAAGAAATTCCTTCTTCCACCATTCCTAATCCACCCATTTCTCCTCTCCAATCTCATCAACAAACAACTAAACAACCTGACCTAAATCCTTCCTCTCTTCCCATCTTCTCCACCCATTTCCTTTGTCACTCTCTATATGACTCCACCTATCTAGACACATCCTCTTCTCCCACTCTTTGCGCTAGGAGCATCTAAGGAGGGAAAGGATTGAGCATCGAAGAAGGTGACCTACGGGTGATTACCTTATTTATTACTTTCTTTTTATTTGATTGTAACTATGTGTAATTAAATCCCTAATATTTATCATTAATTGTTAAGACCATTCTCCTATCTAGTATTGTTGATGTTGGATTTCTATCTATTCAATTTTTCTTTATATTGTTGTTATTTACTTTTCTAGTTTATTATATCTTAACCAATCAAAAACCCAAAAATATGATTTATGTTTTATGCACCTAGATTAGACTAACTTAGATTATATCATAAATTGATTAATCTAACCTAATCCCTGTGGAACGAATCCTTACTTACTGTTTTACTAATCTTTACATCCTAAAAGGATTTTCTAGTGGTAAAATTGGTTTTCTAAATGAACACATAAAAACATCATTTTGTTGAGTACCAAAACGACCTCATCATCAGTCTAGCATATACCAACCTCGGCGTAATGTGGATGAAGAAATGAAAGGGATGATGCAAGGCTTCCAAAGAGCCGAACACACATTGACAAACTTTAAGCAAGCTAGTGGCCAAAGGTTTGGCAACTTAGAGGCGTCGTTTGGAAAGTTGGAAACTCAAATGGGGCAAATTGTCGAAGCCCTCCAAAAACAAGAGAAGGGGAAGTTTCCAAGCCATACCAAGCAAGATAAAGAGGTGAATTTTATCAATATGGATGGCGCTAGAGACGAAGCAATGATGTTTGAAGAAGAATTCCCAACCAAGATTGATGATCCGGGGAGTTTCGTGATCCCCATATCGGTTAGAGAGAGTGAATTGTTAAGAGGAGTGCTTGACTTAGGTGCAAGCATCAACATGATACCCTTGGCACTATATGAAAAGTTAGGTTTGGTAGGTTTGAAACCAACCGGGAAGAAGCTTAAGTTGGCGGATCAAACTTCTCAATTACCACATGGAAAGATAAAAGATATACCTATTCTAGTGGATGGAATAGTGATCCCGACCGATTTCGTGGTATTGGACATTGAAGAAAAATCCAATGATGTAGCAAGTTAGCAAGTTTTACTAGGTAGACATTTCATGGCTACTGCTCAAATGAGGATTGATGTGTGTAAGAAGAAAGTCACTATGTACTCATGAAAATATATATGAAACGAGTCTAAAATAATCTAGAGGGGGTGAATAGATTTTAATCCGGTTATTACCAAATATTCCAAATTAGTTAATATTGTAAAAATAACCCCAACCTAGTTAAATACAAAATCAAGTGTAAAGGTGCGGAATTTAAATGACACTTGATTTTTACGTGGAAACCTTCAACAAGGAAAAACCACAGGTTGTTATGTGCGCCACACAATGAACCTCAAATCCACTAATTGTAATGGTGTTTACAACCTAGGTTGACCACGTCAAACCCTACGGTCACTAACCCACTACTACTATCCGCAGACCTTTAAAAGTGAACCTAGTTCCTTGCTTGCAAACTACCAAATGGTAAATACAAGACTTAATTCTCTAAGAGAAGAGATAAACAACCTAAAGTGAATATGTGTAATATTCAAAGAGCATCAATGCAAGGTTAAACATTTAAGCTTATCTAGGCATGGATGAACATGTTAAAGACATTCCTAGATATCATGTAGCTATATGACATGCATACAATATAGCTATATGTGCAAACAAAGACCTATATGCAATAGCTACCACAAACAACTCACAAAGCACAATAAAAATGCAATCTTGAAACTAGTCAAGTAATAAAGATGCAATCTTGAAATTAGTCAAGTAATAAAAATGTTATCTTGTAAAGGAAGAACATGTAAAGAGATGCAAATAATGTTCTAACCACAAGTCATCTAAGTAAATAAGAAAACTCATGAGAAATCATACCTAGAACATGCTAGATGATGTGTGAAGATTATGGGTTTTGGATTTGGTTGGGTAAAGGTGGAATCTTGGGAGTCTCTCACTTAAAAAAAAAAAAAAAAAAAAATTGTCACTCAAAAGTGTACATTATTTTCTCACTATGTCACCAAATGAAGAGAAGAATATATATATATATATATATATATATATATATATATATAGAGAGAGAGAGAGAGAGAGAGAGAGAGAGAGAGAGGGGGGTTAAACAAGCACAATTGCACGTTACATATATATATATTTTTTAACAATCAAAAACGCACAGTATTGACATTTGAGAGAAAACAAATTAATTTAAAATATTCCAGTGAGGTGAGCTCACGTGAGAGAAAGTCAAGGGGTCCAATTATTTATCAAGTCAATTTCACTTATGCAACAAGTCAACACATCACACATGAGTTCACATGAATCTTATAGCATATGATAAAACAGCCTTGTCAAAACAAAACAAAATTGAAATCAAGTGTGCTGGCGTGAGGAAGCCGTGAAGCAAACGGGGAAAGAGAGAGCCTTTAGCATTTGAGGAAATTTCTTCAATCCTAAGCTACCCTTACATAGTTGAACCCCATTGTGGTTTTGTCAACGAAATATGCTAATCAAAAAGTGAGGCACTTATAACTCAGTTGAAAGAGAGGTTAAGATAGATATTATCACATGCAATGATGACCTAAAAACCATTGGGAGTTACTATGTGGTGGATATGCAACCACCAGAGGTAAAGAGTGGAAGAGTAAACAACTTGATGCAAATGTATGAGAAATGTAGCCAAGAAGATGAAGAAGGCACAGGTGATTTTGAGGTGGAGGAACTCAAGAACGTTAATCAAGAGCTTATGCTCGAGGTAGAGGTGCTTAAGGCGGAAAAGTATGCTCTTGAAAAGAAGGTGGAGGACCTATCAAAGAAGAATCGCAAGTGGAAAAAGATCAACAAGTCTCTTACATTAGATAATGAGTCTACGGTGCAAGAGCTTGAGGACTTAGCCAAGCTCATCGAAGAATTCGAAGAGGAAACCTCAAGGAAGTTGAGGAAGGCTCAAATGAGCATAGAAACCAAGGGCAAAGAAATAAAGGAAGTCAAAAAGGAGTTGAGCAAGAAAGAATTGGCATTGAAGATTGCCAAGGTGAAGGAGTGTGACTATTTGGTAGAGATAGATCAGATGGACCAAACCATCAAGACACTCATCAAAGATTGTCACTCCAAGCCTCATGCTCTTATACAAAAAGGGAGAACTCTTTTCTCTTCTCTATCTTGCTATTTTTGTCATAGGAAGGGTCATATCAAATCTAGGTGCTTTGAATTTTTGAAGCATGTTAATCATGAACAAACTAGGCCTAGGATGAGACCTAATCATGCCAAGAAAATTTGGGTTAGGAAGGATTTGGTGGACCAAGTCCGAATTGAGTCTAAGGGACCAATTTGGGTAGTCAGGAAAAAGAAGAATAAAGGCTTAGTTGACCTTTGTGATGAGCATCATGGTCCTAATTTGCATGATAGGATGTGATAGTATGGACTTACATTTTTACATTTTTATGCTTTGAATAAAATAAAATTTCTCGTGTTTTGTTTAAATTCTTGGTGTGTGTCTTTTGCTAGTCTTAGTTTTCTAATAAGTGTTCATATGTCCTTGTTAGTACATTACATACTTATGTTGAGTTTGGTGAAGTTATTGAAGGAAATGGTTCAAAAATTGCTCAGGATGTGACCAATAAGTGATATCGATGTTTGGCCATCCTGACCATACCGCGACATTAAAAAGGGCGGCAGTTAATTTAGTAGAAAATGTTGTCGCCATGACAAAGAGTGACATCACAGGGCAATAACACACCTGATACTTGTCACCGTGAGATAATTCATTCGTCACCAAATGACATACAGCGACAGCGTGAATCACTTAACCAAACGATAGCATTTTGGGCTGTCGCCGTGACAAAAAGCGACATTCTAAACAGTGACCTAGGGCAAACAAGCGATAAAGCTGTTGTCTCACGAACAGAAACGACACATTCCAAATCAAACAAAAACCTCTCAAATTCTCTCAACTCTCTCAAGCCGTCGCACACACGAAATCGACGACATTGGTAATCCTAATCCCTAGTTCTTTGATTTTTTTTTTCTATTCTCATTTGCTTTACATAGCATCTAGATACCTTAGGGGTGGTTTTGTGTTGATTTGAAGTAAGTAGTGCCTAGGATTGGAGTTTGTGCTAGCATTTGTGTATATTGGAGTGTTTGAGCATTTGTGGAGTGATTTTGGTTGTTTGAGGAGTGTTTAGAGGTCATGGTAGTGTTAGAGAAACAACGTTGTGTTGCCGAAATTTCATTGATAATTGGGTATCCGAATTCTGTGACAAAATGCCGCCAAAAATGAAATTGTCAAGTAAGGGAGGCAAGGGTAGTAAGGCCCCCACACCAAAGAAACCGATTCAAGCGGCAAAGAAAAAGAAGGGTCCAGAGTGTACCCTAAATAGGGATTTTAATGATCGGTTGGAGACATTCAGTGAGAAGAAAATTTGGGTAGAAAAGGGGTTAATTTGAAAGAGTCAGTGAACACTCTCATCCCAATGACAGTAAATGATAGTGGGTTGGGAGGATTAGTAGCTACGCCTCTTATGTACAGTGAGAGGCTTGTGAAGGAATTCTATGCGAGGATGAACCCCGGGGAGTTCATGAGAGGGGGTCCGATTTTGGTTAGAGGAGTTCCCGTTCACATGAACCCAACAGACATAAACATCTATTTTAGGACCACACTTTTGGATTTTGAGGAGATGCGGGAGCGCATGATAGAGGGGATCACCTCGAACCCGTTGTATGTGAGAGGTTTGGTAGACTTCGCCAACACTTTAGCGATCACCCCGATGTTGTTCTGGATTGCTAAGGGACACTCCCTCAAGCAACCCAACTTGAAGATTGAGTCAGCATTTTGTCACATCTTCATCACGTTCTCGCTCAGGTTGGTTTCTTATAGGTCTACAGTCTCATTTAAAGCAACCCAGATCTTGCATTGTATTATGAAGGGGCAGCCTATTGATGTGGCTATTTTAGTGAAGATAGAGATTCAGAAGGTTGGGCGAAATGAGTCAGATTCCCTTCCCGTGCTTAATTACCGAGATGTGCAGATTGGTCGGTGTGGATATATCTGGGGAAGATCTGAGAGTCGGAGAGGCCACCCGCTAGGAAAAGAAAGATGAAGAGAGTGAGCAGATCAGAGGCCGACACGAGTGCCGAGGAAGAGTTTGATAGAGTCATTCCGGATGATGAGCACCTTGAGCAGGATGATGATGATGATGATGATGATGATAAGGATGGTGGGGCCTCTACTATTATAGATCATGAGAGTCAACCCATTGGCCTCCAGATCCTTGATGGTGTGGAGCGTATTATGGAGGCCCAATCCAACGACTTTGATATTTTACATGCGGATGGGTTAACTTTAGCGACTAGGGTTGAGGCCATAGAGAAAAGGCAAGAGGAGATTCTTACCAAGCAAAGGACTTTGGAGAGTCTAGTACGGGATTTGACCAAGGGTTTGGTCAAGGACTTCACATAGCTCCGTACGGAGTTAAGACTCACTCCATATGTCAGGAGGCCAATAAGGACTACCAATCCAGACATTGTACTAGGACCTAATGTCACTGTCGCCACAGAGATCCCATCTGTTCCAGCTACCATACCAGGGCCCAGTACTTCAGCTGCTCATGAGATTGTACCTGATCCAGTCCTACAGACTACACGTTCTACCGAGGAGGAGGTTGCTCAGTTGGAGTTAGCCTTAGCTCACTCACTTGTTGACCACGTAGCTCGCTCTACAGAAGGTCCTCCCGTGGATGAGGCAGTAGCTCGTAGGAGATTAGTATAGGAGCAAGCTCAGAGAGAGGCCACAGTTAGAGAGGCAGAGTTGAAAGACATGAAAAGGAAGAGCGTAACTGAGCCTGCACAGCCAAATGAGGATTCCGAGTAGATACCACTACCACCATCATTTAGATATTTTTGACCATCACATGTGCATCATATTTTGACTTGGATATTTTGAGCACTTTAGTTTATATTTCAGTTTCTATTGTTGATATTTCTTTATTATATTTCTTTTATCCTCACTTTTGTTTTATTTCATTTTCCTCTTGTTTCGTTTCTGATTAGAATAAGGGTGTGAGATGATTTTGGTAGTGGATATAGGATTTACATACTTATTGATGAATATTTGGATGATAGGAATGTTGAAGAATATGATATTCAAAATTGAACATCTTTTTGGATGATTTTGTGCATATTAAGTTTAGAAGGCATTTTGCCAAAAATTTTGGAAATACATTGATTATTTATGGACATCTATGCATTCTTGCTTTGGATTTCTTGGGTTGCACCATTTGACCAATTTTGCCTCCCATAAACATTGAGGACAATGTCCAATTTAAGTTTGGGGTTACATTTGCGCAACACCACTTTACTTACATTGCTTGGTTTTACAAATTCTTGCGATAATGTCATATTGAGCAAACTTTACTTGCTGAGATTATGATTTACATGAGTAGTGAGGAATTGTGCATATTTGCCATTGTTTGGTTTAGATTAACGTCATGCCATTTAGGATTTCATTGAACAAAGTGCGTTAATCTTTTTCTCATAATGTTAGGGTGAATTATCAATTTTGCTTGAAGGCTAGGAATTAATAGTGGAGATTCCCCTGAGGATCACAAACACGGCCTAAAAAAGTGTATTTTGAGTTGTCAAAAATTCACTCTATAAACGCTCACTCTCAAACACTCTTTTAAGCATGTATAGATCTCATTTGCACTTAAATATTGCATGTCATAGAATATTATGTACTGTTTGTGGATGCTTTGATTTGCTTGTAGACAAACCCTTATAAATGACTTTAGGCAATGCATGTGAAAAACCGTAAATTGGCCTAAATACTTCCATACCCTCTAATGTGTGTACTCTCAAGCCCCTTTTGAAGCCAAATACATCTTAAGCTTTTCATTTTTTAACCACATATAAATGAACCATATAGCCTATGTAATTGACTTACCTTGACCAAATGATTTGCTAAGGCTTAGGATATGGATGTAAGCTCTTTTAAGAGAAAATATTGATGCATGTACCTAGGCATGTAAATTAGTGTAAAAGAGTATTGAAATGCAAGAGTGGATGAAAAGAAATAGAAAAGCAAAGAAAAAGATTGAAATAAAAGATGTATGCAAAAGAAAAGAAAAGAAAGGCAAAGCCAAGAAAAGAATAAAAAGAGAACTATGAACTAGGCACAATTGGCCTAGATATAGGGTTAAGAATTGAATAGGCTACTCAATAAAAAGTTTGAGTAGAGAATATGCAATTTAAGCAATATTGTAAGCAATGGACGCCAAGGGTGTGAACAAATGTGTGAAAGCAATTGGAACTCATAATTAGAATGTATGCCTTAAGTGTAATCATTGGGTTCCTTGTTATCTATTGCTTATGCATTTGACTCACCATTCACCTAAGGCTCCCTTACAACCAAGGAAAGAACTTCATGATCTTTAGGGATGTCCACTTTGTGAATTTTGGTTTACACATGTTCTTTCTAATTCATGACTTGCAGTTCCATTCATAGGACCTCATTTTCAGAAATTGTGTTTTAAATAACATCATATGCAATCAATTTGATATCCATGACATAAACTCATATTGCATATGTATTTTTGAGTGAAACCTAGGAGTCTGAGAAAAGAAATGAGAGAATCGAGTGAGAATTAGATATCGAGGCAAATTACATTATAAACCGAATAGTACCTTTGCTTTGAAACTTTGGCATATTAAATGTAGGATCGCGCTGCGTACAATCATATTTAGAGTGGCATGTTCTTAATTTCTACTTGACATTTTCTTACATGAATAGGTCCTCACTAGTGCATCATTGTTCTAATCTCTTCATTTTGGTTTCGCATATTAATCAATCGATAGCAAAACCTTGCTAAGATGAGCTAGAACTTATTTGAAAATCTTTGAAATATCTTGATGCATGTCTCTGGGGTTGATTTGTGATTGCTTTGCTCAAGGACTAGCAAAAGATAGGTTTTAGGGTATTTGATCGAATCAAATATGGTATGATTTTGGCCCTCATTTCCTCTTCTTTATGCTTGATTCTCGGGCATTTCCCTGTGTTTTAACATCATTAATCAAGTGTTTCAGGATCATTCGTGCCACAAGGGCATTTGTGAAGAAGAAGAAGAATTTGATGCAAAATGTGCACAAAGTGAAGAAACAGAGCATTATCGCCTTTTAAAGGTGTTACCTATTGGCACATGGCGACAGAAGACAAATTGCAATGAAGAATCTAGCCAAGTGTTGCCACGGTATAGTCGCTATGGCGACCAAGAAGTGACAAAGAAGATTAAAGGGCATCACCATGAAGCTTTCTCTTCCATACTTCACACATTTAACCTCCTCCATTTCTAATCTTGAACTATCTTTTCCATCCAATACTCAACACCAAATCTTGAGTACTTCACTCAACCATTTCTCTCTTACTATTCTCTACATCCCAATACCTTTGTCACTCACCATTAGACATCCACCCATCTAGACACATCCTCTTCTACCACTCTTTGCACTAAAGAGCATCTAAGAAAAGAAAAGAGCAAGCATTAAATAAGGAGGCCTAAGGGTGATTTCCTTATCTATTACTTTCTTTATTATTGATTGTAACTATATGTAACTAAACCCCTAATTTAGGGGATAGATGTGAGGAACATTTGGACTTGGGTGTTGCTTAAACTATATTTTAATTGAATCTCTATTTGTGTTCTATTTATTTTATCATTAGATTCTATTCACTATGTGATTGACTTGTATATCAACTTGTTAATTATAATCCTGTTTAGAATAATATGTTATGCAATCATCCTTGGTGACACCCTTGTGTGATTAAGAATCCAATGAATAGAATAGATTATTGGAGGGTATACCAACCATAATAATCTAAGCCTTGTTTTGTAACAAACCAATCCCACCTTGACTCCCTTTCCTTAATCGGTTAGGCATTTCGGTAGAAAGATGTTAGGGTTCATAATTATGACCTAAACACACTCAAGAATACAAAATGGTTAACTTATAAGAGATTGGTCCATTAAAGTAGTTTGAAAAGCACACCCCTAATCCACTTGCCACTCCATCAATTCCCTAGCATCTCTCTTAATTGTTTACACCCACTATTCTTATCAAAGATTGTTGAACATTCTTTTTTTCCTATCACTTTTGTTACTTTTACTTTATGTGTGTTTGGTGGTACATCAAACCACACACTATCCATTTATTATGATTTATTTTACCGCATTTTAAATTAGTTAATCAATCTAGCATATTACTCCATTTTCCCTATGGAACGAATCTCACTTACCATTTTACTATGTTTTCCTTCCTAAGAGGATTCCTAAGTGGTAAAGCATTGTTTTCTAAAGATCACATAAATACATTGTTTTGTTGTGCACAAACGGCCACATCAGATAACAACCGCCGAATTAAACCCGAGAGCATTAGGTATCAATGACGGTTTCATTCGGTGGTTTCATGGCCACTGATCACAACCACAATTTTGAGCCCGAGAGATCAAATCAATCAGATCTCAAATGACGGTTTCATTCAGTGTCCTGGTCGCCGATCATAATTGTCGTTTCACCAAATGTGGTGAAACCAAAGGAGAAGACAAGAGCTTTCTCCGAAGGCGATCCTCACACTAAACCAAGCACACCAACGTGCATGCGCGGACGTTTCCAAACAATCTCAAGGAAACGAATTACTAGACACACTAACACACAACAAGATTCAACAAAGAGGTGCTAGTGTGAAATGTGAAGAGAATGCACACATTAAGAAATAAACACACATGCATAGCATGAGAAGTGTGTGTGTGTGCAACTAAGTCTCTTCAATCGAATTAAGCACAAGTGATTTACCTTTGAGGTGCTTATCATCTTAGGGTCTTGAGAGGGCCTTCGAGCTTGATCACCAACAAATAAGCGCCTAAGCTACCCTTACATCATAACCTCAATTGTGGTTTGTCACCAAAATAAGCAAATCAAAAATGAGGAACTTACATAGAATATTTTCATATATTCACTTAGGTTATTTGATCTCTTATTGAGTCAAATCTTGCGACTAAGAGTGTTAGTACACAAGCAATTGGTCTAGAATCGCTATTAGAGGCCCGTGGGTAGAATGGATGTGTTAGTGACCAATGATGGTTTGATTAGAGGTCAACTTAGGCTGTAAACATTCATTCATTCAAATAGTGGATTTGAGGACCGTGTGTGGCTAGATGGATAGCATGTGAGTTTTACCCAATTGGAGGGTTTTCACGTAAATCAATTGACGTGTTTTTATTGTTTTCTACACCTTTAAATTGTTGATTGCTTGCTTGTTATATTTTGGTCATTTGATAATAGTGCTTAATCAAAATATGATAATTATGTTTTATTAAAACCTATTCACCCTCCTCTAGGTTATTTTAGACACACTAAATGGAATTTCAATTACCACGGTCTAGGCTACGGTCTGCAGCCCGCACCCTGGACTGCAGAAAACCTCTAGAAACGACCGCTCAGAAAGTCGAGGTCTAATGCGCTACGCTCCACGCCGTAAAAATCTTTGGAATTCACTGTTATCTACACCGCGGTCTATGGACCGCACTTCATGTCGCGATCTGCTTCCTCCGATAATTTTTCAGTTGTTTCTTCAGGCTTCACAAACCCAACAATCTCCCACTAGAAGACTGAAACTCGGATATATTTATTTCATCTTCATCGATGACTAGTGGATAGTTACCTTGTGCTCATTTCCTCTGTCTTCAACCTTGAAGACCCACTGAAGCTGTGCACATGTCCAGTTTCTTCGTTGTGACTAGCTTGGTTAACATGTCAGCCAAATTATTGCTCCCTATGATCTTCACAAGCTTCAATACCCCATCCTCGATTAACGACCGGATGAAATGGTAGCATATGTTTATGTGCTTGGTCTTGGAATGGAACGTCGAATTTTTGATCAAGTGTATCGCACTCTAACTATCACTATGTAACACATTCAATACCTACATGAATCCTAACGCTGCTAATAACCCTTGTAACCATATCAACTTCTTGCTAGCTTCTGTCACAGTCACGTACTCCGATTCAGTTGTAGATATCGTTACTATCTTCTACAATTGAGAAACCAACTTATAGCGGTACTCCACATCATGAGGACATATCATGTGGTATCGTGCTTCTCCTCATATACACCTCTCAAGCAAAATCGGAATCCACATAACCTTCCAGCTTGAGCTCATCTTTTCTAAAGGTTAGACATTTCTCTGCCGTACCACGTATGTATCTTAAGATCTACTTCACTGCTTCCTAATGTTGCTTGCCTGGATTGGACATGTATCTACTCACAACTCCCACTGCATAGGCAATATCTGGTCTCATGCAAACCATGGCTTACATTAGACTTCCAATGGCTGAGGTATATGGAACTTTAACCATGAAGTTCTTCTCTTCTTTCATCTCTAGACACTACTCATTGGACAATATGAAGTGACTAGCTAACGATGTGTTGACTGGCTTTGCATCGCCCATATTGAATCTCTATAACACTTTGCAAACATATTCTGCCTGAGATAGCTGCAGAATACCCCTCTGTTCGTTTCTACTAATCCTCATTCTAAGAATCTATTTTTCTACCCTCGAATCCTTCATCTCGAATTCGCTCGACATCTTCTTGAAGTAGCAGTAATGATCAGCATTACATCTAAAGTAGCCATTCATTTTCATGAACCCATCGAACTTCATGTACCACTGTTGAAGAGCTTGTTTCAAACCGTAAAAGCTCTTTGTCAACCGACAAACCAACACTTCCTTGCCCTTTTCTGCAAACCTCTCTAGTTACTGCATGTATATCTCTTCCTCAAGATCAACGTGAAGAAAGACAATCTTCACATCCAACTACTCAAGATATAATCCTTCTGCTACTACAATGTTCAACACTAACCAGGTCAAAGTTAGTTTAACAACATGAGAGAAAATATCAATGTAGTCAATACCGTTCTTCTACTGAAAACCTTTAACCACCAGTCTTGCCTTGTATCTCTTAGAACCATCATGCTCATCTATGAATCAAAAGACCCATTTATTCTGTAGGGTTGTATTTTCTTCAGGCAACTCAGTCAACTCCCAAGTTTGATTGAATACAAGCGACTTCATCTCATTATTCATCACAAGTTCTCACTTGCTCACATCTTCGACCTGACACACCTCATCATAGCATTCAGGTTCTCTAAGATATGTTAGTAAACAGATAGTGCAAGTACCTCATATTCGGTCCATGCGAGTGGTTCTCCTTAGTGTATTCTAGGCCTATAGAGATCTTCTCAAAGCATTCCCAACCTACAGATTTAGTACCCTTTGACCGATCGGACTCTGCGGTGCATGAACTTTTTCTAATGGTATAGGTTCTTCGACCTAGGGCTTCACAACGTTCTCTTCAACTCTACCACATTACACAGTCTTACCACCCGATACATCATATGGCATAAAATAGTATGGCTCTCCTTGCTCAGACCTTTATGTTTTTCTGTCATTATACATGACCTTTCGTTGAAGACAACATCTTTACTCCTTATCATTTTACAGTTTTGGTCATCCTAAAGTCTATACCCAAACTCGTCTTCACAATAACCTAGAAAGGTACATTTTATGAATTTAGCATCCAACTTGATCCTAGTATGATCACCAACATGTATATAAGAAACACAGCCAAATACCTTCAAGTGAGAAAGTTTTACTTTTTTACCTGTCCATATCTTCTTTGGTATAGCAAGGTCCAAGGCATTGATGGTCCTCTGTTGATCAAGTATGCTGTTATATTAACTACATCTGCCCAAAACTGTTTCGACAACCCTGATTATAGGCGCATGCTTTTAGCTCTCTCAGTCAATGTCTTATTCATCCATTCTACAATACCATTATGCTGTAGTGTCCCCATCACCGTCCTCACAAGCTTGATCCCACTCTGGTAGCATAGCTTCGTGAACTCGTTGTCTTCATACTCTCCTCCATTGTCTAGACGCAGCTTCTTGATCTTCATTCCTATCTCATTCTCAAGCATGACCTTCCACTTCTTGAAAGCTTCAAACACCTCAGACTTATGTCTCAAAAAGTAACCCACACCTTCCTAGATTGATCGTCGATGAACGTGATGAAGTATTATTTACTTCCGGTTGATGAGACTGAAGTTGGACCCCAAACGTCGATGTGCACTAATTCTAGCTTCTCATTTTCCATACACTTGCAGTCTTCTTGAAGCTTACTCACTTCTGCTTCCTAAGAATACAACTCTCATATAAATCTACTTTAACAAACTTTAACCCTGGCAACTTCCCTCTCGAATGTAAATATCTCAGCACTTGACTGCTCATATGCCCAAACCTTTGGGGCCACATATTAGGATCTTCTCTTCCTTCCGCCACTACAGTCGAACCATACCCATCACTAGTTGTGTAAAGAGACCTGTTCTTAGTTCCTCAAGTGATTGTTATAGCTCCCTTTGAGATCTTCCATTTATCACCTGTGAAAGTCGTCACATACCCATCTGACGCAAGCTGCCCTATAGAGATCAAATTCTTCTTCAAGTCCGGTATGTGCCTCACATTATCAAGCTTCCAAACTGATTCATTCAGCTTAATCTTCACATCTCCTTTCCTGGTAATGTCATATGCTTGATCGCCACCAAGATACACCTTACCCAAATTTTCAAAGATGAAGTTCTTGAACAACTCCCTATGTGAGGTGGCATGGAATGATGCCTCTAAGTCCAATACCCAAGATTCTGTCTTGCTTTCCAACGAGCAGATTAGGCAATCATCTGACTCCTCTGAAACGTAATTCGCACTACTCATGTCATCATCTTTCTTGCCGGACCTACACTCACTCGAGTAGTGTCCTATCTTGCCACAATTCCAGCACTCGATAGCTTTCTTGCTTCATTCCTGATTACTCGAATTGTTGCCCTGATGATTCCTAGACTTGGATTTACCCATTGACTTTGATCTACCCCGTTGATTCCTATTCTAATTCATGTTTCTACTTTTCTACCTTCTATATTCAATGCTGAAGATGATGTCAATGACCCCTCTTCACGCATCTTGATCTCTTCAATCAAGATCATATTCACAACCTGCTCGAAGTTTATTTTTTCTTTTCTGAACAAGTTGGCTATCGATTGACACGTCGGCTTCCAACTTTCTGGCATCTGGGTGAGAATTATGCCGCCTAACAACTCATCATCAAATACTATGGATACTGAGTTTAACCCATCTTTCACTTCATTGAGTTGGTTCAGGTGATCCTTGAAACTCTGATTTTCTAACTTCTTTAGATTTACCAGCATCTTGATTAGATGGACCTTTCTTGTTATGGAAGGCTACTCGTATAGGTTTGATAAGGTCTTCATGAAATCTGATGTTGTCTCCTAATCCTTGACATTGAAGGTGACTGATTTCTTTAAGCTGAGACGAATCGCCCCCAGCACTCTACTGTCTAATAGGAACCATTATATGTCGCTCATACCCTTAGTCATTCATTTGACCTACTAGTCTACGTCGGATACATCCTTCGGCTTTGCCACTATTTGCCAATGCAAGTCTTTCTTGTACAGATAGTCTTCTATTTGCATCTTCCAGAAATTAAAATTCACACCATTAAATTTCTCAATCTTGTAAGAATCCTTCTCCGATCCCATATTCACTCGACGAAATCGATGGCCTCAAGAAACCCTAGATTTGTGTAAAACCCTAAATCCCTCTAACCTGGGCTCTGATATCAGTTGTTGTAGAAAAATCTGTAAACAAACAATACGCAAATTTAAATCACACACGCAGATAATAAGAGCAATAAGAAGAAAAAGAAACGACATAAGAAATTTTTACGTGGTTCGGCAAAAGCATACGTCTATAGAGCGCACATGCACTCAATCCACTATCATAGTTGATTACAATCTCTTTGTCTCTCTCTTCCAGTTTCTCTACAAATTGCTCTCAACCTCTCTTGCTATTTTCTACACCCTCTAGGTTACGCTAGAGTCCACCAATAATTTCGTGAAACAAAGGTATTTATATTAAAGCATTAGGGTAGTCAAATCCCATTAGGAGTCATTTTCTTCCAGCATAAAATTTCCCGATTTACGCAACTTACATCATTATCGAGGTCTGGGCCATGGTCTGCAACCCGCACCCTAGACCACGGAAAACCTCTAGAAACAACCGCTCAGAAAACCACGGTCTAATGCGCCACACTCCACGTTGTAGAAAGCGTTGCAATTCACCGCGGTCTATGTACTGCGCTTCACAGTGTGGTCTGCTTCCTCCAACGATTTTTCTGCTGTTTCTTTAGGCTTCACAAACTCAACATATGGTCCACATAATTTGACTATAAATAATATTTAGTAAACATCATAATCACAACTCATGAATTAAGTTTCTTTTCATATATATCTGAACCGATGCGTGGAAAATTCCATAAACTTAATTCGTCCTTACATGTATACCACCATATTTTGAACTCTTATTGTTCTTAATTAGATAGTGCAACTAAATCCATGGTTTATGTGAATTGATAGTACTTTGGGATTATTATAGTCTTATAGAGACAGTGTTGGATTTTGGAAGTGATTAATTTATATTTTAGTGTCCGACAAGCTTAATCCTGTGTTTGCTTTGTTAGATTTTGTTTGCTAACATAATGTTTGGCATGCATTAGAGTCCCCGACATAAAAATAATGATGGTTCAGCTTTATTAATTAGAACACAAAAATTCTATACATATTTTTTCAATTGGTACTATTTAGCAATTTAATTGGTACATGTAATTATAGATAATTGCATGCTATTCCTTGCCGACCTTCCTCCATTTTCTTTCCTTTTGGTGAGTTTGAGATCATCGACTGATTTTTCCTCTCAACCGTCCAAATCTACACAAATTGCTTCATTTGCTATATTCAAACCGCATTAGTTCTCAGCAGATCTCAATCAACAGACTCCTAACTCGATCTTAGTGTATGTTATATATAGAACGTTTCTGATATAGTGATATGGGATCCTACATATTTTTTTAAGTAAAAATATTGTTAATAAATATTGGTGAGTTTGAGATTATCATCAACTGATTTTTCCTCTCAACCCTACAAATCTACACAACTTGCTCAATTCATTTGCTACTCAGACTGTGCGGGCTTAGTTCTCAGCAATTCTGATCGATATACTCCTGATCTGATCTAGTTTCTGTTAAAAATATATATCTTTTAACTCAAGGGGTTTGGATTTATTTTCTTGTCTGTTTTTTTTTTTATTATTTATTTATTTATTTATCAACTACCGATTAAAAGATCTGGTCAATAAACAATCTGTATCTCCAGAGCTAATTAGGGTCTGAATTCCATTGCAAATTCTAATTGTCAGTCAACATTTTGAATTTTGAATTCATGTTGTATGCTGTTCATGATCCAATTCTCATCATTAACTTGACCAGAAAATATCCTTGTCAACAAAGGAGAAAAAGAAAAAGAAAAAAAATTTAAAGAGAGACAGTACTGACTGAGTTTATTTTTTAAGTTGAATTAATATTCCTTGCAATATATACCATGCATGTTGGTAGGTGTGGTTATGACTTACGCATGTTTTATGTGATGAGAAAAATTTCAACCGAAAACAATCCTAATTAATCATTTTTAAAACTTGTATTTTACAAATCTTTTCACTTTTCAAACTACCAAGACTTCTCATCCTTAACAATCATTCCGATTTACATACTTTTTGAATACCACTGTTCTATCCACTAATATATTCACACTTGATACAAGTATATATATGCACGTCATAGAAACCCATATGTAATGCAATAATCTAGTTTAACACACATATAATTATCAGGTTCTTTCGTGCGGAATCCTAGTTATATATATATATATATATAATTATCAGGATTTCGTATGAATAAACATTCAAAATATATAAAATCTATCTTCTAAGAATCACTCTGTTTAAAAATAAAACAAATCACTCTGAATTTTTAAGATTTTTTTATATACTATCGCTATCATCTATGATGTGGCGATTTGAACCTCGGACATAACTAGGTTGAATGAGTGTCATTCACCACCCAATTAATATTGGACAGTGGATATCATTGATAGTTTCTAAGTACCAAGGCAAAATATGTAAGTATATAAAGTAGAGTAAATGGGTCTACATGGCATCAAATTCAACTGAACTTTTGAGAATAACACCAAGTTAATAAGTTGAATTTATATAGCACTATAGTAAATGAGTGACAAAAATACCCTCTTGTCCGATTCTTTAATCTTTGCATATTTCTTTTGTTTTGTTTTTCTTACTTTTCTCTTTCTTCAACTTACCCTACCCTTCTCTCTCATTTTTCTGGTTTATCCTCTCTCACTTCACATGTTCTCTCTCTCTCAAAATAAATAAATAAGTCTGTGTGCTGTGAATTTGTTAATCTTGGTGAATTTGTGTTGATGTAAAAACTGGGATTGATATATTGTTACTGGGTATGTGTGTTATGAGTTCGGAGACTGTTTTTTGCAAATTCGAGATTTATTGGACATGTATTCGAGACTTAATTTTTTCAGTCGAGACTTATTGGGCAAATTTATTGATGGAGCCAAAAGTTTTTTTTAAGAAAAAAAAAAAAAAAAAAAAAACTGTTTTCATCTTTGATGGAGATCTGTTAAACATCCTTCGCAGACCTCCATTAATGGAAATCTATGGAGATAGGAAAAACTGAAAGTTCATAAAAATACTCGAGGTGTGTTCATCAATATAAAGCTAGAGGGGGGGTGAATAGATTTTATCTAATTATTACCCAATTTTCGCATGCATGTCAATTTTACGAAAATACCCCTAGCAAGTCAACAAAACATACAAGTGTAATAAGATGCGGAAATAGTAAAAGACACTTGATGTTTACGTGGAAAACCCAACCACTGGGAAAAACCACGGGCTGTTAAGTGCGCCACACTCGGACCTCGAAATCCACTATATGAAAAGACGGTTACACCCTCAAGTGATTCTCGGACCCTCACCCTAGATAACCTCAGGCTATGGACACTACCAATCGCCACTCTTGGTTCAATCCCTAGTGATATCCCCTGATACACTACTCTTGGCGTGAGCACCCTCTAATCTACCACGCGGGCCTTTTATAGCGGCTCTAGTCCAATTTGCTTGAGGCCTAAGCACACTTAGCCCCAAGACTTCAATCTCTCAAAAGAGATGCACAACCCTATGTGAATATGTATGAATATTCAATTAATGCAATAAGAGCTAGGGTACTCTAAATGCTTACCTAGGATTATAAGATGACAATATAATCAATCCTAGATATCACATATAGCTATATGACATGGCATATAACTTTAGCTAAGTAAAGGATCACCAATCCTAGATACAAAGCTATCATATAAAACCCATAAACATTCAAAGGATTAACTAGTTGATTAAAAAACAATCTATCAACCTAGTTATCAATACATCACACAAGAATGTTCATGGCATAGCTTTTAGGCAATAATGACCTAATCAAATAAGCTATGAAAAATAATCTCAATCAATAAATGAGATCAATTAGCTAGATGGCATATGAACATTAAAGCCTAGCTAACAAATAAAAACCCAATCAACACATAATCTCAATCTTATATGTAGAAATTAATCTAAACACATATAAGTAAAATATGAGATAAAATTGATAAGTAGAAACACTAATTATGTAAGATAAAAGTGTTCAACAAATCATACCATGTGTGTTGAAGAAGTCCCATGCATTAGCATATGCTAGATGATCCTAGATGATGCTTAGATGAAGATTTATGCATGTGGGGATGGGTTTAGAGAGATAAAGATATGATCTTTAAGCTTTCTCTCTCAAGTCTCTCTAAATATCTCTCTAGGGTTCTTATAATCAAAGACTTGTGTTCTGAACCAGAGATAAGGATGTATTTATAGAGACCAAAAACAGGGCAGGTGAAAATACAATTTTGCCCTTGAAACGCACCGATCGGCAGTTTCATTCGGCGGCCAGGCCGCCGAAATGAACCGCCGAATGGCTCCCGTGTGGAACAGGGGAACTTCGGCGACTTCATTCAGCGGTATGGAAACCGCCGATCCCAACCGCCGTTTTGGACCCGAGAGATATATTTCAATCAGGTCTCATTCGGCGGTTTCGAACGGCGGCAAGGCCGCCGAACGTAACCGCCGATTCACCAAAAATGGTGAAACCAAGGAGAAGCCAAAGGCATCTCCACCGGCGATCATCGCGCAAATCAAAGCACATTACCGTGCACGCGCGGACGTTTCCGAACATCCTTAGGGAAACGAATTACTCCACACTAAAAGCTAACATACATGAAGTGCAAGTGTGGGTATTGAATGCATCCTAATGCCTAACATGTCATGGCATTATCATATAACAAGATGCAATCAATTCAACATGCAAGAAGAGATATTGAATAAATCAATAAAGCACAATGCACACAAAATATAAACACACCATACAAGAATAAGAGTTATGCATGTTGTGTGTGTGTGTGCAACTATATCTCTTCAAGCCAATGTAAGCACTAGATATATACCTTTGGTGCTTGTCCTCTTGAGGTCTTGGAAAGGGTCTTGATCTTCAACAAACACCTAGACTACCCTTACAACCAAACCCCAACATGTGGTTTGACCACGAAATAAGCCAATCAATAATGGGAATCCTTACAAAAACAAATTTCAAATTTCCAACTATAGCATTAGAGATCTGTTTTCAGACCCCAAAATGGAGGTATATGCAAACAGATCTCCATTTTTTGCGGTTTTATACGAACAAACCTTCATCAATGGAGGTTTTTGAAGAAAAAAAAAAAGAATAGTAAAAAAAATTATAGAAAATATAAAATAAAATAAAAAGTGAAACATTTTTATCATTCACCGTATTTGTAGTGATTTAAACTCAAATTACTAATGTGGTATTAACTGTGAAGCCCACAAAACACTCTATAAAGAGTGCCATACAATTTTTGGACTAGTTAACAAAAAAAAGACAATTACGAAAATTGAAAGGAGAAGATAAATAGTAAGCTTGGATTAAGTCAAACATCAAAATAATTAATTAAGAAATAATGCTACCGACATAATGCACATGTGCATTAGAGTCCAAAAACAGTAAACCTATAAAAACTCAATTTCATGGAAATGGGATCATCACATTTAATCCCCCCTCCATTTCTTTCTTTCAATGTTTATCTTTTTCTGGTTCATCCCAGTAAATTTTTAAATTTTAGGGTTCTGATTATTCAGGTTTTTATTTTGAATTAATTTTTTTGGTCTGAATTTGCATAAAAAGAGCGAATTTGAATGTACAATCTATATATATATACGGTCCCGTTCATATCAGTGCGCACTGATATAAATATATAATGATATTGAATGTGAATCACTCATTATGGAAAAGTTTTAATAAGTGCATACACACTAAGTCAAAGCATGGAAAATGAGTGGCTCACATTCAATGTCCTCATATATTTACATCAGTGCGCACTGACTTGAACATATATATATATATATATATATATATATATGGTGGTTCTCTAGTAATGACATCCTGAAATTATAAGTTAAGGACGTCCAACTACAGCCACACATTCATATTGGGTGTGGGTATTTATTAATGTGAAACTGTAGGGACATTTGAAACATGTGGCTGTAGGAGGTGGTCATGAAATTGTTATTTAAGGACCACCCTGATAGGAGAAGGATTCTATATATATATATATATATATATATATATTGAAGTATTATACTATTATATAAATTTGAGGTTTTATACTATTATATAAATTTGAGGTTTTATGGGAAGAGGGAGAATTCGAACTCGAACCCGTAACCTCGTTGTGCAGGTGTTGGGGTTCTATTACCGGAGCAACCTCATCTCGTCAATTTGAATGTGTCATGGGCATATTTTTCTTCCTTTTGGGAAATTGATGATGATTGAAAAAGCAAGTTAACAATTTTGAGAAAATAATTCTCTTCTGATAGAATGAATTGCACCCGTTTTCCCTCAATTGAGACTTGACGTTAACTGCAGATAAAATCTTAAAATTTAATGTGATCTACCTACACATGAAAAGCTTAAAGAGTTTTCATTACAAAGCCTTATCAGCCAACACAGAGTTCTCAACATGAGGAGGATAATCCTCAAGGTAGAAACGGTCCTCCGTAACAGGCGGGATCTTATTACAAGATATTCAACTAAACTTAATGTTGTACACTTGATAGAAAGATACAAAGATTCTTAATTAAATTTAAGCGTAGGAGACTTATTTGTTATAATTATGTTATCTTTCTTGTCATAATTATTTTGCTCGTGGTTGTCCATCATCAATCTACCACCGTGGTCCGCCGTGATCTCCCAATCGAAATTTTCTCTCTCTACACCTTTTTTTTCTTTTTTCAGTTTTTTACTAGTCCATCTTTTTGGTCTTTTCTTATTTTAGATAGTTACTCCCATAAAAGCGGAAATGTCTCTTTACATTAAATTTTTGTAACCAAATTGAGACTAGGGAGTCGTTTGTTTTTTCCACTTAAAACTTAATAGATCTGAATTCTGAATTGAACTTATTGAGTTGTTTTGTTTGTTTTTTAAGTAGTCAAACAACTTAAAAATATCAAAAAACAACTTTAAAAATAAAGTAATAAATCCTGACTTTTAATTTAATTCCAAATCACTGGATTACAATTAAAATATTTTCTTCCAAGTCTATCCTCCTAAAAAATATATATTTCCAAATTTATCCTAATTTGATATGGTGTAAAAATCTTTCTTTTAACATATTTCTTATTTTAAACGGCTTTTAGAAAGGGAAAAAAAAAACCCTTAATCACTTTTCATAGAAACCGGTGCATATAATTCAGAAACCTATTTCAAATAAAAAAATATCCTTTTTTGGTTTCCGGTGCATATGATCTAGGAAACCAAAAAAACAAAAATGGTTTCCACAATTATATACACCGGAAAAGTGGACAACATGAAAAATAACTTGAATTTTATATATATATATATAATAAATTGAACTTACACTTTGTTTGCAGAACATGCAAAATTATATTCTTTGATGAATTTTTTATTTTGTTAAATTGAACTTTATTTGCATAAGAACATGCATGTTAAATTACTTCTTTTAATTAGCATGGGTATAAATGTAAAATTACTTGTTTTCAGACAATTTTATTTTAAAAAAACAAACATATTGACAATACATTCAGATGTGAGAAAAAAAAAAAACATGTCATTCGGGTTCAGATTTCAGTCCCTATACAGTTTTCAAAAAAATTCAGGACTGTTCAATCTTTAGACAAAAAAATAAACGACCCCTAACTCTCTCAATGAAATAGAAACAGTGGTATACAACTAATTTAACTAAGAGTAGTTTGAGGACAAGATGAGGTTGGCTAGCTCAATGATATGTCACTCACACCTACATTACGAGGTTGTGGGCTTGAATCTCTACTCCTCTCCAAACCCAAATTATTGTAATATTTCAAAAAAAAAAAAAAAAGCTCAATTGTTTGTTCCACTTATCACTTAATAAGTTTGTGTTTGACTCATTAATTTATTTTTGTTTGTATTTTAAGTGGCCAACAACTTAAAAATGATAAAATACAACTTAAAATGAAAAGTTAAAAATTTTAACTATCACATAATAACCGAATCATAATTACAATTTTTTTTCTTCTAAAACTATCCTCCCAAAATTAATATAGGGTTCAAAAATTATATAACATCTTTTTGAGATGGTATTTTAAGACTATCACTCCTTTAATAAGTTGAGTTTAAATGGCACATAAAATGTGCTCCTTCCAAAAGCTGTGACACTCGTGAAACACCAACTCAAAAGAGTGACAAAACCCCATATTTTCACAATTAATATATTTCTAATATTATCTTCATTATATAACCTACAAATTCTCAATCTTCTTATGCTGCCAGTAAATTGGTTTCTCTGTACATTAATTTTAACTAATTTTTTTTTGAACATTTATAATTTTAAATTACATGAACTTAATAATTTTCTAAAATATAATTAAAGACAATTATAATTTATTTACTATCGGTAAAAATAAAATTAATTTATGAATTATTATCAATATTGAGATATTTTAATTTTGGATTTATTATAAAAAAATTACCTATTTTGTCAAACTTTAAATAAAAGTACATAACAATTAATAGCTATAAGGATATAAACATAAAATTATTTGTTTTCGTATGTTTTTTATTTAAAAGGGTACGGATATTGACACCCATAAAACTTATTAATACACCCATTTTTATAAATACATCCATGTCTAAAATTTAAAAAATAAATATTACTATAAACACCCATCATAATACCAACAATACCCTCATTGAAATAAATATATTCATTTTAATACATATTATTTATAAACACTCTTAAATTATTATCACACCCAATTTATTAAAACATCATATTATTTTTGGAATTAAATCCTCTTTTAATGATAGTCCAATTTACTTTAGGAAATATCTCGAATGTAGGAGCCTTATAAAAAGAAATATGCGAAACCGTATATAGGGCCAGGAGATTTTCAATCCAAAATTCTCTTATTTATACAGCTATCTTAAAATAAAAAATAAATAAAATAAAAAATAAAAAAACTTACAGATATCTACACCTATCTAAAAAAAAACTTGTTGATACTTATAGTTATCGTTAACAAAAATATTTTGTTTATTGATAGAGTTCATAAGTCATAACTATACATAAAAGAAAGACAAAAACAATATGATAATCATGTAATAATGAGAAAGTTTGAAACTTGAAATAAAATTAGAGTTTAATTAAGGCTTATCATAAGTTTTTTTTTTTTTTTTTTTTTGAAAGGTAAGTTTTTTTTTTTTTAATAAAGAAATATAGTTAAAGATATAGGTGTAATTAATAAGTATATATAGTATTTGGTTTATTTTTAATTAAAGTAATTTATCCTTATTGGTGAATTTCTATTGGAATATATTTGTAATTAAAAATTTTAATAAAATATGTGTGTACTAATAAGTTTTATGGGTGTCAATATCGGCACCCTATTTAAAAACAAACAAGCAACGCTTATATTCGGAGGTCATCAGAAGAAAACAAATAAACATGTCATTCCCGTTTCAGGTTTTAAGTTTCAGTCGTCAATAAAATTCGAGCATATTCATTCTCTGTTCAGGTTTCAGATTTTAGGTTTCAGTCACTATTCAATCTTCAATAAAATTCAGGTCTCAAATAAAAAAATAAAAAAATAAATAAAGCAAATGACTCCTAAGTATTAATTTTATTTGGGCATATTGCAATTGGGACCTAACAAGCTTAACCGCTACAAACAGTTTTTTATACTTGTGTGTTTTTGTGTTTATGATAAGTGGTGTTATATATTGATGAATAGCCTTACAACCCAAAAGACTAGCCTATTTGGTTGTTTTATATATATATAGTGAATCTCTCATGAGAAATCTCTTATTTTAATATAAAGTAAGGACCATCTTGAAATCCATCGATTTTAATGAATTTTGATATGGTTTTTTTATGAATGATAAATTCAATGAAATCTTTTTGTAAACAAAATTTGAAAAATTTTCAAGAACTACAACTATTTTTTCCTGATTTTATTGAAAATAAAGCATCGGAAAATGTGACAAAAAATAGGAAAAAATATATATATAGTTGTAGTTCTTCAAAATTTTCAAATTTATTTATAAGTTGATTTCATTGAACTTATCATGCACAAAAAGATCTATATCAAAATTCATTAAAATCGATGATTTTAAGACGGTCATTACTTTATGTTAAAGTAAAAGATCCTTTGTGTGAGACTCAATATATATATATATATATATATATATATATATATATATATATGGGTTATCTTGTCTTTTACTTTTTCAATGTAGGTTCTCTAAGAAGCACAACCTAGAATGATGCAACTCTCACTACAATGAAGGGGTCTACCCACATTTGTAGATTTAATGAACAAATGTGAGACTCGAACCCCTATCACAGAGTTGAAGATGAAGTGCAGAACCACTCTGCTAAGAGTTGACAGTGTTAGCCTATAATTTGATATTCTGCTTTTGTGCTCTCATTTATTTAGGCTAGATTTGTACTTTCAACCCATAAAACCAGTGGATTGTAAGATACTAAGATAGGTTTTCTAAATACACACTAACTTAATTCTAATCACACTTACCTGCAAATGCATCAATAGGTTGTACATCAGAAAAAGAAAAAGGAAAAATTATATATCCAAATCTTCAAAAGCATCTGCTGGTTGGACAAACTTCCTAAAAAAGGACCACCTGATCAAACCTTTTATTTTCCAAACTTTGGGGGCCCATAAATTGTTATTTTTTGTGTAAAGTCCTATTGCTTTGCTACAATTTTGAATAAGTACAAAAGAAAAACAAAAGAATGTTGGTTGTTGGACATAGATAGGAAGTAGCAACTGTATTCAATAAATTATTGTTTCTTGCATGAAAAGAAAAGAAAAGAGGAGTCTCAAACTTGAGTTGGGCTTGCTAGGCCCATCGTCACTCTAAGGCCTGACCAATCACAATCAACCCAAAATTATTCCAATGGAGACAACACATTATCTTTAAAACCATCAGCTGAACAAGAAGACAAGAGAAATGGGTTGAAAATTTGCCTTATAAAAAATAATTTTCTTTAAAAAATCCAAGTAATTTGATTGACAAAACATGTGTCTCTGTGGTTTTTCTTTGAATGAACCCATTTTCAATCACTAATCTCTTTAATAATTGAAAGGGTTTGTTGGCTGACAAATAATTGTAACATTATCTTGTACAGTATTTTTTGTTTTAGGAAGAGATCTAAAAAGGTATTTATGGCCACTTGAGAGGTGCTTCTTTAATATCTTTCAATTATTGAGATTTGGGAGTTCTCAAATTCTTGCAGACTTGGAGTGGATCAGTTCTTTGGTCATATCACCTTCAGGATATTGCAGAATTTGCTCCATCAAATTTGCTAATATGACATTGAAGAACAAATACTATACACTGCTTGTGTAGTTTGAATATCGGATAGAAAACTCCCCACACATATTTATAAAATAAGCATGATGGTAACATGTAAAGGGAGTATATATCACTGCTTGAACCAAGAGAGGATATGCCCAACAATGTCTATGAAACAAATTATAGCACGGTGTGTATAAAGCTATCTAGAGGGGGTGAATAGATTTTACGCTTTTTACCCAATTTTTCGTGTTAGTCAAAATTACAAAAATGCCCTCAAGATAATATAAACAAGCAAGTGTAATATGGTGCGGAAATTAAAACAACACTTGGTTTTTACGTGGAAACCCTCACGGGAAGTCACGGGAAAAACCACGGGCTATGTAAGTAAGCCACACTCGAACCTTGAATCCACTAAATGTGCAAACGATTACAACCTAATCCCGGAAGTAATCACACACCTACCTAATCCCGGTATGAGTGAACCTAGTCCAATTTGCTTGCGTTCTAAGCAACCTAATCCCGGATGCTACACACAAGACTTACTTTCTCTATGAAGAGAATACAACCCTAAGTGAATATATGTGAATATCCAAAATGCAACATAGAGCAAGGGAAACCCTATATGCTTATCTAAGATGATTAATATGCAATTAAGAACAATCCTAGATATCAAAACTAAATGACATGTCAATTAGTTTAGCTAATCAATATTAAGCACAAAACCTAATATGCAAGCACAATATAACTTCTCAAACATACATCATACTCATCTCAATATTGTATCCAAAGCATACAAAATAACAAACAAGTAATTAATTGAGATTGCTAGATAAGAGAAACACAAAACATGTAAGATATTAGTGAAAAGCTTACCAAGCAAAGTATGATGAAGATTCCATGCTAGATGACATCTAGATGATCTAAGATGATGCTAGATGATGATTGATGATCATGAAAAAGTGTTTGAGAATCAAGAATTGAGTTCTTGGAATTTTTCTTCTCTTTGAAAAATATCCTAAGTATGAATTCTGAATATCAACTCTTTTTTTTGACCTAAAGTCAAAGTGGCATATATATAGGGGGCCAAATCAAAGTGAGGTCGTTTAAGTAAGTTTCAAAGAAACGCGCCGATCGGCGGTTTCGATCGGCGGTTTCAATCGGCGGTTTCAATCGGCGGCCTGGCCACCGTTAATGACCGCCGAATTGAGCTCGTGAAGAACAGAGCATAAACGGCGGTTCATTCGGCGGTTTCGTGACCGCCGATTCCAACCGCCGAATCAAAACAGAGAGATCAAAATCAATCAGGTATGAACGGCGGTTTAGTGACCGCCGATCCAACCGCCGAATTAGACTGAGAGATAAATCAATCAGGTCTTGAAACAGCGGTTTCGAACTGCGGTCGTGACCGCCGATCTTAACCGCATAAATGCTTCAGACCAATCTGGACTGAAACGGCGGTTTCAGTCGGCGGCCAGGCCACCGATCATAACCGCCGATCACCTAGATAGGTGAAAACCAAGGAGAAGCCAAGGGCATTCTCCATAGACGGTCCTCGCGCTAAACCAAGCACATTCTCGTGCATGCGCGGACGTTTCCGAAAGTTATCGGGAAACGAATTACACAACAACATGACACAATTTACACACAACAAAATATAATAAATAAATGCAAGTGTGAAATGTGACAAATGAAGAGAATGCACACATATGCAATGAATGTTAAGTGTGTGTGTGCAACTAATTTCTTCAAAGAAAAGTAAGTACATAGAAATTTACCTTCGGTGCTTATCAACACGAGGTCTTTAAAGGGCTTCGAACAATAAGACCGATACTTAGGCTACCCTTACAAAGAACCCCCACATATGGTTTGATCACAAAATAAGCCAATTAAAAACAACGGGAATCCTTACAGTCTATATAGTGTAGATTTCTACTGAGAGTAGATATCTAGACCGTATATATAGTGTTTGATCGACCGGTTATAACAAGAAATATTGATTTTTTTTTCTTTTGTTTATATATATATATATATATAGAGAGAGAGAGAGAGAGAGAGGCCTCATTGCCTCAGACAAAATGGTCACGGTGTGGGAAATGTGGTGGAGGTAGCTAGAAGATTGATGAGTATTAAGGTGTAGAAGTCAACAATTGCAGACTCTACAGCATCACCACCACAAACACAAAAACACAGAGGACACTGGACACCAACAGACGATTGATTGATTGTAACTATTGTGTAGTCACATTCTCATTTGAAGATAAATCCATCCCCCTCAAGAAATAAGAATCTAATCTAATAAATTTCAATCTCTGCTCCTGCTTCTGCCAATTATCATTTTCTGCTGTTCTTCACCATGTGATCTGTCTTTTGTTTTCTACTTATATTTTCACCTGGTTAAATTCATATCTTCTTTCTTTAGATTTAACCAACCCAATAGTAATCTTTATTCATTCTTACCATGTAATTAGATGTGTCTCTTTAATAAAAGTAAAATTGTAAAATGCAGTTGGGTGTTTATGGTGTGAACAAGAGCTGTACAAGCGGGCAGACAATATTTATTTTTTATCAGCAGCACCAAAGACTACTAACATGCACACTGAGTTTACACATAATGCAACTGAGAAAACAAAAGGACTGATGTGATGCATCATCTCTGTACTGCACAAAAATGTCTTTTTAACTCAACACCCCCACTACTCACTACTCACTAAATATATATATTTCTCCCATTCCTCTGCTTCTTCTGTATCTGTGACTGTCCTCTTTCTGCCATACCTCTCTCACTTTACAGTTTACTACTGTTTCTCTCTTCTTTTTTTTTTTTTTTTTTTTTTTTTTCTTTTTCTTCTTCTAAATGAACTGTAAAAAGAGTTAAGGGACCCTTCTAGGCTTCTACTTTTCATGGAGCCTTGTTCAGTTTGTTAAATATTGTTTACCATTTTGACAGATATCAAGTACATATTAATAATAGTCAATCTAATTGGTTTTGAAAATGGGATTTGTTTACTTTGGGAAAAACCCCACTTTGCATATTTTTAATAAAGGGCATCACCATCAGCATCAACATTTGCATTTGCACTCAAAAAAGTTATGATCTCCATTTTTGCAACACATTCTTAAGCTTTAAATCATGATTAAAAGGAAAGGAAAAAAAAAAAAAATCCATTTCTCTTACTTTTCAATAATTCATACCATCTGCTACTAATGAATGTCTCCATTTCATTAAAAGATACAAGGTTTTTTTTTTTTTTTTTTTTAAAGACGCACCAATGTGGGACATGGATCTATCAGGACCAGATGAAATTAGATTCTACAAGCATGGTCCGAAATGCAACTGACACTCGGAAGAACAGATCTCCCCACATTTTAGGGTTTAATGGGCAAGGATGAGATTATATTTATAACATCAGGGTTCAAACCCGAGTGTGGTAGAGCTTCATTTTGAAGTCTCCACCTTGGTAAAAGATGCAAACTAGCCTTTTGTTTTGTGTTTAAACTATTTCTTGGGTTTATGTGGGGCCTTAAACACAAACAAAATGACATGCCTCTCTTATCTGTAACTTAGAAAGACCACTTTAACAAACACGTGCAATGTAGAAGAAAAGCAATAAGAAGAAGAAAAAGTCTCATTTATAGGGCTGGAAAGGCAGCAGCAACTGGTGTGTTAGATTTTTTAGTATTATAAAATTCCAATTACAAAAGGAAATAGAAAGCAAACCAACCAGATAGATAGATCAACAAAGGCTTATGCACCATAGATAGATATTAATAAATATAACACATGCTAGCTACTCCATTGCATATGGGGCAGTAGTTTTCAAGATGTAGTACTGTCTCTTCCACATTTCCATATCTACAACTATCATCACCATCACCATCACCACCATCATTTAAAAAAATTAAAATTAAAATTAAAAAAAAAAAAAAAAGGTAAAAAAAATAATGGAAACATGAGGTTAATCAATGGGACCCAAATATAATTACCACAAACAAGGCCATGTTGCTTCTTCAATAATCAAAGCATTCTCATATATGATGATGCTGTAGTTGCAAGAGTCTTGAATATGCCCCGTCTGGGCGGCTAAGCAACTCGCCATGGCTACCTTGTTCTACAATGCGGCCGTCTTGCACAACTCCAATGCTGTCCACACCTCTTATGGTTGATAAACGGTGAGCCACTAGCACTGTGGTTCGTCCCCTCATTAACCTCTCGAGTGCTTCTTGTAGCACACATTCGGATTCAGCATCGAGGGCACTTGTGGCCTCGTCAAGCAAAAGTATTGTTGGATCTTTTAGAACAGCTCTAGCAATTGCTATCCTTTGTTTTTGTCCCCCAGAGAGTTGAACCCCTCTCTCACCAACTGGTGTTTTGTACCCATCGGGCAGTGCACTAACGAATCCATGCACATTAGCTGAACGGGCTGCCTCGATTACTTCTGCTTCCGTTGCCCCTTCTTTTCCATATGCAATGTTATCAAAAATGCTTGCAGCAAAGAGCGCTGGCTCTTGTTGCACCAATCCAATTTTAAGCCTAAGGGACTTCAAGTTCAATCGGCGGATATCCTTTCCGTCAATCATAACTTTCCCAACGATTGGATCGTAAAATCTCTCAATCAATGCAATCACAGAACTCTTTCCAGAACCACTAGCACCTACAAGAGCTTGGCTCTGGCCTGCTCGGATTCTTAGATTGAAATCCTTAAAAACGATCACATCAGGTCGAGATGGATACGCAAAATCAACATGTCTTAGTTCAATTTCCCCGCGAATTGTCTCAACTAGCTCGGCATCTGGATCATCTGGGTCAATCCTAGTAGATCGGTCTAAGATAGAAAACACTGAACCAACAGCTTCACCACCTCGAATAATCTCTGGAGCAAGACTAACAGTTTCGGCAACTGAATTGGCTGTGATGACAAGGACTACAAAGACCTTGATAACCTTAGAAAATGTCGATACACCTTTGCTGACCAGGTGGGCACCATACCATAGAATGAGAGCTTCTGAGGCATAGAGAGCAAGCTGAGAGAGTCCAAAGAGAAGGCCAGAAGTTTGGCTACGACGTAGGCTTTGGAGTTGCGGCACGCGAAGCTCGTGGCAGAACAGATAAAGGATCTTGTTTTGGGCATTAAAGGCAGCAACAGTTCGAATATTGCTCACTCCCTCACCAGCAATCATGCTTGTCTTTGCATGCGCCTTGGCTGTGTCTCCAGCAAAACCCTTAAGAGAGAGTTGCTGCATTATCAAAAAAATTAACAGAATTAACTGTCAAGTATAATGATATCATAAAGTTATCAAACCAGACCAAAATCATGACATCATTTGATATTCACCATCAGATTCTACACTCAATTTAGTAAATTTTACTGATAAATATGTAAATGATATTGGTAAAATACTTATATCAGTAACAGATATATTTATGGACATGGTTGAAGAAGATTTAAAAAGATATAGAGTTTGTGCAGATCAATGTGGAGGGACCCTCCAAAGCGTAAGTTAATTTATGGGACCAAAAAAAATAGTGTTTTTCTACTACAAGGACCAGGTTAGATGAATAAATGAAAAAGACATTTATGTCTTAGCAGGAAGTCCTGTAGCATCAGTCACTTTTCAACACTGTGTACAAAAGCATGCGCAAATTTAGAAGCACTGGTCCATACCAGGACTCAGACAAGGATGGCTTGGACTCAGGTACGAGAGTTTGAATACGAACCCCAGATTCTGAAAAACACCATTGATAAGGCCAAAAATCTAAATGGGTGTCTCATGACTCATGACTCATGACTCGTGTGCACCTCTGCGCAAGTTAGCACCTTTCACCTACCCAATTCTTTACAAGACTCTCTCTCTCTCTCTCTTCTTATCTCTCACTCTTTTTACAGCCACAAAGTCTGTCACCATCCTGACACCCTCCATAAAAAAAATACAAATGACCCCAGGAAAAAAATAAAGATAATAATGTGTTCACGGACCAAGAATCTCTTGGAACTCTCACAAGATTGTTGTAATCTAATATCTATAGAGTATGGTGAGGAGACAGTAAACAAAGCTCATGTACCTAGGAGAGAAATCAGACACAGAACTGATATACACTGTATAGTAAGTAAGTAGCAGTGTCGGTGACTGGTAAAAAATATCTATGAGGTGAAAAAAAAAAAAAAAAAAAAAAAAAAAAGAGAAAACTGTGATAGAAACTAGACATGTTGAAATTCTGACTAAGAATTGAAATTAAAAAAAAATGAAGTGATGGGTCTCGAGGAATAATAAGCTAAACAAAGAACAGTTTCTCTGTATTTTATGAGCTTATATATTATTTATTTTTATATTATATTTTGGGTTGATGTGTGGTTTTTGAGGAGTTAATGCAACTGACTTGGAGGAACCACGTGCAGTTCATCAGTGTAGTAACACGCATATCTTTGCTTTTGTCGTTTTATACAAGGATGTAGTGAAACTATTAGATTCCAAATATCAAAAGCAGATATATAACAAAAAAAAATTCTGACACTCATTAAAAAAAAAAATAGTAAATTTGGAAGCTAGAATTACCCATTTGCCCATAGTTTGGACTTGGAAAGTTGGAATACTAACTCGGTTTGACTAGGATGGTTTTTTGGTCTTTAGACCAAATCTTGAGAGAAAAAAAAACTTTTGTGAAGTGGGCATATGATTGTTTAATGAAATATAGAGGTGTGACAAGTGAGATTTAATTTACCTGAGCAAAGTTTGCGAGGACAAGAAGAGGGAAAGTCGCCAGGATGAGAAGTGAGACCCTCCATTCCACTATGAAAGCAACAATGAATGAAGTGAGTAGTGAAGTCATGTTCTGAAGTATCACTGAAATTCTCTCGGCGATCGCTGATTTCACATCCGCAGCATCCGTTGCTAATCGAGCTGCAACTAGGCTCGAGTTGTGCTCCTCCTCATCGTACCATCCGACTTCATTCCTTAGGATTGCTGGAAAAATTAAAGAGAGCGTTAGCAGATATTACAGAATGTAGTGTACCGTAAAAAAGGGCTCGATAGTTTCACATACCGGCAAGCATCATCCTCCTCACTCTTGTAGTGAGATTCTCTCCCATAATACTGAAGAAGTAATGCTGAATCAAATATGCGGCAACAGCGTAAAGACCAGCACCGATGTAAATAAAGACATACTCCTTAGTCTTCCTCTCCATGGATGCAGCATTTCTATAGTAAAAAACCTCAATCATGTTGCTCATCACAATCGCAAAAGTTGGACCGATAAAACCAGAGAGCACAGACCCTACAGCACCCATTATTGAATATGGCCATTCAGGAGCATTAAGCTTGAGAAGCCGGAAGAAGTAACCGGTAGGGGCAGGATTTTTGCGCTCAGTTTCGGCATTTGAGATCATCTCTATCCGGCCATCGGCACCTGTACTGTAAGAATAGCTCAAGTTTCTTAAGCTGCCAGAACGGAGGCTTAGGGACTTTGTTGACAATGAATGGCTTAAGCGTGATGAACGTGAACGTCGGGTTGATGGGTTTGCAAAGTCTCTATTCCTCACCATTTCTTGGAATCTAATTAATGAAGCATAAGCCCCGGCCTTAGAAATCAATTCTTCATGTGTTCCTGTCTCGACAACTTGTCCTTGCTGTATGACTGCAATTGAATCAACATTTCTAATGGTGGAGAGGCGATGCGCAACAACGACAGTTGTTCTCCCAACCATCAAACGATCGAGTGCTTCTTGAACAATGCTCTCTGACCCTGCATCAAGAGCACTAGTTGCTTCATCAAGGAGGAGGATCTTGGGGTCTTTCAACATAGCTCTCGCAATTGCAATTCTCTGTTTCTGGCCACCAGAAAGCTGGACTCCTCGCTCTCCCACCTAATTGTTAGATAACAATGTCAATACCATCAAAATTTAGTGTTACAAATTTCTTTATACATTTTAAGCAGTAAAAACGAAAAAGAACAATAATGATTTCGATTACACGTTGCAATAAGACTAAAAGTTTAGATTTACCAACCTGAGTGTTGTACCCATTAGGAAGCAAGGTAATAAAGCTATGAGCATTTGCAGCAGAAGCAGCAGCTTCCACTTCAGCCATTGTTGCTTCGGGTTTTCCATAGAGTATGTTCTCAAGAATCGTGGTTGCAAAGAGTGCAGGTTCTTGGTTCACCAGCCCTACCTGATAGCGTAACCATCTAAGTTGCAGTGTTTTAATGTCCACATTATCCAGCAAAACTTGCCCTGTTCAACATAAAATATACCATTAAAACGAGCCATGATTAAAGACCACAAAAAATTCAATCTTTCATAGTTTCTTAGTTACCCTCGTTAGGATCATAGAATCTTTCTATCAGAGAGACAACAGTGCTTTTGCCTGACCCACTACCGCCAACAACCGCAACGGTCTTTCCCGCTGGAAAGAAAATTGAGAAATCCCGGAAAATCATAACATCGGGCCTTGATGGGTAGCTAAAAGTAACATTCTTGAATTCAATATTGCCATTAACCTCAGCCAAGCATTTTCCATCTAAATGGTCTTGAATTATAGACGGCTTTTGCTTGATGATCTCCATCAACTTATAACCGGCAGCTTTACCTTTGCTAAATGCTCCAAGATTTGAAAATGACTGACCCAAACTCCTGCAACAACCAATAATCACATTATAATCATGAGAAAACTTGAACATCTGCAATGACTAAAAACAGGAAAACTTCGACTCGAGATCTTACATGCCACCAACAATGGCAGAGAAAATTGCCGTGAATGCCTTCCCTCCATCAGTCTGTCCATTCCTGATAAAAACACCGGCATACCAGAAAACAAGAGCCCATGACATGCAAGCTATTCCGTACGTACATCCCAGCCCAAGACCTTTGGCCATACCAGCTTTGTAGCCAAGTTTTAATGTGTTCTGTATCGCATCTGAGTAAGAATTAAGGGCCTTGCTCTCACCAACGTACGAGTAAACTGTCCGAACTTGTGCAATGGCCTGTTCAAAAGCTTAAAGATTTAGATAGACTGAATTGTAGACGTAGTTAATGTGTTTCAGAAGAAATCTTGCAGCTTATGCATTATCCATAACATAAGTATAACGAAATCCATAACCACGATCATAAATTGGAATTTATTAACAATTTTGACCAGAGTTGACAAAAAGTTGGAAGTTCAAGCTTCTGTTACACCAATATTATATAAAGTTAATCAAAAGCAAAGGACTCTGTTTTGAGAGCTGCACATGCCGAAAACATCATTTGATACGCAAATGACTTCCAAAGTATATCTTAAAGCTGCTTGTGCTTGACATAGAAGTATACAATTACTTGAATCAATGAAACAAACAACAATTATAGAGAATTCAGGGGGTAATGTCATGATTCTATTAGGATAATGAAGCTGACCTGCTCGGCGATTATGCCTGCATTCGCGTACGATTCGCGGCTCTTGGAAGTCAAGCCAGTGAGAGTATATGCATATAAACCTCCAGCAAAAGCAATACCAGGAATCACAGCCACACTGAGCAGTGCTAGCTTCCATGCGGACACAAATCCAACCACCAACCCCGCAAGAAATGTTGACAAATAATGTATAAAATTCCCCACCTGAAGAAATTAAGAAACCAAAATCACAAAAACCAGCGCACGTTAACTGAAGAATTGCTAACATACGCAGTCAATAAAAAAGAAAAAGAACTGTTATGACCAAATGGGACCCGCATTAAATGATATCCAACAACCCAGATGAGCATTTTGCAATTTATCACCTTCAAATGCTTAGATTTGGCCCCATAAAATACCAAACAGTACACACAAGAGGAAAATAGAAAGAGAGAGAGAGAGAGGCAGAAAGAACAAAATAATATTAAAATTCAGTTATAGATAGAGTTGGACCTTCTCGCTAATGGCATCTTGAACAAGAAGAGTGTCCGTTGAAACACTGAAGACGATGTCACCAGTTCTAGCATCTGTATCAAAGAATCCAACATCTTGCTTCAACACTGCCTCCAGATACTTCTTCCTCAGTGTGCTCACTTGCCTCTCTCCAGTGTACATCCAACATGCAATTTCTGTAGTTTGGGATTAGATTCCATAATGTTAAAACATATATTAAACAAAAAAAAATTGTAACTTTGACGATCGTGACAGATTCATTCAACTGATATAATACAAGTTGAGATAGACATGAGAAGAGAGAAGAAAAGACAAAAGACATGTTCGTGAACCACGTGGGGTGGCACCAACCAGAGTTTGAGCCACAACTATTTATGACGACGATGATGATCAAAAACCAGTCAAAATCATTGAAATTTATAATATTAAAAATTAAACATACCTGCATAGGATGATAAGCACACAACCAGACCAAGATACACAAAGTAAAGTGCATACTGCATTGAAGAAAACAGAGAAATTGTCAAGTAAATGTATAGCTATCAGATCTCAGATCTATTAAAAGCATTGAATAAGTGGAAAAGGATTTGATTTTTCTGAAGTGGGTTTGATTTATTTATTTACCTTAGAAACTTCATGGGTCATTTTGTGTAAATTCATTTGGTTCTTGCCAAAACCATTGACCATTTCACCAAAAAGAAGGAAGAAAACAGGCATTGAAGAGCCATGAACGATGGCTCCGAGGCTGCCAACTGTCATGAGACAATAATCATACTTGTCTGCAAATGAGAAGAGCTGAAAAAATGGCAAGCTTTGTTCTTTCTTCTTCTCTGCTTCTGGTGGCAATGTCTTGGCAGCTTCTGAGGAGGTCTCTGCCATTGAAAAAAGAGCAAAAAGAAACCCAACTTCTCTCCTGTTGTGTGTGAGTACTGAGTCCTGAGTCGGTCAGTGAGTTGACTCAAGAAACATTGAATCAGAGATCTAAGCTGATTTAAACATTCAAGAATGAAAGATCCATCCACCCTTTTTCTCTCTTCCTTTTCGTTTTGAAGAACTAACACAAACTTGCTTGTTTCAAGCTAAACTAGCCCTTAGTTTGTTAGAAAGAACCCAACAACAAAGATAGAAAGAGAGAGAAAGAGAAAAAAAAAAAAAAAAAAGAGTGATGACTGGTGAGTGTGTATAGAGACACAGAGAAAGTGAGTGAATATTATAGAAAGAGAGAGAGGGAGAGACGTTAGACCAGTGGTCAAAGGAAGAAGAAAAAAAAATTGAGTTTTTGAAGAGAGAAGTGATAGCATTTTATAGTAATTGAGAGTTTTATTTATTTATTTATTTATTTATTTATTTTAAGTATTATAACTATTAAAAATAGGGCTGTTTGACCTATCAAAACCAGACAATACATACGCAGTCCAAATGTCTATCCTATAAATTAGAAGAAAACTCCTGCCATATATACTTGTAAAATGCTTATAGTGGGACTGTGGAAGTCAAATCCCTCACCACCAATACGGGAGGGAGGTGCACTATCATATTTGCTAAAAGACGAAGTGCAAAAGCTTAGTTAATTTTGGTGAGTTGTAAAAATTAAGAAATTTGGTATTTAATATTAAATCTTTTAAGGGCTTCTCCAACCAAGCTTCAAAGCTTCAATTTGAAGCTCAATCCCATCTCCAACTGAACTGCAAAAGGGAGCGCCATTTTGAAGATGTCTACGGTGTTGCACCATATAGAGATAGAGTAGAGATGAAGTTTTTTTTTTTAATTACAATTTTACCTTTACCTCTATAATCAAGAAAAAAAAATATTCTTTTTATGTAACATTTGGTGTAATAGGTTGAAGATAGAAAAAATAAATTGTGTGAAAGTTGTACCATTTTAGTGTAAAAGTGGCACCAAATTGAAGTAATGGGTTGGAGATAGCCTAAAGTGCATGTATGCTTTGATCAAAATTTTGGTATTTATATTAAAATCTTTTAATGTTTTTTTTTTTTTTTTTTGAAATTACAACAACTACCGAGACCTGGTGAGATAAGACTCTGCTAGCACAACCCAGAATACTACTCCCACAATTGGAAAGAGAGCACCCATTCTTGGGATTAATGGCCAAGGAGGGACAAATAATATATAAATATATATATATACACACCACTTTTAATGTGTTTTGATCCAGGTTAAGTGGAAATGGAATCTGGTTTACTGTTCTTTTTTTTTATTTTTTTTTTTTATGTTTGGTTTACTGTTCTGTGTCCTGCTTGCTTGTGTTATCTAGACCTTTGTGTCAAGAAAAATTTAAAAATTAGAGTAATGTACTCTGCAGCCTGCAGGCTTTCAATTTCAATCTATATATATATATATATATATATATACGGATTTTCTATTATCAGTTCGAACTGATAATAAATATATCAGGACGAAGAATGTAGACCACTAGATTTACATACTTTGACTCAAAGTGTATGCAATTGTCAAAATTTCTCCATAATCCGTGGTCCACATTCTTCGTCCTGATATATTTATTGTCAGTTCGAACTGATAATAGAAAGACTGTATATATATATATATATGTGTGTGAAGAAAGAGCTTCAAAGCTAAAAACAAATATTAAAGAAAAACAACTAGCTAGCTACTCTAGCTAGTGTGATTTGTGAGGAGTGATTTTTGTGGTTTTTTTTTTTTTTTTTACAAAAAGATTTTTGTGTTTTACTATTTTTATATGATTAACTTTTTTTTTCTCTACAAATTTTTTTTTTTTTAATTACTTTTTGTGATTTGCAACACTTTAAACTTCTTTTTTTTTTTTTTTTATAGGAAGAAGCCAAAGGCTTACAACTCCTGTATATCAGATCCAGGTCAGTAAACATGAGAAACATGTTCACAACTACAACTGGGACTCTACAGCATATGACACACAAGCACAGCCCAGACTCGAAAACCATAACCGGAAAAACCCACACACAAAGGTGGGACTTACACCCTCACGAAGAGGGAACACTAACAGACCACAACCAAGTAAACCAAGGCACTCTGGTGTTGGAGGATCTAGTAGAAGGGCCAAACACACGGGCTATCGACTAGCGACCAAACGGTTCACCTGAGAAGCATCTGGACTACCCCAAAAAACAGAAAACAAAACCAAACCTCACAAAGAGGACTGAGACTAAACGGAAAAGAAAAAAAAAACTACTACACAACCGACTAAACTTAACACCGATCGGAGGAGAAGGAGGCCCCCGGCTGCGGGCAAGTGTCCCGATGGAGAGGATCCGGCTGGAACGCAGCTCATGCCGAAACACTCTAGATCTGGCTGGAACCAAGAGGATCGGGCCGATCTGACGGCTGCCGGAGTCGGCTGGAAAAAAAGACCCGCCCGGTGGCAAGGGAGGGTCAGCTGGACGATCTCCAGGGCCATCGTAGCAGCTGCAGAAGGCCCCCACCTGGATCGGGTAGGCTCAGCGCGAGGAAGAAGACCGCCCGAAGGGGCGACATCACCGCCGACTCCCGCTGCCACAGCAAGAAGTCGGCGACAGATTGAGGCGGTGAAGTTTGTGTGAGGTTGAGAGAAAAAACTGTAGAGAGAGAAAGAAGAGAGTAACACTTTAAACTTCTTCAAATATGTAGGAACACATTACATTTAAGATGTGATAAAATTTAGAAAGTTAAATATATGATATTATACCATCCAAATTGATGGTAAAAACGCTCATTCGGTATAATGTCTTAAGATCCTGTTATTGTCACTTGTAAATGGTATATTAAAATAAAAATGTGATATTATTTATTGTAGAATAATAGGACAAGCAAAATCTTTATGATTTCTTGAATTTTAATACAACATATAATCCAAATTCTTAAGATGCTACAACATGCAAATTTAAAACTTATTAAGAACTTATTCTTCGTTATTGTGTATTTGTTGTTACAAATTATTGTTCATCACTTCAAAATTAAATAAAATTTAAATGATATTGAAAAAAAAAAAAAAAAAAAAGAGAGGATGTTTTTGGGTTTGTGTAAAGCAAAAGAAATAGCTTTAAAAAAACCGTAAAAGAGATAAAGAAATACGTTAAAGTCTAAAAATTGGTTTATAATAGTAATTCTAATTAGGCTAATTGGCACAGATGCCCTCTGAACTCTTCAAAAATTTGCACATTGTCCCCTGAACTTTTTTTTTCGGCAGTAAACCCCCGGAAATTTACAAAAGCCGACGGAATGGCAACGGAAGCCACATTCCGTCCGTTTAAAAGTCACGTGCGCCTCACGTGACAAGAACTAATTACACCAACCTCCCCTAAGGTTTGCCCTAATACTTTTTTTTTTTTAATGACAAATAAATATATTTTTTAAAGAATATAATTAAAATCAATTAAAAAAAAGATGGATCTCCACCGTCCATCTCAAGATTCTCAACGATAGATGGTGGAGATATCTCCTTTTTATTTTTTATTTAAATTTAATAATAATAATAATAATAATAATAATAATATCTTTACTTAAATTTATATATTTCCAAATCTGGAAAAATCATTCCAAACCCAAAAAATCTGGAAAATCATTCCAAACCCAAAAAACCATTCACAAATCTAGAAAATTATTCCCAAATATGTTCAACATAAATTCTAATAATATCTTTACTTAAATTTTCATATTCCCAAATCTAGAAAATCATTACAAACCCAAAAAATCTGGAAAATCATTCCAAATACAAACCCAAAAAATCTGAAAAATCTGGAAAACCAGACCTTCATCAATGTCATCACCATCACACAGCCAGACCCATCTCACCGAATCCATCATCAAGCCAAGAAACAAATCAAACATTTATCATCATCAATCAACATCATCAAGCCAAGAAACAAAACCCAAATTCAAAAGTTTGATCTCTTCAACCCACAACCATCAACATCGATCGATCCAAACCCAACCCACCATCGATCTTCCTCCTCGTCGCCAATCGCCGTTGCCGCCAAGAGAGAAAAATAAGAGGAGATCAACGGTGACCCAACGCTGCAGCCAAGAGAGAAAAGAAGAGGAGATCGACGGTGGCCCACCACCAAATCGATCTTCCCCGTCGTCGCCAACCGCCGCCGCCAAGAGAGAAGGAGAAGAGGAGATCGATAGCGGAAGAGATCGACCCACCACCAATCGATCTTCCCCGTTGTCGCCAACCCACCACCAGCCGAGAAAGAAGAAGAAGAAAAAGAGATCGGTGAGGAGAAGCGGGAGAGAGAAAAAGAGAAGAAGAGAATCGGGGATAGAGAACGAGAAGAAGAGAAAGAAGAGAATAGGGGGAGATAAAGAGATCAGCGTGAGAGAGAGAGGGATATGTGTTCATCTGGGCATGCATCAATTTGATCTGTGTTCACAGAAATAATTAAATTGTTTTTGATTTTTTTATATTTACTTTTAAATGCAATAATACAAAAATTTTCCAGATTATTATTACCATTTATTTTGTTTTTGGAGTTGATTGAAGAAGATGAGATTTGTGGATTTTTTTTTTGTAATTGATTTGTGAATTTTTTTTTTAATATATTTATTTTTCTTTAAAAAAAAAAAAAGTATTAGAGCAAACCTTAGGGGAGGTTGGTGTAATTAGTTCTTGTCACGTGAGGCGCACGTGACATTAAAATAGACGGAATGTGACTTCCGTTGCCATTCCGTCAGCTTTTGTAAATTTCCGTTAGTTTAGGGGGTTTACTGTCGAAAAAAAAAGTTTAGGGGTCAATGTGCAAATTTTTGAAGAGTTCAGGGGTCATCTATGCCAATTAGCCTTCTAATTAAGGATAAATATATTATTAATAAAATAATTAAAATAGAATGTAAAAAGATATTTAGTGAATTACGTATTTACCTAAAAAAAAATAAGTATGTAATATATTTCTACAAAAAAAGAATAAGTATGTAATAAATTACAAATTCATATGTTTTACATTAATTAATGAATTAAGTGATAATTCCAAATTATTGAATTAAAAAAAAAAGTCCAATTATTGGAAGTGCCTTAATTTTTTTTACAGAATTTGGATATGTTGAAGGCTTGAAGCAACCTCTCTCTGTAACTGACACTGCATGTGATTTTGCAGTCTCTTTTTGTTGTATAATGGGGCTAATAGTTTCTATTATCACCAACTCACATTTTATGTTTTCCCCGATTGAGGTTGAGGGGCCTCGTTTATAATCAACCATTCAGACTTCACTCACCGGTCTATTTTTTTATTTTTATTTTTTTATAAACACATTTATAATCTAGTATTCTACAAATAATTATAGACAATTATTCAATATATAAAAATAAATATATATATAAAAAAAACCCTCCAAACCATATAATATTTAATTTACTATCAAATGAGATGAAATAAATACCATGAATTTACTGATGGAAAACTTCAGTAAAAAAAAAAAAAAAAAAGGTTTCTTGAGAAACCTAACGGTTCAAATTGAGCTGCTATAATAAATTACTAGGTCGGTAGGTCCCAATTCTGTCTATAATGCCACAAAGTTTCAGAAGAATCAGAACTTACCCGTTATTTATTAATTTTTTGTTTTTTTAGGGAAGGTTTTGGCAATTTTCTTAAAGAATTGGTTGTTTTCTAGCTACTATTTCAAATCAATTATCAAAGAAAAATAGTAATTGGAACCAACCCAATACATTCAAGATAGTAGATATAGTTTGTAGCAGTAGTAGTAGGTGAGTTGCCAAAATCAAATGATCCTTTTGTCTCCCATCACTTCAAATTGTTCAATCCCACAATTGAAATTGAGAGATTGAGAGATCTATATAATTATATATGATCACCATCCATCATGATAATCATCATAACCTATTCTATTTCTAAACATATAAAAGCCTCCAAAAAACGTACCTACAATTTCTTCCTCTAGTCACATCCAGGTTGCAAATGAGCAATCATTTTCTTCTTTGATGCTTATTCATTGATTCAACCAAATCTTTAAATGTGTGTACTCAAAAATTTGTGACTTTGGGCCTTTTTTTTCAATTTTTTGAAAAGTTTAAAATGGGCCTAGTTTGAGGCCCAACTCTACAAAGCTAAAAAGTAAAAATGAGTATATATTTTGATTATCAATTATGATTACAGTAATTGATTTGTATATATAACATATATATATATCATAGCTATAATTGTATGTGCAATGAATGTTAATAAAACAACAAGGAGTAAAAAGGAATTGCATAATTGTGTTTAAAGTTTTTCATGTGGTTTGGATTGGTATGCTTCAAACTCATAATTACAAGTCTTTCTTTTTTTTACCTAAACAAGAAATGTTTATTTTGTTGCTGATTTTGACCCACATGAATAAAGGTTCAGGCTAAAAAAATAATTAAAAAAAATGAATACAATGGAGATAATGTTTGATCAGAGCTGATGAGGTGTGGGATTCTAACATTTTTTTCGTCCAAAATTTCAATCTGCATAAACTTAAATTGGACTTAGAGTTTATTTTAACACCGGTGCAAGTTAGGACATGATAAATTTTAGATGTTTGATTGTTTGTAGTTTTTTTTTTTTTTTTTTTTTTTAGTTTGATAATAGTTATCAAAGTGTTTTTTTTTTCTTCTTATGAAGTCTTTCTAAATTACGATTTTTTCTTTAAAAACATCTAAATCATATTTTTTGAGTTAGAACTATTCCAAGTATTTTTATATTATCAACAAATGTTTTTGTTGATTTCAATTCAATATCATTAATATAAATCTTCTAAAAAAAAAAAGAGAGGATGTTTTCGATTAATTTCAATAGATTAGTAGATGTTTCAATTTTTTTATAAGGATAACAATAATAAAACAAAGGGTCGTGATTTTTAGAGCCACTGATTTGATGAGGCTGTCTCTAAATGGCCATTAACTTTTCAAAATGGCTCAAATTAGCCATTTAATAGAAAGAAGGTATTAATTATTTCCACTTTACCCCTTAATTGTTTGAAGCCAGTTTGCTTCTATCTTAACCTATTAGAATAGACGTCAAAACAGTAAAACAAGAGGAGGGCAATAATCTTCTTAGAGATAATCCCAAAATTTTCCAATTCAAGCCCATAAAAAGGGCATAAAATATTGCTCATAAATAACGGCAGTTTTTTTGTTAGATTTTGAAATAATGGCTGCCAATGAATAATGTTTTGTTGAAATTGTGATTTTGAAACAATTTAAATAGTGAATGGCCATTTTGGGACTCCATTTACCAATTAATGGTGTCTAGTGCTATTTTCTCTAAAACAAAGCAAAGTAGTACAAATAAAGCAGGACAATCATCCTTGAAAAACTACTCTAGTGCTCCACACACGTAAGATTCCGTCCAAAAATAGTCTTCCACAATAGTCAATGCCATTTTTGAAAGTTTGTGGGCGACAACATTCGCATTTCTATGAGCAAACACCATAGATCCTACCATATCCCGGAGACGATCTATGATATCCACAATTAACAAACAAATATCAGTGGAAACATGTAAATTTGAATTAATCATATTTATTGCTTCCAGAGCTTCAGACTCAATAACAATCGGCTCCAACCCAAATTCTTTTGCAAAAATTAGTCCTCACAAAATAGCAATCGCTTCCACAACCAGAGGAGGAATGTGTATAAATTATAAATATGAAGAATTTTTATCAATAGCTTGGACCCGTAGTTTCATTAACGTGGGTGCAAGGTTGTTGTAGTTTAGGAGATTGTATCCAAATTATTATGTGAAACCCTTGGAATCATATCTTGATTTTTTTTTTTATAGATTTGATATAAGGGTTTGTCAGGACTGATCGGTTCGAATATCTACTTCGATAAACATTAACACTAGGTATAAAACTTCTCACACATGTTTTTTTTTTTTTTTTGCTAATCATATCTTTTTTTTTTTTTTTTGAAAGAAACTTCATTCAAAGAAACGAGCTACAAAGAACTGGGACATCCCCCAAAACCAAATCCACCACACAAAGAGGACAATCCTCCAGCCAAAAGGACACACCCTCATAGCTCAAAGCTAATTTAGCAAGACCATAAGCAACCTTATTCAAGACTCTAGGAGCAAAAATAAAAGACAACTCGGAAAACTGATCAAGCAATAAGAGAATATCGCTCACAACCACACTAGCTTCCGAAGAGGGAGGATCCATGTTGTTGATAGCTTGAACCACATTCAAAGCATCAGACTCCAAAATAACATAGGAGTAATTTCTGTTGACAGCCAGCCGCAACCCTTCAAGAACAGCCAAGGCTTCCGCAACTTGAGGCTGGTAGCTTGCTTTTACATTCCGGCATAAAGAGGCAAAAACCCGACCACCACTATCACGAGCAACCACCCCAAGGCTTGTCACCTTCTTCTGAGAATTCAGAGCAGCATTCGTGTTGATCTTCACACACCCAACAGGAGGAACCTACCAATGGGGACTAATCAGACTCTTCTCCACTCTCAGCATGTCCATCTTCGCATTAACCTTATGAAAATCATTGCTGAAGGAAACCACCCACTCACAGATATCCGACACAGGCAGAAGAATATTATTGTGGATCACCATATTTCGATGATGGCAAATCCTCCACCACGTGATACACATCCTTTCAAACTCCTGCATACCCAGCTGAGAACTAACAGAAATAACAAAATCAACAAAAGAAGCCGAGTCCAAACTTGAATCTCTCACAGTAAGCTCACACGAGCTTCTTACCCCTTTAAGAGAAGAGCAGCACCACAAAGCATGCAAAGAGGTTTCAGCTTTTGTAGCATAGATAGAACAAGCAACCTCCACCCGCAAACCATGAGCCACCAGATTACAACGAGTAGGAATCCAGTTATTACAAGCTTTCCACATGAACATTTTAATTTTTAGAGGGAGATCCAAACTCTAAAAAAATTTCCACTAACACTCATAACCGGAAAGACCAGAACAACTAGGATTCGCAAAAGACGTAAAAGCGAGCCAATAACCACTATAAACCGAATAGTCACCCGAACTGTGATAGTGCCACATCAAACTATTAGCCGAGGAAACACTGCAAGGAGGTAAACTAAGGATAGCCTCGGCATCATCAACCACAAAATAATCTCTAATCAACACCTCATTCCACTCTCCAGACACCACCTTAAGGCAATCAACCGAAACATTCACATCCAACACCGCTGGAGACATCGTCATGAAAGTAGATTCCCTCGGAATCCAACGGTCCTTGTACACACGAATTGAGGAGCCATTACCAACTCTCCATCTCGAACCTTTTTCCAATAATTCACGGCCCCACAGAAGGCTTTTCTAGAGGAAAGAACCTGCTCCAGCCTTAGCCAACAGCAAACTAGAGTTAGGAAGAAAGAATATCTTGATTTCAAATGATAAACCAAAAATATCTAAATAATTTTAAAAAGAAAGAAGAAGAAAAAATCATGTACGTATCTTAACTAGGACTAGGAGTAAAAGTATATCTAGGGTCTGTCTTGCAGTATTTTTCAGCTCGTTTTGTTTTTGTTTTCCAAAAACGATTTCAAATTTGCGTTAGTTAAACGTTTTTCATTTTATTTTCAAAAAACAAAAACAAAATGAAAACAAAACTGGTGTTAAAAGTGAAAATTTTGAAAAACACCAAATACTTGTTTTCTTTGTTTTTGTTTTTGTTTTTCACTTTTTTTTTTTATAAAATAAAAATCATCTTTTTTTATTTATTTATACTTTTTGTTCTTCTTCTTGGACGCTCCATCACTGTTCTTCTTCTTCATCTTCAACGCTGCTCTTCTTTTTCTTCTTCTTCTTCTTCTCCAATCTACTCCTCCAGATCGGTGTCACCTCCTCCAGTGTTGTAGGAGCAGATATGCTCCTCCATAGCTCAATCGATCCCTGCTCTGTTTTTTATTTTATTTTTTTCCCTTCTTTTTTTTTTTTAATAATTTTAATAATTTTCTTATAATTTATATTTAATATAAAAATATTTTTAATTGTTTTCTCATCTAACCAAATCTCTGCTCTGATTTGTAAAAATAATAAGAATTAATTCACATTACTCCATATGATGAATTTCTCATTGTGCATAAATCCTCTCCTTGAAGTTGTATTTTTTAAATGAAAAAATCTGGGCTTAGTTCATCTTTCTCTGGCTGTCCAAGCTTGGAATTTTATGTCTAGAGTTAATGGAAATGTATGTGTATTGTATGAATGTGTGATACAGATGTTGGTGGTCAGTTGGATTTTGTCTTATAGTCGAAGATTGTGTATTCCTCTTGAGATTCATTGTAAGAACAGAGATGATGGTTATACATTTCAGGATGCAATTCATCCAACTGAAGCATCAAATCTCATCTCTACCGGTAGATATTAACATTTTGTAAGAAAAAAATTTTAAATTTAAATTTAATAAAAAAATATGACTCAATTGATAATTATTTGGGATGAATTATTGACAATTTTTGAAAATTTTCAATTAATCTACCAGACACATTTTTAATGTTTTTATTTTCATAATACTGTTTTCCGCATATGCTACCAGACACGTTTTTGGATTTCAAAACTGAAACAAAAAATATTGTTTTCATTTTCATTTTTCTTTTCTAAAAACCGGGCAACGAAAAATGTTTACAGGACTGCCCCTAGTGACTAGCTAGCATCTTCTAGGAAACCATTATCTTAAATTAACCTAACTCGATGACCAAAAAACATATATATAATATCTCCATAACATGCAATAATCTTTTCTTTATATGATTGTTAAGATTATGCTACAAAACCCCACAAATGCTAAAAAATTGCATTAATCTAACTATCAATTAAATAATTAACAATAAAATATGAATGATAAGAAGATGCTTGGTGTTTAAAAGAGATATCAAGGTCACCAATAGAAGGAAAATGGTCTGCCGCGCCGATCCTTTAACACTAATATGTACTTGTGTTCTTCCATTGGTCCCGATGATTCTCAAAATTTTAGGCTAAAAGTAAAAAAAAAAAATAATAATAATGATAATAATAATAAATCAAATGAAACCATATAATAAAATTAAAAGCCCCAAAAGGTGTTTATAAAATTGAAAAGAAGTAAGTGGCCTTGGTTGTGTTGTAGCCACTTTTGGGAACATTAGATCTGTTTTGGTGAAATGACTTGTTTAGTACTTGGTTTACTTTTAATTATTTAATGATAAAAATATACAGTTTTGTGTTAGTTAGGCAAGTTATATAATATATATATTGCATTTTGTGGTTTAGGATGTCTTCATGTTATTAAGTAGTTACAGATGAGGTTGGTTTATTGGTAAAAATTTTGCTCTTGTATAGATGAGATTAAGAGCTCGAGTTATGACTCGATCCTGTAGCTTTCAATTAAAACTCTTCTCATCCTTCTATCAATCCACCACCCAATTATGTACTATTGACACTATCATTTATCCAAACTTTTATTTGGGTTTCAAAATAAAAATGAAGTTTAAAAAAAAAAATATATATATATATTACAATCATTCAAGATTTAAGGGAGGGGGAACATATTCGAACCCACAACTTTATAGTGTATGTGTAAGAAACAAACCACTAGGGCAACTCCATCTTGTCTAAAATACCATGAAAATTGAGAATTATATATTTGGTTAATTTATGATATTAAAATATGTTTATAAATTACCACCGCTCAACATGGTTTGGTTGGTAAAAAATGCTCATTTAATCTGGCAATGTTCTAAGTTTGATTCGGCGCACTGTATGTGATATATCAAACAAAAAAATGTGTATAAATTAACAATAATGCTAGAGGATCCAAAAAAGTGACCCAAATTTTAGACCCAAACCTATGTGGCAACATCACACACAACATGGGCCCACGTCACTCTTCCCAAAGATCCCATGTGATGTTGCCACATAGGTTTGAGTCTAAAATTTAGGTCATTTTTTTGGGTCCTCTAGCATTACTCATAAATTAAACAAAAATCTTAAATTTCAGATTATGGTTTAAATATTTCTAACTTATTTAAAATAGAGTAATGTTAGACAACCAAACAAATCATGCCCAAATGATGTGGTATGTGAGTTGTCAAGATTTTAGGTAAATATTGTTGAGGTGGAACTAGGCCTAAATAGCATCAAATCCATAGTGATTTTTAGGAATAGCACTAGATTAATAATTTAACTTAAAATGGCAACAATGGAAAAAAAAATACCTTCACCTTCTTTGTTTTATTACTTCTTTGCTACTAGGTTTAATTTTCATTTCAAAAACCACCATTGATGGAGGACCAATGGAGGTCCTCCATCAATGGAGGTCGATCGATGAAGAAGATAAAAAAAAATGGAAAATTTTGTATTTTACCGAATAAGTATCGGAATTTATAAAAATATCCTATAAGTCTCAGAAATTACAAAATAAGTCAAAAAAAAGTATATAATAAGTCTCGGAAATACCCAAATAAATCTCAAAAACACAAAAATAAGTCTCGAAAAAAATAAGCGTGAGACTTTTTTTGTAATTGTGTTTTATGGGTATTTTTATCAGATTCACATTTTATATGCTATTAAAACTTAAATTATTAAATTGGTACTAGTCTTAAAAGTAGGGGAATAATTAAGAGTGCTATAAAATTTTGAACCCTATTTTGGACAGCCTAGCATTACAGCATTACTCTTAAAATTAATAGTATTAAATTAGAAATGTTTTTTTTTTTTTTTTAAATTTAAAAAGTTACGAAAATGATTTGTTATAAATATTCAAATTGGTTTATTTTTATGTAAACTCTTTTTTGTAGGTAGATATCAATTAAATGCATTTCACTAAACTATTTACATATTTTATTCTAAAAAAATTAAATTGTATTCAGATTGGATATCAATCGACAATCTAACTAGTTGACATCTTTCAAAATAATTTATGTAAATGTTTGAAGAAACAAATCCATGTTAATTAATTATTATAAACAATAAATGTAATTATTTATTTTGTTCTTATCCGTACGATACAAAAACCAGATGAAGTTCACTCAAAGGCCAAAGCTCTTATAATTGCAACATTTAAGACTTTACAACTATGGCTAATGAGAGTGAAAATTTTACACAAGCTATAGGGAAATGTTAATTGGTAATAAATGTCCACCATTTTTTTTTTCAGGTATTTTTTTTAAGCTTTTTGTCATTGATAGGATTCGAGCAGCTGACTTGAGAGTCATTTGCCCAAGTCTCAAACTCATCCATCTACCAGCTGAGCTACACCTCTAGGTCTGGGGGCAAGTGTTGTATAGATGACTATACTAAACTCGCTTTGCTAATTCTAATTGGAATCAACAAATTTGATTCCTTGATTAACATGGATAATCAGGGGTTGCATATTTCTCTAACTAGAACAAATAATAGTTGATTATTATTGCAAATGATAATCAATTAAAAACGAATTAAGAAATTAAATAGTGATAATAAAAAATTTCACATTAGATATTGCAAAAGAAACCATAAAAAGATGAAGCCAAGACCAAGAGTGGCAATGCCAAAGCAAGTGCAGAAACAAAGTCATGGACAAGAGATTAAGGGCGCGTCCTGTAAGAGTTTTTCATTCGTTGTTTTTCGAAAATAAAAATGAAAATGAAAACAGTGTTTTTGGTTTTGGTTTTGGTTTTGGTTTTGGTTTTGGTTTCGGTTTCGGTTTTGGTTTCGGTTTCGAATTCTGAAAACGCGTCTGGTAGCATATACTGGAAGCTGTATTCTAAAAATGAAAACGAAAAAAACGCGTCTGGTAGGTTAACCGAAAATATTAAAAATTAAAATATCATTTTTGTATTTTTTTTTTAATATTATAACAATTATAAAACAAATTGGTTAAATAATTAATCAATATAAATTTTTTTTTTAATTGTAATTTATAAATTTGAAAAACAAAAGTGGCTCAATAACAAATCACAACTAATAATCAATTAATCAAACATTCAAAACAAAACTAATTAAAAAATATTCATTTTTACCGTATTAAATTTAAATAACAATAAAAATAAAAAAATAAAAAAAGAAGATAGCTCCGATGCCCTTTACTTGTATCTGGTAAAATTGATTTTTTGTCCATGATAATCAAGTTAAATGAGTTGCTAATTAGTTGTAGTGCAAATGTAATGCAATAATGATTTGCTTTTAAAAATGAGTTTGAAAATTGCATTAAAAGAAAAGATAAAAGAAAAAAGACATCCAACATTGGAGGAAGAAGACAGCCAGATCAGCTGAAGAACAAGAAGAAGAAGACTAGATTGGCGGCGAAGAAGAGTAGATCGGCAGTGACGAAGAAGAGCAGATCGACGGGCCTCTGGCGTTGGAGCCAGATTGGTGTCGCCGAAGAAGAAGAAGAAGTCTGGAAGAAGAAGAAGAAGAAGAATGACGGTAACATGTCAAAGAAGAAGAAAAATAGTAAAATTAAAAAAAAAAAAAAAGGGTGATTTTTTTTTTATAAAAAAAACGAAAAAAAACAAAAACAACAAAGTGAAAAATATGGAACACATCTAAAAGTTGTTATTCTAAATTTTCACTTTTAAGACTGATTTTGTTTTCCTTTTTTTTTTTTTTTTTTTTTTTTTGTGTGAAAATAAAATGAAAAACGGTTAACGAACATGAATCCAAAAAACATTTTTGGAAAACAAAAACGAAAATTGGCTAAAAAACAGTCGTGGGATAGGCACTAAGGGTGTGTTTGGATTCATTTTATAAAACTGTTTTGTTTTTAAAAACAAAAAACAACTTTAAAGTTGTTTGGCCAAGTGTTTTTTTTTTTTTTTTTTTTTTTTTTTTTTTTTTTTTTTTTGACAATATCTATTAATCCGAGACCAGGTATTTTTTTTAAAAGTTTTCACTATTGGTAGGATTCGAGTCGCTGACTTGGGAGTCATTGACTTGGGAGTCATTTGTCAAAACCCTAAGCTCGTCCATCTACCAGTTGAGCTACGCCCCTGTTGGAAATCCTTAATGTCTTCAAACTATGTATTAGGAATACATAATTATTTGCAACAATGTTATGTATCTTAAATAATAAATACTTGTGAAGTAGACCAAGTGAGGTTGGGGCCTTTGATATCTCTAGGTATGGATGGTCTTCCTACTTTATTCTATCAGAAGTTTTGGCCCACAGTTGGGGAGTAGGTCGAATGTGTGTTTACGTTGCTTGAATGAGGGATTGCTGTTGGATACCATGAATAATACATTGATGACCTTAATTCCAAAAGTTACAGATGTCGTGCATTTGCAAGACTTCAAGCCGATAAGTCTTTGCAATGTGATTTACAAAATCATTGCAAAAACTATAGCAAATAGGTTTCGAAAGGCCCTTGGGGAAGTGATTTCAGAGACTCAAAGCACGTTTATTCCAAGGCGCCAAATTGTAGATAACACCATTGTTGGCATTGAGTGTATATATGTTTTAAAGAGGAAAAAGAGAAAGGAAGATTCGATGGCTATCAAGCTAGACATGTCGAAGCAGTATGATAGGGTGGAATGAGGTCTCATTGATCAGGTGATGAAGAAGCTTGGTTTCTCCGGGGTTGGGTTGGGTTGGGTTGGGTTGGGTTGATCGGGTCATGAGATGTTTCAATTCAATCTTATATTCGTTCGTGGTTAATGGGGAGATTTGTGGGATTATAAAACTGATAAGGGGACTTAGGCAGAGGGACCCCTTATCCCCTTACATGTTTTTGATCTATGCTGAGGGGTTGTCTTCCGTTATTTCGAAAGCCCACGAAGCTAATGTTATAACAGGTTTCAAGAGTGGTAGGTTTGGTCCGACCGTCACGCATCTATTATTTGCAGACGATAGTATGTTGTTCTCAAAAGCTGATTCTGCTAATTGTGTGGCAATTCGGGATGTGCTTGATAGTTATGCGAAAGTGTCAGGGCAAGTTGTGAACTTTGGTAAATCTGCTATGTGCATAAGTTCTTCTGTGGATGATATGGAAACTAAGAGGCTTTCGGCAATCTTGGGTGTTCAAGTGGTGGAATGCCATAACAGGTACCTTGGGCTACCATGCTTCATTGGTAGAAATAAAATAATTTTATTCACGGACATTTTGGATAAAATTTTCGAGAGAATTAAGGGATTGAAGGGGAAGTTGTTATCTTCTGGGGGGAAAGAAATTCTGGTCAAGGCAGTAATCCAGTCAGTTCCCGACTTATGCTATGAATTTGTTTAGGCTTCCGTAGGGTATTATTAAGAAAGTGGAAAGGATGTGTGCCAGATTTTGGTGGGGTAGTAGCCAAGAGACTAGGAAAATTCATTGGGGTGGTTCAGTGGTTGGAACCGCTTGTGTAAACCGAAGAGATTTAAGGGCTTAGGGTTAAAGGATCTTGGAATTTTTAATAAGGTAATGTTAGCTAACAATGCTGGCGGATTTTAAGAAATCCTAAATCGCTAGCAGCGAGAGTCTTGAAGGGGAATTACTATCCAAGAACTGATTTTCTGCATGCAAGTGTTCGGAATTTGAATTCTTTCCTTTGGAAAAGTCTAATTTGGGGTAGAGAACTGTTGGAAAAAGTTATGCGTTGGAGGGTGGGGGATGGTGCGTCAATTTCAATTCATAAGGATCGATGGATTCCTAAGCTCTACATTTAAGACAATTTCTATGCTGATTCTAGGAGAATTTACAACCGTTTGAAACCTAAATAGCCTATCTGATGGCTGGAATTTGGAGCTTATTAAAGCAAGTTCTGTAGAGGCAGATGCAGATGCAATTTTAAGTCTTCCTCTAGCTGCGACAATGGCTCCGGATTCAATTGTTTGTCATTTTGATCAAAGTGGTAAGTTTACTATTTGCAGTGGGTATATAATTGGCTATGATGTGCTGGATTCTCCTTCTACCTCTAGTGTGAATGGTGTGGTTTCATGGTGGAAGTTCTTATGGAGGATTGACATTCCGTTAAAAGTAAAGTTGTTTGTTTGGAGAGCCTGCAATAACTGGATCCCAACTATGGTCAATTTGGAGGGGCGTGGTTTGAGAGTGTCAACTAGGTGCCAAGTGTGTGATTATGGGTGTGAAACTATATGGCAAGCCTTGTGGGGCTGCAAGAAGCTTAAACTAGTTAGAGATTCTATGTTGATGGCGCAACATGTTGGTAGTGGGAAGAATATTCAGTTCTATGATTTCATTTAGGTTTGTTTTAATGTTATGAGAGTGGAGGATATGGCCGTGTTTTTGTGGTAATGTGGCGGAACTGGTTTCGTCGTAATCGACTTGTTCATAGGTGCCAAATTTGGATTTATGTAATGTGGTGGCTTGGTCAAAAGCTTTTATGACAAACTATAGGAAGGCAAATGTGGCGGTCAGTCAGATGGAGACTCAGGTAACAAATGATAATGTGGTGTGGTAGCCACCATGCACAGGGAGATATAAATTAAATACAGACGCAACAATTGATTCAGATGGAAAAATTGTAGGGTTTGAGGCTGTTATTTGTGATGCGAAGGGGATGGTGATTGCGACAAGTTCCCAACGTACTGTGGCGACCTACCCTCCCTATGTGGTTGAGACCATTGCATTGTATCGGGACCTCCTTCTGGCTAGTGACATTTGGGTGTTTTGTGTGGAAGTCGAGTCTAATGCTGCAAGTGTTGTCAATTGGGTGGTTGATGGTGGACATACAAATTCTTATGTGGGTCTAATTTTGTCTGATATTGGCTATTGATGCAAAATCTAAATTTTTGTTCCATTAGTTTTGTGCTTAGAAAGGCTAATTGTGTAGCTTATTCGTTAGCCAAGATGGCTCTTTGCTTGTCTGAGGATCGTTTCTAGTTAGAGGACTACCCTTCTTGTGTTAGAGGGTACCTTCTGAAAGATCTTCCAAGGTGTTTGTAACCCCTTATTGTTTTAATGAAATTTTCCTTTTCAAAAAAAAAAAAAAAAAAAAGGTTGCCTTTCACAAGCTCACATTAATAGTCTTTTTTGGGTTGCCTTTTTATAAAAGTTATAACTAAAAAATGAAAAACAACTTTTTATTGTTTTTCACTATTTTCAAAATACATTATCTTTTTATTGTTTTTCACTATTTTCAAAATACATTATCTTTTTAAAACAAACCATAATTTTGTTAGGTTTTGACTTGTATTCCTAAGCGAACCAAATGTGAACCAAACAAGACTCAATTGATGTGGTACTTCCTGGAAGACGTGGGATAACGTTTGGAAGTTGAAGGCGGTGATTGAGAGAGGTTGAAGAATAGAAGAACTGAAGAAAGGAGAGAACCGCTCTCCATACTACTCTGGCTTTGAGAGCGGTTATAGGAGTGGTCGAGCACTGCTTCAAAGACCAGTGAAGAGCGTTGTGTGTGGCGCTGTGAAAGCCACAACGGTGGCTAGAGCGGTCGTGGCTGGACAGCGGGTTTCAAGGTTTGTTTCAACATATGGATCGCGGTATTCTGAGCGATGTAATTTAAGGTGACTTGTAACGGTTTAGGAAGCGGGTGTACAACCGTGACCCGAATCGTAGTCAATAATAAGCATATGTGAAACGGGAAATCTTCAGCAGAAAAGGAAGTAGTTTGTTTCTGGGAGTTCTTGTGCTTGAAGGAAAAGGATTTACTCTTTACAAGAAGATTTGTCATAAAAGGAAATAGTATTTATGTGGAACAAGTAAGTCTTGTACGTTTAGGAGTAAGATTTCCTTTTATATTATACTCCCTGTAACTAGTATAAATAGAACCTTGTAATTAGGTTGAAAGTGTGAGTTAAACACCATGTAACATCAGAGAGTGTGAGTGAGATCCGGGGAGACCCAAGGGAATATCCAGAGAGGGATCCAAGGGAATATCGGTGGATCAAGTTAAAGATCCGTGGTGATATTTAGGGGAGACCTATGGGATATTGTGGGGGTACTCGGTGAGGATCTTGAGAGTGTGATTTAGGGTTTAGGTGTGAGAGAGAATCCTGGAGTATATGGTTGTAACAGTTTATCATATAGTGGAACTTTCTCTGTCGTCCTGACGGCCCGTGGTTTTTTACCCGATTTGGGTTTTCCACGTATATCTTATGTTATGATTGTTTATTCTCTCTCATCTATTTTTCTGCTTATTGACGTTATTATTTGCTATGAGTTATGAGCATATATTAGGCACGGCGTTTCCGTATTCATCGTTCTAGAGGATTATCCCCAACAAATTTTTCCCTCCAAACAATTATTTTACCCATTTTAAAACAACACCAAACACATTTATATCATTTTCCCCTTTTAAAAACTACTTTTAAAAAATGTTACCAAATACATTTCGTTTTTTGAAAATATCATTTTTAAAACATAATATTTATTTTTGAAAATAGTTTTCAAAACCATCATTTTAAAAACGACATCAAATGCATCCCACTCTTCAAAGTACTCAGTGCAAATGAGTAATGTGCTAGCCTACTAGGTCACTGAAAATATAATATGTTGTTGATACAAGTATCACTCAGTAATGCACCCGATACATTGAAAATTTTATGTGGACTAGAACCACAAATTAAGAGTTATGGATTCTCTCAAATAAGTTTAATTAACACTTAATTAGACAAGATAAGATTGATCTAGTGGTTTGCCCCTCACACCTACACCATAAAGTTATGGGTTCGAGTCTATTCCCTACCTCCAAATCATGAATTATTGTAATAATTTTTTTTTAAAAAAATATGCAAAATAAAACAAAAACTATATTTGAAGTTTGAGAAATCCCACATAATCCATAATTATTAGCTAAATTTTTTTTTTTGAAACTATTTATCCAACTATTTAGACCATAATCATTAGCTTAATTTTTTTTTTGAAACTATTTATCCAACTATTTAGACCAGGTATTTTTTTTGAAGCTCTTTATCATTGGTAGGTTTCGAGCTGCTGACTTGTAAATCATTTGCTCAAACCCCAAGCTCGTCCATATACCAGCTGAGCTATGCCTCTGGGGGGCATCATTAGCTTAATTGACATGGAAAAACCATAGGCTACCGGCCCACAAAATCTCAGCCATAAAACATGCAAAGATCATCATTCATCACCGTCCAATATAATTTAGTGGTAATAGTGTTCATTCAGCTTAGAAATATTTCAGGTTTAATTCACCGCCACCTCGCACATGTGGTATTTAAAAAAAAAAAAATGATCATTATTGATTGTTATTTATATAAAAAGTTTTATTCATTGAAATCAAATCAATCTCTCCGTTGTACTTACTTTTTTTTTTTTTGGGTTGAATTTTTTATATTATATTTTTATATGAGCTTTAATTATTAATCTTTATTGGCTGTCCAAAGTCTTATATATTCGTCTGCTCCCTTTAAGGCCAAGACTCACAAATTTGGGAAAAGTTTTGCTACTTGTTTTGTGGACAAGGGTTTTAATAAATTTCATTTCATATAAAGTTTAAACACATTTTCTTAATTTAAGAAATATTTTTGATGGATTTTAAAAATTATATACGTTTGTGTGTGTGGGACTACTTGCACATTAGTTGAAGTTAAGACTAGTTAGTGGTATAAATAACAAAATGTTAATAAATTACTAACTTTAACTCTATAAAGACCCTTGTAAGAACAAAATTATGAGGTTCAATGGGTAAAGTGGACAATACCTATGGGTCGCGACTAGTCGACTACATACGTACACAGACATAAATGGTGTGTATTCAATTTATATTACAATCTCTAAAATTAATTTCTCACTTTTCCTTCATTGAATATAAAAGGTTTATGCTAAATTTCATAAATTTATAGGAAATTTTTAACAAGTTTCATTTTAGGTCAAAAAGTGAAGAAATGGAGTGATATTTAACCAAAATTCTATATATATATAAATCTTACTTTAACTTAAACCATAAAACGTGGTGAAATGATGTTGTAAATCATGATAATCATTAAAGATTATGAGAATGGAAATGGGTCATCTAGCTAGTGGCATACATATTATAGATTTATAGGGGTCCCTCAAATGGTCATAATCTTAATTATTCATTCCACACACACATTAAAACCTTTTTTTTTTTTTTTTGCTTCTTTTGACGAGAGAAAATCATGATCTAACCATCAAAAATTAGATGGCCTTTGACATGTAGACACCTTATTATTGGTTATAATGACTCCTTTTTTATCATGCTAGGCTGGTACTTAGAAGAATTTTTGATCTTCTACAATGCACTCACATCATATTTTCTCAAAGTTTCCACATTGAATTTCAATATTGTAAGGTGAGATTTTTAACTCTAGAATTATGTATTATTTTTCCAAATATTTGTCATACAATTATATAAGTAGTACAATAAAAATGCGAATCAATTCGTCCACACCTTTGATGTAAGTGAGATTCGATCCGAAACCTCTTGAGAAAACATAAAGTTGTATATTAATTTGAGAATGAAGTTAACATGTTTTTGGTCTAACAGCTGATACTATATTTGGCAACAGCATTGCTAAAAATATTCATTTCTAAGTTTCTTTCTTGGCAACAAAAACATTTGACCAAAGTGTAGCTATGATTTGTCCAAAAAGAAGCAGCATCACATCTGTTTTTTTTTTTCCCATTTTTTCCTTTGTTTGTAGTACAGGTGACCCATGTTCCGGTTCGGAACCGGCAGTTCCAATTCCGGTTCACCCCGTTCGGTTCCTTGTACTTAAATTTTACAACAATTAAGTTGTCTACGTATCCTCGCTTTAGAGGAATCAAATGTCACATAGTTCTCTTGCCTTTTATTCAAGGTTTGGTGTTGGAAGTTGGAACCCATAACTGTAACTGATCGCTGCCAGTGCCTTCCGTTCCCGTGGTTTGGTCATTGTTGAAGAAAACGTAAACTAATTCTTGATTGATTTATTGTTGTCTATATTGCACCTTAGTCCAATCATCAAAACAAACTTGGACTTAAATTGATTTTGAACTCAAAACCGAACATCTTTCGTCCAAAATATTTCCATCGGCGTTAAACTCTTGTTCTATAGCTACGGTAGAAACCGGTGTTCCAAGAATTCGTTTGGCTATAATAGCTAAAATTGGAAAATGCCTTTCATGCTCCTCCCACCATTGCTAGATATCAAATTTTTTGTCTTCCGTAAACTCAAAAGAGGTTACATGATCCCATCTCGATCAATTTCGCATTGATCCCCCACATTAGAGTGAGTCTACTTAGCGAACATTTTTAGATAAGTTTCAACCTCAGAATACGAACCTAACCTTGATGAAGAATCAGTTCGTAATTTTTTTTTCTTTGGAATAAGAGTCGAGACCCTAACCCTTTTAATGTGGAGGATGGAGGAGCATGAGATGTAGTTTCGGTTTGTGGAATATTAATGTTCAGTGATGGACCATAAATTCTAAGATATTCGTCATATAATTCAGAAAATAATAACTTAATTTTAGTACATGAACAACCAACATCAACTTCTTCTTCTAATCCTAAACATTCATAATAACATTTTAAATACTCATTCAAACTATCTACATTACAACATAGATCAAAACACAATGCAAGCAAATAAATAGATGGAAACTCCCTATAATAGTCTAACCATTTTGCTTTCATAACATCAATGCAAGGACATAATTGTTCATCGGCTGCACACTTAGAAAATGCACCAATAATATTAATACTCTCAATAATAACTAAATGAGTAGTAGGATAATAAATACCAGAAAAATTGTTAGTAGCCTCATTAAAGACTTTTAACAATTAACAAAATTTTGTACAAATATCCCAATGTTGTGAATGAAGAATAATGTTAAAAACTGTAACTTTTGTATTTCTTGATAATTGACAGTGTTACAATACTAGTCTATTTATATAAAACAAAGGGAACCCTTGGAACCCTATTGATGATAACAATACGAAAGATATATAAGATAACATTATATGCAAGAATGTAGGAGAGATAATTATCTAGGATGGTAGAGGAGATATCGTAACACTCCCCCTCAAATTGGACGGCCGCGGACGAACAAGTTTGCTTGTCAGTTGACGACGTTTGTGAAGACCCTTGGTGAGAAGGTCAGCAAGCTGATCATCAGAGGAAACAAAAGAAACACGATGGCTGCTAAGAGCCAATTTTTTTTGGACAAAGTGGTAGTCCAATTCTATGTGACGAGTGCGAGCATGATGAACTGGGTTCGCAGCAAGATAGGTGGCACTGATGTTGTCACAGTAGAGCAAGGTGGGAAAAGAAACAGGACAGCCAAGTTCATGAAGAAGAAAACTAACCCACACAGTTTCTGCACACGCGTGAGCCAATGATCGATATTCAGACTCAGTGCTCGAGCGAACAATAGTCGGTTGCTTTTTAGAACACCAGGAGATAAGAGTTGAACTTAAGAAGATGAGGTAGCCAGTGGTGGAACGCCGAGTGGTAGGACAGCCAGCCCAATCCGCATCAGAGAAAGCGCGAATTTTCAGCGGTGTAGGCGAGGAGCTAATAAGAATGCCGTGATCAATGGAACCTTTAAGGTAGCGAAGAATACGTTTGACTGCAACTAAATGAGGTTGGCGTGGGGCACTGAGAAATTGTGCTACAGTGCTGACTGCGAAGGCAATATCGGGATGAGTCAAGGTCAAGTACTGTAAGGAGCCAACTAAATGCCTATACTCTGTCGCGTTGACAAGAAGATCACCCTCATTTGCTGAGAGTTTCACGGCTGCAGCAAGAGGTGTGGAGCAAGGCTTGCATTCAGTCATGGAGTGACGGTGAAGAAGATCCAACGTATATTTGACTTGTGAAATATGTAAACCTTCGGAATGAGGATTAACTTCAAGGCCTAGGAAGTACCGCAAGGATCACAAATCCTTCACATCGAATTCTCTACCAAGCTGGTCTACAAAATGAGTGATAAATTTGGCATGGCTGCCAGTTAGGATAATATCATCAACATACAGTAACAAATAAAGGTTAAGATTTTTCTGACGATAGATGAAGAGAGACGGATCAGCCTTGCTTTGAGCGAAACCAAAACGAAGCAAGAACATGCTGAAATGACTAAACCATGCTCGGGGTGCCTGTTTTAATCCATATAATGCTTTTTGGAGCTTGCAAACATGATGTGGATGCTACGGGTCTACAAAACCAGGTGGTTGAGTCATGAAGACATCTTCGCGGAGAACACCATTTAAGAAGGCGTTTTTGATGTCCAATTGACGGAGAGGCCAAGAGTTTGTGACAGCAAGGCATAGAACTGTGCGAATTGTGGCAAGCTTGACAACATGGTTGAATGTTTCATCATAATCAAGACCAGGCTGCTGGTGAAATCCTTTGGCAACGAACCGAGCTTTGTAACGTTCTATAGTGCCGTCTAAGTGACGCTTGATTCGAAAAACCCACTTGCACCCAACCGTATTATGAGACGGAGATTGCGGAACCAGAGTCCAAGTGTCGTTCTTGACAAGAGCATTAAATTCTTTAGCCATAGCATTACGCTAGTCGGATTGCTTGACAACCTATGAAAAGCATGTTGGTTCAAGAGGTTGAGATAAAATTGATGCATGTGCTTCAGAAATAGGATAGCGGACTGTGCCATTGGTATGGACCTTGGGTTGTCTAACACCATCCCGTAACCAAGTAATCATGTGATGACCGGGTAGTGGAGGAGGCGACGAGATTGGTGTTGTGGAAGATGGCAGCACGGTTGGCAGTGCAGGTGGAGCGACAGTAGCTGGTTCCGGGTTAGGCGATGCAGCAGCAGCTGATTCTGGGTCAGACATGGTGTGCGGTGCAAGTGATGCACCAGCAGATGAATCTGGCACAGTTGGAAGAGCTCGTTGTGGTGCTGGTCCAGCATTAGAATTCGGTGGCACAAGAACTGGTGCAGTTCGAGATGAAGGCTGCAGGTCAGTCAGCTCTACAGGACTTGGTGTATTCATATGGTGAAGCTCCAACGTGGCCAGTGGTATTGGATCATGTGAAACCTGTCTACTAGCAAAGGGAAATTCACATTCGTTAAAAATAACATGACGCGAAATATATACCCGTTGATTTACCCGATCGAGACACCGATAACCTTTATGATGAGTACTGTACCCTAGAAAAACACACCCAGTGGAACGAGGTTGAAGCTTATTTGAAACATAGGACCCAAGATGAGGAAAACAAACGCATCCGAAGATACGAAGATGACTATAGCTAGGATTTTTATGGAGAAGACCACTCAAGAGTTGGTGTAGGTAAGAGATTTATGAGATAAACAGAGGTTAAGGTTGCCTCAACCCATAAATCAAGCGGGGCATAAGCCGTAGATAGCATTGTGCGAGTCATGTCTGCAATATGACAATGCTTACGCTCAGCAAGATCGTTTTGCTCAGGTGTGTGAAGGCAAGAACGACGTTGGTGAATGCCTAAAGTGTGACAATAATCTGTGAATTTTGAATTAATATATTCAGTACCGCTATCACTTTGTAAAGTTTGAATCGAGGATTTAAAAAGATTTTTGACCATAGCAACGAAATTGCAAAAATGTGTACAAACTTCAGATTTTTGACGCATTGGATAAATTCATGAGTAGCGCGAAAATTCGTCAGTAAATAAAACATAGTATTTAAATCCAGAAATAGAGATAATAGAGGACATCCAAACATCAGAATGAATTATAGAAAAAGGAACAATTGCATAAATTTTATTGGAAATAAAAGGAAGTTTATGAGACTTGTAGGTAGCGCAGTCATTACAAAAAGAAAAACTACTTGAAAAATTAGAACCTAAAGAACCGGAACCTAAGCGACGGAGGACGGTGGATGACGGGTGACCAAGACGAAGATGCCAAAGATTCGATACGGTTGCAGCCAAGGCAGAAGGCTGTGGCTGCGAGAACGGATACAAACCATCTTTACATGGGCCCTGAAACAGAGGAACACCTGAGGTGAGATCAGAAATTATATAACTAGAAGGAGTGAAGGTAAAACTAACATAATTATCCTTAGTGAAACGTGCAACAGTCATTAAATTTTTATTTAGAGATGGAACATGAAAAACATTTTTGAGAGAAAAATTATGGGAGCCTAAAGACACAGGAATGTTACCAGTGTTGGTAATGGGAAGAGAGGCCTCATTACCGAGCAAGACAGAGGTATTACCATTAAATGGGACAGAATCCGAAGGAGCAGTACTCGTCATATGGTGAGTGGCACCAGTGTCAGGATACCAGGTAAAATCAAGAGGAGACGGATACTGAGCGACATGCATGCCCGCAAATGGAGCAGTAAGAGATTCTGGACCATGATAGCGGTGAAGACAATGTGAATATGAATGCTGAGGAGTTGAGCACGTTGAGAACCACTGAGATGTGTGCACTTGAGATGGGTGAGAACCAAGAAGACCACGACCACCATTTTGTTGCGGCCAAAAGGAACCACGACCTGAGCCATAAGCCGAATAATCAGGAGTAGAATGCCAGGGTGCACGTCCACGTCCACGTCCACGCCCACGCCCACGGGAATTACCACGGCGATTATGGTGACCATTACCACCAGGCTGGCCACGACCATACGAAGGACCCTGAGTTATGTTTACAGTAGGAGAAGAAAACTGAGTGGCAACAAGAGCAGTGGTGCTATCGGAATCAGCTGGTTTGGTACGCTGTAACTGTGATTCAAAAGAGAGGAGACGTGCACGAAGATCTTTAAATCTTGGCAAATGAGGGAAGTTTAAGATTGCCGTAACAATCATGGCATATTTTGATCCAAGACCCCGAAGGACAGCGGTAACCAGATCAGTAGACGAGACCAGTTCACAGATGGCTGCAAGAGAGTCAGAAAGAGACTTAGCATGTTGAAGGTAGGCAGAGATTGTTTTTGTACCTTTTGTCATGTCCATAAGCTGAAAACGTGTGTTGGCTGTGTTGGCAACCGATTGTTGGGAGAAATTATCTTTAAGGCACAACCACATCTTCAAGGCAGTGGCTTTGCCGATAATCAGAGAAAGCATGGGTTCAGTCATAGTGGCCACCAGGTAACTAACAACGAGTTGATCTCGCTGAAACCATTTGAGATAGGATGGATTGGGAGCAGCGGTGCTGTCATCAATAGCAAGAACGCTAGGGGTAGGGGCAGGTGCAGTACCATCAACATAGTGATAAAGGCCATGACCGATGAGGAAAGGACGCAGTTGGGCAGTCCAGAGGAGATAGTTCGACTCCGTTAGTTTGAGGAAGTTGGCAATGGTCGGACCAGATAGAGAAGTCGTTGGAGAGGTATAAGAGGTTGAGGAAGTTGTCGGGGAGGTAGAAGAGGTTGAGGAGGTAGAAGAAGAAGCGGCGGTGGTGGCCATGATAGTAAGCGGAAGAGAGGATCAAAAAAAAAAAAAAATTTAGGTTTTCGTTAGAAAGTGTATAGCTTTGATACCATGTAACTTTTGTATTTCTTGATAATTGACAGTGTTACAATACTAGTCTATTTATATAAAACAAAGGGAACCCTTGGAACCCTATTGATGATAACAATACGAAAGATATATAAGATAACATTATATGCAAGAACGTAGGAGAGATAATTATCTAGGATGGCAGAGGAGATATCGTAACAAAAACATTAAATAGCATAATATTAACTAATAATTCCCTACATTTGTAACTTTCAGCAAACAATTTATAAGTAGAATTCCAACGAGTTGGAACCATCATGAGAAAATCTAATAGGACACCTACCACTTGATTTACAAAATTTTATCCATGCTTTCATTACAAAAGCATGTTTCCATAAATAATGAAGAGCGTCTCTAATAGGTTTAATATAATTTTGAAGAACCTTTAATCCACTTTGAACACATAAATTTAAAACATGGCAAGCACATATTTGATGCAAAAATCTACCACCAAAATAAGGATTGCATAACTCACGTAACAAAGAACTAGCTGCGGTATTGTTGGAAGCATTATCAAAACCAATTGCAAAAATTTTGTTTTCAATTTTATACTCTTCAAAAATAATTTTAAGCATTTTATAAATATTATCAACAGTATGTGAATCATCAAAAACTCTGAATGCAAGAATTCTTTTTTGCATTATCCATATAATGGCAAGTGACACCCAAGTATAAATGCACCACCCAAATGGTCGCTTCATATGTCGGTACATACGGAAACACGACCTTTATAATTATCATTTTTTTTTTGCAATTTCTTTTTCTTTTCTATAAATATCATAAAGTGTACATGTGAGAGTGATTCTAGGAACACGACATGCAGCGAGATTTAATGCTTGTTGACAATAATTAATAAAACCAACTTTTTCACCAAAACTAAATGGTAAGAGTTCTACAGTAACCATTATAGCTAAATGTTCTCTATTATTTACATCACTATATTTAAATAATTTATTGTTAGAGGAAGTGTACCTGGTAATTTGGCTTTGTGAACGGCCAATGGCCTCTTCGTTTGGATGCTTGGTCAATATATACTTCCAATATGTGTCATGTCCTCCAGATTTAGACCACTTAAATTCTTTGTTGCAGTAATTGCAAACCACCATAACACTTCCATCCTCTTTAGTAATTTTCTTCATATGGATTACAAAGATATCAAATTTGCGCTGCTTCTCTTCATCATGTGCTTCAAAAGTTGGAGGGGAATCGGGTATATTTTGTGATTGGCTTTCGTAGTAGGGGGTGGAATTGGGTTCGGTAATTGTTAGAGGGGGATTATGAGGGTTTAAGGATTCAAGATAGGCTTGATGTTGTAGAAACTCATGATAAGCGATGTCAGCATAACCGACATTATCTTGCACCGACATCGTCTTGCATAGGACCCTTGTTGGGATTTATGCCATAAAGCTTGTAATTTGTAAATGTTATAAATCCATTAATAAAAGAAGTAGTATTTTCATTCAATAAATATGACTCATATGTTTATATTATATGTTCTAAACATCCAAGATTGTTAGATGTAATCTCAAACTGAGTATATGAATGTCATATACAAAGGAATTCAGTTTGAGACATGCAATCTAAAGAGTCCGTAGAAAGCAAATAAAACTGGGTACTTTATTTGTGTATAATCTACAGCCGCGGTCTATTCCGTAATGTACGATGGTCTTATCCTAGACTACTCATATGGTGATGTGAAAATGGATGCATCTTATATGATGTGATCATATAAGACTGGGCCACTATCTATATGAATCTATCTCCAAGATCTGTTAGTTGAAAAGATTCATATATATATATATATATATATATATCGACAATGATGGCTGTATATGGGTGATCTAAATCCTGAGTATATTACTGACTCTTTCAAGTTAGATTGTGCTTCTTGACATACAATGAGTGAGATCGGAGTAGCATTCCCGATTAATAACTCAATATCTTGGAATCACGGTTTGGCTTGTGGCTGGGAAGGTATGCACACAATAAAGGAATCCACTCCTTCTTGCGAGAAGTAGATGAGTAGTTCCTTTAAGGGTTGATTTAGGACTTAAACGATTAATAGCGCTCTCCTTCTTCCGTAAATGAAGAAAGGATATAATTGTTCATTAGATAATCAATGGTACTTAAAGGAAAAGATATAATTAGAGAGGTATAACGGACTTTTTGACCTAACTCTAATTATGAACTACTTGTGGATGATCATACCATATGAAATAGTTATATCGATAGACACTGATATTTTGGTTATGTGAAACATCTACAGTTACGAGAGTGCAACCTCAAGTTTTTAGTGGAATAACTCCGAGGTTAATAATCGTGAAATATTAATTAAAGAGTTTAATTAATTTTTCTAAAGTGTTATTGGAGCTCAAAATTGTGGGTCCATTAGGTCCCATTGCTAGCCCTTTACGATTACTAGTAACAAGGCTCACGGTGAATTGGATGGTCTAATTAATTATGTTATGAAAGTAACTTGGATATATTCTGGGAATTAATTAAATGATATGATTATTTAATTAATAAATTATTTAATTGATTAATTAAATATAATTAAATAATATGATTATTTAATTGACATATTAATAATAAGAATTATTAATTGTTATTTTGAGGTTACAGGTTCAAACCTTGACGAAAGAAAATGAATAAAATAATAGAGATTATTTTATTTACTTTAAAAAGGTCAAAGGTTCAAGTCCTAGTTGTGACCGAATTAAAAAAAGATTTATAATCCTATTTTAACTTAGTTAACTAAACCCTAGGATCCTGGTATATAAGATATACTTATCAGGAAATAAACTAACCTAACCCTAATACATAGAGAGAGAGAGGTGCGGCAAGGAGAAGAAGAAAAAAAAATGAAATTTGTTTTTCTTTCTTTGGCTGAACCCTAGCAAAAGGATAAGGTGTTGTCCTCTCCATCTCAGTAGCCTCCATTCAAGAACTCTCGAAATCCGTGATGTGCCCACACACAGTTGCTAGATCGCGGGTCATAGCTCAGAAGGCTTAGTGATGAAGGATCGAAAAGAAATGAAGGAGAGATCTTCAAATCCCTCATTATATTCGTGTATACAAAAAGGTCCAAGATAATGTTTTAAAAAACCTATCTACTTTTTCTGCTACGCTACTTACAACCTTACCTTTGCTGGAGGGCCTTGAACCAGATCCAACACTTGCCCTTGAAAAAATTGAATTGAAAACTTTCTTGGAAATCAATTTGAAATGAAAATGAATTTATTTTTTTTTGGAAATAAATTTGAAAAAAATGTTGGAAATGAATTTCAATTGGGTAAAAAAAATGTAATTGCAATTTAAATATTTAATTGCAATAAAAAAATATTGAATAATTGAGAGAGCATTGGAGATTTGAGAGAGAATACGAGAATTGAGAAAGAATTGGAGTAAGGAGAGAAATGAAATGGGAGGGGTATTTATAGGGAATTAGGAAAAGGGTTAATTAAAAAAAAAATTGAAAATAAAATATGGTGTGTCTAATACAATCTAGAGGGGGTGTGAATGAGTTGTTAATCGATTATTACCATTTTTTTCGATTTGTCAATATTAGCAATAAAACTCAATTCAAACATACAACAAAAATAAAGTAAAGTGCAGAAATATAAAGAACACTTGATTTTTATGTGGAAACCCTCTAATTGGGAAAAACCACAGGACTAGTTATACTAGCCACTTGAGCCACATAATCCACTATATGAAAAGAAAGTTACACCCTTAAGTGATACACGGACTCTCACTCTTGATAACCTTAGGCTATGGACACTACCACTCACCACTCTTGATTCAATCCCTAGTGATATCCCCTGAAACAAATATGGTGTCTCTAATATTATCTAGGGGGGGGGGGGGGGGGGGGGGTGAATAGATTTTAATCAAGTTAATTACCAATATTTTTTTTATTAGTCAATATTCAATAAAAACCTCAATCTAGTCAAAAATACAATCAACCTAATCTAAGTGCGGAAAACAATAAATTACAAGTTGATTGATTTACGTGAGAAACCCTCGACAGGGAAAAACTCACGGGCTAATATGCTAGCCACACACGATCCTCGAAATCACTACTTGTAATGGTGTTTACAACCTAGGTTGACCTCAACCATTCTTGGTCACTAACACACCACTACTATCCATCGGGCCTTTAATAGCAACTCTAGATCAACTTGCTTGCGCACTAAGCAATCTTAGTCACAAGACTTAATTCTCAATGAAGAGATTAACAACCTATGTGAATATGATAATATTCTAAATGCAAATAATGCTAGGTTACACTAAATGCTTATTTAGGAATTAAAGATGTCAATAATAACAATCCTAGATATCATGTGTCTACATGTCATGTAAACTTAGCTATTTAAGATAGATGCCATAGTTATCAAAATATAACTCACAATCAAACAACATAATAATCTCAATCTTGTAGATAGAATTTAATCTAAATGCTTACAAATAATAAAAGAGATTAATTGATAAGTAACAACACTAAAATGGATGAGTATGGTGTTCAACTTACCAAATCATGTGTGTTAAAGACGGCCCATGCATAGATACATCCTAGATGATCCTAGATGATGATTAGATGATGTTCGATGCACATGGAAATGAGTTTAGAGAGTCAAAGGAGCAATCTTTGTGCTTTTTCTCTCAAAAATCTCTCTTTCTCTTTTAGGGTTCTTGATGTTCAAAGAGCTGAATGAAAGTGAGTGACATAATGGTGTATTTATAGAGTGCAATAAAAAGCTTGGTGAAAAGACAAGTTTGCCCTTGAAACGCGCCAATTGGCGGTTTCATTCGGCAGCCACCAACCGCCGAATTTAACTCGAGAGCATCAGGTATCGACGACAATTTCATGGCCGCCGATTCCAACCGCCAAATTGGACCCGAGAGATAAAATCAATCAGGTCTCATCGGTGGTTTCAATTGGCGGTTGTGGTCGCCAATCATAACCGCAGAATCATTTCAAAGACTTCTGGAATCAAACGGTGGTTCCATTCGGTGGCCAAGCCACCGATCACAACCACCGTTTCACCATATGTGGTGAAACCGAGGAGAAGCCAAAGACATTCTCCGAAGGCGATCCTTGTGCTAAACCAAGCACACCAACATGCATGTGTGGACATTTCCGAACAATCTTCTGGAAATGAATTAATAGACACACTAACACACAAACACACAACAAGATTCAACAAGGAAGTGCAAGTGTGGAATGTGAAGAGAATGCACATAAGAGCAATGAACATATATGTAAGCATGAGAAGTGTGTGTGTGCAACTAATTCTCTTCAATGAAAATTAAGAACAAGTGTTTTACCTTTGAAGTGCTTATCATCTTGAGGTCTTGGGAGGGCCTTTGAGCATGATCACCAACGCCTAAACTACCCTTACATGTCAAACGCCAATTGTGGTTTGTCCACAAAATAAGCCAATCAAAACTTGAGGAACTTACATCCCCTAATCCACTACTCTTGACGTGAGCACCTCCTAATCTACCCTTAAGCCTTTTACAGTGGCACTTGGCAATGCTTGCCAACCAACCCTTGGTTGTAGGACTTCATTTGTTTATGCAACTACAACCCGTAGCCACAAGACTTTGACTCAATGAAGATAATTAAAGGTCTATGTGAATATGAATATTCTATATGCAACAATGCGTAAGACCACACATAAAATGCCAAACTAGATGTTATAATGCAATTCAACAATCTAGTTATCAACAATGCCTACATGCCTACCAACCCTTAGTTGCAGGACTTCACTTACTTATGTAACTACAACCCGTAGCCACAAGACTTTGACTCAATGAAGATAATTAAAGGTCTAGGTGAATATGAATATTCTATATGCAACAATGCGTAAGACCACACATAAAATGCCTAACTAGATGTTATAATGCAATTCAACAATCTAGTTATCAACAATGCCTACATGCCCATACATAAGGACTCAATTAGATGTATAGATAAAATCTAAAAACTTAATTGTCAAATAAAGCCTAACCAACACAAGTTGTCACAACATATAACAAGGGCAATAAATATGCAATCAAGAAATGCAACTAATAAGGCATACATATAAAAGTCTAGATGCAAGGCATAAAGACTTAGCTAGAAGGGTAATATGGTCCTAAATTCTAGCTATCACAAACAAACCCCAAATATGTCATAACTTCAATAATATACAATAATTATGAAGATTTGCTAACCTAAGCAATAAACGACATGTCTTGATGAAATAGAACAATAAATGAGCTTGGATGTTTGTTTTACTTACCAAGTGAAGACATTAATGAAGATCCATGCTTGAATGATGCTAGAGATGCAAGATGAATATGCATTTTGGGGTTTGGAGAGTTAAAGAAGCAATCTTGATGCTTTCTCTCACCAGGGGAACTCTTTCTCTCGCTAAGATCTGGAAATTTTGAGTTCTAGGTTGAAATGGTGAAGAAGAGAAAGCTTATATAGAAGCCCTAGTGAAACTACGCCGTTTTGGAAAATTAGGCCTGAAACTGGACACTACGCGGGTATTGACCCGCGCACTGCACAGGTTGAACTAGCGCATTACCAGCGAAGTTACTAGTGCACCGGGACCTAGAAAAACAATCTAAGGCCAGTGCGCAAGTAGGACCAGTGCACTACTAGCGAAGTTACTAGTGCACTGGGACCTGGAAACAACCCGATTGCATTACGCGGGAGGTGCGTGGGTAGAGACCTATGCATAAGGACCCGCGCACTGGGACCATCCAGTGGTTACTCATCATGCTAAAACAAGCACACCATCGTGTAAGCGCAGACATTTCCAATCAAACATCGGGAAACAAATTACAAATTACAAAACACAAAACCACACTTAGATCTAACAAAGCAAGTGCACGTGTGAGAAATGTAAGAAAAACATACATACAGGCAATTAGAACATAAATGCAAGATGGACAAAGCATGCATGAAGTGTGTGTGTGCACCTAAACTCTTCAAGAGGCAAAGTCAAGTGAATATACCTTTCGCTCTTGAAGTCACGGAGATGCTTGGAAGCTTGCCTTGATAATCATCAAGAAAACCTAAGCTACCCATTACATAATCATCCCCAATATAGTTTGACATGAAATACGTCAATCACAAAATAGAGGTATTTACAATCTCCCCCTTTGGCTTTTTCATGACAAAATCACCACTTACAAATAATTCCTCACAAAGAAACAAAAAATCTAGCTATTGTCCATGAGAGTCCATTCTACGTTACAAAAAGAGATACCTAATATTCTAAGTCTTCAAGGTCTTCAAGGTCTTCAATCTCTTCGTTGATCATCATACCTACACACAATAGCAAGAAAACACTTCCAAGAACAAGTGCATGTGAGGTGAACAAATATAAAAAGCATTTTCACTCAATAAAGCAATATAAAGAAATGCATGTGCAATGCTCCCCCTAAATGGTTACTCTCTCTCAAAATTTTCCCCCAAGGCATAAACAATGCTCCCCCTATATTTCTCAAGACTTCTCCCCATTTTTGTCATGAGATAGGCAAAGGAGCTCCCCCTATCGGGCTGCTTTAGCAATGAGAGCTATTCACAGAAATACATTGGATAATCATATACAAGAACTTTATGCAACTTAAATAATTGAGAGAGATTCAAGGAGTTTTTTAAAAAAAAAACAAATGTGTGAAATTGTTGCTTTGCATGTAAGAAATTGTTAGGTTTTAGATTTGTGTTGGCTTGATTCCATAACAAAACGCTCTTTATTTGTATTGCTTAGTTGCTTAGGTGATTCATGATTAGATTAAGCTTCAAAGAAGGAAAGCAATGTCGCATGCAAAGTTCGTCTTCAAGAGGAAATGTGCTTACTTGGAAGCTATGATATCAAGTTTCTTCTTCCTCTTGCAAGGCGTAAGGCACACACACAAATGACATTCATATGTGTCCCTGCATAGTTTTACACCATTGGTATAACATATTCACACACTTGTTGAAGTATGCACATGCATTAGATTTAATTTGATAAACATTGTAAAATTGCATGTTCTAGGACTATCTCTAAGAAATGGCATACTTGTGTGACTTTGTGTTTATTTGTTTTTGTTTTATTGTTTTTGGACTTGAACATGATCTCATATGATTCCTTATTGAGTCCCGGTCATTTAGGTTACTCACTCATTAGGTATTGAGTCCAAACTAGGAAGCTACGTTACTTTACGTTCTCATACATTGTGTTGTCTTCATCGTTGTTTATCGAGTCGAATTCACAACATTTTGTCAAAGTTTCATAGTCTTCCTTGTGTGTGAGGAAGTCATGGTTCATAATCTGAAAATGTATTTGAATTCAGAGTTTGGAGGTCGGAGAATGGTCGAAGAACGCGAGAGGAGAGCGAAGGAGGTGAATGGCCAAAGGCCATTTTGTGCCATTTTCTCGTGAGGGCACGTGAGCCTCACGGGAAGGCCACCTCTCTGCCCCGTGAGGCTCATGTGCCTCCCACAGGGAGCTGAGGTGGCAAAGACCTCATAGGTGGTTGAATTCCTTCTCTTATCCATCTCTTTTCCCTCTATTTATATTAAAATATTCTGCAGAAATGTTTACAACTTCTACAATTTTCATTTTGTGATATCTCTCTCATTACAACTCCGAATTGAGTAATCCAAAAGCAAAAATTGTTGGTCTTGAAGAGAGGAAAAAGTTCCAAGCATTTGTAGAGTCAAAATATGTCCAATTTTAATGCAGTCATTTGATTTCAGTTCGTGGTACATCTCTTTGTATGGTAATCATCTTCTCTACATTTTTCTTATGATCAACTTCATGGATCTACTTTATTGATTGATGAAAAATGTTTAGAATGTCTTTGATTCCATTTTTAGACTTGTTTGATTGATTTTTGAGTTTATGCTTTGCGATCACAAAGGTCTATTTATGGACTGAAGCAAGCATCTAGATCTTGGAACATCATGTTTGATACTGCTATCAAAACCTATGGCTTCGAGCAAAACGTTGATGAGCCTTATGTCTACAAGCGCATCATTGACAAGAAAGTAGTTTTCCTGGTCCTTTACGTAGATGATATCCTACTAATTGGGAATGATCTGGGAGTATTATCAAAAGTAAAAGACTGGCTTGCTAACCAATTCCAAATGAAAGATTTGGGAGAGGCGAGTTATGTTTTAGGGATCCAATTAATATGGGATCGTAAGAATAAACTATTAGCATTGTTTCAAGCATCATATATCGACAAGATTCTTATGCGATTCTCGATGGAGAACTCTAAGAAAGGTAATCTACCTTCTAGGCATGAAGTTCACTTGTCTAAGGAATATTGTATTAAGACACCTCAAGAAATTGAGGATATGAGACGAGTTCCATATGCGTCAGCAGTAGGCAGTCTCATGTATGCTATGTTATGCATGAGACCTGACATCTGCTTCACAGTGGGAGTAGCCAGTAGATTCCAGTCTAACCCAGAATTGGATCATTAGGTGGCTGTGAAGCTTATTCTCAAGTATCTTCGGAGAATGAGAAACTATATGCTAGTGTTATAGGTAAAAATAGTCGTAAAAAACACGTCACCACCATAAGAGGCCATGTAAGCAGAAGTGAAGGCAAATCAACCATGAGTAGCAAAATCCCAACCATAGACCAAGGAAATCGGCTCGGGCAACACAGCCTACTCTGGCATGCTCGGGCATACTCGGGGTTCAACCAGAAAGATAGTCACAGAAATTCACTCCCCAAACATATGGGTAGAATCAGCAACTAGCACCCCTACAAAAGGCTACAGTGCAGCTACTCAGAACCCAGCAAGGAAACAAGCAGGTTTCCCATAAATAAAGGAATAAGAATCCTGTCCAAATTAGGACTCAGCCAAACCAGAAGATACGCTACATCCAAAATAGGAAATTAAGTCCTTTTAGGACTGAGAAAACTCCTAGAATGTGGGCACCACGACACCAAACCCTAGTGATACCCACAAACCCTAAATAACTATGTATAAATACCCCTGTAAAACACAAATAAGGGGTACGTGAGAATTGAGAGGAGAGATCAGAGTGTGTATTCAATTAACAGTTTTTATAGTGGATTTGACTTCGTTGCTTAGGCAATAACCCATGGATGTTTCTCCGGACATCGGAGTTTTACCACGTATTTTTTTTCATCATTGCTAATACTTTGTAGTGTTAATTTCAATCATTCTCATTCATAAAATTGATATCAAATCGTTGATTGAGTGACTACGAAAAATCACCGTCAACAGCTAGTATATTCAGAATAGGATCTAATCTCGTTAGGATATACGGATTCTGACTTTCAGGCAGACAGGGATTCTAGGAAATCCACGTTTGAGTCAGTATTCACCCTCAGTGGTGGAGCCGTAGTGTGGAGGAGTATCAAGCAATCTTGTATTACTTATTCCACCATGGAAGGTGAATATGTAGTAGCTTGCGAAGCAGCCAAAAAGGCGGTATGGCTCCGTAAATTCTTAAGTGATTTGGAAGTTGTTCCAGACTTGGATAAGCCCATGACACTTTATTGTAATAATAGTGGTGCAGTGGCAAATTCCAAAGAACCAAGAAGCCATAAAAGAGTAAAGCATATAGAAAGGAAGTATCATCTCATCAGGGAGATAATGCAGAGAGGAGATATGAAATAGATAAAGATCGCATCGCAAGATAATCATGTTAACCCATTTACAAAGACCTTAACGGCTAAAGTTTTTGAAGGTCGTAATTTGTAAATGTTATAAATTAGATAATAAAAGAAGTAATTATTTCATTCAAATAAATTAATTTATACGTTTATATTATATATGCTAACATCCAAGATTGCTAGATGTAATCTCAAATTGAGTATATGAATGTCATATACAGAGAAATTCAGTTCAAGATATGCAATCTAAAAAGTCTGTAGAAAGCATATAAAGCTGGGTACTTTATTTGTGATTAATCTACATCTGTGGTTCATTCCGTATTGTATGGTGGTCTTATCCTAGACTACTCATATGGTGTTATGAGAAAGGAGGCACCTTATATGAAGTGATCATATAGGATTAGGCAACGATCTATATGAATCTGTCACTAAGATCCGTTAATTGAAAAGATTCATATATATCAACTAATGATGACTATATATGGGTGATCTAAATCCTGAGTGTCTTACTGACTCCTTCAGGTTAGATCGTGGTTTTTGATTTACTATGGGTGAGATCGGAATAACATTCTCGGTCAATATCTCCGTATCTTGGAATCACGGTTTGACTTGTGGTTGGGAAGGCATGCACACAATAGTGGAATCCACTCCTCCTTGCAAGAAGTAGATAAGTAGTTCCTTTAAGGGTTGATTCAGGGCTTGAACAATTAAGAGCATTCTCCTTCTTCCGTAAAGAAATGAAGGATATAATCATTCAAGAGAATCAATGGTACTTAAAGGAAAATATATAATTAGAGAGGTATAACGTACTTTATGACCTAGCTCTAATTATGAACTACTTATGGAGGATCATACCATATGTAATAGCTATATCAATGGACACTGATAAATTGGTTGTATAAAACATCTACAGTTACGAGAGTACAACGTTGGGTTTTTAGTGGAATAACTCGAAGGTTAATAATTGGGAAATATTAATTAAAGAGTTTAACTAATTTTTTTCTAAGTATTATTGGAGCTCAAAACTGTGGGTCCATTAAGTCCCATTGCTAGCTCTATACGATTGATAGTAACAAGACTCACGGAGAATTGGATGATCCAATTAATTGTGTTACGAAAGTAACTTAAATATATTTTGGAAATTAATTAAATAACGTGATTATTTAATTAATATATTATTTAATTGTTGAATTAAATATTATTAAATAATATGATTATTTAATTGACATATTAATAATTAAGAATTATTAATTGTCATATGGAGGTTTCAGTTTCTAACCTTGACAAGAGCAATAAAATAATAAGTGATTATTTTTATTTACTCTAAATAGGTCAAATGTTCAAACCCTAGTGAAGTAATAATTAAAAAGGGATTTGAAATCCTATTTTAACTTGGATTACTATACCTTAGGTTCCTAGTATATAAGATATACTTATCAGGAAAAAGAAATTTTTTTTGGAACCCTAAGGAGAACCAAGGTGGGTGGCAACAAGAGAGGAAAAAGAAAAAAAGATTTTTTTTTTCTTCTGATAGGGTTAGCTGAATTCTACAAGGGAAGCAATGTGTTGTCTTCCGGTTCTCTCAAGCCTCCATTCAACTACTCCTGAAATTCGTGACGTGCCCACACACAATTGTTAGATCGCAGGACATAGCTCGAAAGGTTTAGCGGTAAAGGATCGAAAAGAAAACGAAGGAGTGTTCTTCAAATGTATGAAAACAAATCTCTTCCTCATATTCGTATATATACAAAAGGTTCCAATAAGACGATAAATTTTTTGAAACATATCGTTCTTAATTCTCTTGATTAATTTCAAACTTTTCCGTTGCGTGACTTACAGCAATGTGGCCAAATCCACCACACTCAAGGCAAATGTCATCTATCCTTAAGGAATAATCCTTACTTGATTCATCCTTCTTAAGGTCATTTTCTTCTCTTCCTTCACTTTGGAGGTCATACCCTTCTTTTGAGATTTCAAGAATCTCCTAATTCTCTCCACCATGAGAGTCATCTCCTCATAAGAGTCATTTATCTTCCTCTCAACATTGGACATCATCAAAACAATACCCTCTTTAAGTGTTTCACTCGCACACATGGTGTTTAGGTGAAATGAATGCAGATGAATGCAAAGAACAAAATGCAAACAAATGCAAGAAACACAAAAATGGTAATGATCTCCTAGGTATGTCTAGGAACCTGCTCTGATACCAATTGAAAATAAAATACGGTGTGTCTAATACAATTTAGAGGGGAGATAGGGGGGGTGTGAATTGGTTGTTAATCGATTATTACCAACTTTTTCGATTAGTCAATATTAGCAATAAAACCCAATTCAAACATACAACAAAAATCAAGTAAAGTGCGGAAATATAAAGAACACATGATTTTTATGTGGAAACCCTCCAACTGGGAAAAATCACGGGACTAGCTACGCTAGCCACTTGAGCCACATAAATCCACTATATGAAAATAAAGTTACACCCTCAAGTGATACATGGACTGTAACTCTCGATAACCTCAGGCTATGAACACTACCACCCACCACTCTTGGTTCAATCCCTAATGATGTCCCCTGATCCACTACTCTTTGCGTGAGCACCTCCTAATTTACCCGCATGCCTTTTATAGTGGCACTTGGCAATGCTTGCCAACCAACTCTTGGTTGCAAGACTTCACTTGCTTGTGCAATTACAACCCGTAGCCGTAAGACTTTGACTTAATGAAGAGAATTAAATGTCTATGTAAGGTTCTCATTTGTTGATTGGCTCATTTCGTGGACAAACCACATATTGGGGTTCTTTGTAAGGGTAGCCTAGGTATCGGGTTTAGTGTTCGAAGCCCTTTGAAGACCTCGTGTTGATAAGCACCGAAGGTATATTTCTTTGTGCTTACTTGTCTTGAAGAGATAGTTGCACACACTCACAACTCATGCATATGTTTAATACTTGTATGTTGTGTGTCTTATTTTTTGTGCATTAATGTTCATTAACATCTCTTCTTGCATGTTAGTTTGATTGCATCTTGCATATCCAATTGCATTGTCATGCTTAGACTTAGGATTGCATTTTTGCATTGGGCGCTCCCAAAAGCGCTCTACAGAAGCATTGTACGAACATCGCCCATTGAGCGCTGTTCAGACCTAATCGATTTAATTCGGTCGCTGTTGGGTCGCTGTACAGGCGCTGTACAAAGCGCTGTACAAAGCGCTCTACGTACAGCGCCACTCTGTTTTCCCGTGAGAACAGAATTGGGGCGCTGTACAAGCGCTGTACAAGAGGCGCTCTACGTACAGCGCCCAAGGCAATATTGAGGCAAACTTATCAAAACGACCACACTTTGTTTTGGCCTCCTATATATATGCCTCTTTGACTTTAGGTCAATTACAAGAGTTCATATTCAGATTCCATACTTAGGAGATTTTTCAAAGAGAAGAAAAATTCCAAAGAACTCAATTTTAGTTCACTCAAACACTTTTCCATGATCATCAATCATCATCTAGCATCATCCTTGATCATCTAGATGACATCTTGCATGGATTCTTCATCATACTTTGCTTGGTAAGCTTTTCACTAATATCTTACATATTTTGTGTTTCTCTTAACAAGCAATCTCATTTAATTACTTGTATGTTATTTTATATATTTTGAATACAAGTTTGAGATTAGTATGATGTATGTTTGAGAAGTTGTATTGTGATAGCTAATTAGGTTTTGTGCTTAATCTTGATTAGCTAAACTATTTGATTGAACATGTCATTTAGTTTTGATATCTAGGATTGCTCTAATTGCATATTAATCATCTTAGATAAGCATATAAGGTTTCCCTTGCTCTATGTTGCATTTTGAATATTCATATATTCACTTAGGGTTGTTATTCTCTTCATAGAGAAAGTAAGTCTTGTGTGTAGCATCCGGGATTAGGTTGCTTAGATCACAAGCAAAATTGGACTAGGTTCACTCATACCGGGATTAGGTAGGTGTGTGATTACTTCCGGGGTTAGGTTGTAATCGTTTTACACATTTAGTGGATTCGAGGTTCGAGTGTGGCTTACTTACTAGCCCGTGGTTTTTCCCGTGAGGGTTTTCACGTAAAAATCAAGTCTTATTTAATTTCCGCATTTTATACTTGATTTATTGCTTTATCTATTTAGGGGTAAATTCGTAATTTTGACTAACACGAAAAATTGGGTAAAAAGCTTAAAATCTATTCACCCCCCTTTAGATAGTTTTATACACACCGTGTTATAATTTGTTTCAATTGGTATCAGAGCGGGTTCCTAGACATACTTAGGTGATCCTTGCTTTTTTGGTGTGTTTTGCATTTTGTGTGATTTTTGATCATTCATACATTTGCATTCATTTCATTCATTCATAAACACTATGAGTGGAAACGGTGGAAATAGTGGTGGCCACGAAGGTGCTTCTAGCACAAGGCCTCCACTTCTTACCGGTTTAAATTATTCCCAATGGAAAGGGAAGATGGAATCCTACATATGCCAAATTCATGACCGTGCATGGATGGCGGTGGAAGACGGATATGATCTACCCATGATGACTCCCGGTGGTGGAGGAGAAGAAGTTTTGAAGCCTAAGGCGCAATGGAACGCACAAGAGTTTGAGGCTTCCAAGTGGAATAGGAAGGCTATGCATGCCATCATGTGTGCAATGGATGAGAATCAATACAAGCTTATTCAGAATAATCAGATTGCAAAAATGGCATGGGACATCCTTCAAGTTGCACATGAGGGAACCGAGGTGGTGAAGGAGTCCAAGCTTCAAGTCCTCCAAACTCAATTTGAGCTACTTAGGATGGGAGAGGATGAATGCTTCAATGACTTCGAAATCAAATTGATGGACATTGTAAATCAAAGCCATCAACTCGGAGACCCGTATTCAGATAGGAGAGTCAAGCAAAAAATTATGAGATCTCTCCCCGATAGGTTTGAATCAAAGGTGACGGCCATAGAAGAAAATAGTGGCTACATGGATATGAAGCCAAGTGAGGTGATTGGACGTCTCCTTGTATATGAGTCTAGGAAGGCTCTTAGCACCACTACTCATTCTAAAAAGTCTAAAGGAATAGCTTTGAAAGCATCTAAGGATGCAAATGAGGCAAAGCATGACTCAGATGAAGACCTTGCCTTATTCGTGAAAAGGTTTAATAAGGTTATGGGGTTCAAGAAGAAGAAGGGATTTGGGTCAAGAGGACAAGACTTGAAGAAAAAAGGTTCCTTCAAGAAGTTTGAGCCTAGACAAGAGAGGACCGAAAGGAAAGGGGTCCGGTGCTTTGAATGTGGTGGGATTGGTCACTTTTCCCCCGAATATGCTAATCACAATGAAAAGAAGAAGGACAAAGTGATGGCCGCCACTTGGAGTGAGAGTAGTGATGGCTCCAATGAGGAAGATGAGACTTCAAGTGAAGAAGAGCTCATGGCTAACTTCCTAGCTTTTGCCTCATCTTACAAGAGCAAAAGTGCTAGTGAGAGAGAGGAAATGAGTCAAGAGGAAATTGACTCTAGTGAAGAAGAAAGTGACTCCTCTTCTAATTCCATAAAGAAATTTGTGGAGCAAAATGTGCTTGCTAAATACCATGCCGAGTTTAATGATTTAGCAATTAAAAGCACAAGAAAAATTGAGAGGTTGAGAGAAGAGAACCTTGAACTTTCGGCTCACAATGACCACTTAAGTGAACAAGTGGAAAGGTTGAAGAGGAGAGAGGATAAGTTAATTGAGGAATTAGACTTATCCAAGAGAAGTGAAGAAGGCTTGAAGAGGGAACTTGTAGAAGTTAAAGGGTCCTTGGCTAGGATAGGTTCTAGCACCAAGAATCTTGATCATTTACTTGGTGTTGGAAAGAGTCCAAGTGACAAGAGAGGTCTCGGGTTTGAAGATGATATGGAGACTTCCACTTCCAAGAAGAACTTTTTTGTTAAGAGTTTGGGGAGTAAAGAAGTTTCATTGGTGCAAGCTCCTAGGAAGAAATTAGAAGTAGGACAATGCTCTAATGCACAAGTGAAGATGGGGCCAAGAAGGCAACCTCAAGCTCAACCCCCTAGGGTCCCTCAAGCCAACATTCCTCCACAAATGGCTCACAAAGGAAAGAGACCTATCATGCAACCTCAAGCTTGGAAGCAACCTAGACCGGTTCAACAACGAAGATGGATTGAACCCACTTATCCACAAAGACATGGACAAGCTCCCATACATGCACAAAGACGAGGTATAATTCCTTTTTTCATCCCTATTTGTCACTTTTGTGGTTGTGATGGTCATATTAGACCAAATTGCTTTCAATATATTAAAATGTGTAGAACACGAAGCATGATAGAAAAGAGAAAGAATAGAGCCAAGATGCATGTTCCTAGGAATAACAATATTGATTTGCATGATCCTAGGGATAGTAGAGCACATGTACCAAAGACCACTAAGAAATCTAAAATTGTTGCTAAGTGGATTAGAAAGAATAAAAATGTTTGTCATGTTGCACAAATAGCCTTGAAGGCAAATTCTTCTAATTTTTGGTATTTGGATAGTGGGTGCTCTAGGCACATGACGGGAAACAAGAATTTCTTCGAGACTCTTGTTATGGAGGAAGGTGGAAATGTCACTTTTGGTGATGGATCCAAAAGAAATGTTGTAGGGAAAGGAACCATTTTCGTTCCCGGATTACCCTCCTTATCCAATGCTTTATTTGTTGATGGCTTGAAAGCCAATTTAATAAGCATTTCACATATTAGTGATGAAGGATATTCCGTCTTGTTTTCTAAAGATTATTGCTCTATCCTAAAACCCGATGGACAAACCTTGTTGAAGGGCATGAGATCTAGCGACAATTGTTATTGTCTTGAAGCTAGTATTGTATCTAATCATATGTCCATGGATGAGCAAATTGAGTTGTGGCATGAAAGACTTGACCACATGAACTTTAGGGATCTACGGACCCTTGGAAAGTTCAATTGTGTGCGTGGCCTCCCTAAGCTTGGGAAGAAAGCCAATGGTGTTTGTGGACCTTGCCAACAAGGAAAGCAAACTAAAAGCATGCACAAAAAGGGTAAGTATCTCACCACCAAGGAGCCTCTTGAGCTTCTCCACATGGACCTCATGGGTCCTATGCAAACCGAGAGTGTAGGTGGAAAGAGATACATTTTTGTTTGTGTTGATGATTTCTCTAGATTTACATAGACATATTTTCTTAGAGAAAAATCCGAAACTTTTGATAAGTTTAAAATGCTTTGTACTAAAATGCAAAATGAAATGAATTCTAACATTAAAAGCATTAAACGGATTAGAAGTGACCATGGGAGGGAATTTGAGAATGCCTCATTTGAAAGCTATTGCAATAGCTTAGGCATCTCCCATGAGTTCTCGGCTCCTAGGACACCTCAACAAAATGTAGTTGTTGAGAGGAAGAATATGGTCCTTCAAGAGATGGCCCGTGTGATGTTGCTTAGCAACAATGTCCCTAGGAACCTATGGGCCGAAGCCATCAATACGGCTTGCTATATAGGGAATCGTGTTTTCCTAAGGCCCGGTACTAGAAATACCTCCTATGAGTTATGGAAAGGCAAGAGGCCAAATGTTAGCTACTTCAACACTTTTGGAAGCAAATGCTACATTTTGAATGACCGTGATCAACTTGGCAAATTCGATGCTAAGAGTGATGAAGGTATTTTTATTGGCTATGTCTTGAATAGTAGAGCCTATAGAGTTTTCAATTTAAAAACTCTAAGTGTTATGGAATCATCCAATGTCGTATTTGATGATACTAGGATCAAGTCAAATGATCATGAGGAGAAGGTTATTTTTAGTGACGTTTCTCCTTTGGAGAGGGTTGTGGTGACTCCCAATGTTGGGACATCTAATGAAAATGATGAAGTCACATAACCCACTACTAGAGTCCCTCTCTTGGACTCTAATGAACCCGCTCCATGGGTTAGAAGACTCCATAACAAAGAGGATGTTATTGGAGATGTTAATGAGGGTGTTAGGACTAGACGTCAAATTGCTAATCTTATTAGCTACACTTGCTACACCTCTCAAATTGAACCCAAAAAGGTTGAAGAAGCCTTAAATGATGAATTTTGGGTTCTTGCCATGCAAGAAGAGCTAAACCAATTCGAAAGGAATGAGGTTTGGACTCTAGTTCCTAGGCCTAAGACCACTAATGTCATAGGCACTAAATGGATATTTAGGAACAAATCCGATGAGGATGGCAACATAGTGCGGAACAAGGCTAGACTTGTAGCACAAGGGTACTCTCAAATTGAGGGTATCGACTTTGAGGAGACATTTGCTCTCGTTGCCCGTTTAGAGTCCATTAGGCTTCTCTTGTCCATTTCTTGTGTGCACAAGTTCAAATTGCACCAAATGGATGTCAAGGGTGCCTTCCTCAATGGCTTCTTGCAAGAGGAAGTGTTTATTGAACAACCCAAGGGGTTTGTGGATGCACACCACCCCAACCATGTCTATCGCCTCAAGAAGGCACTATATGGGTTGAAACAAGCACCGAGGGCTTGGTATGAGCGCCTCACTCAATTTCTTGTTGACAATGACTACACAAGAGGTAGTGTTGACAAGACCTTGTTCATCAAGAGAAACAAAGATGAGTTATTTATAGCTCAAATCTATATTGATGACATTGTATTTGGCTCCACCAACAACACCAAGGTCCAACAATTTGTTGATGTCATGTCTCATGAATTTGAGATGAGTCTTGTTGGTGAGCTTAGTTACTTCCTAGGTTTGCAAATTAGGCAATTAGATGATGGGATTTTCATAACCCAAGCCAAATATGCCAAAAACCTAGTGAAGAAGTTTGGTTTAGAGAATGCCAAACATTGTAATACACCCATGAGTACCACTTTGAAGCTAAGCAAGGATGTTAGTGGTAAAAGTGTGGAACAAACGTTATATCGTGGCATGATAGGTAGCTTGCTCTATTTGACTGCAAGTAGGCCCGATATCTCCTTTAGTGTGGGAGTGTGTGCTAGGTACCAAGCGGATCCTAAGGAGTCCCATCTCTCTTCCGTAAAGAGAATCATTCACTATGTGAATGGGACATCCAACTATGGGATTTGGTACTCTTTTGACACTAATGCTAGTCTTGTAGGCTTTAGTGATGCGGATTGGGCAGGAAATTGCGATGATAGGAAGAGCACATCGGGCGGTTGCTTCTTTCTAGGCAACAACTTAGTGTCTTGGTTTTGCAAGAAGCAAAACTCGATTTCCTTGTCCACGGCCGAGGCCGAATACATAGCCGCAGGGAGTGGATGAAGCAAATGCTAGTAGACTACGGATTCAACCAAGGTACTCTCACTCTCTTTTGTGATAACATGAGTGCTATTAATATTTCCAAGAATCCGGTACAACATTCTAGAACTAAGCATATTGACATCCGCGATCACTTCATTAGAGAGCTTGTTGAAAATAAATGCATAGTACTTGAACATGTAGGTACTAATGATCAACTTGCGGACTTATTTACTAAACCCTTAGATGCTACTCGATTAAAAACTCTAAGTAGATCTATTGGGATATGTCTTGTGGAGTGATGTTCTATGATTGACCCCATATGGGGAACTCAAGCAAAGAGAGCTATTTTGCATTCTTGTCACTTGCAAAAAATTTGAAATAACTTATGCCTCTTCTTTTAATTGTTTGAGTAAGCTTGGTTGCACATATGTATATATGTTTTCAATTCAATAAGTGTGAACCTTGCTTGTTTACAATCCATGTCATATTTATGTTCAAACATGCATTTTTGGACTAGGAGATGTATATAGGAAGTATGATTTGAATGACCTATGATTTGAATGACCTATGATTATCTCCATGACATGATGATTCTTTAATAACATGCTCACGTCAAATGAAAAAGCATGAAATTTATATCACATGCTCACATGAAAAGCATGAATTGATGATTGCATATTCTTAAAATGCAAAACCTTGTGTGAAAGCTTATGAGACTCAAAATGAATAAAGGATCTTGTATCCGTTCAAAGGAATTCACATTCCAAATGTCTCTCTTTCTTTATTGGTTGAACATGGCTACTATCATACGGATATCTTATCCGGAAAAATCAAAAAGGGTGCAAAGTCGCTCATGCCATGTTTCACTTATAAAGTTGGATATAGTTGTTCTTAAATTGAAATCAATATATTCTATATCCTTGCTTTACTCATGACATTGGTGAAATTGGTTTGAATTCTTATTAGAAACCTTTGTCATATGCTTTGCCAAATACCATTGTATTTTGGACTTGAATGCTACATGTCTTGTATGCAAAGCATGTTTGTTTCACACATTTTCTTTCAAATAAATCTCCTTGTTTCTCTTCAATTAATTGAGGTACATAAAGTGACTAATATATATATGCAAATATCTTGCATGCTTCTATCTCTCGTTGCTATGAGTGACCCGGTTGGGGACTACTCTTTTGCCTATATCATGACAAAAAGGGGGAGTAGGATATGGTAAGGGGAGTTGCAAAATAAAGGCAATTGTGCATATTGGGGAGAACATTCGTTGAGGAAGAGTAACCTGTTGAGGGGGAGCATTGCATACACATACATTTCATAATGTTGTACCTTAAACTTTTAAAATGCAAATGCTTGTTATTGTTCTCACTTGATTAATCTAACACTTTACTTGTATTGGAAATGTTAGAAACTTATTTTCAGGGATTGGTTATTCTACAAGAGGTTGAAGACTTCAAGTTTCATTTTCTTATCTCTTTGTAATGTAGAATATCATTGTAGTCCCGTAGTTTCTATTTCTTTGTGAGGAATCAATGTGAGTAGTGGTTTTGTCACGAAATAGCCAAATGGGGAGATTATAAGGTTCCCATTTGTTGATTGGCTCATTTCGTGGACAAACCACATATTGGGGTTCTTTGTAAGGGTAGCCTAGGTATCGGGTTTAGTGTTCGAAGCCCTTTGAAGACCTCGTGTTGATAAGCACCGAAGGTATATTTTTTGTGCTTACTTGTCTTGAAGAGATAGTTGCACACACTCACAACTCATGCATATGTTTAATACTTGTATGTTGTGTGTCTTATTTTTTGTGCATTAATGTTCATTAACATCTCTTCTTGCATGTTAGTTTGATTGCATCTTGCATATCCAATTGCATTGTCATGCTTAGACTTAGGATTGCATTTTTGCATTGGGCGCTCCCAAAAGCGCTATACAGAAGCGCTGTACGAACAGCGCCCATTGAGCGCTGTTCAGACCTAATCGATTTAATTCGGTCGCTGTACAGGCGCTGTACAAAGCGCTCTACGTACAGCGCCACTCTGTTTTCCCGTGAGAACAGAATTGGGGCGCTGTACAAGCGCTGTACAAGAGGCGCTCTACGTACAGCGCCCAAGGCAATATTGAGGCAAACTTATCAAAACGACCGCACTTTGTTTTGGCCTCCTATATATATGCCTCTTTTACTTTAGGTCAATTACAAAAGTTCATATTCAGATTCCATACTTAGGAGATTTTTCAAAGAGAAGAAAAATTCCAAAGAACTCAATTTTAGTTCACTCAAACACTTTTCCATGATCATCAATCATCATCTAGCATCATCCTTGATCATCTAGATGACATCTTGCATGGATTCTTCATCATACTTTGCTTGGTAAGCTTTTCACTAATATCTTACATATTTTGTGTTTCTCTTAACAAGCAATCTCATTTAATTACTTGTATGTTATTTTATATATTTTGAATACAAGTTTGAGATTAGTATGATGTATGTTTGAGAAGTTGTATTGTGATAGCTAATTAGGTTTTGTGCTTAATCTTGATTAGCTAAACTATTTGATTGAACATGTCATTTAGTTTTGATATCTAGGATTGCTCTAATTGCATATTAATCATCTTAGATAAGCATATAGGGTTTCCCTTGCTCTATGTTGCATTTTGAATATTCATATATTCACTTAGGGTTGTTATTCTCTTCATAGAGAAAGTAAGTCTTGTGTGTAGCATCCGGGATTAGGTTGCTTAGATCGCAAGCAAAATTGGACTAGGTTCACTCATACCGGGATTAGGTAGGTGTGTGATTACTTCCGGGATTAGGTTGTAATCGTTTTACACATTTAGTGGATTCGAGGTTCGAGTGTGGCTTACTTACTAGCCCGTGGTTTTTCCCGTGAGGGTTTCCACGTAAAAATCAAGTCTTATTTAATTTCCGCATTTTATACTTGATTTATTGCTTTATCTATTTAGGGGTAAATTCGTAATTTTGACTAACACGAAAAATTGGGTAAAAAGCTTAAAATCTATTCACCCCCCCCCCCCCCCCCCCCCCCCCCCTCTAGATAGTTTTATACACACCGTGCTATAATTTGTTTCAGTCTAGGTGAATATGAGTATTCTATATGCAACAATGTGTAAGACCACACACAAAATGCCTAACTAGATGTTATAATGCAATTTAACAATCTAGTTATCAACAATGCCTACATGCCCATGCATAAGGACTCAATTAGATTTATAGATAAAATCTAACAACCTAATTGTCAAATAAAGTCCAACCAACACAAGTTGTCACAACATATAACAAGGGCAATAAATATGCAATCAAGAAATGCAATTATGAGGCATAAATATCAAAGTCTAGATGCAAGGCATAAAGACATAGCTAGAAGGGCAATATGGTCCTGTAAGTCATGCAGCGGAAAGATACTAGAAAATCAAGAGATTTAAGAACGATAGGTTTCAAAAAAATTATCGTCTTATTAGGACCTTTTTGTATACACCAATATGAGGAAGAGATTTGTTTTCATACCTTTGAAGAACACTTTTTCGTTTTCTTTTCGATCCTTCACCACTAAGCCTTCCGATCTATGTCCCACGATCTAGCAACTATGTGTGTAGGCACGTCATTGAGTAGTTGAATGAAGGCTTGAGTGAACCGGAAGATAACCCCTTTGCCTCCTTGAAGATTTCGGCCAAGCTTGGGTGGAAGAAGAAACTTTTTCTTTTCTTTCACTAGGTGGCCGCACCTCTCATGTATCTCTCTATGGTTTCAGTTGTTTATTTTTCCTTATAAGTGTATCTTATATACTAGGATCCTAGGGTTTAGTAATCCAAGTTAAAATAGGATTCTAAATCCTTTTTAATTCGATCACCACTAGGGTTTGAACCTGACCTATTTAGAGTAAATAAAATAATCACTTATTATTTTATTCTTTTGCTCTTGTCAAGGTTCGAACTTGAAACCTCCATATAACAATTAATAATTCTTAATTATTAATATGTCAATTAAATAATCATATTATTTAATATTATTTAATTCATCAATTAAATAATATATTAATTAAATAATCACATCATTTAATTAATTTCCAAAATATATTTAAGTTACTTTCGTAACACAATTAATTGGACCAACCAATTCTCTGTGAGTCTTGTTACTATTAATTGTAAAGGGCTAGCAAGGGGACCTAATAGACCCACAGTTTTGAGCTCCAATAATACTTAGAAAAATTAATAAACTCTTTAATTAACATTTCACAATTATTAACCTTGGAGTTATTCCACTAAAAACCCAAGGTTGTACTCTCGTAACTGTAGATATTTTACACAACCAAATTATCAATGTCCATCAATATAGCTATTACATATGGTATGATACTTCACAACTAGTTCTTAATTAGAGCTAGGTCATAAAGTCCGTTATACCTCTCTAATTATATATTTTCCTTTAAGTACCATTGATTCTCTTGAATGATTATATCCTTCATTCCTTTACGGAAGAAGAAGAGCGTTCTTAATCGTTCAAGGCCCGAATCAACTCTTAAGGGAACTACTTATCTACTTCTCGCAAGAAGGAGTAAATTCCTCTATTGTGTGCATACATTCCCAGCCACAAGTCAAACCGTGATTCCAAGATACAGAGATATTGACCGAGAATGCAATTCCGATCTCACCATGGTAAATCAAAAACCACGATCTAACCTGAAGGAGTCAGTAAGACACTCAGGATTTAGATCACCCATATATTGCCATCATTTGTCGATATATATGAATCTTTTCAACTAACGGATCTTAGTGATAGATTCATATAGATCGTGGCCCAGTCTTATATGATCACATCATATAAGGTGGCTCCATTATCATAACACCGTATGAGTAGTCTAGGATAAGACCACCGTACAATACAGAATGGACCGTAGCTGCAGATTAACCACAAATAAAGTATCCAGCTTTATTTGCTTTCTACGGACTCTTTAGATTGCATGTCTCAAACTGAATTCTTCTGTTTATGACATTCATATACTCAGTTTGAGATTACATTTAGCAATCTTGGATGTTAGCATATATAATATAAATGTATGAGTCAATTTATTTGAATGAAATAATTGCTTCTTTTATTATTGAATTTATAATATTTACAAATTACAAGCTTTAGGGCATAAATCCCAATAGGGCATAAATCCCAATAGGTCATAAATTCTAGCTATCACAAACAAACCCCAAGCATGTCATTACTTTAAAAGATATACAGCAATTATGAAGATTTGCTAACCTGAGTAATAAATAACATGTCTTGATGAAATAGAACAATAAATGAGCTAGGATGTTTGTTCTACTTACCAAGTGAAGACATTAATGAAGACCCATGCTTGAATGATGCTAGAGATGCAAGATGAAGATGGATTTTGGGGTTTGGAGAGTTATAGAAGCAATCTTGATGCTTTCTCTCACTAAGGGAACTCTTTCTCTCACTAAGATTTGGAAATTTTGAGTTCTAAGTCGAAATAAGGAAGACGAGAAAGCTTATATAGAAGCCCTAGTGAAACTATACCGTTTTGGAAAATTAGGCCTGAAACTAGACACTGCGCGGGTCCAGTGAGCGGGGATGGACCCATGCACTACCCGCACACTGTGCAGGTAGAACCAGCACACTTCCAGTGAAGTTACTAGCGCACCGGGACCTAGAAAAACAATCCGAGGCCAGTGCACGGGTAGAACCAGCGCATTACTAGCGAAGTTACTAACGCACCGGTACCTGGAAAAACAACTTGAGTGCACTACACGGGTGGTGCGTGGGTAGATACCCGCGCACAAGTACCCATGTACTCAAACCATCTCCAGTGGTCACTCATCGCTCTAAAACAAGCACACCATCGTGCAAGCGCAGATGTTTCCAATCAAACATCGGGAAACGAATTACAACACACAAAACCACACTTATATCTAACAATCAAGTGCACGTGTGAGAAGTGTAAGGAAAACACACATACAAGCAATTAGAACACAAATGCAAGATGAACAAAGCATACATGAAGTGTGTGTGTGTGCACCTAAACTCTTAAAGAGGCAAAGTCAAGTGAATATACTTTTTACTCTTGAAGTCATGGAGATGCTTGAAAGCTTGCCTTGATAATCATCAAGAATACCTAAGCTACCCATTACACAATCATCCTCAATATGGTTTGTCATGAAATAAGCCAATCACAAAATAGAGGTACTTACAATATTTAATTACTAGAACCGGTTGGAACCGCTGGTTCCAAACTGGGTGTGAACTGCCAGTTTGGAACCGCCAGTTCCACCCCGGTTTTGAAAAAATATGAATCAAAACTGGAACCTTAATGGTTTCAGTTCAGGTTCCAGTTCGATTTGAATAGTAACAGTTTCGGTTCGAACCGGCGGTTCGAATCGAACTATGATCACCTCTAGTTTGTAGAGAGGTCTTATTTGTTCACAAAAGCATGAGTCCATGGTTAAGTTGTTTAGCCCCATAAAGTTAAGTTCATTGGCAATGTAAAAGAGAAAAAAATGTATAATTTTCACCTTTTTTTTTTTCTAGGCTAATTGGTATCGATGCCCCCTAAACTCTTCCAAAGCATGCATTATGCCCCTTATATATATATATATATATATATATATATATATATATATATATATATATATATATATATATATATTCGCCATTAAACCCCCTGAACTCTAGTTTTTTTGGCAAATACTTGGTTTTTTTTGCCCCATGTGAGGGGCATCTACAGCCGATAGTTGCCAATTTGTGAGAGTTCGGGGGGTTTAGTGACGAAAAAAATATATATTGGGGCATAGTGCATATTTTGGAAGAGTTTAGGGGCATTGGTGCCAATTAGCCTTTTTTCTAAAATAATAAAAAAAGTCTATGTTTTTTTTTTGGGCGAAAGGGAGGGCTAAACGCCTAGAAGCAACAACAAAAACAGAGAGGCTAAATAAGCAAAGCCACATGCCTAGCCAAAACAAGACCTAAAACATCAACCTCAAAATCTATAGCAACCTGAGAATGAGGTTATCAAAAAACACAATACCAAGACCCATAGTATGACCTATCTTCACAAGGTTATCAGGCAACTTGTTGCTTTCTCTATAAACATGTTGCAACTTATAGCACCAATCCGCATCGATCATCTTTTTTACGGATCTAAATGAGACTAAATATGTTTTGGATCAGCAATCATATCTTCTTCTTCTTTTTTCTTTGAAAAAAAAGCAAAAAAAAGAGAGGACATATTTTTAAGCAAATCATTTTATTTTTGTTGTGAGAAGCAAAACATAATTAATAAAATTCTAAGCTCTTACAATTTGGGCCATTAACATCAAACAATGGCCCATATTTATAAATTTGAAGACCGGCCCAAGTTGCCCCCAAAACATCCTAATTCATATCGTTGATCTCTAGAGATTTGAGAAGGTTGGGCTTGAACGTGTGGAATGGACTTATCAACTATAATATATATATATATATATATATAGTCTTTCTATTATCAGTTCGAACTGACAAAAGTTATATCAGTTCCTTGTATGTGGGCTACTGGATTTAAATACTTTGACTGACAAGTGCATACAGCCAAGTCAAAGTATTTAAATCATGTGGCCCACATGCAAGGAATTGATATAACTTTTGTCAGTTCGAACTGATAATAGAATTTCTGTATATATATATATATATATATATATATATTTATTTATTTATTTATAGGTAGTGTTAACTTGTGCGAGGGAACACGTTAACAGCTAAAAATTTACTAAAATGGAAAATATTTATTACAAACATTTATTTATTGTATCGACTAAGACAATAGATATAATTAATATTTTTCTTTTTGGGTATTTTTTTAGTTGTTAACATGGGCATATGTTAACACTATCATATATATATAGTTTTTCTATTGTCAATTCGTCATGATATAAAATATATCAAGACGAATAATGTGGACCATTAGATTTACATACTTTGACTCAAAGTGTATACACTTATCAAAACTTCTTTATAATAAACTATTAGGAGTTAGGACATGCGGTTGAATTACCATTCCAACAATAGAAGAGAAAGGTCTACTCTTATTTGGATAATTGGATCCTTCTCCGCCTCTCATCAAGAGGAGGAGGATGAGGATGAGGAAGTGGTATACAATCAACTATACCAAAATTGGGGTGTTTGTATCAATGTAATTTGGAGGTTAAAAGCGTTCATTTAGTCTAACAATAATCTGGGTTCGAGTTGTCAAACCCATATTTGATATATGATAGAAAAAATAAGAGTAATTGTTCAAATCCGAAACAGTGATGACATGGTGAAGTATTGTAATCCCATATCCATATAAGATTATTTCGAGTTTAATATCATCAGTCTTTGTTGAAAAAAAATGGTACAATTCTCAAATGGAATTATATCATAATATTTTTGGATACCATACTTCAACCTGTCAAAATGTTTTCAAAATCTCAATTTCTTTTAATTATAAAGAAGAAAAAACAGAAGAATCCGAGGTGGTCGAGCTGGCTAGTGTCAGAGCCGCCATTGACAGACTAATTAAAGCAGTGAATTCTTGACCATTAATTTAACTATATAAAAATTGTCTTGCTGTTTTTGGGCCACAATTCTTTAAAAATTAAAATCTTTTTACAAAGTATAAAGTAATACAAATACAATGCATGTGTATTTATGATCACCATGAATTGCCTCAAGGCCTTAAAAAACTAAAAAGAAGCCAAAGCCATTGATAGAAACTACTTTTATATCATGGAAATTGTTTATCATGATTGTATGTGGGTATTGTCGCAAAGAAATATAGTCATAAATTATATTTATTGTAAGGGTAACGTTAATACATATGCCCTAAGGGTACATGATAATAACTATTTTATTATTATAAAAAGAAAAAAGTCATTGCATTTATTGTAACAAGATAAATAAATACAGTTATTGATATGTATATTTTATTTCCCTTTATAGAAATAAAGTGATTGTTAACTAACACTAGATTAACTCTATAACATAAATTCTTAGTAATTGTAGTAGTAGATTAGTAGTCTAAACCTTTCAAAGGAGCCAATCACCAAGTTGTGTTGATTTGTTGTATAATAGTTCATCTGGTGAGAAAAATTTTGGGTGCAACTGAAAACACTACGATCCTGTCATGTAACAAATTTTTTTCGTTTTCTATAAGTTCCATGACACATGAGTGAGATTCTCTAAAAAGCCAGGGTCGTGGGTGGCCATAGCAAGATCACAGTGGGAGGTATATTGTGCATCCACTATGCCCAAGTTTATCTCCGACAATTGAGATGTTTAAAGGGAAAGTATCATTCCCCACCTATATTATGCCATATTAATACATTTGCCCTTAGTATTTCCATTGATGGCTATTTTCCCACATGAAAATGATAATATTTGCCATATTCCCCTTTTTAGTTTCATTAATGTCTAAACTCCCCCTATAGCTTTTCATATTCCATGTTTTCCCCCTTACATCATTAGGTATTATGTTATAAATTTAAATAGGCAAGGGTAAAATGGTAACTTGACAAGAAACTAAAATTTAACATTATTTAACCTATTATTAAAATAAAAAATAATATTAAGAAATTAAGAATTATATATATATATATAATAAAATGAATATAATTGTAATTCAAAAAAAAAAAAAAAACTAAAACAATATTAAAAAAAAAAAAAAATCTTCAGTCTCTCTCACAACCGATCTCAACCTCTCTCTCAACTAGCTTAAAAAAAAATCTCTCTCTCAACCAATCCTCAGTCTCTCCCTCTCAACCGTTGCTTGGCCGCCGACAAGGAACGGTGATATCCCTTACACTCTCTCTCTCTCTCTCTCTCTCTCTCTCTATTTGATCTCTTTCGATTCGAGCCGATCTAGTGGTTTATGGGTTTTGATTTCTAGGTTTTATTTCTTTCTCTCTTTCTCTTTCTGGGTTTGGGGTTTTGGTTTCTGTGTTTGGATTAGGGTTTTGGATTGAGGGCGGTGGATGTGGTTGTTTTCGATTAGGCTTCGGTGATTTGATGATGGTAATGGTTTGGTGTTGGTGACTGTAATTTGATGATAGTGGTTTGGTATTGACTGATGATAATAGTTGTTTCTAGGTTTGATTTTTTAATTTAATTTAATTTTTTATTTTTTATTTTTTTTTACAGATATGGGTATGATTTTATTGGTTGTTTGAATGTTGACCACTCCTAAGGTGGCACTCGCAATCGTACGAGGCCGGGAGTGTAGTACAATATCAAGTAAAGTTTGTTCCCTCGAAGACTGAGTGATTGATTATCGAAATTGATTAACCAAATTGCTATTCAAACAATCAATAAGGGATAATTTTCATATTTAAATCCTATGATTAAACTAAATTATACTACTCAAACAACTTTAAGCTAAGATGGTAAAATAATGACAAACAATGAAATCGAATGTAACAATGTGAGATAATATGCTAAGACTAGAATCCACCTCACCCTCTCCAATTAAAGCCCTAGACTCACCCAAAAACCCAATTTGTGCAAATGTGAATTGTAGACTTGTGCACCCAACAATAATCTCTACTCTCGGTCCTGTTATAGAAATTACATCCACACATACCCAAAGCCTATCTCTCGATGACCCTAAAATATATGCATGAATTCATTAAGAACTTTGGCACACTTAAAAGAGCTCTAAACGCTAGCCTTAGTAGGTCTACCTTACTAGACATGTATAGAGGACGTTTCATCAAACACGTTGTGTGCATCTCTGGTCGATTCACAACACAACCAAAAATCATTCAAAAGGAGATCAATCTAATGAAAGTATTAAGTACTCAAAAACAACCATACAAAACATAAGCACACATGGATAAATTCGGTAGTATATATATATAAAGTCAAGGGTTGGGTTTCATCAAGCCTTAGCACTAGAAATTTAGCTCATGTTACAAGGTAAAGCCATACAACATATATATGAAAGTAAATACATGGCTCTATAATAAAAATGAATGAGAAAGAGTTGTAGATAAAACTATATGGAGAGCTTCTCTTCTTCTTGGTTTTTCTTCTCCTTTGATCTTCTTCAGCTTTCTTTTGCCTAAAAACAAGAAGTGATGATGGATGTGGTTAATGGATGTATAGGATTTTAGGAAAAGGTGGAATCTCGGTAGTTATCTTGGGAAAGGAATGGTGATGTAAGATGAATGTGTAAAGATGATGTCTTGGTGAATATTCTTGGTTAGAGAATGGGTTTAGGTCTAAAAATAGCAAAGGGTTATATAGGGGAATGAATTAGGTCAAGGGAAAGTAGGTAAATTCTTGAATTTAAACATTTTCTAGGCAAAAATGCGACCTTGGGGCGACCTGGAGGTGACTTGGTTGCTATCTAGTCGAAGAAAAAAGTTGCAAACCCGAGAGGAAAGCGACCTTGGGGCGACCTTGGTTGAGGTCGCTCTTTTTTTCAACTTTGCGCACAGTTACGAAAACGGCCATCACTTTCTCTAGAGAACTTAGAATTGTGATCTGTAAAAAGCGTTGCATAGTAGACATCCGGGGCTTTCCAAAAATAGGTTAGACAAAATGAAGTTCGATCTGAGGAGGGAGATATAGCCTCCGAAAGTTGAATGTTCTGTACGAAGATTTCCAATTTCAGCCCTTTAACATCGGAAACTCTTCAATTGAGCTCAAACACCTTATTTTAGGGCATATAACCTACACAAGGCTCACAAAACGCATTATATACAAAACACACTCGAAAACGAGCACAATAGCTAGGAAATGGGGACCTCGTATAGGTATGAAAATCTTCCGATCAAATACCCCCAAACCTATTTTTTGCTCGTCCTCGAGCAAAACCAAAACCAAAACAAATGAATTTATAAACCTAAACTTAGACTAGACAAACAATAAAAAGAACACCACTTTCATGGGTGACACGATGGCACTTAGCATGTGCCACAAGCCTTTTAAATCGCTAGGCGGTCCTTATAAGACGAATGAAGTCTCGTGAGGGTTTATAGAATGACACCCACAAACGTTTGTCCTGCTTAGCCAACTATAGACAGAGATGCAATAAGGGGCGGACTAGATTGGAGGCACATGCATACTAAGACCCCTAAGTGAAATCTTGAGAAATGCAAGCTAAGGTGCTACAACAAGAGATATTGCAATTCTATACTTCTTAGTGAACATAGCTTAAAAAGCATCGAACACAATAGTTTTATGATAGCATTTCGCCTCGACCCTATACCTTTCAGGATCTCTCTTATTTTACCACTCATAACCTATGCTCACTCAACAAACATATGCGATTAGAAATTATGCACAAGAAATTTTCAAATTTTACACGCATATGATAAATTTTTGAAAAACCTCTAATATTTAAATGCAATTGGACCATAAGAACGGATTTGAACATTAAGAACAAGAGCAGAGCACCATTTGATACCTTCATCAATAAGCTAAGACCCCTCATAAAGATCAATTAGGACTTCTTTTAAGTTCAAGTGAGGTTACAGTGAATTGGTGGTGGAGAGGCTAGGTGGGTATGGAATTACGGGTTAGCTACCGATTATGCTTAAGATTCTATTTGGCACGCTTTTTACAATTATAGCGTCTAGGCATGTCATTTTGTGCTATATGAAGTTGCTTTACATTTTGGCAACTTTTAAACTTTAGAGCTTAGAAGGCTTTTTGTGCTATTCTTTTTCTTTTAGCACTTTTTAATTTTTCATACATTTTGAGCCTTATTCTTTGCACAATTTACATATTTAGCCTAAGTACACGTTACTTTTACAATTTTGATTTCCTTGAGCTTCATTTCACTATGATATCAAGCCATAATCATAGCAAAGGGGGTGATCTAGTTTTTAGGTAAAATATGATGATGTGTATGATATGGAAGGATATAGTGACAGGGTTTAGTGTGTAAGTTAACATAGATAGACATTCAAGCACACACACAAGGCAAGGGACGTGTTTGGGACATTTGTAGTGACTAACACACATAGCCTACATCATCTCTAAAGGCACGAGTCTAGCAAGCAAACAAAGGCGAAAACTACGGTGATGCTCTTTAGATGGCACTCTTTAATACCCAAAGTATGGAGTAAGGTCCTTTTTATTTATGCTTAATTATATAAAAGAAGAGTGTTTAAGATATGACAATAAAAATTTAGACTCATATGGACGCTATATAGGCTTTGGCCTCACACGGGTAGTCTCTACTAATGATCTAGACATCTTAGGCACGATACCCAATCACTAAGACACATTCGAGTCTAGTAGGATGCGTGCAAGTAATGTGGTGTAGCTTTGACTAGCACAACCTTTGCCTAGACTCAGGGGGATGATCGCGCTAAATATGTTGTATATTTCAGCCCTCAAATCCGTAATCTTTGTGTCATTTTCGTGCATTTTAGCGTCGCTTATGGGCTCTATGATCATATTTACAGATATTTCCCCATTTTGGGCAAAAACAAAAGAGGACTAAAAGTTACAAAAAGAGGAAGAAAAGCATCAGACGCTACAACAGTGCGGGTCCCAACCGCACTTCACCCGCACTCGTGCCCAGACCAGAGGACCTGATTGCTGAAAACAGATATAGTGCGGGTGAGTGCGGGTCTGATGCAGTAAAATCTGTGTTCAATTTACTAAGAAAGTTCGTTCACTGGGATCGGCGATTCTATTGGTCAAAGCCAATTAATCTAGCAAGGATTACTCTAAGTGCGGAAAACTAAATTGCATAATGCTTTGCTTTGGAAGTTTGTTTAATCTAAACTTAACCTAAATTAAGAGAATCTAAACTAAAATTAAATCAAATCACACAAGGGAAGAATATATGGAGAGAAATACTAGGGAATCTATGCACCTTTCTTAGACACTCAATGCTCACACTTAGTCTCGTTAAACACTTCAATCTAGTTTACGGGCTTGTTTTCAAGATAATTCAATTAGGTTCAAAGATCCTTTCCAATACTCGCACACGGTCATGCAACGAATACGGATTAATGATCTAGGGTTCTTCCTATTACTCACACACGGTCATGTAATGAGCAATTGTCAAAACCCATATTTTACACAAAACTCTAAGCCAAATTAACATAGCACGGTCATGCATACATCAATTTTCTTGTTTATTAAGCTTTTGATTCAGATTTAAATGGAACGTTCATCCACATCTAAACCCTAATCTCATGGATAAACTAAGCCACAAACTCAAATCACTTGCGGTCATAACATAATCAGAGAGAGTAGAATAGAGCAATTAATTCAATAAATAAAACTAAAACTCAATTGATTAACAAAAGATAGACTAATTGTTCATATAGAGTTATCCAAAATCGGTTACATCAATCCCCTAGTTAGAGGTTTAGTTACACATCAATGGAGAGAACAAAAACATAGAAGAGATGTAGAGAAAACCCGATGTGTGGTGGTCAGAGTGATGGGGGACGGCCCCCTTTTGTGGCTTGGAACCTCCCTTGGCTGTCTCCTTAAATTGAAAAGAATATGAAATATTTATAGGTGACTTTTCCTTGTGAACCCCCAATTCTTCTTAGGTTTAGAAAATACACCAAGTGGGAAAGTAGAATGAAACAAGGAATGAGAATCCTTTCCTAACTTGGATTTCCTATCTTGATGATTGACTCCTAATTTGAGTTTAGGAAGTTTCCCAAACATGTTTTGATCTTCTAAAGTTATTAGGATTTGATTTGGGAAGTTTTGAAACAGTTCTGAACCAATTTGGAGTTGAAATCTGCCAAAAATACGTAATACCGCTCATTGGGTCGCTCCAGAGGCATGTTGCCTCGGCAGCTGCACGTCAAGTGGAAATGTTCTGCTCCGGGTCACTGCCTAGGTCGCTTCCCAGGCAAGTTGCACGGGGGGTGGTCTGGTCTGCGGTAAACATTTCAGCCCTGACCTTCGGTTACTAAATCGGTCATAACTTCTTCTAGGAATATCGGAATTGCGATCCGAAAAAAGTACGCTGGAAACTAGACTTCCGGAGCTTTCAATCCATAGGTGGTAGGACACACAATTCAATCGGACCTGAGAGATATAGGCCCCGCAACATAGAGGTTCTGCACTGGCCGAAAATCATCTTTTCATTGTTTCTTCCAATTTGCTCCTTTTCTCCATCTTTTGACTTCTTTTCTTCCAAAATACGATTCAACACCACTTTTATGGAATGTTACCTACACAAGCTCAACAAACACATTAAACTAGCTAATTCACTCGAGAACAAAGCATAAATAATAAGAAATCGGGGCCTAAAACATGTATAGAAATGAACCGATCAAATACCCCAAAACCTATCTTTTGCTAGTCCTCGAGCAAAACAAAACTAAAAACAAAAACTAAAAAAACTAAAAACAAAAATTAAATTTAACTAGGCCACTTTCGTAGAGAACACGATAGCATTGAGCGTATGCTACAAGCCTTTAAACCTCTAGGTGTCCCTAGTAGAAGGAGTTTTGTCTCCTGAGGGTTTACAGCTATGCTACCCACAAACATATTTCTGCGAAAAGTCAAATAATCAAGATGCAAATTCACATGTACCTTTCAAGCCAATGCATGCCAGAGCCAATAGGTAAAGACTAAAGTTAAGTCACAAATTTGAAAGCATTGCTTAATTTTTAATGAAAAGCCCAAGCTCAGGACATTCTAGCTTCAAAAACACATTCGCCAAACGCTATAGATATAATTCGTCTCAACTCTAATTCTCACAAGATATCGCTCATATTTCACACAGAACCTAGGCAAATACACTCATCAAGCATATGCGAAAGAAGTTATGCACAAGAAATTTCAAATTATAATCGCATATGAATATGTCATTGAAAGAACGCTTGATTTGTATGCAAAAGATCTCATGAAAAGAATCAAACATTAAGAACAAGATAGAGCACATGTTTACCTTATTCTCAAAAGATCAATTATGTCTTTTCTTTGGTTGTAATGGGGCCATTGGGTGTAGGCTAAGAAAGAACGGGAAAAGGATAGCAAACAAACCTATGATCATATCGAGAAATTCTTCGGCAATCTTCATACTCGGCCGAATTTCTTCGAATTCTTCATTCCACTTGCATCTAGGCTTCTTGAACAATTTTCGTTCGTCCTCCTTCTTGAGTTGATTTTGATTTCTCATCACTTCATTGTAAAGCTCTATTCCTTTTCTCTTTTATTTGATTCATCATCTCATTCATTTATCTCTTTCTTTTTTTTTCTTTTTCTTTTTTTTTCTTTTTCTTTTCTTTTTCTTTGGTACATGTACATCACGAGTCGCAGATTTCGAACTCCCTTCAATCATCTTCATCACTTCCTCTATATGATCCCAAGCTATATGGTATGGCTAAATTATGGCATATTGGGGTTAAGTTAATGTGGGTGATGAAAGAAAAAGGCTTATTGTGTTTGGCTTCAAACAGGGCTATGGAGCACACACATAAGGTAGGAAATATTTAAGGCCTTTTAAGTGAGTTCAAGCACACATTGCCTATATCACTTCTAAAGGTTCAACCAAATCAAGAGCAAGTCCACATGTGATATCTTTTTTATGAGAATTGTTCTTTAATGCTTAATGTACAACCTATAGAGATCGAATCTAATGTTAAGAACCTACTGAGTGTTTAAAGATTAGAAACAAAATAATCCCTCATATATGTCATTTATGTACGCTTTTTGGCTTAGTGAACTCACAACGGTAGTCTCCACTATTAATCATGGCAATCCAACTAAGCATCTTATCCACTATCACATCAAGAGCATGTCATAAGTTATGAAAAATGCAATGCAATACTCTAAGTGGCAAGAAGTTAGTTTAAACCCAGTGAATAAAGCATATATTACGGCTCTTAAAGCACACAAAAGAAGCATCTCAACATGGAGGACAAAAATACAAAAACTGATGACTTTTGAAATCGACCTACGTCTGTTCTTTAATGTATATCTCTCACATGACTCAACAAAAGTTAACCAAATTTTAGAAAAAGATAATAGACATGAAAACACACACTTTTTATGTAGAACATATTTCAAAATTCGCATTGGAAAAGTGAGAGAACAGACGACGAAGACAGTGCACGCACTGTTTCGCAACAACAGGGCATTGCCCATGACCTTTGGTCGAAGAAACATTCATAACTTTTTAACCACTGCCCAGAATTTTTCATTCTTTATACCGTTGGATTCGTATCGAAAAAACGAAGAACTCAGCATGGACGGAAAAATTTATTTCCTCACCAATCAATACAGTTTTAACAAAACGTTTGCCTCAAAATTTTCAAAACAGGACACTTTTTCACAGATTTATCAATGAATCGAAAAAAAATCAAACAACACGAATTCACACCCCCAAACCTAATCTAAACATTGTCCTCAATGTTTGTATGACATTAAAAGCATGGACAACGAATAAAGAAAAAGCAAGGCATGTATGAACTCAACACACAAAACAAAAAAAACTAGAAAACTAAAAACTAAAAACTAAAAAGAAATTACCTAGGTGGGTTGCCTCCCACCAAGCGCTTAATTTAACGTCTCGGCAAGACGCGTTTAAGGACGACTCAACCAAACTCCAATGTCTCGAATTTGCGCCTATATGTGATTAGGTCTTGAAAAAAAAATTCACCCACTGGCATGTTCCTACACACAATACGCAAAGGCAATTAAATGTTCACTATAAAGTGTGGTGAAATAAGTTCAGAAAACCACTTATTCCACTTGCTTTTGTGTAGGCGGCTCGGAAAAGTAATGGGAGGGACATAAGGCTTGAGTTCCTTGTATAGGAGCGGTTCCTCGAAAGGTACATCTTCCACTTCCTTTGCTTTCTCTTCCGTCTCCTCCTTTTCTTCTTCTTCACCTGCAACACTAGACAAATCATTAGAAAGTTCATTAGACAACTCCTTATTACTTTGTTGCAACTCTTGAGTTGTTTGATGAATGGTGTGAGTAAAATTGTTCAAAGCCTCTTCAAGTGGTTGGAAGGACGAGCTCAGCTGCTTAAAGTTATTGACTTCTTTTCTTCTCCATGAGATATTTGCTGCACTGTACGAGTCCATCCCATGGTGCTCTTGTAGATATTTTGAATAATTTGCTTCAGCGGTACAACTATCTATCTCATGACCCAACTCACCACAGAACCCGCAAACCACGAATCTGTCTTTTTTTTTTTTCTGAAACTATTGAAGACAATATCTTAATGCGACACTGTAGAATATCCGATTGCAAAAAGAGTTCTTTAATATCTTCTTCTTCCTCCTCCTCATATCTGTGTTGCTCAAAGAAATACATTGTACTTGAAAAGAAAGAAAAGAAAAATAAAAAGAAAACAAAATCTAAAAAAAACTAATAACTAATGACACACATTACCGAACTAAACTAACTAGATTCAACTAATAGAATCTATACCAATCCCCGGCAGCGGCGCCAAAATTGATGCGGTAAAATCTGTGTTCAATTTACTAAGAAAGTTCGTTCACTGGGATCGGCGATTCTATCGGTCAAAGCCAATTAATCTAGCAAGGATTACTCTAAGTGTGGAAAACTAAATTGCATAATGCTTTGCTTTGGGAGTTTGTTTAATCTAAACTTAACCTAAATTAAGAGAATCTAAACTAAAATTAAATCAAATCACACAAGGGAAGAATATATGGAGAGAAATACTAGGGAATCGATGCACCTTTCTTAGACACTCAATGCTCACACTTAGTCTCGTTAAACACTTCAATCTAGTTTACGGGCTTGTTTTCAAGATAATTCAATTAGGTTCAAAGATCCTTTCCAATACTCGCACACGGTCATGCAACGAATACGGATTAATGATCTAGGGTTCTTCCTATTACTCACACAAGGTCATATAATGAGCAATTGTCAAAACCCATATTTTACACAAAACTCTAAGCCAAATTAACATAGCACGGTCATGCATACATCAATTTTCTTGTTTATTAAGCTTTTGATTCAGATTTAAATGGAACGGTCATCCACATCTAAACCCTAATCTCATGGATAAACTAAGCCACAAACTCAAATCACTTGCGGTCACAACATAATCAGAGAGAGTAGAATAGAGCAATTAATTCAATAAATAAAACTAAAACTCAATTGATTAACAAAAGATAGACTAATTGTTCACATAGAGTTATCCAAAATCGGTTACATCAATCCCCTAGTTAGAGGTTTAGTTACACATCAATGGAGAGAACAAAAACATAGAAGAGATGTAGAGAAAACCCGATGTGTGGTGGTCAGAGTGATGGGGGACGGCCCCCTTTTGTGGCTTGGAACCTCCCTTGGCTGTCTCCTTAAATTGAAAAGAATATGAAATATTTATAGGTGACTTTTCCTTGTGAACCCCCAATTCTTCTTAGGTTTAGAAAATACACCAAGTGGGAAAGTAGAATGAAACAAGGAATGAGAATCCTTTCCTAACTTGGATTTCCTATCTTGATGATTGACTCCTAATTTGAGTTTAGGAAGTTTCCCAAACATGTTTTGATCTTCTAAAGTTATTAGGATTTGATTTGAGAAGTTTTGGAACAGTTCTGAACCAATTTGGAGTTGAAATCTGCCAAAAATACGTAATACCGCTCATTGGGTCGCTCCGGAGGCATGTTGCCTCGGCAGCTGCACGTCAAGTGGAAATGTTCTGCTCCGGGTCGCTGCCTAGGTCGCTTCCCAGGCAAGTTGCACGGGGGGCGGTCTGGTCTGCGGTAAACATTTCAGCCCTGACCTTCTGTTACTAAATCGGTCATAACTTCTTCTAGGAATATCGGAATTGCGATCCGAAAAACGTGCGCTGGAAACTAGACTTCCGGAGCTTTCAATCCATAGGTGGTAGGACACACAATTCAATCGGAGCTGAGAGATATATGCCCCGCAACATAGAGGTTCTGCACTTGCCGAAAATCATCTTTTCATTGTTTCTTCCAATTTGCTCCTTTTCTCCATCTTTTGACTTCTTTTCTTCCAAAATACGATTCAACACCACTTTTATAGAATGTTACCTACACAAGCTCAACAAACACATTAAACCAGCTAATTCACTCGAGAACAAAGCATAAATAATAGGAAATCGGGGCCTAAAACATGTATAGAAATGAACCGATCAGGGTCCCAATTGCACTCCACCCGCACTACTGCCAAGACCAGAGGACCTGATTGATGAAAACAGATATAGTGCGGGTGAGTGCGGGCCATCCAACCGCACTTCACCCGCACTTCTTCTCAGATCCGGGAGTCCAAAGTCGAAGAAAATGATAAAGTGCGGGTCACTGACCCGCACTCCACCCACACTCCCTCGCATCAGATATCATTTTAAAGTTGATTTGTAACCTATTTTGGGGGACTATAAATAGAAAGTGTGTGTAATGTTTTTAGTACATTTTTACACTTAGAAATTCTGAAATTGTAACTAGACCTAAGAATCCATTTCTTCTCATTTCATAAGCTTTCTACCCAACATCTAAGGGATTATCAAGGTGAAGATGATCTTCAAGGGTTATTCCTCATTTTTTCTCTTATTTCCATTATTGTCAATGAGTAGCTAAATTCCACTAAGGGGGTCTATGGATTAGTTTGTGAATGATTGGGCTTTTGTATATAAGCTTTATTTATTTTATATGTCTATCTTTTATTGATTTATTCAAGAGTATGAATGGATTTCATTGGATTTACTTGTCTTAGATACACTCTATTTGCAAGCTTCCATTGGATTCTATCTTTCTAGGCAACTAGATATACAGCCTATATAGTTGTTTATTGCTCTCATGAATCGATGGGATTCTCGTAATCTCGGCTCGATAACCACACTCTTCATCTAACTTCAAATGAGTGTCCGTTTCTATACATCCTAGGACGGCTCTCGTGAGAGGCTTAGAAGCCTCTTCTATACACCCTAGATTGGCTATAGTAGAATCGGTTGAGCCCGAGAAAGATACACGAGCTTCATTGCTAAGGTCTTAATCGAGCAACTGACACTATACACCCTAGATTGGTTGTTTAGGAGGGACCAATCACTAGTAGGAGGCCTCCTATACACCCTAGGTTGGCCCCTTACTAGGGATAGAGAGCCAACCTATACACCCTAGGTTGGCTACAGTCGTCAAATGTGCATATTTATGAGTTTATTACATTTGCCCAAATGTTTGCTTTCTAATCCATTAACTCCCTAGTCTCCATCATATCTATCTTTCATTACATTCATATTCCATTTTTAGTTACATTTCTAGTTTCGTATTAAGTATTTGCTATTTCACATTTCAACATCATCAACCATTTATCTTTGTTGCATTAATATCACTTAAGTTTAGATTAATTTTAGCTAAATTCCGATCTCTGTGGACGACCCTTGCTTGCCACAATACATATGTTTTCATAACCTCTATAGGCATTGCTAGGTTACAAATATTGTTTGACAAATGGGTTTTAAATACACACAAAACGACTTTGTCAAGGGACAACACATGCAAAAATTGCCTCAAATTGTAGGGAAAATACACGCAACGGAAACGAAAATAGGTTTAGTATATTTCAAAAATTTTCCCTTTTAAGATGAACCTTAACCCTTGATTAATTAATATATAATAAAAGTATCGTACCTTTGTCGCGTGATCCGATTGACGTTGCGTCGATGGTAATCCGTAAGATCTTCCAATCTAATCACGAACGTGAATCACCTAGGAGTGTGGGCTCTCTTTCTTTGAATTGTGTACCTGAGGATGGATAACAAAAACCTTTTTCTTTTTCGTTAGTCACAATAACCTTCTTAGAGCAAAACGAAGAACATTCGGTCACTTTTGAATTATCATTCTATTGATCGAAACTCGGGTGAACCTAATTCGAAGTTGTACACAAAGCCTTTTGATATAAAAGCTTACTAGTGCACTATCAAAATAAAAACAATTCTTCTCTCTTTTTGCTCTTGGCCGAAATGACACTATGTCTAGGAGTTGGATTTTATTTTTCAAGCAAAAGAAAAATAACTCTCTATCAAGCAACTAGGATTAGTCGAATTCTATACAAAGAATATATATATATATGGTGGCCAAATTTCTTGCTCAATATAATATATATATATATTAGGCGAATTCTTGCTGCCATATAAATAATATATATTTCTATGCCAATTCAACTTGCCATATATATAATATATATTTCTATGCCAATTCAACTTGCCATATAATATATATATATATGTATCCGAATTCAACTTGCCATATATATTGATAGCCTAAATCTTCTCCCAAGTAGGATTTATGCCTTGTAGCCTAAATCCTAACCCTATGTAGATTTCTTATCATTGGCTAAAATCCTCTCACAAGGAGGATTTGTGTTTCCACCAAAGACTCCTATCAATCTTTAGAAATCCAAACCATAATCCAAATCTTTAGTGTATTATCCAATTATGACTATATCAAAGACTTCATAATTTGACTAGATAAATAAATTCTTTTTATTTATCTACTTACCAAATAAAGTCTTTGATTCTTATTATACTACTAACAATAGTATAACACTAAGAAACATATTTCCTAGTTAAAAAAAGATTTTGACTTTTAATTAAATAATTAAATAATTAATTAATTAATTTCCATTTAATTAAATAATATAATAAAACAATATAACAGGCCAATATTTTAGCCTTGCCACCCATGTCCAAGATATGAGCTATATATTGTTTTTTTTTCTTTCTATTTTATTAAATCCATTGGACTTTAATAAAAAGTCCACATGTGAACTAGACCCATTCTTAATAAAAGAAACAAATCCACATGTCTCAAATTAATTCTTTAATATAATTTAACAGCCCATTAAATAAATAATGTGCAAATTATATTCTTAATGTATTAATTACAATTCTAGATGGACCCATAATTAGTCCGGTAGAATATATCAAGTGATCCATGCAAGTCTGTGTGGATTGGGGATCTTGGCGGGCTATCTAAATTTAAGCTTCAATAGATATAACTCAATCACAATCAACAAATGATTCACTTGGGTTTGATCTATTAATTTTTAAAGAACTAAATTTGCACTCTTAAATAAAGATAGAATAAGCAAGTATTTCTCATTCGCACCCTAAACAATTTTATTGGAGACAGTGTATTCTCATGAAGAATATCAGTAATCGCAAAGAGCTCATAAACCGCCTATAGCTCTCCAAGTTACCATATTTACTCATATGACCACATTTTGAGATTGGATATTTTGACTTGTCCAAAAGCCATGTTTCAATAGACACTATCGAAAACTTAACGTTAAGATTTAATATACAATACCTCAAAACATCCATATGATGATATTCTACTCTTATTTAATAAATGGAGCCACGATGTCCATATCTATAAATGAAGTCCTCTATCGATTAGCAAATGAATACAACCAAACTATCGAGGATAGACTATGCTATATAATCGTACTCATTGATAGCTCAAATGATAACACTTGTAACTATAAGTCCACCATTTATCTCAGGATTAAGATAGACTCTCCGATTGTCCTCATAATAAAAAACTTTTATCTACTGACGGTTCTAGATAAAGTATTTCATTGTGATCATATTCAATGCACCTAGTGCACTAGATTCTTTCACCCAAAGTCACTACACTTTGATGATTTTAGACTCATCATAACACATTTGATCCCACTCAAATGCTAGCAAAAGAATCTACAACTTTAACAAGGTAAAGGCGCCCAACCTTTATCTTAAGTTGTGAACATTATTCAAGACTAACTAAAGAATTGTGTCTACCTCATACATATCCAGATGTACGAACAATTCTTCATATCTCATAGTCTTTTGACCTTATGATTATTTACTTTTGACAATTATAATAATTAAACTATAAATGCTATAAGATTTGTTAAACCAAAAATCACTTTATTAATATGAAAAGATTGTCAAAAATAATATTACACTCTTGCTATTGAGCATAATCCTAACAAGGCATAACCCAAAAGTATCTCATTAAGCAAGATAATGCTCCAAAATTTGGCTCGAAGCAGGAGAACGGACAAGACTTGACTCATAAACACACAATCATGCATAAATTGAAAAAAAAATTAGCACATACAAGACAATCATGCAGAAAATTAGAATGATACCCGCACCCCCGAACCTAAATGAAACATTGTCCTCAATGTTTAAAAGTAGATTGGACAATATAAGCTTAGAAGCGGGAGGGAGGCCAAACGCACACCTATACAATCACAAAATATACCTAAAAGCTAGGCACAAAACAACTTCACACTCTTAATCTAAGCAAGAAAAAAAAGACTCAACAAAAACAAAATCAAATAAAACAAAACTAACTTAAAATTAGAAGAGTTACCTAGGTGGGTTGCCTTCCACCAAGTGCTTGGTTTATCGTTTCGGCTAGACGCATTTCACTCCTCTCATCAATTTGGATCACCAGTTGGTGCAATATCTTCATCACCTTTCATTCTCAACTTATGTGAGGCATAGAACATCCTCACACAAAATCCGTTCACTATTCTTGTTTGGTCCACCATGAATGCTTTCTTCCTTTTGTCCCTTCTGTCCAATTTTTTCTCAATTTTAACCGGGGGAGTCACTTGGGTTTTGTTCATAACTCCATGAGAGCCCAGTTTGTGGCCACCCTTCATTTTCTTTCTTGGAGCATCATGAACCACACTAGAATTAGGCAGTTCTTTCAGAATGTCTCTTCTGAAAACTTCCCCTACGGGAGGATCAACAACCTCAACTTTTAAACATGTTTGGGGTAGTGAAAGGTTCTCAGTGGCCTTGAGCATGTCAAACACTTCTTTTTCATCTTCAACCCTCAATGTCATCTTGTCCTTTTTGTGATCAACCGATGCTCCACTAGTTTTCAAGAATGGCCTCCCAAGGATCAATGGAATGTCTATATCTTCTTCCATATCTAGAATCACGAAGTCAACTGGGAAGTAGAATTTACCTACCTTAATTAGAACATCTTCCATTACTCCATATGGGTATGTTATAGATCAATCCGCCAATTGGAGGGTCACTCTTGTAGGTTTCACTCCTTCCAACCCTAACTTTTTTTGTAAGGATTCCCATTTATTGATTGGCTTATTTTGTGGACAAACCACATATTGGGGCTTGATGTAAGGGTAGCTTAGGTATTTGATGGTTGGTGTTTTACACAACTAAGGCCCGCTCAAGACCTCAAGAGAAGAAGCACTAAAGGTATATTCAAGTGCTTTCTTGCTTTGAAGAGATCTAGTTGCACACACACACACACAACTCATGCATAAATCTTATTCTTGTATGTTGTGTGTTTTATATGAGTGCTTGCATGTTCTTGAACATCTCTTCTTGCATGTTTTATTTGATTGCATCTAGGTTATTAAAATGCCATGACATGATAGGCATTAAGATGCATTCAATTCCCACACTTGCACTTCATGTATGTTAGTTTTAAGTGTGGTATAATTCGTTTCCCGAAGATGGTTTGGAAACGCTCGCGCGTGCACGTTGGTGTGCTTGTCTTGCATGAAGATCGCCTTCGAAGAATGCCATTGACTTCTCCTTAGGATTCACCAGTTTGCACACTTGCACATTGTGCTCATGTGGAAACAGGGCATTTTCACCCTTTGTTGGGGTTGCCATTTGATGGTGTCACCATGGCGGCAGTGACATTTACTCCTGAAATTCTATCAGGTATGAGGTCGCCACGAGGTCGCCCTGAGACAAATGGTGACCTCAAATGGCGACATAGAAGAAAAATCGAGGTCGCCCTGAGACAAATGGCGACCTCAAATGGTGAAAACTGATTTTAGCTAAAACGGCATAACTTCATTTTAACCTCCTATAAATATGCCTCTTTATTCTTAGGTCATTCTATTGACTTAAAAATCATATTTTTAATTGAGAGCTTTTCAAAGAGAGATTTTTAATCAAGAACTCATCTTTGATAATCTTTGATCACTCAAACACTTTTCCTTTGTGCATCAAAGTTCATCCATGCATGGTTTAGAATCATCACATCTTGCTTGGTAAGATTTTTACTAACTTCATCTAATTTTAGTATCTTTCTTAACAAGTCATCTCTTTATTCACTTGTATGTTTTTAGATCATATGCTAGATACAAGATAGAGATTGTTTGTGATGAATTGATTGAGTGTTGTATTGTGATAGATATCTAGGTTTTTATAATCTATGTTTATCTAAGCTTTTTGACATGTCATCTAGGTATTGATATCTAGGATTGCATTAATTGTCATTTCTTCATCCTAGATAAGCATCTAAGGTTACCTAGCCTTGTTTGTTCTTTGAATATCATCATATATTCACTTAGGTCACTTTATCTCTTCATTGAGAAGTAAGACTTGTGTAGCTTCTGGGATTAGGTTGCGTAAACCACAAGCAATTGGACTAGGTCCACTCATACTGGGATTAGGTAGTTGAGATGATTATTGATCGGGATTAGATCATTAAACCGGGATTAGGTTGTAATCATTTCTATTAGTGGATTCGAGGTTCGTGTGTGGTGCACATAATAGCCCGTGGTTTTTCCCGTGAGAGTTTCCACGTAAACATCAAGTGTTATTTACATTCCGCACCATATTACACTTGTTTGTCTTTTTGACTAGTTATGGGCATTTTTGTAAAATTGACATGTATGTGAAAATTGGGTAATAACGTTTAAAATCTATTCACCCCCCCTCTAGATTAATATTGTACACACCGAGTATTTGTTTCAATTGGTATCAGAGCGGATTCCTAGATATACTTAGAAGATCCAAGCTCATTTTTGGTGTGTTTTGCATTGTGTGTGTTTGTTTGATTTCTTCATACATTTTGCATTCATCTCATTTGCATTCATCCAAACACTATGAGTGATTTCAGGATGAGCAAAGAGGGAGCGTCAAGCGTGAGGCCACTGTTGCTCACCGGCGATAATTATTCCTCATGGAAGGGGAAGATGGAGGCATACTTATGCCAAATACATGACCGTGCATGGATGGCGGTTGAAGATGGGTATGTTCCACCTATGATTACTCCTACCAATGGAGGAGAAGAAGACTTCGAAGCTTCAAAATGGAACAATAAAGCCATACATGCCATCCAGTGCGCAGTCGATAAGAATCAATATAAGTTGATTCAAATTACTAGGATTGCCAAAGAGGCATGGGATATCCTAGAAGTTGCTCATGAAGGAACCGAGGTGGTCAAAGACTCCAAGTTACAAGTCCTACAAACTCGTTTTGAGACCATCCGGATGGAAGAACACGAGCACTTAAATGACTTCCAAGTAAGGCTTATAGACATTATAAATCAAAGCCATAAACTCGGTGATCCGTATTTGGATAGGAGAGTCAAGCAAAAAATCATGAGGTCTCTCCCTATAAGGTTCGAATCAAAGGTGACTGCTTTGGAAGAAAATGACACCTTCAAGGATATGAAACCGAGTGAAGTCCTTAGAAGACTTCTTGCCTATGAGGCAAGAAAGGCTACTACCTCACCTCCTAAAAAGAAAAAGGATCTAGCCTTGAAAACCTCCAAGGTGGAGAAGGATGAGGATGACTCGAACGAAGAACTTGCCTTATTTATGAAAAGGTCCAAGAAGCTTGCTAAGTTCGAGAGTAAGGGCATTGGATCAAGAGGCTAAGACTTGAAGAAAAAGGGTACGTTCAACAAGTTTGAGCCTAGACAAGAGAAAATCGAAAGGAGAGAGGTCCAATGCTATGAATGTGGTGGCATAGGACACTTCGCCCCTAAATATGCTAATTGCCTAGACAAGAAAAAGGAAAAGGTAATGGTCGCCACTTGGAGTGGTAGTAGTGGTGACTCCGGTGAGGGAGATGAGTCGTCAAGTGATGAAGATCATGCTATTAACTACATGGCATTTGGAGCCATTTGTGTAGAAGATGAAGTTGATGGCAAGGATGCCTTGACTAATGATCCCATAGAAGAAATAGATGAAGAAGTAGCTCTAGAGGTGATTGGAGTTGCTACTCATTGGGACATGGCTCTTATAACATTAAGTAACCAAAGTGAAGGTCTTGATGAGAAAGATGACTCCATAGGTGAGATGAAGAGCATAGGAGATAACTCAAGTGTTGAGAATTCGTCATCTCACTCCACAAATGGAAATGTGGAGAATATGGATCTTGAAGACTACTTGAAAAGGTTTGAAAGCTATAAGATAAAGAATGAAAACGAGATTCAAAATTTGAAGGAAGAAAATCTTAAGCTTTCAACACAAGTGGACCACTTGAGTATAGAAGTGGTGAGATCCATAAAGGATGAAGACGAGCTAAGAAATGAACTAGCTCTGTCTAAGAGGAATGAAAAAAGGTTGAAGAGGGAGCTTAGAGATGCTAGAGAATTGATCGATAAGTTGGCCTCTAGCATGGAAAAACTCAACCACATGTTGAGTGTTGGAAAAAGCCCTTGTGACAAGAGAGGTCTTGGCTTTAAAGATGATAAGGAGAGTCCCATTCCTAACAAGACCATGTTTGTCAAGAGCTTAGGCAAGAAAGAGGCTTCACCGGTGCAAATTCCTAAGAAGAAGATTGATCTAGGACAATGCTCTCATAGTGCAAAAGTGAAGGTAGCTTCAAAAAGACAACCTCAAGCTCAAAGAGTTCCTCATACTAACTTCCCTCAACCTCAAATCCATCAAGGGAAGATATCGATCATGCAAACTTAACCGATGAAGCAACCAAGTCTTGGTCAACAACAAAGAATGAGAGATCCTATTCAACAACCAAGACAACCACAAAGACATGGGAAGGCTCCTATGCATGCACAAGGACATGGTATGACTCCTAATTTCATCCTTACATGTCATTTTTATGGTATTGATAGTCATATTAGACCGAAGTGCTTTCGTTACATTGAATTGTGTAGAGCTAAAAGCATGATTGAGAAGAAAGAGGCTAGAGCTAGATTACATGCTCATAGGAAGGATGAAATTCATTTACATGATCCTATAACATCTAGATCTCTTGAACCATTGACCACTAGGAAGAAAAGTATATCACCTAAGTGGATTAGGAAAGATGAACCCTCCTGCTACGAGACAAACATGTCTCACATGGGTTCAACTAAGTCCAATGGACTTGGTAGGTCTATAGGACCTCATGACCTTCATTGATGAAGGATGGTGATTGACCCCATATGAGGAACTCAAGCAAAGAGAGCTATTTTGCATAGTTGTCACATGCAAAAATTTGAAATATTTTATGCTTCATTTTTAATTGCTTGAGTAAGCTTGGTTGCACATATGTATATATGTTTTCAATTCAATAAGTGTGAACCATGCTTATTTACAATCCATATCATATTTTTGTTCAAACATGCTTTTTTGGACTAGGAGATCTACATAGGAAGTATGATTTAAATGACCTACAGTTATCTCCATGACATGATGATTCTTTAATAACATGCTAATGTTACATGAAAAGCATGAAATTCAAATGACATGCTCAAATGAAAAAGCATGAATTAATGATTGCATATTCTTAAATGCAAAACTTATGTGAAAAAGCTTATGAGACTCAAAATGAATAAAGGATCTTGTATCCGTTCAAAGGATTTTAAAATCCAAAAGTCTCTCTTTCTTTATTGGTTGAACATGGCTACTATCATACGGGTATCTCACCCGGAAAAATCAAATAGGGTGCAAAGTTGCTCATGCCATGTTTCGCTTATAAAGTTGGATATAGTTGCTCTTATATTGAATTGAAATCAATAAAATCTCTATATCCTTGCTTCTCCCATGACAATGGTGAAATTGGTTTGAATTCTTATTAGAAACCTTTGTCATTTGCTTTGCCAAATACCATTGTATTTTGGACTTGAATGCTACATGTCTTGTATGCAAAGCATGTTTGATTCACACATTTTCTTTAAATAAATCTTCTTGTTTCTCTCCAATTAATTGAGATGCATAAAGTGACTTATATGATTATGCAAATATCTTGTATGCTACTATCTCTCTTTACTAAAAGTGACCCGGTTGGGGACTACTCATTTGCCTATATCATGACAAAAAGGGGGAGTAGAATGTGGTAAAGGGAGTTGCAAATTGTAGTGGCAATTGTGCATGTTAGGGAGAGTATACATTGAGGGAGAGTAACTCGTTAAAGGGGAGCATTTGCATTGCACATTCATTGCATAATTGTTGCATGTTTTCTTTAATGAAAAAATTCTTTATTGCAAATGCTTGTTTTATCTCATTTGATTAATCTCACATATACTTGTTTTGGAAAGTATAGAAACTTTGTTTTGAAGGATTGATTGTTCTACAAAAGATTGAATACTTGAAGATATATCTTTTAATTATCTCTTTGTAATGTAGAAAATCCCTTTAGTTTCTATTTATGTTGTGAGGATCAATGTGAGTGGTGGTTTTGTCACGAAATAGCCAAAGGGGGAGATTGTAAGGATTCTCATTTATTGATTGGCTTATTTTGTGGACAAACCACATATTGGGGCTTGATGTAAGGGTAGCTTAGGTATTTGATGGTTGGTGTTTTGCACAACCAAGGCCCGCTCAAGACCTCAAGAGAAGAAGCACTAAAGGTATATTCAAGTGCTTTCTTGCTTTTAAGAGATCTAGTTGCACACACACACAACTCATGCATAAATCTTATTCTTGTATGTTGTGTGTTTTATATGAGTGCTTGCATGTTCTTGAACATCTCTTCTTGCATGTTTTATTTGATTGCATCTAGGTTATTAAAATGCCATGATATGATAGGCATTAAGATGCATTCAATTCCCACACTTGCACTTCATGTATGTTAGTTTTAAGTGTGGTATAATTCATTTCCCGAAGATGGTTCGTAAATGTCCGCATGTGCACGTTGGTGTGCTTGTCTTGCGCGAAGATTGCCTTCGGAGAATGCCATTGGCTTCTCTTTAGGATTCACCGCTTTGCACACTTGAACATTGTGCTCATGTGGAAACAGGGCATTTTCGCCCTTTGTTGGGGTCGCCATGGCGACAGTGACATTTACTCCCGAAATTCAATCAGGTATGAGGTCGCCATGAGGTCGCCACGATATCGCCTTGAGACAAATGACGTCAATGAAGTTTTTATGTGTTGCGTCAGAGGTCGCCCTAAGACAAATGGCGACCTCAAATGGCGACATAGAAGAAAAATTGAGGTCGCCATGAGACAAATGGCGATCTCAAATGGCAAAAACTGATTTTAGCCAAAACGACATAACTTCATTTTGACCTCCTATAAATATGCCTCTTTATTTTTAGGTCATCCTATTGACTCAAAAATCATATTTTTAATTGAGAGCTTTTCAAAGAGAGATTTTTAATCAAGAACTCATCTTTGATAATCTTTGATCACTCAAACACTTTTCTTTTGTGCATCAAAGTTCATCCATGCATGGTTTAGCATCATCACATCTTGCTTGGTAAGATTTTTACTAACTTTATCTAATTTTAGTATCTTTCTTAACAAGTCATCTCTTTATTCACTTGTATGTTTTTAGATCATATGCTAGATACAAGATAGAGATTGTTTGTGATGAATTGATTGAGTGTTGTATTATGATAGATATCTAGGTTTTTATAATCTATGTTTTTCTAAGCTTTTTGACATGTCATCTAGGTATTGATATCTAGGATTGCATTAATTATCATTTTTCATCCTAGATAAGCATCTAAGGTTACCTAGCCTTGTTTGTTCTTTGAATATCATCATATATTCACTTAAGTCACTTTATCTCTTCATTGAGAAGTAAGAATTGTGTAGCTTCTGGGATTAGGTTGCGTAAACCACAAGCAATTGGACTAGGTCCACTCATACCGGGATTAGGTAGTTGAGATGATTATTGATCGGGATTAGATCATTAAACCGGGATTAGGTTGTAATCATTTCTATTAGTGGATTTGAGGTTCGTGTGTGGAGTACATAATAGCCTGTGGTTTTTCCCGTGAGGGTTTCCACGTAAACATTAAGTGTTATTCACATTCCGCACCATATTACATTTGTATGTCTTTTTGACTAGTTATGGGCATTTTTGTAAAATTGACATGTATGTGAAAATTGGGTAATAATGTTTAAAATCTATTCACCCCCCCCCCCCCCCCCCCCCCCCCTCCTAGATTAATATTGTACACACCGAGTATTTGTTTCATTTTTGAATATAGAATATGGCATCAAGTTGATGTTTGCTCATGAATCTATTAAAGCACTCCCAAACTCCACATTCCTAATAGCACATGGAATGGTAAACATGCTGGGATAGTTCAATTTTGGGGGGAGTTTGCTTTGAAGGATTGCACTACACTCCTCTGTGAGTGCCACTGTTTCCAAATCCTTTAATCTCTTCTTCTTTGATAGTAATTCCTTCAAGAATTTCATGTATTTTAGCATTTGTTCCAAAGCTTCAATGAATGGTATGTTGATGTGAAGCATCTTGAACGTCTCCAAAAACTTAGAAAAGCCTTGAGCATCTTAGTGTTTTTTTAAATCTTTGAGGGTTAGGGATGGATGGCATCTAAGCATTGACTTGCGGTGAAGGAGGTAGATCAAATGATGTGGTGGGTAAATCTTCTTCACTTTTCTTCTCTTCTACAACCTCTTCTTCTATTCTTTCTTTTTCATTGACAACCCATTTTCCTTCCCGAACCCGTCGAGTAACTCAACTTTTTACCATTTCTCAAAGAAATAGCATTGTATTGCTCTTTAGGGTTGACCACTATGTCACTTGGAAGAGAACCATGTTTCCTCCCTTGGATAACCCTCGCCAATTGCCCAACTTGTATTTCTAAGTTCTGAATGGAAGCTTGAGAATGTTGAGCTACTTGGTCAATATTCGTGTCAAGCTTCTTCAAGGCCAAGTCTTGAGACTCCATTCTTATGTCAAGTTTATTCATGTATTTTGAGAAGAGGTCATCTAAGGTAGGCTTCCTTTCTCCTTGGTTGTTTGAGAGTTGGTTAGGAAAGATTTGTTGTTGTTATGGTTGTGGAAATCCGGGAGATTGTCTTTGGTTGAGGTTTTGTTGTTGAGGTTGGTTGTCTTTCCAAGAGAAGTTTGGGTGGTTTCTCCACCCAGGATTGTAAGTGTTTGAAAATGGGTTGTTTTGGGAATTTTGGTTTTGGTTGGCATTTTGTTGGTTCATGGGGTTTTGGTAGTTTCGGTTGTAGTTGACAAATGAGACTTGTACATGATTAGGCCCCGCACTCATCTTGTTCATTTGCTTTGTAAGTGTTTCAAGTTGAGCATTCACACTTGTTAACTCATCTACTTCTAGGAAACTTGGAACCTTCTTCGGTAATTGCTTCTCATTACCCCAATGGCTATTGTTGAGTGTCATTTCTTCTAGGAGATCATTGGCTGTATCCATTGATTTGTTCATTAGAGAACCTCCAGCAGCCGTATCCACCAAATTTCTTATTAAAATTATGATTCCCTGGTAGAAAGCTTGCAAAGTCTGCCACTTTGCAAGTCTATTGTGGAGACATATCTTGATAAGCTCCTTGAATCTCTCCCAAGCTTCGTAGAGACTCTCATTCTCAAATTGTGCAAAAGAGGTGAGCAACCTTTCTGGGAGGGAAATACCTATTCAAGAATGCCTGAGCCAACTGATCAAATGCAATGATCGAGTTTGGAGGTAGCGAGTTCAACCACGCCTTCGTGTCGTTTCTCAGAGAGAATGGGAATTCCGTTGTATTTGAAGGTGTCACATATTTTGTTAAAGCTTTGAAGGTGCATGTTCGGATCATCATTCGGAAATCCATTGAACTGACATGTAGTAGCAATCATTTGAATAATCGATGCCTTTATCTCAAAAGAATTGGCTGCAATTATCGGTCGGCGAATGGATGACATGTTCTACTCAACTCTAGGCATAGTGTAATCCTATAGAGTGCGTTTGGCTTCATTCTTGTCACCCATTTGATCTTGGTTTGCCATAGGAGGTAATTCCCTCTGATTTTGATTTGCCACAGGAGGCAAACCCCTATGTTCTAATGGTGCATTCGAATCTTCCATCACTGCTCTTCTCACCCTTGCCTCTTGTCTATTCCTTCGAGCAAATCTCTTAATTTCAGGATCAAAGTCAAAGAAACGAAGATTTTGGCTCCTTGTACGCGGGTGCATGCAAGAGCAAAAGTATCTATGAAGAGAAACACACAAACTAAATTAAAAGGTTCAAATTAGCAATAGACTAACTAGTATCGATATCAATCATCCACTCAATCCTTGGTAGTGGCGCTAAAAATTGACCACTCCTAAGGTGGCACTTGCAATCGTACAAGGCTAGGAGTGTAGTACAATATCAAGTAAATTTCGTTCCCACGAAGACTGAATGATTGATTACCAAAATTGATTAACCAAATTGCTATTCAAACAATCAATAAGAGATGATTTTCATATTTAAATCCTATGATTAAACTAAATTATACTATTCAAACAACTTTAAGCTAAGATGGTAAAATAATGACAAACAATGAAATCGAATGTAACAATGTGAGATAATATGCTAAGACTAGAATCCACCTCACCCTTTCCAATTAAAGCCCTAGACTCACCTAAATACCCAATTTGTGTAAATATGAATTGTATACTCGTGCACCCAACAATAATCTTTACTCTCAATCGAGTTATAGAAATTACATCCACACATACCCAATGCCTATCTCTCAATGACCCTAAAATATATGCATGAATTCATTAAGAACTTTGGCACACTTAAAAGAGCCCTATACGCTAGCCTCAGTAGGTCTACCTTACTAGACATGCATAGAGGACATTTCATCAAACACGTTGTGTGCATCTCTGGTCGGTTCACAACACACAACCAAAAAGCATTTAAAAGAAGATCAATCTAATGAAAGCATTAAGTACTCAAAAACATCCATACAAAACATAAGCACACATGGATAAATTCGGTGGTCTATATATATAAAGTCAAGGGTTGGGTTTCATCAAGCCTTAGCGCTAGAAATTTAGCTCTTGTTACAAGGTAAAGCCATACAGCATATATATGAAAGTAAATACATGGCTCTACAATAAAAATGAAAGAGAAAGAGTTGTAGAGAAAACTATTTGGAGAGCTTATCTTCTTCTTGGTTCTTCTTCTCCTTCGATCTTCTTCAGCTCTCTTTTGCCCAAAAACAAGAAGTGATGATGGATGTGGTTAATAGATGTGTAGGATTTTAGGAAAAGGTGGAATATTGGTAGTTATCTTGGGAAAGGAATGGTGATGTAAAATGAATGTGTAAAGATGATGTCTTGGTGAATATTCTTGGGTAGAGAGTAAGTTTAGGTCTAAAAATAGCAAAGGGTTATATATGGGAATGAATTAGGTTAAGGACAATGAGGTAAATACTTGAATTTAAACATTTTCTAGGCAAAAGGCGACCTGGAGGTGACTTGGTTGCTCTCTAGTCGAAGAAAAAAGTTGCAAACCTGAGAGGAAAGCGACCTTGGGGCGACCTTGGTTGAGGTCACCTTGAGGTTGCTCTTTTTTTCAACTTTGCGCACCGTTATGAAAACGGCCATAACTTTCTCTAGAGAACTCGGAATCGCGATCTGTAAAAAGTGTTGGACAGTAGACATCCGGGGTTTTCCAAAAATAGGTTTCAAGAAATGCAATTCAATCTAAGGAGGGAGATAAGGCCTCCAAAAGTTGAATATTTTGCACGAATATTTCCAATTTCAGTTCTTTAACCTCCGAAACTCTTTAATTGAGCTCAAACACCTTATTTTAGGGCATATAACTTACACAAGGCTCACAAAATGCATTATATACAAAAACACACTCGAAAACGAGCACAAGAGCTAGGAAATGGGGACCTCATATAGGTATGGAAAATCGTCCGATCAAATGTGAAGAAATTATTAATTAGTTCTAGAAATAAGGGGTAGATCTCTCCACAGTTGCTATAAAGGAATTAAACAAACATGTAAATTAGATGAATATATATATATATATATATATATATATATATATATATATATATATATATATATATATATACGGTCCCGTTCACATCAGTGCGCACTGATGTAACTATATCAATACCAATGCATGTGGACCACTGATTATAGAGAAGCTTTGACAAGTGCATACACTTTGAGTCAAAGTATGTAAATCTAATGGTTCATATCCAACGCACTGATGAAGTATCAGTGCACACTTACTTGAATATTTCTGTGTATATATATATATTAAATTGAAAGAATTATGTTAACATGTATGAATACAGGTGGCATGGCAGGTGCAAGAATTGGCAGCTAATTAAATCTGTAGATGTTTTTCAATTCTATTTTATTAATATATATATATATAAATATATCATTAGTTTTTTATAATAATTCTGATTTTGAGGATAAAATTGTCTTTTAACTTGGGAATCATTTTTTTAACGGAAAAGCTAACGCGAGGGAGGAATATGGTGAATACTTTCATTTGCTCCGAACATTTAAAAAAAAAAAATTTAATTAAAAAAAAAAATTTTAGAAAATTAAAAGACATGTTAAATCAATTTTTTGGGTAACTAGAAATTAAAAAAATGTATATATGAATAACTAAAATAAAAATTGAAATAAAACTAAAAAAATTTAAATTAGGCTTGCCTTGTACTTAATTTTTACCACAATTAAGTTGCCTACGTATCCTCTTGGGGTTTAAAGGAGTCAAATGCCACGTAGTTCTCTTACCTTTTATTCAAGGTTAAGTGTTGGAAGTTGGAACCCTAACTAATCGTTGCCAGTGCCTTTCTTCCCGTGGTTTTGTCATTGTTGATGATTCATAAACTAATTCTTGATCGATTTCTTGTTATCTGTTTTGCGCCTTAGTCCAATCATCAACACAAACTTGGACTTGAATTGATCCTAGACTCATAACCGAATGTTTTTTGTCCAAAATATTTCCATCAGTGCTAAACTCTTATTTCACAGCCACGGTAGAAACCGACATTGCAAGAATTTATTTGGCTATAATAGTCAAAATTGGAAAATGCCTTTCATGCTCCTTCCACCATTGTTGGATATCAAATCACTGTCTTCCATAAACTTAAAAGAGGTTTTTAGATAAGTTTCAATCTCTGAATTCGAGCTTGATGAAGAATCATTTCGTAATTTTTTAATCTTTTGGGATAACAGTCGAGACCTTTGAACTCGCTTTTTGTGTCATTACAAAATTGCGATTCAAAAGATATTTATAAGAAATTCCTACGCAATGTACTCTAAAGTTTGAAATCAAGTAAAGCGGCAAGTTAGGGTATCGTCCATAGAGATTGGGTTAGATTAATTGATTTGCAATCTATTCTAAGTTAGTCTAACTAATGTGCAAGAAAATAAATCCATGTTTGGGTTTTGATAGATTTTGAGTTAATAAACTAGAAAAGTAAATGACAAGAAATTAAAGAGAATATGAATGAAGATAGGAATCTAATACCAACAATTTAGATAAGAAAATGGATTTAAACAATTAATAAGGAAACTAAGGAGTTGATGGAGTTGCAAATGGATGATGGGCAATGCTTATCAAGCTACTTATATGAACCAATCTCACAAGTATGAACTGTTTGTAGTCTTAAGTGTGAAATGGTTGTCGAAACAAAACCAAGACACTTCCCACCAATATGCCTAACGGATTAAGGAGATGGTGTAAATGTGGGATTGGTTAATTACAAACCAAGGCTTAGACAATTGGGGTTGATATACCCTCCAACAATCTATCCTATTCACTATATGCACTAATCAATCAAGTGTGTCAATCCAAGATCAATTGTATCACAAATTATCCTAACAAGATTGTAATCAATTAGTGGCATATAAAGTCAATCACATAATGAATAGAATCTAATTAACAAGTGAATAGAACATAAAAGGATATTCAAATATAATATAGCTCAAACAAATACCCACATCCAAATGTTCATCACATCAATCCTCTAGATTAGGGTTTAGTTACACATAGTTTCAACAAAGGAAAAGAAGTAAAAGAAATAGGAAATCACCATTGGGCCACCTTCTTTAATGATTGATCCTTCCTTGCCTTATTGCTCCTTGTGCAAATAGTGGTAGATGAGGAGGTGTCTAGATAGATGGATGTCTAATGGGTAGTGACAAAGGTAGGGAATGTAGAGAATGGGAAGAGAGGAATGATTGGGTGAAAGTAATCTAAATTTGATGTTGATGAGATTGGAGAGGAAAAATGAAGAGATTTGGAATGGTTGAAGAAGGAATTATCAATTCTCTATAAAAGTTGGTGTATTTATATGTTGTGAAGGCTAGGGTACAGAATGGGCAAGAAAGGACAAGAATACCCCTCTTGAATGGGCTAAAATTCTTCCCAGAGTTATGCTGATATAAGGTCGCGGTTTGACTTTAGCGGTATCTTCCTTGCATAAGTGTCTCGGTTGGCAAACAATGACCCTTTAGACCGCAACACTCACACCTGATTGATTCCACTGAATTTCTCTTCTCTATCGCGGTGTCCTAGCAGTGACACATAAGGTGCGACAATTGCTTGAACTTGGTCTTCACTTGAAGTGGACTCTTCTGTCTCGGTGTCATTATAGCAATACCCAAACCGCGACAATGCCCTGTTTCTATCCCATTTTCTCCTTTTTTTTGCACTTTATGCACTTTATCTCATCCATCTCCCACAAATGCCCTTGTGGCACTAATAATCCTGAAACACTTGATTATCATAGTTAAAATACGGGAAAATGCCCGAGAATCAAGCGAAAAGAGTAGGAAATGGGGGCCAAAATCATGTGATGCGGTTTCGGTTTGTGGAACATCAATGTTTAGTGATAGGCCATAAAATTTAAGATATTCGTCATATAATTGATAAAATAATAACTCAATTGTAATACAATAACTACTAACATCAACTTCTTCTCCTAAACATTCATAAGAACATTTTAAATAATCATTCAAACTATCTACTTTGCAATGTGTATCAAAACACAATGCAAGCAAATAAATAGGTGGAAACTTTCTATAATAGTCTAACCATTTTGCTATCATAACATCAATGCAAGGATGTAATTGTTCATTAGTTGCACGCTTAGAAAATGCACCAACAATACTAATACTTTGAATAATAAATAAATGAGTAGCAGAATAATAAATACCAGATAAATTGTTAGTAGTATCATTAAAGGCTTTTAACAGTTGACAAATATCCCAAAGCTGTGCATGAAGAATAATGTTAGTAACATTATATTACATACAATTAACTAATAATTCCATATATTCATAACTTTCAGCAATCAATTTATAAGTGGAATTCCAATGAGTTGGAATATCACGAGAAAATCTAATGGGACGCCTACCATTTGATTTACAAAATTTTGATCATGCTTTCATTACAGAAGCATGTTTCCACAAATAATGAAGAGCTTTTCTATTAGGTCTAATAAAATTGTGAAGAACCTTTAATCCACTTTGAACACATAAATTTAAAATATGGCAATCACATATTTGATGAAAAATTCTACCACCAAAATAAGGATTGCATAACTCACTGATCGGTCATTTATTGTATATGTTTTTTATCCCCATTCCTCTAATCAATTGTTTGTTTCTTGGGTCTTTTTGGGATTTAATGTGTGTGTGAGCATTTTCATGATTTTGGATCCAGCTGAATAATTTGAAGAATATCAAGCAAAAAGTGCTATTTCAGAAGATTCCAGGGACTTTCTTGCAAAAGGCCAAAGAGTGTTGTCAAAATCGCTCCTAATTAATTGGCAGCGGGTCAGCAGCGTTCCAACATCAGTGGTGTTCGCTGCCTTGACCGCTGCAAGACCGCTCTCAATGCGGCAGCGGTTGTCCGTATTACGTCAAGACCGCTGCCCATACCGCTGCGGCTTTGGCAGCGGTAATGGCAGCGGTTTGGCTTCTCCGTCTTAAACAAGGCATCTTTTTATGTATGGGATCTAGGAGCTATATATATGGAGAGATTAATAGGTTTTTGCTCTCTCTCGCATTCGCTCGTTCTCTTTCAGATACAAGACTCATCCTTTTGGAACACACAACATTCCATCACACACTTCCCTCATTCATCTTACATATAGAAGATTCAAAGACGAAGGAGATTCCAACATCGAAGATTTGAAGAATTTGTTGAAGCTTTTCAATGGGTTTTATCTTTTCTTACTCTTGTCTTTTTGTTTCTAATATGTGTAACTAACTCCATACTAGGGAGTCAATGTGAACCTCTATGAATACTCTTTGTGAGAATTGACTATATTTTCTTGATTCAAGTTTTGATTCATTCTAAGTCTTAATTCTTTATTTGTGTTAATACATGGTCATACGCTGACATAAATTTAGGGTTTTGATAATTAAACAATTAAGTTTGGAGTGTTGATTTACATGTAACCTTAATTAATATTCAATTGAATGGGTAAAACTGATCTTAGCATTGATTTATGCAAGTAGGTTTTGGTTCATTAGTTCTTGCGCTTAATGGGTTCTCGGTTGTAGTTTGCGCCATTGATTTATGGGTAAATTATAATTAAGAACACTTGATTCATCCCAGGATCATACGGTAACAATCATATCTAATTTAAGAACGAATCCTTAACTTGAGTTACATCTTTTATCAAAGTCAATTCGAAGCATTGAGTAAACATAGTTGGGGAGCATTGATAACCTAGTCCTCTCACTTCTTGATCACATTCATATATTCTTGTTAATTGTTTTTCTTAGTTTAATTTAGTTTTAATCAATCATCAATCAATCAATCAAAATCTCTCGAATACTGTTAATTGCTTAGCTTTAATTAGAATTAGTTATAACTAGTAGATCACTTTTCCTCGTGGGAACGATCCCTACTTGTCGCTGTACTTATCTCACGATTCGTGCACTTGCGAGTTAGGTTTTTATAACACGATTTTACACATCACTCAAGTAAAAAAGGAATAGATGCGGTATTGTTGGAAGAATCATTAAAACCAATTGCAAAAATTTTGTTCTCAATTTTATACTCTTCAAAAATAATTTTAAGCATTCTATAATTATTATCTGCAATATGTGCATCATCAAAAACTCTAAATGCAAGAAATCTTTTTTGCATTGTCTATGCATTATCCATATAATGGCAGGTGACACCCAAGCATGAATGCACCATCTAAGGGTCACTCCATATATGTCGGCACATATGGAAACACGACCTTTATAATTATTAATTTTTTTTTGCAAATTTTTTATTATTTACAAATCTCATAAAGTGTATGTGTGAGAGTGGTTTTAGAAACATAACATGCTACATGATTTAATGCTTGTTGACAATAATTAATAAAACCAACTTTTTCACCAAAACTAAATGGTATGTATTCTACAGCAATTATTATATCTAATTGTCTCTATTATTTGCATCACTATATTTAAATAATTGATGGTTAGAGGTAGCGTACCTTGAAATTTAGCTTTGTGAACGCCCTCTGGCCTCTTCGGCTGGACGCTTGCTCATTATATGCTTCTGATATGTGCCATATATTCAAGATTTAAACCACTTAAATTCTTTGTGGTAGTAATTGCAAACCACTACAAAGCTTTCATCGTCTCATCTTTAGTAATTTTCTTCATATGGATTACGAAGAGATCGGATTTGCGCTGCTTCTTTTCATCAATTGCTTCAAAAGTAGGAGGGGGATCAGGCATATTTTGTTATTGACTTTTGTTGTGGGGGGTGGAAGTGCAATTGGGTTCGAAAATTGTTAGAGGGGGATTAGGAGGGTTTGTGGATTCAAGATAGGCTTGTTGTTGTAGGAATTCATGGTAAGCGATATCGTCATAATCGACATTGTCTCACATATGACCCTTACCTTTGCTGGAAATGGAATGCCTTGAACCTTCTCCACTTGCCATTAAAAAAATTGAATTGAAAAATTTGTTGAAAATAAATGTGAAAAAATGGATGGGAATAAATTTAAAAAAATTGTTGGAAATAAATTTGAAAAAATTGTTGGAAATGAATTTGAATTGAGTAAAAAAAAATATAATTGCGATTTAATTGCAATAAAAAAAATTTGAATAATTGGGAGAGAACTGAGTAATTGATAGAGAATTGGAGAATTGAATAATATATATTTATAAAAAAAAAATAAAAAAAAAGGAACCGATCTGGAATCGAAACCTTATAGGTCCCGATTCAAGTTCCGATTCCGAATCGGTTCTCCAGGTCATGGTTCCAGTTTGAACCGAAACTTGGTCACCACTATGCTCAACAGGCAGAGCCTAAATTTTAAAGACTATCGAGACTTGATTGTCGAGTGTGTGCCATGCTTTAATTTTTTTTGTAAGGCCCCTGCCCGTGAGCTCTGTTTAGAGTGGGCTTCCCAGTGTAGTTTTGGGTGTCTGGTTAGGCTTTAGCTTATTTTAAATATGAGTGGCAATAATGACACCCTTCAAAAACTGTATCTACATCCCTTTCGTAATTACACCTATCAAAAAAAATTTTAAATATATAATTTGTAAATAAACCCCACTTAATACCAAAAATACCCTTTCTTTAATTATAATGTATTATATTTTTGTATGTACACACTACCTATAACTATTATTATGTTATTTAATCAACTTTATTGTTATTTCAAATTTTGTTGTTATATTTAATTCTCTTACTATTCTTTCTCTTCCCTACTTCTTTTCTCTTCTCGGTTTTTTCAAAATCAAACTCCATTTTTCACTATTTATTTTTCGTTAAAAATCCATTTAAAGATTTTTTATTTATTTATTGAAGAACCACTTTTTACTTTTTAAGAGAGTTGTAGGGATACAAGATTTGTGTCATGTCCAAATTGATGTGGAAGTAGATAGGTGTTTATTAATTTCCAATATATATATATATATATGTGTGTGTGTGTGTGTGTGTGTGTGTGTTCATGAAATTGAAGAACATCTAATATATGTATATATATATATATAGTAATGCTACATTGCCCAAATTTGGTGCCCAAATGATGTGGCAACACCGCAGACCATTAATTTAAATTGTATTAGATTTGCATGATTTAAATGAATGGTCTACAGTGTTGCCACATCATTTGGGCACCAGATTTAGGTACCAAATTTGGACAATGTAACATTACTCATATATATATTAGAATAAAGAACATCTAATATTGATAAATAAATAAATAAAAACGTATAAAATGTGTTTGAAATAAATAAAAAATATAGATAATATAGTTAATTTAAAAGTCTATTTATATACATAATGATTTTGTTCTTCTAATAAAAATAATAAAAATAAATTTACAACTTACCTTTTCACAACCAAAATTGTCTTATGATTTTGATTCATTTTCTATACTTAGCAATCAATTTGTATTTCCTTAAAAGAGATTGAAAATATATTTAAAATAGAATCTAGGGTTTATTAAAATGGAAAGTGTTTTTATGATATATATATATATATATATATATATATATATATATCAAATCATTAATAGGAATTTTTTATTTATAAAAGATTAAAATAGGCTCTCAATTTTGCTCTCATTCCTGACCCTTCGGTCTTACAGACTTTGATAGTCAAACCCAACCCACTTGACCATAAGGCTTGGACGGACGTGGGCGTAGTTTGGACAACCTGATCCATTTGACACCTAATTTGAAAGGTTTTGTTCGTACTATAGTCTATAGTTGTAAAAAATTTATAAGTTTGAAACGCACAATGATGCATTTGTGTATTTTTTTTTTCTTCGAATTATTTCAAAATTAATTACGAGGAATGAAAATGATTTGAACCCACAATTTTAATAATGTATGTGTAACAAAAACTGTCATAAAAATGATGTATTTTTGAACTATTTTATAAATGATATATGCTTTTACACTACTATTGTAGAGGGGATTGAAAGAAAGGACATGACTCAACCTACAAACTCATTAGCGTAGGATAGAAAAACATTTCACATAGCTAAAATAAGTGAATAAAATAATATGTTAGATAAATGGAGTACAATGTGAGAGCATATTCCTTAAGGTTTGTTTGACGCACTATATTATATTATATTGAACTATATTATTTTTAGAGTAATTGGCACAAATCCCCCCTCGAGTGTATGCGGATTTACATGTTGCCCCCTAAACTTTTTTTTTAGACATTAAACCCCCTGAACTATCGCTTATTGGCAATCCTTTGATTTTTTCCCTCCTGATGGGGCATTTTTACTCTTGTTCTGCCAATAAACGATAGTTCAGGGGGTTTAATGCTTAAAAAAAAAGTTTATGGGGCAACATGCAAATTCACATACACTTGAGGGGAGATTTGTGCCAATTACTCTTATTTTTATACAATCATGTGTTTCGTGATATTTTTTATTAAGACGTAATACAATCTCTTTAATCTATATTAACTAAACAAACCTTTATTGAACTAAATTAGGCTCAATGGTCAATACTAATAAATAGGTCTCATTGGACTTGGATCATATCTATGGTCCTATATAGAATTCGTAAGGCCCAAACTCTTCAATGGCGCTCTATTGTTTGAATTTCAAAATTCAAACACTTTTGTAACGGTCCTACAGCTGGATCCCACCAACACTACCATTTCAAATTTCAAATCTCCAAAAACGGCTATTCCCTCTCCCATTCTATAAAATCAGTCTCCAAAATATCTTAAATTTCAACATTTTTTCCAGAAAGTCTCTCTTCGTATACGTCTTTGGCAATCTTCAATAGCAAAACTAAAATCAAGCGAAAATGAGAGAGTGCATTTCAATCCACATCGGTCAGGCTGGTATCCAAGTCGGTAACGCTTGTTGGGAGCTCTACTGCCTCGAACATGGAATTCAGGTCACTTTCCCTTACTTTTGTTTTGTTTTAAAATACCCAATTTAGTTTCTGTTCTGCTATTATAGTGTATTAGTGATCGATCTGTTTAATTTTTCCATATGGATACTAAAATTTTGGGTTTCTTTTGCAGCCTGATGGGCAAATGCCTAGCGACAAGACAGTTGGTGGTGGAGACGACGCCTTCAACACGTTTTTCAGCGAGACCGGCGCTGGAAAACACGTCCCTCGTGCTGTTTTCCTGGATCTCGAACCCACTGTCATCGACGAAGTCAGGACAGGGACATACCGTCAGTTGTTTCACCCGGAACAGCTCATCAGTGGCAAAGAAGACGCCGCTAACAACTTTGCAAGAGGACACTACACAAGTAAGAACAATTAACCTAAAATTTGTCCAGTTTTCGACGTTGTACATTCAAAATTTGTTTTAATAGATGTTCGATTTTGAAACTTTTTTGTTGTGAAGTTGGGAAAGAGATTGTGGATCTGTGCCTTGACAGGATTCGGAAACTAGCTGATAACTGTACCGGGCTTCAAGGGTTTCTTGTGTTCCACGCTGTTGGTGGTGGTACTGGATCCGGACTCGGCTCTCTGCTTCTTGAGAGGCTCTCTGTCGATTACGGCAAGAAATCGAAACTCGGATTCACTGTGTATCCATCTCCTCAGGTTTCGACCTCAGTTGTGGAGCCTTATAACAGTGTTTTGTCTACTCACTCTCTGTTGGAGCACACTGATGTTGCTGTGTTGCTTGACAATGAAGCAATCTATGATATCTGTCGCAGGTCTCTTGACATTGAGAGACCTACTTACACCAATCTCAACAGACTCGTTTCTCAGGTACAGATAACAAATTCCCCACTTGAAAAATGACCATTAATTTTGTATTGCTAATGAGATGTGTTTTTCAATATCTATGTGCAGGTGATTTCTTCATTGACAGCCTCTCTTCGATTTGATGGAGCTTTGAATGTCGATGTTACGGAGTTCCAGACCAATTTAGTCCCGTACCCTCGTATCCATTTCATGCTTTCTTCATACGCCCCTGTTATCTCAGCCGAAAAGGCCTACCACGAGCAACTCTCCGTGGCAGAAATCACAAACAGTGCCTTCGAACCATCCTCAATGATGGCGAAATGCGACCCCCGCCACGGAAAATACATGGCCTGCTGTCTGATGTACAGAGGAGATGTGGTACCAAAGGATGTTAACGCTGCGGTGGCCACGATCAAGACCAAGAGGACGATCCAGTTCGTGGACTGGTGCCCAACTGGGTTCAAGTGTGGAATCAATTACCAGCCTCCTACAGTGGTTCCTGGTGGGGACTTGGCTAAGGTTCAGAGAGCGGTGTGCATGATTTCGAATTCGACCAGTGTTGCAGAGGTGTTCTCAAGAATTGATCACAAATTCGATCTGATGTACGCAAAGAGGGCGTTCGTGCATTGGTATGTGGGTGAGGGTATGGAGGAAGGAGAGTTTTCGGAGGCCAGAGAGGATTTGGCTGCTTTGGAGAAGGATTATGAGGAAGTTGGGGCTGAGTCTGCTGAAGGAGATGATGATGAAGGTGATGAGTACTGAGACTGGTGTGTTTAGCTTTTCCAATGGACTCATTGGTCTCTAAGATATCTAAATCAATGTTTTACTTTGCTTTCTTCATGGATGAAATGAAATTTCTACGTTTTCTACTACATTTTATTTTATTTTTTAATTGCCAAAACATGTTAAAAAATATATACCTTTCTAATATTAAAGATGTTGTGACAAAGCTCACAAGAAGAGGAATCATCAAATATTTTACAATTAGTTTAATAAAATATGATCATCAAATTTCTTTCCAAGAAACAAAATATGATTATACCCGGCTTCCAAAGAGAGTGTGGGTTTGAGTCCATTACACTCTTTCCCAAAATCCCATAATATATAGTATTAGTTTGAGCAAGGTTTGAATATGAAAACTATAAAATATTATTTTCCCTCTTAATAAAGATGCTCTTGTTTGATTTTTCCACTTAACACTGAATGATACTTAATGTGTTTAAAGTGAAAATTTTTCACTTTTCGCTTATTAAAAACCAATGGATAACTTTTACTTTCGGCTTTTGGTAGTAAAAGAAGAGAAGTAAAAGCCTAAACTTTTCAGTTACCGTTTGGATAGTATATTCTAAAAGAGTTTTTATATCAAGAAGAGTTTTTGAAACTGCTTGGTTGGGACATTTTAAAATCTCTTATAATTATGATATGACCTTCCAAATTACTTGCCATTTCTGATTTCTCTTTCCTACAGTTTCTCATCCCCAAACACAATCCAGATTTCTTCAACCAAATTGTAGCAACAAAACAAAAAATCAATTCCACAAATCCAAATAAATTACGGTATTCCAACATAATTGTAATAACCCAAGTCTTCTCCTTCAATCAAAACCACATCAATTTTTGTAAAAAAAAAAGAGGGGGAATTATAGTTTAGTCCTTATCTTTTAAGGAAACATCACTTTTTTACCCGACTTACGTGTATTAGGGTCTTTAGTCCTCATCTTTTTGGAAATGCATCAAAAAGGTCCCTCCGTCAGTCAATGGTTAGTCAAAGTTAATTGGTCCATGGGTAAAACAGTACTTTTAGTAATGGAAGTGTTAGAAAGACAGTTTTACCCATAAGGATGCGAAAAGTCTGAAATGCCCCTATAACAATTACTCTTAAACCTCATTTAAATAAAAAATGCATCCATCAAGGATTGAACCTTCAACCATATGGATAAAAACAATAGTCTCTAACCAGTTGAGCTACTACAACTCATTGTTAAAGGTTTATTGATTTAAAGTATATATAGTTATATAATATGTTTAAAATAATTTAAATATATTTATATAATTTAAAATAAACTCATATATATATATATATATATATATATATATATATATATAGTCTTTCTATTATCAGTTCGAACTGACAAAAGTTATATCAGTTCCTTGCATGTGGGCCACTGGATTTAAATACTTTGACTGACAAGTGCATACAGCCAAGTCAAAGTATTTAAGTCCAGTGGCCCACATGCAAGGAACTGATATAACTTTTGTCAGTTCGAACTGATAATAGAATTTCTGTATATATATATATATATATATATATATAATTTGAAATATATTTAATAATAATATATCAAAACATATTTAAGAAAAAGAAAATAAGAAAACAAAAGGAAAAAAAATCAAAAAAAAAAAAGGAAATTTTTTCTTTCTTTCTTTCTTTCTTTTTTATTTTATTTTTTATTTTAATTTTTTTCCCTTTTTAATTTATGAGTTTTGATTTTCTGGGTTTCTTTATCAAATGGAAATAAGAAAACAAAAAGAAACCCAGAAAATCAAAGCCCGTAGATTTTTTTTTTTTTTTTTGAATTTTTTTTGAATTTTTTTCCTTTACAAAAAATATTTTATTTCAATTTGATAAAAAAAAAACCCAGAAAATCAAAGCCTATAAATTGAAAAGGGAAAAAAAAAAAAAGAATTTTTTTTCCGTTTTTTTTTTCCTTTTTTTTCCTTATTTTCTTTTCCATAAATCTGTTTTGATATATTATTATTAAATATGAGTTTATTTCAAATTATATATATGAGTTTATTTTAAATTATATAAACATATTTTAAATTATTTTAAACAAATTATATAACTATATATACATTTAAATCAACAAGCCTCCAACAATGAGTTGGAGTAGCTCAATTGGTTAGAGCTTGTTGCTTTTAACCATGAAGTTGAAGGTTCAATCCTTGATGGATGCATTTTTAATTTCCTAATATTAAATGGGTTTAAGAGTAATTGTTAGATGGGTATTTCAGTCTTTTTGCATTGCTTAGGGGTAAAACCGTCTTTTTGACACTTCTATTAACGTTGATTGTCAACTTTTTGGTCAGAGGGACTTTTTTGATGTATTTCCAAAAAGATGAGGACCAAAAACCCTAATACGCATAAGTCAAGTAAAAAAGTGACGTTTCCTTAAAAGATAAGGACCAAACTGTAATTCCCCAAAAAAAAATTAAAAAAAGAAAGTCAATCGGTAGAAATGAGCAAATCCGCTCCATCTCCGTCGTTGATAAAGCAAAGATGGAATGTTGCTCCAAATGGAGCGCTTTCATGTTTGAAAATGGAGTCGCACCTCCATTATCTCACTAGAGCCACTTGTGTAGCTGCGGTGTCCACACCAATCATGGCCATTTCAATGTCCTCACCGACGACGGGTCCACGCCGACGACGGGTCCTTGTTCGAGTTCTCCATCGTCCTCATCATAATCGCCGCCGAGTCCGCCTCCTCTATACACTCCGGCTGCTTCCTGGTCCTCCTCATCTCGGATCCCGACCCGTTCTCATCCCCATCCTCCCTCTCCACTGCCATCGGATCGTGTCAGGAAGAAGAGATTTCAAAATAAATGAATAAGACCATGTGATATAGGGGAGGAATTTAGGGATTTCTCTTAGTAGGAAATTAGGGATTTCATGTTGATTGGATTTTTTTCAGACAAGCTTCGTGAAAGAAGGAAGTGTGATTTATATAGGAGGATAGATAAAGTTGGAATTATGAAAGTTTCATTAAATGAAATTTTGGCTTCCCGGTTTTCTTAGAAGAGCTTCCAAGAGAAGCATGGTGAGGGCTGCTTCTGCTGGAAGAGCTTTTAAATTGGATAAGCTCTTTTGTAAAATTATCCAAACATGTTCAAAAGTTGCTTTTAGGTTCCAAACTTTTGACCCCTCCAAAAGCTTAGCCAAACAAGACCTTAATCTATTTCCAATTTTGTCTTCTATTAAAAACCTTATATATTTCTAAGGATACAATATTTATTATTATTAATATATATATATATACAGATTTTCTATTATCAGTTCGAACTGACAATAAATATATCAGGACGAAGAATGTGGACCACTAGATTTACATACTTTGACTCAAAGTATATGCACTTGTCAAAACTTCTCCATAATCTGTGGTCCACATTCTTCGTCCTGATATATTTATTATCAGTGCGAACTGATAATAGAAAGACTGCATATATATATATATTGTATTATGATTTGTCTCATTTAACATCATTAAGTGTACAATTATCAATTAAGTAGTACTGGTTGATATTTATCGATTAAATAGTATTGTTGGATGTAAATCAACAAGCAGTAATCATTACAGTGAGAAATTAATCATGCAGTAATTCCTTGATAATGATATTCAATTTAGAACCAAAAAAAAAAAAAACCAATCAACCTATCCAGAATAATATAAATTTGAAACAGTATTAATAACTAAATAAATTTATTTTAGAATTATTTATTTACATGTTAGAGTTGTCCTTAATATATAACAAATAATAGTTAGAAGGTCATAGATGTAAAAATATTTATTTTCAGATATTTATAACTTAAAAAAAAAAAAAAAAAAAAAAAAACTTATCACTTATATTTAGTTTTCAGTGAAAAAAAAAACATGTTTTTCAGTTTTCAGTCACTATTCAATCTTCAATAACGGGGCCTAAGTGCCTATTTGGTTGAGTAGAAACTACTGTCTTAAAAGGTTTACAAACGTCTATTTGAGGGTTTTTTTTTTTTTTTTTTTATATAGTTGTTTGATTGGGTTTTTATGATTGTCTATATTAAATTGAGTAGAGTTTAAACCTCCACTAGACAAAGCCTTATGAGGAGGTACTTTTTCAAATAAACCTTTTTTTTTTTTAGAGTTGTTTGATTGGGTTTTTATGATTGTCTATATTAAATTGAGTAGAGTTTAAACCTCCACTAGACAAAGCCTTATGAGGAGGTACTTTTTCAAATAAACCTTTTTTTTTAAAAAAAGTTTATCAACAAACTATAATTTTTATTTTTTTCAAAAACTCTATTTTTAATAGATCTATTACAGATAGATCTTTTACCGATAGAGATTTTTTAAAAGCCTAACCAAACAAGCTATTAAATCATTTAAGAATTCTATCTTCATTTTTTTAAAACAATAGAAATCTTAATTTTGTTTTACTTCAATTCTTCAAATAATTGGACAATTTTACGCAAACAAACAAAAATGCACTCCTTAACTTGTGTACACCCGCTTTCAACAGTTCAAAATAGAAAATATAAGTTGTATTTCTATACTGTACAAGAAGAGAACTACAAAATCCTGAGAAAAAAAAAAAAAAGACACGAAAGAAACCATTAAAAGTGACCAAAAGATCCAACAAATTTTCAAGACTCATGAGTCACACGAGCTATGACTGTACTTCCAGCCTCCTCAATCTTCTCTCTCAAACCTCTTATCAAACCAACCCAGGCCACAAGAAACCAGTAACAACGGGGTGTAAACCGGTTCGGGTCAAATTCTAAATATGGTTGTTGCTCTATCCGGCCCAAGCCCGATATCTTAAGAACTTAAAAAAAAAAAAAAAGATAAAATTAATTTTGAAACGAGTTATCACTATTTTCGCGGTTCTCAGCATCCAAACAGCGAAATCACAATACCTAGTTTTTTTTTTTTTAATTTTTATTTATTTATTTATAATTTTTTCAGTGCAAGGCGGTTCTGACGGAGGACTCTGTCTTTCCGCTGAGAGGCGAGCAAGGCAAGATCTGTCTGGAGAAAACGACGACGTCCAAGTGTCGTTTCGGATAGCGATCGGTCTCCGGCGTTTCTTTACTCAGACTACTTTTACCGATGTCTTCCGTATAGAACATCATCTCCTCCTCTTTGACTCTCAAAATCTGGTTGTGCATGAACTGCTGTACAACCTTCTTCCGCGCGATTCTGGCCACTGACTTCGGCGACTCCACCTCCTCCGTCGACGATCCGCCGCTCTCATCCGCCTCTTCATCACTCGCCTGGAAAACATTCTTCTTTCCGCCGACTCTCCGGTCCTGATCAACGGCTTCCATCGACGACACCATCATTTCTAGATCTTGATTCTGGTTCTGATTGATCTTGTTCACTGGCTTCACAGTCATTATTGTCTTGATCGTTTGTTAATTTTTTGATTGATTGATTGAGTCAGATTTTTGGTTTGCGGTGGCACTTGCGTGCGTGTGTATATATTATATATATATACTAGAAGACTGAAGATGGGTCCAAAACGCTAAGTTTTGCATGGCGAGTTACGTGGTGAGGCGAGATGCTTGAGTGGGTGACACGTGTACAGACGTTGACTAACAGGACATGTGGTGATTCAAAACTTAGCCAAGAAACCGTTGCCGTTTGGTTAGCAACACGTTTTGAGAATGAGACTCTCTTAATTTTGTTCCACGTCAGTTCAACCGGGGAGATAGTTGATACATTTTTACTTCGCTAATATAGTTTTAGAGAGATCATTCAATGCTACCCATTCGAATCATACAGCGTTTGTATTGAATTTTCAATTACGAAAATTTTAAAAAATTCTTTAAAATAGTCCTAATAGCATGAAAAGTGACATTGAACTAATGTACGACCGAATAATGGATTATATATATGTGGCAAGACATGCTATATGGGAAGCAAATTCAATCGTAATTTAGTTTTACAATTATACATCTTTCAAGTGTACATGAGTTTGAATGAAACATTTATTTAATAAATAATTAATAAAAAAATGAATAAATTTTTAATGTAATTCTTTCTATGCTTAAGTTTCGCTAGACTAAGAAAAGTTTAGGTAAAACTCATACAAAATCTAAATCCTGCTATGAGAAAGAAATATTTGTCACCAGTTACCTTATGTAATGTGGCACAATATTAGAGGTCTCTACATTATAAGTTGATAATTAAAAAAGAAAATCATATTAAGTAATAAGGAATGTTCAACCATTGTTGAAGTGTGACAATAGGATTAGGTTCCACGTCACATCAAAGGTTGCAAAGTGTATAAAACATGTCGAGGTGGTGTGGAGGGACGGATATTGGTAAACAAGTTTCGTGAAATTCTGCAATTAAAGGGATTTTAAACGTGATGTGTGTGATTCTCACATGATAATTGAGATCCCACGTGTACAAGAGAGAGAGTCAAAAGAGACAGAACCAGTAAACATCATGTTTTGCCACGAATCAGTTTCATGAGATAAGCTTCCCGTACATCTACTTTAACATAGAAGGAAGATTCAAATATAACATGCACATTTTATAAGGATTTAGAAATCATTCTAATATTGTCAAAGTAGAACAGATAAAGGCAGTCATCACACTTACCAAACCTAAAATGTTTGTTCAAATTGTAATACAAACCTAAGGTAGAATTCATCCTTAAAAACCAGCATTTATCCAACGAGTTTTATAAGCACGAACAACTACTCTCACACTTAACCAATATGAGATCAATTAGGGTCATAACAAATTGCATGACGGATAAAAGTTTTACAAACCAATCCGCACCTGATAGTTTAGTTTCTATGTCATGTGCATAAAAGTAATTAGATCTACAACAATGCTATTTCCCGAATAGAGAAATAAAAATGCAATCATTCATTCATCTGCTACTACTAATTTCATCAACCAACTTATGCATATTCTGATCTTAAACAACAAAGTCTATTAAGAATAAACCAAAGAAATGAAACATAATATACCAACATCCACTACGATATGGGTTCGAAAACTTGATTAAGCAAAACTCTAGTAATACAAGGCAAACAGTTTCTAGAGTTGGTACTTGCTAGATGTTTAGTCCTCATCCTCTTCATCTCCGTCTCCGCCAGAAGCCTTCTTGGCAGCTGCCTTCTGGTTCCTTCTCTTCACTCTTCCAGGGCGGCCACCACCGAATGGGCTTGTAAGAGAGAAGTCAATATGCTTCTGGGAGTCAACTCTCACCATGAAAGATGGTATGTTGACCACCTGCCTCCCCACCCTAACAAAGAAAAAAGTTAAGTCAGGAAACAAATTTCCTCAAGTTATAGAGAAGGTAACCGATAAATATTGAAGGCTTGCATAAGCATACAACATTTGAATCACAGTAAATACTTGATCTCCTAAGTTGCAAGTGAGAATCATATACAAAAGACTTTGAATAACCAAATGCAGCTACTAGATGAAATTTATAAATAAAATAAATACATAATTAGAAGAAGTGCGGCAAGACTTCTGCACCATCACAATCGTAGAGATGGGAAGGAAACCCCAATATGACAAAACTACAGAACATTAAAAAAATGTTAAAACACCCAAAACTTCACCAAAGTAATTCTAGCATAGGCATAAACACATTAAATTCCAAAAATGATGAACCAGAACTACTGGAACATGAGACTGAAAGCATGGAAAGCAGGCAGTAGCTGATGTTCCACATTCATAGAGTGTATACACATGAGGTTTAGTTTTTCAGTGATATTAAGGCTAGATAGATGATAGTCAAAATATAAAAATCAGTACTGTGGTATTCAGTTCATAATATAGCATGGCATAGTAAATAATTACGCCAAACCCAGTGATGACTCTGCTGAGCAATTTAAAGGCAAACAAAATATCAATGAAGGTTCACCTAATATTACTATGAAAGTGATATATGGCTAAAGCCTGCCAAACTCCCATTATGCCCATTTTCTTGAACAAAAAAAAAAAATAGTCTTTATTCATAATGTAACTTCAACCAATTCTCAACTCCTTACAATGACTCCCACATTGTAGCAGGAATAAATAAGTTCACCATATTAACTAACATGAGAAGGAAATAGAAATAAGCAATTTAAGGACTTACATCATTTTATTCATCAACCAATGAATTTTACATGCAGATCACTGATGACACCATTGCACAGTTACAAATAAAGAACTTACCAGAGGGTTGTCTTAATTTCAGATATTATAACTTCAAAAATTAGAGAAGACAAAGGCATAACTCAGACTAATTCAGGCAAAGACACAGGGCATATCAATTTTCCATAAATTGGTACACCATCCCTTATTTGTTAACATACACACATGACAACAACTTCATGAGCTGCACACATGCAAGTTTATATGATCAGAAAGGGAGTGTACAACCTTGAATAAATGATCCAAGACAATTGTGAAATATTAGAACATCTACACTCCACTCAAGCAACAAATCCATGAAGACAATAAACCAGTTAACACAGAGGTCACACATTGACAGTTATATACGTGTTTTAGCCAGTCCAAATCGGTAACTATAGCTAAATTACAGGACAAAGCAATTCACAAAACTTTACATACATAATCGGTAACAAACCACGATACACTATTGACAAACATTTCGTACTTGACATGCCATAACATTCAAACAGAAAGAAAATATGACCAAACAACCCAATCTATTTGACTCGGGAGAAAAGTAAAGCGATTATACCTGATATGCCTCTGTCTAATGAGCACACGTGCATGGTGGATCGACTTAGCCATGCCAGACTTGAACACAATGGTCTGAAGGCGACGCTCAAGGAAGTTCTCAACAGTCAGAGACAAGACATAATCGAGCTTGTTCCGGGTCTCGTCCAAAAGCCCGTACCTGTTCATCCTACGAAGAAGTGCTTCACCCTCGAAAATACGGCGGGGATTCTTCTCATCCAGAGTGAGAAGCTCCCTAGCAGCATTACGGATGCGACTCAAAGCATACTGCACCCTCCACAATTCCCTCTTGCACCGGAGCCCGAACTCTCCAACCAGCCTTAGCTCAGCATCCAACCGTTCCTTCTCGTATGGACGGCGAGGCTTCTTGAAAGTCTTCCCATCTAATAAAACCAACAACAATATACCAAATTATAATGTGACAAAAAAAAGGGGTCAATGTCAAGCCTAAATTCACGAAACCGGACACACAAAAATTTAAATTATTGCATCATCATTCAAGATCCAGGTAAACTAAGAGCCTCAGCATAACCACTAAACGGCAATTATTCAACTTTTTAACAAAACGAAACGACAATAAGCGTGATCCTAACTATCTATTTTCCTTTTTCATTTTCTCAACAGATTAAATAAGCTCAAAATTAAAATGTAATACTTTGATCTACTACGATGAAATTAAAAAAAGCAAGATCTCTGAACTGAGACAACAAAAGAGACGATGAACAAACATGAAATACAAAGGATTGAGAGATCTTACAGTTGCGATAGAAGCTGACGTGCACCATCGCTTAGTGTGGAAGACAAAAGAAGACGAGGAAACAGAGGGTAGACGAATGTGATTATTTATATATAAGCAAACCCTAAACCCTAATCGGGTCAGATCAACCTGGGCCTCCTTCTGGGCCTAACAAGTTTCTTTTTTGGATCTTGGGCCGACTTTCTTTATAAAGCCTAGCAAGCTTCTTTTTATTTTTACTAGGGATAATTGCACAAACACCCTAACGTTTGGTAAACTTACACTGGTATGTTTGATCATATACTTACAAACTTCCCTTAACATTTGAAATATGTTACATAAACATCCCCTACCATCAGTTAGGATCCGTTAACTCCTAACAGTCAATGGTCAAATTGTGGGAAGGCAAAAATACCCTTTATTTCTATTTTTAAATTTTGTACAAATATATAAGATAAATAGTTGATACAAAATCTTTTAAAAAACCTGAATTGATCTACATTTAATGTAATCCAGAAATGTACTACACAAACAAAACTAATGAAATCTGGAAATTTGAAATCTACAACCAATTCATGTTAGCATCTCAAACATAAAATAAATCGAAATCAAACCAAGCCCTATCAAAATCCACACCCATTTCATACCATAACCAAAACCAAGCCCCATCAAAATCTACAAACAAACTCATTGAAGTCAATGAAATTTGATGAGATGGAGTGGTAGAGATGGCATTGCTTGAGCAAAGATGGTGAAATCATTGATAGAGCCGTATGCTCTAGAGATGGAGTGGCGTTCCACCTTAAGATGGAGCCATGGCCATAGGAGCCATCTGCTCTATCTTTGGATGAGATGAAGCGGTGCTCCATCTCATCCAGTGATGGAGTTGGCGATGGCTCTACTTCTGGATTTGTGCTTCCTCTCATCTAGAGATGGAGCTAGATTGAGATCGATCTGTTTTGTTTCCATCTTCGATGAGATGGAGAGATTTGCTCTATCTCGTCAAAGATGGAGGCGGCCTTCATCTCTAACGAGATGGAGATTTTCTTCATTTTCGATGAGATCTTTATTTTATTATTTTTATTTTATTTTTTTTCTATGTTTTATATAATAAAAAGAAGTGTTCTAGTATGCGCTAGGCGCCGATCGTACAGTGGACTGACACCAAGGCGGATTTTTTTTTTCTTTTCTAAATCTCTTACACAACCCCCCTATCCTTCAACATGTTTAAACTTTAAACATTCACAAATTCATCAATAGATTCAAATATTCAATAATATACAATATACTTATATTTATATACATGAGTACAAAAGTGAAGTCATAGCTACATCTATGTTTGATTGTTTGCTATACATTCATAAATGATTAAATTCATTAATTCAATATTAATATATTATACTATATGTTGACGGTGATTTTTCGACAATCAATCAGTCAACAATCTAGGTTAGCAAAAACCTGTAAGTATGAACGAAATAAAGAACGTAATAATGGTTAGTAATGAAAGACGCAAAATACATGGTAAAGCTCCGATGATCGGAGAAACATCCACGGGTTGTTGCCTTAACAACTTAGTCAAATCCACTATATTATTGTAATGATACACACTCTGATCTCTCACTTGCTAATTCTCACATGCCCCTTTCATTGTGTTTTGCAGGGGTATTTATACATGGTAATACTAGGGTTTCTGGGTATCGCTAGGGTTTGGTGTCATGGTCCTCAAGTTGTGGGTTGCTGGAGAGCCATTTTAGGACTCATTTTCCTATATGATGTCTGCAATGCATTGTAATTCTCTTGAATCCGAATCTGCCTAGGATTCTACTTCCCTTAAATATAAAAGGATTCGTTTGTTTCTTTGTTGGACTCTTGGTGACCGTATTGTAGTTAATTTGGGACCGTCTGTCGCTGCTGGTGTTGCTTTCGTGATAGAAAGACAGAGGCTCTTACGTAATTTTCTTTGTTGATGCTGAGTAGGGCTGAGTAGGCTTCATTGCCTGAGCCGGATCACGCGGCTTTTCTTGGTGTTGTCTACATGCTGCCTTAATTGGCGCCGAGTAACTCGTTCATATGAGGAGTTGTTCCCTTGGTTGACTAATCTCTTGACTTCTTGCCTACGTGGCTATGCTGGTTTGCTCATTATGATGACGTGTCCTCTATGACGAAATTCACCTATAACAATACCCCTTTGAATACTCAAGCTGAGTGAACTTGGTGTAGTTTACTCGGCGAAAGTCTTTAACCTTCGTTTGGTTTTTATTCAACCAAGTTTGCCCTATTCAAATTCTGTCGTTCCCCTCATAAATGCATCATAAATGCGGGAATTAAATTTCCTTATTAATTTGAATCATTAATGACGTGTCTTAATTGCCTCCGCTCACTTTCAATTCATCCCTCAATCGAAGATCTGCTGATGGTGGTGTGACGGCTCAAAGTGTTCTCTTGCTGCCACTTGTCTTCTCGTGGTTGGGTGTGCTAGACGGTTTTTATGTGACACGACTTCTTTGCACCCTATACGTCACTCATGTCGATCTCCATGTCTCTCCGTTTCCCGCTATTTTGACACATTCAACCTAGGGTTTCGAATTTTGAAACGGGTGCGTCGCCTATTTAATTCAGTGTTGGGGATGACTTGGGTCACCTTTTCTTTTCTATTTTCTCTTAGAAATAGCATCTCTTTGCTCTTACCCCAAACAGAACTTAGGTTTCTTCGTTTGTTTTTTAGCCCTCTTCGTAGACGTCGATAGCCTGGATTCTTTGGCTATTTTGGGTTTTTTATCTTGAGCTTCTCTTCTTTTTATTTCACCCAGGAAGTCGAGATTCTCTACCCCAGACCTTTTTGCTTGAGGTTTCTTTTTCGCATCGGTTTGTTCGACTTTTCACGGCTTTCAGATTTCTATAAGGTTAGTTTCCATGGATCCCGCAGTTAGACATCGTCTTTTCATTATTGGGATGGCCGTTATTGAACGGAACGATACTTTTACTGCCTCATGTATTCATAGGTTGTTGGGAGATCAACCTTTGGACTAGCTTCATTTTTTAAACGCTGACATTTCGGAGCTTATCCGTGAAGTTCCCTTTGCCTCTGACTCTTCTGAGTCCCCTCAATCTGAGGTCCAATCTGACCCTTCTGTTTCTGATCGCAGTGGTTATCGTCTGTGGAAGTGAATGGGTAAACAAGCCAGCTAACGTACGGTATATAAGGATTCCTATTCTAGAGAAAGCAGGGTCGGCTCTCAAAAGGTAGTCGAGAGTGACGTGGAGGAGGAACATAGGGCAGCTCGTATTATTTTTTCCACAGAATGAGTGTGTGCCTATGACGTTGAGCCAAATGTGGTGGGGGCTGATGAAATCAGCAAATATAAACACAAGTTCGACTCGGACGACGACTTTATCTCGTTGAGACCTACTGATGGCCGAGCTGCGTGGAATCCCCCGCCTAGTATGGTGGCAATTTACGGAGCGATGCTTACTTATGGTGTTATGCTCCCTCTTCAGCCTTTCATTGCCTTATTTCTGGTGGAAGCTCAAATCGCCCCGGCACAGCTGACCCCGAACAGCTACTGGATTTTAATGTGCCTGTGGCATAGGATGAAGCTGCCACCCCCTACTCCTCATGAGATCAGGCCATTTTTACTCGCTGAGGCAACTAGGGAAGACAGGAATCTATTTTCTTCTTTTGACCTAACCCGAAAATTGGATACCAAAAAACGTTGTGGTCCAAGGGAAGGTTGAGCTGACCACTGACGAAAAGATGAAGCGTTTTGTGTGGGGCTTCCCTTCATTTAATAAATTCTGGAAGAACAATTGGTTCTTTGTGGGCAACCGTTGGGGTCATTCGATAAGTTTCGATCTTGATGGTGATCGGGTACCGCGTAGAGTTCCTAGATACTTTTGCTCGCCCGAGAGTTGGAATCGAGTTACTCCCTCTTTTACCGACAGTGAGCTAACTAATCTAGCCCGAGTCGCCGTGCGTACCCTTGAAAAAAGGGGTAGGCCTTATCTTTTTGATGAAGGGAAGATGTTTAAAGCTCGCCTTTTCCCTCAGATAACTGCCTACCGACGGTGCCATAAGTTAATTCTATTTTTATTTGTTTAATGTTCCTATGCTAAGTTGGTTACTGATTGTTACTGACTATGTTCCTTGTTTCAGTGTTTGATGTGGATGTCGTTTGTGACGCCTAGGCACACCGAATGAAGGCTATTATGGAGGCGAGCTGAAAAGAGGAGAAGGTTGGGGAGCCTTCTGGGCCAGTTACCTTAACTTCTCTTGGGGTTCCCCCTGCCCTTGCTATGGGTGATGTTAAGGTGGAGGTGGAGGATCCAACTGCTGATCTCGTTTCTTGAGAGAAGCGCTCTGGGAAGAGGAAAGCTTCTTTTTCTCCCGGCCGACCCTTCCCAAAAGTACCCCGACTGGTGGAGTTTGTTGATTCTTCTTCCAGTGGGGATGATATTGATGACACACTAGAAATGACCGACGAGGATCGGATTGAGGTGGCGAATCTCCCTCCTCAGCCTCAAGAAGGCCAAAGCGTGGAAGGTGTGCATCCCAATGATCCCCCAGCCTTTGGATTACATAAGGAGTCTGTTTGCATGGATCCCGTTTCTTCTCCGGGTACTGGTGCGAGTGGCTCAGTTTCTTCTGGCCACTCATGCGACCCTACTCCTCAGGCTATGCTGAGGGCCATGTCTTCTGGTCACGCCTATTTTGGTGAGGATTATTGGAGTTGTTTTCGGACGGGTGATACTTCTCGTTGGCTCCAAAACTTTTTAATAGCGCGGCTTATGTGAGTTACATTTCCTTGATCCTCTTTCATTGTTCACCATTTCTTTTTCATGCTCTAATAGTGTTTTATTTTGCTTGTATAAATGGTCACAGAGATGTCTGATGCTTTTCAGACTAGTTGTGCTTACACTGATAGAATAAGGCGTCTGGAGGTGCAACTGAAGGAAAGTGAAGATAACCGAGCTTGAGTTGAGATGGCTTGTCAGGAGAAGATCAAGTCTCACCAGGAATTCATGAACCAGTGCCTGGCAAGCCAGATGGAGGCCGAGCAACGAGCTTCATTGGCCGTCAAGGAGGTAAAAACTCTTAAGGATCTGCTGTCATCTTCTTAGGAATCGATGCTCCAGGCTGAGCAGGAGGCTGAGGAGGAGGCTGAGGAGGCCAAGTCGTCTTACGAGCGCCGAATTGAAGACTTGGAACACCAGGCTCTGACCATGGAATCCCTGTTGAAGGAGGCTCGGTTGGAGTTGGAGATTCAAGCCGTTGATCATTTCAAAAGATCCCCGGCTTATGATGCTCTGCTTCTCAGAGAGTTTCAATGAGGGATGGTCTCGGCTGGGGAGTTATTTAAGATGAAGAATAGGGCGACTGATTGGGCCAGGACCAATTGGGGTCTCTCGATCAAGAAGCATGTGGATACTTCTTTGGAGTCTCTTCGGGTCCAGATGAAGGAGTGGTGAGCATATTGTCGAAGCAAGGGAAAGATGCCACATCCTATGCATTTAGAGGTGCCCACCGCCAGCACTTTCTCTACTTTTCATGCCTGTCAGAAAGCAGGGATTAACGGCGAGGATCCCGATGTTGGGCCTGTGCTTGGAAAAGATTACAGCGCCTGGATGGATGATGAAGTAGATGAGATCGTGTGGCCTTCGGACGAAAGCCTTTTGAGCGAATATGTAATGGAGCCCAATCCGAGCATTGGTGGGAGCAGTTCTTAACCCCCAGTGCCGACTTCTTGATTTTTGATTTTTTGTAATGGATTTTGTACATGCCTTTGATTATATATATATTCCTCGTATTTACGTGTTTTGTGTCCACTTTTGCTTTTTTCTTTGTGAAACTGTTTCGGATATGTTTTCCTGCATGTTGACAATAAATGTGATAAATTGGAACAAAGGAAGAACCTGTTAGTATGGTTCTCTTAATTGGTAGCCCGTGTTTGTCCGAGTATCTTATTAATCGGCAGTTTCTGTTCAAACTGATCAATCACACCGGGTGTTATACTGGCGGCTCAGTTTTTCGTTTTGAGCTGAGTAACCTTTTTTTGGTCCGAGTATCTTATTAGTGTTTTCTTTATTTGAGCTGAATGACCTTTTTGCGAGCCGAGTATTTTATTAACTGGCGATTAGGTATTTTATCCTGCTCTCTTTGCACCTTGGTGTTATGCCGAGGCTCACCACGACCATACACTTTGGTCCCTGCACATGTCACCTAGGACGTCTCTCAGTTTTGTCTGTACAGGGGTTTGCCGAATCGTTGGGGTAGTGTATACCGGCCAATATAGCTGCGCATCTCACCAGTCTTTCTGGTGGCGCCCCGAGCAGTTTTCCAATTACCCTGGTGCCTTGGGTTTGCCTTTTTGCCAGGTGGCGTGTTTGCACCATCCTAACTAGGTGGGCATGCTATTTCAGCTTTTCCGCCCCTCGGATGCTATCTATCCGCTCTTTTAAGGTTTCATGGCGCCCGAGCTCTCAGTGCTAGAAACCTTTTTTTTTTATTGTTCTCTTTTTGGCCAAACACCCTATTCTCGGGGAATGTATTCGCAAGGGAATCTTTTGATCTTGCGCAACTGGGTTGGGCATGAATTTCGGCAAATAATCCATATATTATTAGAAACTGAATAAAAGACTAAATTAACTAGAAGTTTTAAAACATCAAATGTAAAATTGTAGAAAATGAATAAAACGGTCCCTTAGGGATAAAATATATTCAGGTACTGTGCGTTGCATGGTCGGGATATTAAGCCACCCCCTGGTCGGGTGATTAGGTAGGCCCCATGCCCTACTATACTGTCGATGATGTACGGTCCTTCCCATTTATCGGTGAGGGACCCTGCTGCTTTGTCATTGGTGTTCGGGGACACCCTTCTTAGTACTAGATCTCCGAGTTGGAATTTACGTACACGGACATGGGAGTTGTAGTGCCTTGCAGCTCTTTACTGGTATGCTGTATTCCTTACTTGGGCTCTGTCTCTGACTTCTTCTAATTCATCCAAATTCTGTAATAGCATGTTGACGTTGTGGTCTGGGTTGTACAACTGGACTCTAAGGGAGGTAAAGGCTGTTTCTATCAGGATGACGGCTTCGGTTCTGAATGCTAGGGAAAAAGGGGTTTCTCCCGTGAAAGTCCTTGCAGTTGTTCGGAATGCCTATAGAACCTCGTGGAGTTTGTCTGCCCAACTACCTTTCTTTGAGTCCAACTTTGCTTTCAGTGTGTGTTTGATTACTTTATTTACTACTTTACTCTGGCCGTTGGTTTGAGGATAGGCAAGCGAGGCATAGTAGTTTGCGATCTTGTATTCCCTACACATCTCCTTGAACTTTTTATTGTCAAATTGGGTCCCATTATTTGTTATGATGGTATTCGGAATTCCAAATCTGTATAGTATGTTCTTTTTGACAAAATTGGTGGTGTTTGCTTCGGTGATATGTACGAGTGCTTCTGCCTCTACCCATTTGGTGAAATAATCAACTGCCACGATAACATGTTTTGCTTTTCCTTTGACCCCTGTCGGCATTGGTCCTATAAGGTTGAGGCCCCACATGGCGAATGGCCAAGGGGACGGCTCCTGAGTAGCTCTGGTGGTTGCCGAATGTCGTTGGCGATCCGTTGGCACGTCTCGTAACTTTTCGTGAATTTTTTAGCTTCGGCGAACAAGGTCGGCCAGTAAAACCCTTGCTTGAGTATCTTGTGTGCTAGGCTCTTACCCCTAGTATGATTCTCACATACGCCGCTATAGGATAGGATCTGATCGGCTTCTTCACCAGCGATGCACCTTTGTAATGCTTTCGAAAATCCTTTCCTGTATAATTCACCATTTAGGATTGTGTACCGGGTTGATCTGTACCTGATGCATTTGGCTTTTGCAGCATCTTTTGGCAGTATATTTTGTTCCAAGTATTTCCTAAGTTGAGTTGTCCAGTCGTTTATACATGGTCGGATTTATGCTACTGTGATTCCTTTTGGTTATGCCGTGCTTGGTTTGGTTAAGTGTGCAATTGGTAGGGGTGGGCACAAAAACTGTAACCGAATCGAATTGAATCGAACCGAAAAAGGGTGTTTGGTTCGATTCATATAGTCAATTCAGTTCAAACCGATTTAAGTTTTAAAAACCGAATTGATTTTGGTTCGGTTTTGGTTTTGGATATTCAAAACCGAACTGAACTATCGAACTATACTATAAAATTAATAAAAAAAAACCCTAATTGCAAATGTTTAAATATCTTGAATTTTATAAATGCAAACCATTCTTACACTTGAATTAATATTCTATTTGGCACAAAGACACATAGAACATAAGTTCATGTACCATTTCCTTCCAAAAGCGCTTTAGAATAAAAGCACTTACTTGAGCAACAGGAAACTGCTTATACAGGTTTTATTTATATATCATCAGTTCACTCCAATTTTATTCTTCTGTTTTTATCATTCGACTTGCCTTCTGTTTTAATGTTTATGCACAACAGTAGTGGTCAATCATAGACTATACCAACTATACAGTACCTGAATAAAAATAATTTAATTTAATAGCTTTAATTTAATAGACTATACCAACTATACAGTGCCTGAATAAAAATAATTGGTGGTAATACACAGTCCACATATATGTGCTGATGGAAACATGCACTTCTTTGGATTCTAAGTAGATATTGAAATTAGAGGCTTTAGCAATGTGGAAAAAAAAAACATTAATAAAAATTAAAAGCTCAATTGACCCGATAAGTCCAAAACCGAAATGAATTGAATTGAACCGAACCGAGATAAAGGTGTTTGGTTCAATTCGGTTTTAAGGTCCAAAATAGTTCAAACCGATTCATATTTTTAAAAACCAAAAATATGTCGGTTCACTACGGTTTTAGTCAAAACCGAACCGAATCGAACCGCGCCCACCCCTAGCAACTGGTATCGATTTGGATCTGATACATGTTATGGCCGATGCTAGTTTGGATAGGGCGTTCGCCTTTTCATTCTCCTCCCGGGGTATCTGAGTGATTTTGTATTTCTTAAACCTTATGAGTAGTCTTTTTGCTATGTCTAAGTAAGTTTTCATGTGTTCATCTCTCGCCTAGTATTCGTCTAACACTTGGTTGACTACCACTTGTGAATCACTAAAGATTTATATCTCGTCTACTCCCAATGCTGTGCATACCCTTAACCCAGCCAACAAAGCTTCATACTCGGCCTGGTTGTTGGTTGCTTTGAAGTCGAACCTCATGGCACATTCCACAGCGTCTCATTCTGTGGTTGATATGACTATTCCCGCCCCGCTACCATGGGTGTTTGACGATCCATCCACATGTAACTTCCATTGGAAGTTTTCTGCCAACTCTTCTATTATCCTTCTTACCTCAATATTTGGCTCAGTGAATTCAGCTACGAAATTTGAAACCGCCTGTCCTTTGATTGCTAATTTTAGGATGTATTTGATGTCGAATTCGCTCAGTTATACAACCTATTTAGTCAGTCTGCCTAACAATTCTGGTTTTTGTAAAATAAGCTTCAGTGGGCAGTCAGTGTATACTTTTATCGTATGTGCTTAGAAATATGGCCTCAAATTCCTTGCTACAGTGATCAGTGCGAGGGCTATTTTCTCGGCCGGCGAGTATCTGGTTTTGGCCGGGAGTAAGGCTTTGCTTGTGTAGTAAACTGACTTTTGTATTCCTTCCTTTAGCCGAATTAATACTGAGCTGGTCGCTACTTTTGTGACAGAAAGATACAAGTACAAGGTTTCCCCGACTATTGGTTTCGAGAGGATTGGTGTTGGTCCTAAGTATTCTTTCAGCTTTTGGAAGGTTGTCTCGCACTCTTCACTCCACTCGAGCCTTTTACCTTTCTTTATTACTCTGAAGAATGGTGCGCATTTATCCGTTGATTTGGTGATGAATTGGTTTAGTGAGGCGAGACATCCGGTCAGCCTTTGTACTTCCTTTAGTGTCCTTGGTGAGGCCATTTCTTTTAAGGCTCTGATCTTCTCGGGATTTACTTCGATACCTCTTTGATGAACTTGAATGCCTAAAAACCTTCCCGACGGCACCCCGAACACACATTTATTCGGGTTGAGTTTCATCTTATATTTCCTCAGTACATCGAAAGTTTCCTTTAAGTCTGCAGAATGCCTCTCTGCTGTGACGCTTTTGGTCAGCATGTCATCCACATAGACTTCCATGTTTTTTCCAATCTGCCGAGCGAATATCCTGTTCACCAGCCTCTGATATGTTGCTTCGGCGTTTTTCAAATCAAATGGCATTACTTTGTAGCAATATAATCCCTGATCTGTGGTAAAAGCCGTTCTTTCTTCAGCTACTTTGTTCATCCGGATCTGATTGTATCCTGAGTAAACATCCATGAAATTTAACAGTTCATGTCCTACCGTAGCATCTACTAATTGGTCGATTCTTGGTAAAGGAAAGCTATCTTTTAGACAGGCTTTGTTTAAATCCGTGAAGTCCACACACATTCTCCATTGATTATTTTTCTTTTTGACCAACACCACATTGGTTACCTAAAGCGGGTATTTGACTTCTCTTATCGATCTTGCGGTGAGCAATTTTTCCACCTCTTTCCTAATTGCCGCACTCTTTTCTGGGTTGAACAGCCACCTTTTTTGTACTACTGGTCGAAATTCTAGGTCTATGGACAAGTAGTGTGATATCACATTTGTATCTATCCCGGGCATATCTTCGTGACTCCATGCGAATACATCTTTGTAATTTCTCAACAGGCTGGTCAGCTCGGTTTTGATATGTTCGTGTAGGTTTGCACCTATTTTGACCACTTTATTTGGCTCACTTGGATCTAGAATTATGTCTTCCGTTGGTTTGTCTTTTTTAACTTTGGGATCCTTTATGGGGTCGAGTTAAAACTCCTTTGGTATTTCTTCCTATTCTTCTGATCTTTTAGTGGTCTGCTCGGTTAGAACTGTGCATACTTGGTGTACTTCCTTGTCTTTGTAAACTGAGAGATTTGCTCTCTGGGCCATCTCTTGTGACCCTTTGACCACTCCTACCCCGTACTTTATTAGGAATTTCATCATTAGGGCATATGTGGCCGTCACTGCTTTAGCTTTATTTAAGAATGGTGGCCCAGTAGGGCGTTGTACGGCCAATTCTCTGTGTCTACCACTATGAAATCAAGTAGCACCCTATTTTGACAGGGAGCTTTTCCGATTTTGACTGGAAGCTTTACTATGCTGAGAGATCTTACTTCTACTCCGCCGAACACTCAGAGTGGAGTGTGAAAGGGTTGTAAGTCTTTTCTATCCAATCTTAGTTGATCATACACTTCTGCACTTAAGATATCTGTTGAGCTTTCGTAGTCAATCAAGATTCGGTGGACTTCTCTATGGCCAATCCGAGCACTAATGACCAGTGGTCATTTGGCTTGACATCTACACCATGCGAATCAGCTTCAGTGAATGTTATTGGGTCCCAGCTTTCCTTAATTCTCTTCGGGTCAGGCTTGATAGAATTAACATCGAGGTCTCTTTTAGCTTCCATCGCTTCCCGAATTTCCTGGGTCCTTTCTTTGTTGCTTTTCCTAGTTGCTGACCCATCAAAGATTGTGTTAATTGCTCCTTCATCCTCGGTTTTCTTTGGGCTAAGCTTTTTTCCTCGGCCTTCTTGTCGGTTGTCCTTCTGTCCATTTGTTTTCTTGGCTTTTTTTAGGATGATATCTTTCAAATGTCCCTCTCGGATAAGGGTTTCAATGTGGTACTTGAGCTGGAAACATTTGGACGTCTCATGCCCATTCTCTTTGTGGAATCTACAGTACTTAGTTGTGTCTCTCCGAGCATAGAATGACTGTTTTGGAGGCTTTTTAGACATGTTTTTTTTCTTTTAAGATTGCCAGTACTTCTTCTTGATCCTTCTTTAATGGGGTGTAGTTTGTATACTTGCCTTGGAATTTTTGGTGTGGCTGGTGTGTCTTTGGGTCATAAGCTCGATGACCGTCCCGACCATCCCGAATTTTGTTCTTTTGTTTGTCGCCCTTTGGGTTGTGTGTCTTGGGCGCATTATCTTTTGCTTTAGATCCTTCTGGTTGCCCACCATGTACAAAATAACCTCCTGTTGCAATTTCCTCTTCTTTAGCTAGGGCGTAACCCCCAACCATGTCCATCATATCCGCATAGCTTGTCAGGCGAGTTCTCCTTAAATCAAAAGATAGTTTGCCATTTTACAAGTTGTTGATGAATGCTGCGACAATGGCTTCGTTGTTTGCACTCCCAATTTCTGACACCTCCTGGCCGAATCTTTCTAAATATTTCTTAAGCGACTCATCTTTCCTTTGTTTGAGCTGGGATAGGTGAGCTACCGACTTCTTTCTATGCACATTCCCAAGGAATTGTCAAGAGAATGCCTTGCTTAGTTCACCGAAATTACTTATGCTCGCTGCTGGTAATCTACCGAACCACCGGGAACCTAAATCCCCTAGTGTTTGTGGGAAATTAAGGCATAACAGAGCATCGTTATGGATGTATTGGGCCATGGCGCTTTTATATCTCCTGACATGCTCCTTCGGGTCGGTATCTTTTTTGAATTGCTCCACGTGCGGCATTTTGAACCTTTCTAGGAAGGGCATTCTCAGAATTCTATTGGTGAAAGGGCTTCATGACTCATCATCTGATAGTTCGTTGTGCCCGTAACGCCTGACCAAGGCATCCATCTACCGACGATTATTTTGAACCTCCCGGGTTAAACTTTGTATGAGTATGTCCTTGTTTCCTTCCGGTTCTCCCATGGGATCGAAACTCTAGTTGATGGTTAACTTTTGCCTCTTTTCTTCAGGTTCCTATTCTTTGTCTCCCCAGTTCAAGCCATGCAACCAGATTGTGCCCCTTTGGCGTTTGTGACGATGGTATTGGTCGCTTTCTCCTGAGGATGACGACCAGACTCTCCGGTGTGTACGTCTCTTTGGTTGGTCTAGGTTTTACCCTGCTTGATTGGGATTATACCTTCTGTTGGAGTATTCTTCGTCTCTGTGCTCTCTGTCACCTCGGGCTTGTCTTTCTGACAATGTCTCAGGTTGATCTGTTGGGTTCCGGCCCATCTTTAAGGGTGCGTCTGGTGTTGGGGCAACCACTACTGAGCACAACCTTCCTAGCTGCTGATCTGGGGTAGGCAAGTTATGTGGTGAGGTTAAACCTTCCGTGGTGGAAAGGTTAATCCCCTGCCTGGCTGCATCAGACATGAGCTATTGTAAAGACGCCCGGAATCGTTGTGCGATCTCCTCGCTGGTTGAAGGGAAGCGCTGAATGCCAGCTATGGTGGTTGATTGATCTGCGGTTGTCAAAGTGGCATCAACGGTATTGAGGATGGTGTCTTCCTTTAACTTGTTATCTGGCAGTCCTTGACTATGTCTAGAATCGCTGCCATCTCTTTCGCCAGCCATTGTTTCATAGGGGTTCTTGAAGTAAGTTTCAAAAAGATATGAATATCTGACCCCCTTCTTCTAGCGCTAATTGTTGACGGTGATTTTTTGACGGTCAATCGATCAATCGATCAACAGTCTAGGTTAGCAAAAACCTGTAAGTATGAACAAAATAAAGAACGTAATAATGATTAGTGATCGCGCTCCAAATGTTTACATTTAGCGCTCCCTTACTTAGCTTTTGTAACCGTTTTCTGAGCCCTTTTTGGTATTTAATTTTGTAAATAAATAGGGGTATTTTGGACCAAACTAGAGAAAAGTACCAAAATCGAGGTAAAAGAGCGCAATTTCGTAATTATGGAGAATCAAGGGTCAAAGTACAATTCTGGAGGAATGATTGCGGATTTGGTGATTAAGGAAGAATACAGGGATACATTGTGATATTTGCCAGTCAAAATATGTAGCAACGCGCCACGTCAGCACCTGGACGACGTCGTTTTGGCCTCTTGCGCGTCAGCATGACGTCATCGATGACATCATCGATGACGTCATCATCTTCACCCTTCAACAGGGTAGCACAAACCCGCGAACCCGACCCGGTGACTTGTTGACCCGGTAACAGACCCGACTTTGACCCGACGTAAACCGGCCCTTTTACGGTGACTTTTCCAGCCGCTCTCCTCCCAGAACGACGGTCGACGGCCGACGGCTCCCCGGTCCATTTTCCACCAATTTCGGCCTCCCATGCATGTCACTTTGCTCTCCACCAACTTTCCTTCAAACCTTCAAACCTTCAAACCTCCATGGCAGAACCAGCTTCAAGGTCCTTCCAGCGGCTTCTTTCCCGCTCCAAACACGTCTAAACCCATGAAATCTTGATGAGTTAGTGCAGCGGGACATGTCCCGCAGTCCCTAAGGTTAGAACTCGCCGAAAACCTTCTGTTTTCACGGCGACTTCATGCCGGCGGGAATAAGCTCGCGAGCCAGAGTGCATGAAGTTGCCGGAACGCCTGGAAGGAAGGCAACTCGTCCCACTTGCTCTCCAATCACATTAGCTTGCCCAAAAACCCTTTCCACTTAGATATTTTGAGATATTTTGAGATACAATTATCTTAGATAAAATATCTATCATATCTATCTTAGTTTGTAAGTTAATATACACCATATACACTACACACTACATTTAGTAATTAAAAACCATTTTAGATATTATTAGTTGGTAATTTACTTTAGTTTAGTTTCAAGAGAGAGAATAACTCTCTCAACTTTAGTGTAGTTTTCTCATCATTTTCCATTACTTTCTAGGTAGCTAAACACCACCTTGAGTTACCTAGACTTGATCCTTTGGAGTTGCTCTAGAAGGATATTGTGCTTGGATTGCTAGGAGGAGCCTTCTTGCGCAAGAAACGAATCCGGATGGGTTTGTTTAGCTCTTCTTTTGTATTTTCATGCTTATATAATTCTATGGGTAACTAAACTCTTTTGTTAAGGGATTGATGTAATTCTTGTAATTATACTATTGATTTAATCAATCTATGTGTTACTTCACTCTCTAAGGCTTGTATGTGTGTATTATGAACTCTAATGATATGATATGTGAATGATATGTTGCATGTACATCTATTAATACACACTTAGTAGTTGATTTCATGCATAAAGTGTCCCACAATATGTATGGATGTTTAACTAACTATTTCATAGAGATATATCTAAGTAATTCATGATTGGGTTAATTATAAAATCTCTACATCACTATTCATAAATTCTCTCTTAATCACTTATCTATGATATTAGATTATGTGTAAGATGATGGATTTGGTGCTTAACATTATTGATAAATGAAATACATGCCTTAGAATGTTGTGGATGTGTTTGATGAATGATTGGTTAATGATATGGTTAATTCTTGAATGAATCAATCCCCTAACATCTTTAATCTAGTTTAATTGTCTTAATCTAGCTTTAATCATTAGTTCATTGCAAGCTTAGTGTAATTGATCTAGATAACTTTAACTAGTGAATTTGTTTAGAAATTAGAAATAGATAAGTAATGATAACCTAGAACTCACGTAGCTAATCACTTCCTCGTGGGAACGATACCCTTACTCGTTACCCTTTACTACTCACACGACTCGTACACTTGCGAAGGGTGAACCACCCACGCGCCCCTTTAGAATAACCATAGTAGATAGCATAATTTAGTGTAGTTAATTTAGAACCGGTTTTGGCGCGGTCAGTTAGTAATGAAAGACACGAAATACGTGGTAAAGCTCCGGTGATCGGAGAAACATCCACGGGTTGTTGCCTTAACAACTTAGTCAAATCCACTATAATTGTTGTAATGATACACACTCCGATCTATCGCTTGCTAATTCTCACATGCCCATTTCATTGTGTTTTGCAGGGGTATTTATACATGGTAATACTAGGGTTTTCGGGTATCGCCAGGGTTTGGTGTCGTAGTCCTCAAGTTGCGGGTTGCTGAAAAGCCCTTTTAGGACTCGTTTTCCTATTTGATGTATGCAATGCATTGTAATTCTCTTGAATCCGAATCTGCCTAGGATTCTACTTCCCTTAAATATAAAAGGATTCGTTTGTTTCCTTGTTGGACTCTTGGTGATCGTATTGTAGTTAATTTGGGAACGCCTGTCGTTACTGGTGTTACTTTTGTGATAGAAATTTTCTTTGTTGATGCTGAGCAAGGCCAAGTAGGATTCATTGCCCGAGCCGGCTCACTCGGCTCTTCTTGGTGTTGTCTACATGCTGCCTCAATTGGCGCCGAGTAACTCGTTCATATGAGGAGTTGTTCCCTTGGTTGACTAATCTCTTGACTTCTATCCTACGTGGCTATGCTGGTTTGCTCATTATGATGATGTGTCCTCTATGACGAAATTCTCCTATGACACTATACATGAGTAATTGAGCACATGTTTACTGGTGCATTGGTGCCTCACATCTTGCACTATGTCCCTTCCCATGAAAAATAAAAACAGCTAGTTTTAAAAAATAAACAACAACACCTCTCATCCTTCATAATATTGAACATCCAGCTTTAAAAGATAAAAATTAAAAACAGAGACAACAAAAGCAACATCAAGGAATGGCCAGGAAGAAACACAAGAAAAACATACAAACACCAAAAAGAAAAACAGAGATACAGCGAGAAGCAACTAAACCCCACAACAACCCATACAAAACACAAAATTAGCAAGTAATTGTAATCAACTAATCATCGTTGCAATTGTGTAGCAAACTAGCAAGTAGCAACCAAATTTCCAACAAATTCCACATTTTCCAATCCAATCAAAATATCCAATCACAAATCACAAAAACCAATTCAAAATAATCAATTCCAAGTTTCCAACAAATTCCAAGAATCCAAGTTTTCAATCCAACAAATTCAAACAACAAAGTTAAGAGTTTGATATTCAAAATGAGAAAGTCATAAAACAAGTTAGTTAGAACTAGAAGACATATAAGTTTTCTATGTCTTCGTCTCCTACTCCATAACCTTCCAAGACATAGTCGTCACCTGACTCAAACTCGACATCTTTGATCATATCATTATTGGATTCAAAATTATCTTCGTGAAGTTCTCTCATTGTAAGTTTGTCAGGCTCTACTTCTCCGTCACCATCTTCAACAATCCATCCTTGTGCACTACTAGCATCTAATGCTAGTAGTATATCTATTTTTTTTTCATTGTCCGTTAACCTTTTGTGTTTGTTCAACAATCTAGCATTAAATTGGACGAACACTAGATTGTTCAATCGATTCACATCTAGTCTATTCATTTTCTTCGTATGTATCTATATTAAAAGTAAAATAAATCAATAAATATTTAAAACTTAAAAGTAACTTGCTAATGCACTATATAAATATAACACTTGTCACTTACCCCTGCAAAAGTGCTATAATTTCTTTCGCACCTGGATGAACTACTAGTTAATGGAAGAATCCTTTTTGCTATTTTCTACAGGTTCAGTGTTTGAGATCCATAGGTAAACCACCAAATTACTACATAAAAGATGCATAAGCTTAAAAACAATTCTAAATTACTAATATACTAAAAACAATTAAAATGAAATAATGAATACTTTATTTACCTAGATCGTAATAGTCACCATTCTTCTCACATCCTTTTCTCGCTAATGGCTTTCCAAAATGGCCATCTTTCCCCAGATGCATCCCAAACTCTATGTTCACGAGGAGATTTTGCGTCTCAAGGTTATCAAATAGAAAATCTCCACAAAATTACATACACCAATAGAAACTACATCATCATACATGCTATGATCCTTGAAGTAGTAGAACGGATTTAAATATAGGTCGTCAAATGTAATGGAGTATCAAGCCGATCTTTGGACTTCTCATCAATAATCTCAAAGATTGGCCGATAAATACTCTCATTATTTTTCCACACCTCTCTTATCTCTTCTTTCGCTTATTTTAGCTCCCCATATAGAAAGGCCATGGATGGCATGCGATCCCCATCAACTTAGCGAAGCACCTTCACCAAAGGAGAAAATACCTTCAAGCACAAATTCACACCTTTCCAAAAAGTAAGGCTCATCACAGTTAAGTAGGTCACTTTCCCCTTAACAGAATTCAACCATTTGCAAGTCTCCAATCGTTGCTAATAAACATTGCCCTTAGCTTGTTTTTTTTGTCCACCAAGCTTTGCAATGTGAGGAAAGCAGAGGCAAATCTAGTAACTCCTGGCCTCACTATGTCTTATTTTTTTTATTTTTTTATTTTTTTATTTTGTAAATGTCCTCATTAATGACAATGTCTTGTGATGTGCATACACGAAGATTGTGAAATTTTTGGCCAATTCAAGGAATTTTTTGAACTTTGAAAGTTTGCCATACTCTAAAGCATTAGGTTAATGGTGTGAGTAGCACATGAGGTCCAAAATACATGTGGCATCTTATTCTTCAACAACTTTGATGCGCAATATTGTTGGCGGCATTGTCGGTCACCACTTGAACAACATTTTCAGGCCCTTCTTTAATCACCCACTACAACAAAATTGACATTACATAGCATGAGAAGAATGTTATAATAGGTAATAAATAGCATTTAACGAGATGCTATCACAACCAAAGCTATTAAAAGTCTCCAACTAGTTATTACAATTTATAAATGCTATCGAATGACTTTTTGAAAAGCTATCCCAAAATATGCAGTAGCTTTTTGCAAATGCTACAATTGGCTTTCCATAGCACTATTACAATGCTATAAAATATAAAGTTTTTCTAAATCATAGCCTCTTTCTAAATGCTATGAAAGCTATTTGATTACAATTCAAAAAAGCTACAAATAATATTGTCAATATATACTGCTATTATTTGGTTATATGAAAGGAAATTTAAATTCCATCATTTTAATTATGAACACCGGAATTATAAAAAAATTACAAAAAAAAATGATAGGTGCATAAAAAGATTCAAGTAATTTCATTCATATACCAAAATAATTACAATGTTTGTCATATCAAAGTAGTAAAACACAATATCCTCATATACAAAAGTATATGTCTATAGAAAACAGATAATTCCAAAATTTACAAAAAATAAAATAAAAATAAAAATGGCTAGCTGGGAATATGGGAGATTGGGATTCTACCACCCTTTATCAGTTCATCTTCAACATACTTCCTCAAAGCACAAATTCAAGTGACATTATACCTAATATGGAGAGGAAAAAATAATCAGTAAAAAGAAAACAAAAATTTAATTTTGGGCATTAAGACATAAAGATGAAAAAATAAAAGAAATTAAAAGAAAAACTATAAAAGAATCTATCATGTGAAAACATAATAAGGAAATGAAAAAGTGCTTTTATAAGTTTTGATATAGATAATAGACCAATAAATAAAAGTAATTGTTGTAAACATACCTATGAATTTTTTTGATTGTATTTGAGTAACTGGATTCAACTAGGAAATTTGGGATTGAAATATCTGCACAAGTGTAGGTTAATTTTTAGAAAAATGAAAATGATAAACAAATGTGTAAAGCAATCAGATCTAAGAAATCACAAAGACCCACAAAGCATACATCAGATCAGAATCACAAAGACCCACAAAGAATGAACATTATCACAAAGATATTCACAACCATTAAAAAACAAGCCAAAAAAGATATGACATTTTTTTTCCCTTTTTTGAATGAAAACCAAATATTTAGTGAAGTTCAAATAGATAAAGACAGCAAGAACATACCCTTTTCTACAAAGATTGTAGTAGCCAAATGAAAGAGAAGCACAAACAGAGAGACCTATTTGCTTCTTGAAGTGTTGTGAGTCATTTTCTTTGTTGAAAATCTTCTTTCTCTCTACTTCGCTACTTTGTACTCTTTTCTTTGACAGAGACAGAAAGAGGACAGGCAATGAAAATGAAATAAAGTTTTACAAACAACAGACTATCAAATTCTTTTGTCATTTAAAAAAATAAAAAAATAAATACAAGGTCAACATAATGTTATTTTTTTTCTTGTCCCGCCAGGCTAAATGTTGTGCGTGGTGATAGATAAAATCGTGTTATAAAAACCTAACTCGCAAGTGCATGAATCGTGAGATAAGTACAGCGACAAGTAGGGATCGTTCCTACGAGGAAAAGTGATTTACCGATTATAAACTAATTCTAATTTAAGTTAAGCAATTAAAAGTATCCAAGAGATTTTGATTGATTGATTGATTGATTAAAACTAAATTAAACTAAGAAAGCAGTTTACAAGAATCTGTGAATGTGATCAAGAGGTGAGAAGACTAGGTCATCAATGCTCCCCAACTATGTTTACTCAATGCTTCGAATTGACTTTGATAAAAGATGTTAACCAAGTTAAGGGTTCGTTCTTAAATTAAGTATGATTGTTACCGCATGGTCTTGGAATGAATCAAGTGTTCTCAATTATAATTTACTTCAAAATCTTGATGTATAAATTACAACTGAAAACCCATTAAGCGAATGAACAAGTGAACCAAAACTTACGTCCAAAAACTTGATGTGTATAATTTTACCCATTCAATTGAAGATTGGTTGAGAATGGTGAAACCCACACGCATCTCAACCATTAAATTATAAAAAAAAACCTAAATTCATGCCTAGCATAAAACTATGCATTAACAAGAATAAAGAATTATGACATGGGATGAATTGAATGAATCAAAACTTGAATTAAGAAAATATAATCAATTCTAACAAAGAGTATTCATAGAGGTTCACATTGATTCCCTAGTATGGAGTTAGTTACACATAGCGGAAATAAAAAGACAAGAGATAGAAAAGATAAAACCCATTGAAAAACTTCAATAAATTCTTCAAATCTTCGATGTTGAAGTCTTCTTTGTCTTCGAATCTTCTATGCGTAAAGATGGATGTGAAAATTGTGTGATGAGTTGTATTCAAACAGTCACTGATCCGGAGAGAGAGAGCATCAAAAACCCTAATATCATGTATTTATAGCTCGGGCCTATGTGAAGTGAATAGGAATCTCTCGTCAGTGAGGATTTGCCTCACCGTTGTCACTACCGCTCTGAAAGCCAGAGCGGTCATGATAGCGGTCTTGAAATATATGCCCAGCGCTATGGTTTTGACAGCGCTACTCCGGGGCGGCTTTGTAGGGAAACATCGCAGTACACGCAGCGGAAGCAAGACTAAAAATAGATTTAGTATGTTTTAAAAATTTTCCTTTGATGAACCTTAACCCTTTAAATTAATTAAACATACATATAAAGTAACAAAAAGTATAATACCTTTTGTCGCTGATCTGATTGACTTACGTCGATGGTAATCCGCAAGATCTTCAATCCTAGCACGAACGTGAATCACCTAGGAGCGTGGTCTCCCTTTTCTTTGAATTGCGTACCTGAGAATGGACAAACAAAACTTTCTTTTTTCTTTTGTTAGTCACAAAACAACCAAAAGACTACAAAGATTATTCCGGTCACTTTTGAGTTCTCAATCTAGTGATCGAAACTCGCGTGAACCTAATTCGATGTTGTACACACAAGCTTATTGATGAACAAGCAATTAGTGTACCATCAAAAGAATAATCTCTTCTCACTTTTTTGTCTTAGTAGAATAATCAAAAACTTTTCTATGAGTATGAGAAGAAGAAGAAATTGATCCAGTCAAAACCTTAGAGTGGCCGAACCCTATATTATTTCTTATATAGGGTGGCCGAATTTTTCCTTCTCTTTCAACTAGGGTTGCCGAAATCACCTTCTAATGCTATTAGGGTTGCCGCAATTCCTCTACCAAAAAGGATTTGTGTTGCACCCTAATTCACATCAACTTTAGACTCCTAACCCTAATCCAACTCATAAGTATTTTTATTCTTTTATTGACTTAAATAAAAAGACTTATTATTTGATTAAATAAATAAAATTAATTATTTATTTTCTTACCAAACAAGTCTTTTTACTTTTAGTATACTGATAGTATAATTCTAGGAAACATATTTCCTAATCAGAAAAAGATTTTGTTTCTTAATTAAATAATTAATTAATAAATTAATTAATTCTCATTTAATCAAACAATAAAATAAAATAATATTTTTGACTATAAATATAGCCTTGCCGCCCCACTTACAATAAATGGGCCAAATATTATTTCCTTATTTTATTTAATCCATTGGACTTTAAATAAAAAACCCACATGTGAACCATACCCATTCTTACTAAAAGAAATAAGCCCACATGCCTTTCATTAATATATTAATATAATTGATCAGCCCATTAAACAAATAATGAGCAAATTATATTCTTAATATATTAAATGCAATTCTAGATGGACCCATAAATTGGTCCGGTAGAATATATCAAGTGATCCATGCAAGTCCGTGTGGATTGGGGATCTTGGCGGGCTATCTAAATTTAAGATTCAATAGACATAACCTAATCACAATCAACAAATGATTCACTTAGGTCCGATCCATTAATTTTAACTCATTCCACTAAAGAGCTAAAATTGAACTCTTAAATAATGATAGAATAAGAAGATGTTCCTCATTCATACCCTAGACAATCATGTTGGAGATAGTGTATCCTCGTGATTAATATCAGTAATCGCCAAGAGTTCATAGACCGCCTATAACTCTCCAAGTTACCATATTTACTCATATGACCACGTTTTGAACTTGGATATTTTGACTTGTCAAGAAGCCATGTTTTCAATAGTCACTATCGAAAACTCAACGTTGAGATTTAATATCCAATTACCTCAAAACATCCATATGATGATATTATACTCTCATTTAATAAATGGAGCCACGATGTCCATATCTATAAATGAAGTCCTCTATCGATTAACAAATGATTATCACCAAACTATCGAGGATAGACTATGCTATATAATTGTACTCATTGATAACTCAAATGATATCACTTGCAACCATAAGTCCATCATTTATCTCAGGATTAAGATAGACTTTCTAATTGTCCTGATAATGAAAAGACTATTATCTATTGACGGTTCTAGATAAAGCTTTTCATTGTGATCCTGTTCAATGTACCCAGTGCACTAGATTCTTTTACTCGAAGACACTCCGATGATTTTAGACTCATCATATCTCATTTGATCCCACTCAAATGCTAGCAAAAGAATTCTACAACTTTAACAAGATAAAGGTGCCCAACCTTTAACTTAAGTTGTGAACATTATTCAAGACTAACTAAAGAATTGTGTCTACCTCATACATATCCAGATGTACGAACAATTCTTCTTTTCTCATAGTCTTTAGACCTTATGATTATTTACTTTGACAATTATAATATTAAACTATAAATGCTATAAGATTTATTAAACCAGAAATCACTTTATTAATATGAAAAAGATTGTCAATTATAATATTACACTCTTGCTATTGAGCATAATCCTAACAGGCTTTGACATCGACTATCCTCTGATGCTGGGGCGTTGCGACGACCACTGCAGAAATTGAGAGCGGCTATAATGGAGGTCACTTCTGATATTAGAACACTCTTAGAACCGCTGCAATAATTCACAGCGCAAAGCTTCTTTTTGCGGAAAAAGCCCTCAACTTGCATAATTTGCCCATTTATTCTGAAATCCTCCAAACACACATTAAAATCCAAAAAGACTCGAGAAACAAGCAATTGATTAGAGGAATGGGGATCAAAAACATATACAATAAATGACCGATCACGTGGCCTTCCCAAGCTTGGGAAGAAAGTCAATGGTGTTTATGGACCTTGCCAACAAGGGAAACAAACCAAGAACATGCACAAGAAGGGCAAATATCTCTCCACCAAGGAGCCCCTAGAGCTTCTCCACATGGATTTTATAGGTCCCATGCAAATCTAGAGTTTAGGTGGAAAGAGATACATTTTTGTTTGTGTAGATGATTTCTCTTGGTACACATGGACATATTTCCTAAGAGAAAAATCCGAAACTTTTGACAAGTTTAAAATTCTTTGCTCTAAAATTCAAAATGAAAAAGACTCAAACATTAGAAGCATTAAACAGATTAGAAGTGACCATGGGAGGGAGTTTGAGAATGCCTACTTTGAAAGCTATTGCAATAGCATAGGTATCTCCCATGAGTTTTCGGCTTCTAGGACACCTCAACAAAATGGAGTTGTTGAGAGGAAGAATAGGGTCTTTCAAGAGATGGCCCATGTGATGTTGGTTAGCAACAATGTCCTTAGGAACCTATGGGCCGAAGCCATCAATACAGCTTGCTATATAGGAAATAGAGTCTTCCTAAGGCCCGACACTAGGCAAACCTTCTATGAGTTGTGTAGAGGTAGAAAGCTGAATGTTAGCTACTTCCACTCTTTTGGAAGCAAATGCTACATTCGAAATGACCGTGATCAACTTGGCAAGTTTGATACTAAGAGTGATGAGGGTATCTTTATTGGTTATGCCTTGAATAGTAGAGTCTATAGAGTTTTCAATTTGAAGACTCGAAGCGTCATGGAATCATCCAATGTTGTCATTGATGTTAATAGGCTTAAGACTAGTAACCATAAGGAAGAGGTTGCTATAGTTGATGATTCTCCCTTGGAGAAGATTGTGGAGACTCCTATTGTTGGGATGTCTAACCTTGATGAAGAGGACACACAGCCTTTTGATAGAGTTCCTCTATTGGACTCCAATGAACCCGCTCCATGGGTTAGGAAACTCCATGATAAAGATGACATCATTGAAGATGTGAATAAGAGTGTTAGGACTAAGCGTCAAATAGCTAATCTTATTAGTTATATATGCCACACCTCTCAAATTAAACCCAAAAAGGTTTATGAAGCCTTAAATGATGAATTTTGGGTTCTTGCCATGCAAGAAGAGCTAAATCAATTCGAAAGGAATGAAGTTTTGACTCTAGTTCCTAGGCCTAAAAGCACAAATGTTATGGGCACCAAATGGATATATAGGAACAAATCCGATGAGGATGGCAACATAGTGCATAACAAGGCTAGACTTGTTGCACAAAGGTACTCTCAAATTAAGGGTATTGACTTTGAGGAGACATTTGCTCCTGTTGCCCGTTTAGAGTTCATTAGGCTTCTTTTGTCCATATCTTGTGTGCACAAGTTCAAATTGCACCAAATGGACGTGAAGAGTGCCTTCCTCAATGGCTTCTTTCAAGAGGAAGTGTTTGTTGAGCAACCCAAGGGGTTTTTGGATGCACATCACCCCAACCATGTCTATTGCCTCAAGAATGCTCTATATGGGTTGAAACAAGCACTGATGGCTTGGTATGAACGCCTCACTCAATTTCTTGTTGACAATAACTACTCAAAGGGTAGTATTGACATGACTCTATTCATCAAGAAAGACAATGGTGAGCTTTTTATAGCTCAAATATATGTTGATGATATAATGTTTGGCTCCACCAACAACACTAAAGTCCAACAATTTATTGATGTTATGTCTCATGAATTTAAGATGAGTCTTGTTGGTGAGGTAAGTTACTTCCTAGGCTTGCAAATTAAGCAATTAAATGATGGGATTTTTATAACCCAAGCTAAATATGCTAAGAACCTAGTGAAGAAGTTTGGTCTTGAAAATGCCAAACATTGTGATACACCTATAAGTATCACTTTGAAGCTAAGCAAGGATGCTAGTGGAAAAAGTGTGGAACAAACTCTATATCGGGGCATGATTGGTAGCTTGCTTTATTTGACCACAAGTAGGCCCGATATATCTTTTAGTGTGGGTATGGGTGTGTGTGCTAGGTACCAAGCGGATCCTAAAGAGTCTCATCTCTCTTCTGTTAAGAGAATCATTTGCTATGTGAATGGGACATCCAACTATGAGATTTGGTACTCTTTTGACACTAATGCTAGTTTAGTTGGCTTTAGTGATGCAGATTAGGCAGGGAATTGTGATGATAGGAAAAGCACATCGGGAGTTTGCTTCTTCCTAAGGTACAACTTGGCGTCTTGGTTTTGCAAGAAGCAAAATTTGATTTCCTTGTCCACGGCTGAAGCCGAGTACATAGCTGCGGGGAGTGGATGCACACAACTCTTTTGGATGAAGCAACTGCTTGTCGACTACGGATTCAATCAAGGTACTCTAACCCTCTTTTATGATAATATGAGTGCTATTAACATATCTAAGAATCCGGTGCAACATTCTAGGACAAAGCATACTGACATTCGACATCATTTCATAAGAGAACTAGTTGAGAATAAATGCATAGTACTTGAACATGTAGGTACTAATGATCAACTAGCGAACTTATTTACTAAACTCTTAGATGCAACTAGGTTTAAAACACTTAGTAGATCTATTGGGATATGTCTCGTGGATTGATGTGATTTGGTGATTGACCCCATATGGGGAACTCAAGCAAAGAGAGTAATTGCATACTTGTCACATGCAAAAATTTGAAAAATTTTAGGCTTCTTTATTAATTGCTTGAGTATCTTGGTTGCACATATTCTTATATGATATTTTCTTCAATAAGTGTGAACCTTGCTTTGATTGCAATCAATATCATATTTATGTTCAAACATGCATTTTTGGACTAGGAGATTTACTTAGGAAGTATAATTTGAATGACCTATAGTTATCTCCATGATATGATAATTCTTTAAATGACATGCTCAAAATGAAAAAGCATGAAATTCGTATGACATGCTTAAAAATGAAAAAGCATGAATTGATGATTGCAAATTCTTAAATGCAAAACTATGTGTGAAAAGCAATAATGAGACTCAAATGAATAAAGGATCTTGTATCCGTTTAAAGGATGTTAAAATCTAAATGTCTCTTTTTCTTTATTGGTTGAACATGGCTACTATCATACGGGTATCTTACCCGGAAAAATCAAATAGGGTGCAAAAGTCACTCATGCCATGTTTCGCTTATAAAGTTGGATATATTTGCCTCTTAAATTGAATTCAATTGACATCTCTATATCCTTGCTTTACTCATGACAAATGGTGAAATTGGTTTGAATTATATTAGAAACCTTTGTCATTTGCTTTGCCAAGTACCATTGATTTTTGGACTTGAATGCAACATGTTTTGCATGCAAAGCATCTTAATCACGCATTTTCTTAAAATAAATCTCCTTGTTTCTCTCAAATTAATTGAGTGGCATAAAGTGGCTTATATGATTATGCAAATGTCTTGTATGCTACTATCTCTCTTTGCTAAAATGACCCGGTTGGGGAATACTCCTTTACCTATCTCATAACAAAAGAGGGGAATAGTATGTGGTAAGGAAGATTGCTAAATGAGAGTAGCAAATTTGCATATTGAGGAGATTATGAATTAAGGGGTAGTAACCCGTTGAGGGGGAGCATTGCATTGCACATTTATTGCATGATGTTGCTTGATTTCTTTAATTGCAAATGCTTGTTTTTGATTTCACTTGATCACCTCATATACACTTGCTTTGGAAAGTGTAATTTTTTTGTTTTGAAAGATTGATTGTTATACAAGAGATTGAAGACTTCAAGTTTAGCTTTTAATTATCTCTTTGTAATGTAGAAAATCATTGTTGACCTTTAGTTTAAATTTTGTTGTGAGAATCAATGTGAGTGGTGGTTTTGTCACGAAATAGCCAAAGGGGGAGTAATGCAGGGAAAGTTTTAGAAACGAATGGCTTAGGAAATTTGTAGATATAATGCAATGGAATAACTCATGTTGTAATTGCGGAATCACTCAACGCGACCAAGCCGATTGCTTGATATACAAGAGGAATCACTTAACTCCAAAAGATTATGAAACATAATCAAATTAAACTCAACTCTACTCTCTTATGATTTTCCATTACATATAAATAGGAATTACATCACCACTTTTCAAGATAATTAAACTAAACAACCTTGAATATTCTAGTCAAAGACTCTTGCATTTTTCTAGCTAATTGCAAGTTACAAGACACATAAATAAATGCCCACTAGGACTAAGTGCCCCTAATTACTGCATCATTCTCCCCTTCCCGAAAAGAACTCGTCCTCGAGTTTAATGGTCTCATAATCCTTTTACATAACACCCTATCAAGTTTTTCATAATTCATCTTTTGCAATTTAATGAGTCTCGCAATTAACAAATAATTGACTTTTGGCTGCATCATTCTCCATTGAAGAATATTGCCACATATATTCCCGTGTAGTTTGATCCGGAAGTGCAAAGGATGACGAACCGTAAATTTTCCAGCCCTCCTATTGATGTCCATCCAATCACACCAATACAATGATACATATGCATAATTCATTAGTTTCTGTAGCCACAAAAATGTTGTAGATATCTTGGTGTTACCATGGGCATAAGATTCAAATAAAAAATCAGTAAAAATTGAATTATTTGCATGTTGTTCTTCGAACTCCTCTTCATCAAAAATAGGTGGTTGATCTAAATTTATCACAGTTGATATTGATGTGGTATCATCACGGAATACCAACGTTTGCAATTCGTCAATACTATGAAAATCATCCATGGTCTCAATCTTTTCGGTAGATTCACATGAGCCACATTGCTCATAGTCATCCCAATCAGGCTCTAATTGGTCAAGAGTGTTGTCAATATTGCTAGAAGTTCCTCAATATTGCTGACAGATTTTGTATTGAGATTCTTAACATCATTTTTAGTTTCTTGAAGAGGAACACGGCGAAGAGCCTCTTCCATCATCTGCTGTAATTTCTTATTTGATTGCAACAATTATTCGATAATGCCACAGTGATAAAATTTGTCAATAGTTTCTGTAAGGATTCCCATATCTTGATTGGCTTATTTCGTGGACAAACCACTTGTTGGGGTTGTTTGTGTAAGGGTAGTTTAGGTGATTGATGTGTAAAATCATGTTATAAAAACCTAACTCGCAAGTGCACGAATCGTGAGATAAGTACAGCGACAAGTAGGGATCGTTCCCACGAGGAAAAGTGATTTACTAGTTATATCTAATTCTAATTAAAGCTAAGCAATTAACATTATCCAAGAGATTTGATTGAGTGATTGATTGATTGAGTATCGATTAACTAAATTAAACTAAGAAAACAATTAGAAAGAATATGTGAATGTGATCAAGAGGTGAGAGGACTAGGTTATCAATGCTCCCCAACTATGTCTACTCAATGCTTCGAATTGACTTTTGATAAAAGATGTAACTCAAGTTAAGGGTTCGTTCTTATCTTATTTATGATTGTTACCGTATGATCCTAGGATGAACCAAGTGTTCTCAACTGTAATTCAATTTAACTCAAACACATGAGATATGAATCACAACCAAAAACCCATTAAGCTCAAGAACAAGTGAACCAAAATTGCGTCCCAAACACTTGGGGTTGCTAATTTTATTCATTCAATTAAATATTAGCTCTCAATTATAATTTAATTTAACTCAAACACATGAGATATAAATCACAATCAAAAACCCTAAATTCCTACCTAGCATAAAACTATGCATCAACAAGAATAAAGAATTAAGTTATAGGATGAATTGAATGAATCAAAACCTGAATTAATGGAAATATAGTCAATTCTAACAAAGAGTATTCATAGAGGTTCACATTGACTCCCTAGTATGGAGTTAGTTACACATATTAGAAGCAAAGAAACAAGAGGGGAAAAAGATAAAACCCATTGAACGTCTTCAACGAATTCTTCAAATCTCCAATGTTGGCAACTCCTTCGTCTTCGAATCTTCTATGTATAAAGATGAATGATGGTGATGGGGGACGGCCCCCTTGGTGGCTTGGGACCTCCCTTGGGTGGTTCTCTAGCTTCCCCCCCGAAATTAGGGTTACAAGGGGTTTAAATAGGTGTAGATGCAAGGCCATGACCTAAAACAACAAGGAAATCTATTCCCTTTGATAATACAAGCCTATTTGGAATTCTATTTCTTTCCTAATCCATCCAAGTTGATTACTTATTGAAGGAAGATAAGGATTAGATGTCTACTTGCTTCCCAAGATTCCCACACATATCTAAGAAGGTAATATTTCTCGTTCCGACAACTTGCGAAACAAATCCCGAAAGTATTCGCGGATTTTATGACTGACTGATCTGAACTTCGGGCACTAAAACAGCCATAACTTATTCTAGAAAATTTGGATCGACAAGCCGTAAATTGAGTTGGAAACTAGACTTCCGGGGCTTCAAATCCATAGGTAGCAGGACACACAGTTCAATTGGAGCTGAGAGATATGGGCCTCGTAATATTGATGATCTGCACTGTGACGGGCTACCGCTGCGCTACCGCTGCGAGAGCCAGAGCGGTTCCGCAGCGGTATACACTGTTTTGCACCGCTTTGCATGCCGCTGTGTGGAAATTGACAGCGGTCTTTCATGATGGTTGATGGCCATTTGCATAAAAGTCCCTCAAATCTACCAAAATCACCTTTTTTCTCTGAAATACTTCAAACATATCATTTGGATTCAATAACCTGAAAAATGCTCAAACACACAAATTAAATCCCAAAAAGACTCGAGAAACAAGCAATTGATTGGAGGAATGGGGATCAAAAACATATACAATAAATGACCGATCAAATACCCCCAAACCTATCTTTTGCTAGTCCTGGAGCAAAACTAAAATAAAAACAAAACCTAAAAACTAAACTAAAAATAAAACAAAAAATACAAACTAAGCCACTTTCGTAGGGAACACGATAGCATTGAGCGTATGCTACAAGCCTTTAAACCTCTAGGTGTCCCTAGTAGGAGGAGTTTTATCTCCTGAGGGTTTACAGCTATGCTACCCACAAACATATTTCTGCGAAGAATCAAATAATCAAGATACAAACTCACATGTAACATTCAAAGCCAATGCATGCTAGAGCCAATAAGTAAAGACTAAAATTAAGTCACAAAATTGAATGCATTGCTAGTTTGAATGAAAAGCCCATGCTCAAGATACTCTAGCTTCAAAGACACATTCGTCAAATGCCATAGATATAATTCGCCTCGACTCTAATTCTCACAATATATTGCTCATATTTTCACACAGAACCTAGGCAAATACACTCATCAAGCATATGCGAATGGAATTTATGCACAAGAAATTTCAAGTTATTATCGCATATGAATATATCATTGAAAGAACGCTTGATTTGTATGCAAAAGATCTCATGAAAAGAATCAAACATTAAGAACAAGATAGAGCACATGTTTACCTTACTCTTGAGCTAGCAGCCCCAAAAGATCAATTAGGTCTTTTCTTTGGTTGTAACGGGGCCATTGGGTGAAGGTTACGAAAGAACGGAAAATTGGAATTCAAAAACCTAGGATCATACCATGAGAGTCTTCCATTACCTTTTCGGCTTCGCACAAGTCTCTTGGTCTCCTTTACAAGTGGGATGATGCCACTTCTTGTTGTCCAATTCTTCAAAATTCACCTTTCTCTCTTTGTCAAACTCCTTTTTAGTAGATACAAGCTTTGCAATCTTAATTGACTTTATTTCACTCATTAACATTCTATTCTCTTTTTTTTTTTTTCTTTACAACAATTTTTTTTTCAATACATTTCTTCTTGACACCACTTTGGTGTTTGTCTTCTTGCTTTTTGTCTTGGTACATGCACATCACGAGTCACCCATTTCGAACTCCCTTCAATCATTTTCATCACTTTCTCTATATGATCCCAAGCTATAAGGTATGGCTAAATTATGGTTTATTGGGGTTAAGTTAATGTGGGTGATGAAAGAAAAAGGCTCATTGTGTTTGGCTTCAAACAGGGCTATGGAGCACACACATAAGGTAGGAAATATTTAAGGCCTTTTTAAGTGAGTTCAAGCACACATTGCCTATATCACTTCTAATGGTTCAACCAAATCAAGAGCAAAGTCCACATGTGATATCTTTTAATGAGAATTGTTCTTTAATGCTCAATGTACAACCTATAGAGATCGAATCTAATGCTAAGAACCTACTGAGTGTTTAAAGAGTAGAAACAAAAGGACCCTCATAGTATGTCATTTATGTACGCTTTTTGGTTTAGTGAACTCACAAGGGTAGTCTCCACTATTAATCATGACAATCCAACTAAGCTTCCTATCCACCATCACATCAAGAGCATGTCATAAGTTTTGAAAATGCAATGCACTACTCTAAGTGGCAAGAAGTTAGTTTAAACTCAGTGAATAAAGCATATATTACGGCTCTTAAAGCACACAAAAGAAGCATCTCAACATGGAGGGCAAAAATTCAAAAACTGATGACTTTCGAAATTGACCTATGTCTGTTCATTAATGCATATCTCTCAAATTTATTAACAAAGGTTAACGAAATTTTAGCACAAGATAATAGACATGCAAAATCACACTTTTCATTTAGACAACATTTCAAAATTCACATTAGAAAAGTGAGAAAACAGACGACGAAAACAGTGCACGCACTGTTCCGCTCAACAGGGCATTGCCCATGACCTTTGGTCGAAGAAACATTCATAACTTTTAAACCACTGCCCAGAAATTTACATTCTTTATACCGTTGGATTCGTATCGAAAAATTGAAGAACCCAACGCAGATGGAAAAATTTATTTCCTCACCAATCAATACAGTTTTAACAAAACGTTTGCCTAAAAAATTTTCAAAACAGAGCACTTTTTTCTTCACATATTTTTTTCAAAGAATAAAACAAACACGAATTCACACCCCCAAACCTAATCTAAACATTGTCCTTAATTTTTGTATGATATTAAAAGCATGGACAACAAATAAAGAAAAAGCATGGAAGGCAAGAACTCAAAACACAAAACACACAAGCTAGAAAACTAAAAACTGAAAACAAAAACAAAAACAAAAACAAATTACCTAGGTGGGTTGCCTCCCACCAAGCGCTTAATTTAACGTCTCGGCAAGACGGATGCAAGGACAAATTATCCAAACTCCAATGTCTCGAATTTGCGCCTATATGTGATTAGGTCTTGGAAAAACTTTTCGCGCATCGGCATGTTCCTACACACAATAAGCAAAGGCAAGTAAATGTTCACAATTAAGTGTGATGAAATAAGTTCAGAAAACCACTTATTCCACTTGCTTTTGTGTAGGTGGCTCGGAAAAGTAATAGGAGGGACATAAGGTTTGAGTTCCTTGTATAGGAGTGGTTCCTCGAAAGGGACATCTTCCGCTTCCTTTGCTGTTTCTTCCGTCTCCTCTTTTTCTACTTCTTCATCATTTAAATATGCTTTTGTAACCTCAACATGTTGAACTTCTTCATCATCCCCAAAAACATCTTGGACCCAATCTAGCAACTCATCGAGTTCCCTACTTGACAATTCTTCTTGTACATAACAAGGGATGGTGGTAGCCTCATCTTGCTCCGATTGGCTCGGGAAAGTAATGGGAGGAACATAAGGCTTGAGTTCCTTGTATAGGAGCGGTTCCTCGAAAGGGACATCTTCCGCTTCCTTAACTTTTTCTTCTGTTTCCTCCTCTTCATCTGCAACACTAGAAAAATCATCAGAAAATTCATATCTCTCGACAATCTTACCATAAGAAGGGATGGTGGCAACATCTTCTTGCTTCAGTTCAGCCAATTGCCTAATTTTCACCTCTATCCTCCTCAGTGAACCCTCAATGATCTGAAATTGTTCCTCATTACGTTGGTTCATTTGCTGCATTTGTTGTGTATGTTGCTGTATTTGTTGCTGCATTTTTTGAAGCATATCTTCTATTGCTGGTGAGACCGACTGCTCATAGGAGTCCATTGTTCCTGAAAAGAAAGGAAAGAAAAAGAAAATAAAAAGAAAACAAAATCTAAAAGCTAAAAAGAAAAAGAAAAAAAAAATATATATATAAAATTAAACTAAAACTATTAACTAAAACTAAAACTAGAAATAACCAATAAATTCAACTATTCCCCGGCAGCGGCGCCAAAAACTTGATGTGCAAAATCGTGTTATAAAAACCTAACTCGCAAGTGCACGAATCGTGAGATAAGTACAGCGACAAGTAGGGATCGTTCCCACGAGGAAAAGTGATTTACTAGTTATAACTAATTCTAATTAAAGCTAAGCAATTAACAGTATCCAAGAGATTTGATTGAGTGATTGATTGATTGAGTATCGATTAACTAAATTAAACTAAGAAAACAATTAAAAAGAATATGTGAATGTGATCAAGAGGTGAGAGGACTAGGTTATCAATGCTCCCCAACTATGTCTACTCAATGCTTCGAATTGACTTTTGATAAAAGATGTAACTCAAGTTAAGGGTTCGTTCTTATCTCATTTATGATTGTTGCCGTATGATCCTAGGATGAACCAAGTGTTCTCAACTGTAATTCAATTTAACTCAAACACATGAGATATGAATCACAACCAAAAACCCATTAAGCTCAAGAACAAGTGAACCAAAATTGCGTCCCAAACACTTGGGGTTGCTAATTTTATTCATTCAATTAAATATTCGCTCTCAATTATAATTTAATTTAACTCAAACACATGAGATATAAATCACAATCAAAAACCCTAAATTCCTACCTAGCATAAAACTATGCATCAACAAGAATAAAGAATTAAGTTATAGGATGAATTGAATGAATCAAAACCTGAATTAAAGGAAATATAGTCAATTCTAACAAAGAGTATTCATAGAGGTTCACATTGATTCCCTAGTATGGAGTTAGTTACACATATTAGAAGCAAAGAAACAAGAGGGGAAAAAGATAAAACCCATTGAACGTCTTCAACGAATTCTTCAAATCTCCAATGTTGGCAACTCCTTCATCTTCGAATCTTCTATGTATAAAGATGAATGATGGTGATGGGGGACGGCCCCCTTGGTGGCTTGGGACCTCCCTTGGGTGGTTCTCTAGCTTCCCCCCCGAAATTAGGGTTACAAGGGGTTTAAATAGGTGTAGATGCAAGGCCATGACCTAAAACAACAAGAAAATCTATTCCCTTTGATAATACAAGCCTATTTGGAATTCTATTTCTTTCCTAATCCATCCAAATTGATTACTTATTGAAGGGAGATAAGGATTAGATGTCTACTTGCTTCCCAAGACTCCCACACATGTCCAAGAAGGTAATATTTCTCGTTCCGACAACTTGCGAAACAAATCCCGAAAGTATTCACGGATTTTATGACTGACTGATCTGACCTTCGGGCACTAAAACAGCCATAACTTATTCTAGAAAATTCGGATCGACAAGCCGTAAATTGAGTTGGAAACTAGACTTCTGGGGCTTCAAATCCATAGGTAGCAAGACACACAGTTCAATTGGAGCTGAGAGATATGGGCCCCGTAATATTGATGATCTGCACTGTGACGAGCTACCGCTGCGAGAGCCAGAGCGGTTCCGCAGCGGTATACACTGTTTTGCACCGCTTTGCATGCCGCTGTGTGGAAATTGACAGCGGTCTTTCATGATGGTTGATGTCCATTTGCATAAAAGTCCCTCAAATCTACCAAAATCACCTTTTTTCTCTGAAATACTTCAAACATATCATTTGGATTCAATAACCTGAAAAATGCTCAAACACACAAATTAAATCCCAAAAAGACTCGAGAAACAAGCAATTGATTGGAGGAATGGGGATAAAAAACATATACAATAAATGACCGATCAGTGATTGAACTTCATGCTCGAAGGCCCTTTCAAGACCTCAAGGGACAAGCACGCCAAAGGTATAATTTCTAATGCTTGGTTTCTTTAAAGAGATTTAGTTAGCACACACACACTTAGCATACTTGTTCTTGTGTGCATACACTTCATATGTCACTTTACACACTAGCACTTTGTTTGATATCTTGTTGTGTGTATATGTGCTTAGTAATTCGTTTCCCGATAGTGTTCGAAAACGTCCGCGCATGCACTAGAATGTGCTTGGTTTTGCGCAAAGACCGCCCACGGAGAATGCTCTTGGCTTCTCCTTTAGATTCGCCATCACTGGTGAATCGGCAGTTTGATCGGCGGCCTGGTCGCCGAATTGAAACCGCCGTTTCAGTCTAGAAATGTATGGAGTGATTCTGCGGTTACGATCAACGGCCACCGATCGCCCACCGTTCATACCTGATCGATTTACATCTCTCGGGTTTGATTCTGCAGTTTCATCTACGGTTTCGAAACCACCGAATGAAACCGCCGTTATTCCCCTGTTCTTCTCGGGTTCAATTCGGCGGTTGTAAATGGCGGCCTGGCAGCCAAATGAAACCGCCGATCGGTGCGTTTCAGGGGCAAAATTGTCTTTTCACATGCCCAATTCTTGATGTCTATAAATATCTTACTTTCTCATTCTCTGATCAAGTTCTTTGAGTCCTTAGAACCCTAAACTTCAAAGAGAGATTTTTGAGAAAAAATCAAATCAAGAACTCACCTTTAAACACTCAAATCAAATCCTCTTTGCATCAAATTTCATCTTGCATTCATCCATGAATGGGTTTGCATCATCACAACATGCTTGGTAAGATTTTGATTAATTTCATCTTATTTTAGTATTTTACTATTAAGCATATTCTCTTTTAATTTACTTGTATGTTTTTGATCATATGATAAATACAAGAATAGAGAATTAATTGTGATGAATTGATTGAGTGTTATATTGTGATAGCTAATTAGGTTTTTGATTAATAACACTTGATTGATTTAATCTCTCGGTTTGATTCGGCGGTTGGATCGGCGGTCACGAAACCGCCGAATGAAACCGCCGTTTATACCTGATTGATTTAATCTCTCGGTTTGATTCGGCGATTGGATCGGCGGTTACGAAACCGCCGAATGAAACCGTCGTTGTTCCCCTGTTCTTCTTGGGTTCAATTCGGCAATTATAATCGGCGGCCTGGCCGCCGATTGAAGTCGCCGATCGGTGAGTTTCAGGGCTAAACTTGTCTTTTCATATGCCCTGTTCTTGATGTCTATAAATATCACACTTTCTCATTTTCAGAATACATGTTCTTTAACTCTAAGAACCCTAAACTTCAAAGAGAGACATTTGAGAGAAAATCAAATCAAGAACACATTTTTAACACTTAAAAACCATTCTCATATGCATCAAATTATCATCTAAGCATTTTCTAGCATAGTTAGGATGCTTGCTTGCATGGGTTTTGGTCAACACACTTTCTTTGGTAAGTTCTTCACTATTATCATATATAATTAGTGTTTTATTTATCATTGACCTCTCTTATATTATTTGTATGCTCTTAGAATATATTCTAGATACAAATTAGAGATTATTGTGTTGACATGATTGAGTGTTGTATTTTGATGGCTATCTAGGTTTTCATAATCTATGTTTAGCTAAGCTATTTGACATGTCATCTAGCTTTTAATATATAGGATTGAATTTATTGCAAAATCATTATCCTAGATAAGCATATAGAGTAACCTAGCTCTAAATTGCATTTTGGATATTTTATATATTCACTTAGGTTGTATTATCTCTTCTTAGAGAATTAAGTCTTGTGTTGCTATCGGGGATTAGGTAGCTTAAATCACAAGCAATTGGACTAGGTCCACTCATACCGGGATTAGGTAGTTGTGATGATTATTGATCGGGATTAGATCATTAAACCGGGATTAGGTTGTAATCATTTCAATTAGTGGATTCGAGGTTCGTGTGTGGCACACATACCAGCCCGTGGTTTTTCCCGTGAGGGTTTCCACGTAAATATCAAGTGTTATTTATATTCCGCACCTTATTACACTTGTTATATTATTGTGACTAGTTAGGGGCATTTTTGTAAAATTGACATACATGCGAAAATTGGGTAATAACGATTAAAATCTATTCACCCCCCTTTAGATTAATATTAGATCACACCGTTAATTTGTTTCAATTGGTATCAGAGTGGGTTCCTAAATATTCTTAGGTGATCCTTGCTCACTTTGGTGTGTTTTGCATTTTGTGTGATTTTTTATCATTCATACATTTGCATTCATTTCATTCATTCATAAACACTATGAGTGAAAACGGTGGAAATGGTGGTGGCAACGAGGGTGCTTCAAGCACAAGGCCTCCACTTCTTACCGGGTTGAACTATTCCCAATGGAAAGGGAAGATGGAATCCTACATATGTCAAATTCACGACCGTGCATGGATGGCGGTGGAAGATGGATATAATCTACCCAAGATGACTCCCGATGATGGAGGAGAAGAAGTATTGAAGCCTAAGGCCCAATGGAGTCCGCAAGAGTTTGAGGCTTCAAAGTGGAATAGGAAGGCGATGCACGCCATCCTTTGTGCAATGGATGAAAATTAGTATAAGCTTATTCAGAACACTCAAATTGTGAAAGTGGCTTGGGATATCTTACATGTTGCACATGAAGGAACTGAGGTGGTGAAGGAATCCAAGCTTCAAGTCCTCCAAACTCAAGTTGATTTACTTAGGATGGGAAAGGATGAATGCTTCAATGATTTTGAAATCAAATTGATGGATATCGTTAATCAAAGTCACCAACTCGGAGACCCGTATTCGGATAGGAGAGTCAAGCAGAAAATCATGAGATCTCTCCCCGATAGGTTCGAATCAAAGGTGACGGCTATAGAAGAAAACAGTGGATATATGGACATGAAGCCGAGCGAGGTTATTGGAAGACTTCTCACCTATGAGTCTAAGAAGGCTCCTAGCTCTACACCTCCTAAAAAGCAAAAAGGAATTGCTTTAAAAGCTTCCAAGGATGAAAATGAGGCAAAGAAGATTGACTTGGATGAAGACCTTGCCTTGTTTGTAAAAAGGTTCAATAAGGTTATGAAGTTTAGGAGAAAGGGCTTTGGATCAAAAGGTCAAGATTTGAAGAAAAGGGGTCATTTCAAGAAGTTTGAACCTAGGCAAGAAAGGACCGAAAGGAAAGGGGTCCGATGCTTCGAGTGTGGTAGCATAGGTCACTTTGCCCCCGAATGTGCTAATCACAATGACAAGAAGAAGGGTAAAGTGATGGCCACCACATGGAGTGGTAGTAGTGATGACTCCAATGAGGGAGATGAGTCTTCAAGTGATGAAGAGCTCATGGCTAACCTCCTAGCTTTTGCCTCTTCCCATAAAAGCAAAAGTGTTAGTGAAAGAGAGGAAATAAGTTAAGAGGAAAATGACTCAAGTGAAGAAGAAAGTGATTCCTCATCTAACTCCATAAATGGATTTGTGGAGAAAAATGTGCTTGCTAAATACCATGCCGAGTTTAATGATTTAGCAATTAAGAGTACAAGAAAGATCAAGATGTTGAGAGAAGAAAATCTTGAGCTTTCATCTCATAATGACCACTTAAGTGAACAAGTGGAAAAATTCAAGAAAATGGAAGATAAGCTAATAGAGGAGTTAGTCTTATCTAAGAGGAATGAAGAAGGTTTGAAGAGGGAGCTTGATGAAGCTTTAGAATCATTAACTAGGATGTATTCTAGCACCAAGAAGCTTGACCATATACTTGGTGTTGGAAAGATTCTATGTGATAAGAGGGGTCTTGGGTATGAAGATGGCAAGAAGATCTCAACCTCTAACAAGACCGTGTTTGTCAAGAGTTTGGGGAATGAAGAAGCTTCATTGGTGCAAATTCCTAGGAAGAAGTTAAAACTAGGACAATGTTCAAATGCTCAAGTGAAGATGGTGCCAAGAAGGCAACCTTAAGCTCAACCCTCTAGGGTCTCTCAAGTCAACATTCCTCCACAATTGGCTCACAAAGGGAAGAGACCAATCATGCAACCTTAAGCTAGGAAGCAAGCTAGACCGATTCAACAAAGAAGATGGATTGAACCCACTCAACCACAAAGACATGGAGAAGCTCACATGCATGCTCAAGGACAAGGTATGATCCCTTATTTTATTCCTACATGTCATTTTTATGGATTTGATGGTCATATTAGACCAAATTACTTTCGATATATTAAAATGTGTAAAACACGAATCATGATTGAAAAGAGAAAGAATAGAGCCAAGATGCATGCTCCTAGGAATGATAATATTGATGTGCATAATCCTAGGACTTCTAGAACCCATGTACCAAACACCACTAAGAAAGCTAAGATTGTTTCTAGGTAGATTAGAAAAAATGAAAATATTTGTCATGTTGCTCAAATAGCCTTGAAAGCAAATTCTTCTAATTTTTAATACTTAGATAGTTGGTGCTTTAGGCACATGACGGGAAACAAGAGTTTCTTTGAGACTCTTGTCATGGAGGAAGGGGGATGTGTCACCTTTGGTGATGGATCCAAAAAGAGAGTTGTAGGGAAAGGAACCATTTCCATTCCCGGATTACCCTCCTTATCCAATGCTTTATTTGTTGATGGCTTGAAAGTCAATTTGATAAGCATATCACACCTTAGTGATGAAGGATATTCTGTCTTATTTTGTAAAGATGATTGCTCTATCCTAAAGCCCGATGGACAAACCTTGTTGAAAGGTATGAGATCTAGTGACAATTGCTATTGTCTTGAAGCTAGAATAGTCTCAAACAATGTGTCCATGGATGAGCAAATTGAGTTGTGGCATGAAAGACTTGGCCACATGAACTTTAGGGATTTACGAACCCTTGGAAAGTTCAATTGTGTGCGTGGCCTCCCTAAGCTTGGGAAGAAAGCCAATGGTGTTTGTGGACCTTGCCAACAAGGAAAACAAACCAAAAGCATGCACAAAAAGGGCAAGTATCTCTCCACCAAGGATCCCCTAGAGCTTCTCCACATGGACCTCATGGGTCCTATGCAAACCGAAAGCTTAGGTGGAAAGAGATACATCTTTGTTTGTGTTGATGATTTCTCTAGGTTCACATGGACATATTTTCTTAGAGAAAAATCCGAAACTTTTGATAAGTTTAAAATGCTTTGTAATAAAATTCAAAATGAAATGAACTCAAACATTAAAAGCATTAAACGGATTAGAAGTGACCATGAGAGAGAATTTGAGAATGCCACCTTTGAAACCTATTGTAATGATTTAGGCATCTCCCATGAGTTTTCGGCTCCTAGGACACCTTAACAAAATAGAGTTGTTGAGAGGAAGAATAGGGTCCTTCAAGAGATGACCCGTGTGATGTTGCTTAGCAACAATGTCCCTAGGAACCTATGGGCCGAAGCCGTCAATACGGCTTGCTATATAGGAAATAGAGTTTTCCTAAGGCTCGGAACTAGAAATACTTCCTATGAACTATGGAAAGGCAAAAGGCCAAATGTTAGCTACTTCCGCTCCTTTAGAAGCAAATCCTACATTTTAAATGACTGTGATCAACTTGGCAAATTTGATGCTAAGAGTGATGAGGGTATATTTATTGGCTATGCCTTAAATAGTAGAGCCTATAGAGTTTTCAATTTAAAGACTCTAAGTGTTATGGAATCATCTAATGTTGTCTTTGATGATGAAAGGCTTAAGTCTAGTAACCATGAGGGGGAGGTAGTTTTAAATGATGATTCTCCTTTGGAGAAGGTTATGGACACTCCTAATGTTGGGACGTCCAATGGTAATTATGAGGACACACAGCCTATTGATAAAGTTCCTCTCTTGAACTCTAAAGAACCCGCTCCATGGGTTAGACAACTCCATGATAAGAATGACATCATTGGAGAGGTAAATGAGGGTGTTAGAACTAGGCGTCAAATAGCTAATCTAATTAGCTACACATGCTACACCTCTCAAATAGAACCCAAAAAGGTTGATGAAGCCTTAAATGATGAATTTTGGGTTCTTGCCATGCAAGAAGAGCTAAACCAATTCGAAAGGAATGAGGTTTGGACTCTAGTTCCTAGGCCTAAGAACACACATGTTATAGGCACCAAGTGGATCTATAGGAACAAATCCGATAAGGATGGCAACATAGTGCGGAACAAGGCTAGACTTGTAGCACAAAGGTACTCTCAAATTGAGGGTATCGACTTTGAGGAGACATTTGCTCCCGTTGCCCGTTTAGAGTCCATTAGGCTTCTCTTGTCCATCTCGTGTATTCACAAGTTCAAATTACATCAAATGGACGTCAAGAGTGCCTTCCTTAATGGCTTCTTGCAAGAGAAAGTGTTTGTTGAACAACATAAGGGGTTTGTGGATGCACACCACCCCAATCATGTCTATTGCCTCAAAAAGGCTTTATATGGGTTGAAACAAGCACCGAGGGCTTGGTATGAGCGCCTCACTCAATTTCTTGTTGACAATGACTACACAAGAGGTAGTGTTGACAAGACCTTGTTCATCAAGAGAAACAAAGATGAGTTATTTATAGCTCAAATCTATGTTGATGACATTGTATTTGGCTCAACCAACAACACTAAAGTCCAACAATTTGTTGATGTCATGTCTCATGAATTTGAGATGAGTCTTGTTGGTGAGCTTAGTTACTTCCTAAGCTTGCAAATTAGGCAAATGAATGATGTGATTTTTATAACCCAAGCCAAATATGCTAAGAACCTAGTGAAGAAGTTTGGTCTTGAAAATGCCAAACATTGTGATACACCCATGAGTACCACTTTGAAGCTAAGCAAGGATGCTAGTGGTACCACTTTGAAGCTAAGCAAGGATGCTAGTGGTACCACTTTGAAGCTAAGCAAGGATGCTAGTGGTAAAAGTGTGGAACAAACATTATATCGTGGCATGATAGGAAGCTTGCTTTATTTGACCGCAAGTAGGCCCAATATCTCTTTTAGTGTGGGTGTGTGTGCTAGGTACCAAGCGGATCCTAAGGAGTCCCATCTCTCTTCCGTAAAGAGAATCATTCGCTATGTGAATGAGACTTCCAACTATGGGATTTGGTACTCTTTTGACACTAATGCTAGTCTTGTAGGCTTTAGTGATGCGGATTAGGCAGGAAATTGTGATGATAAGAAGAGCACATCGGGCGGTTGCTTCTTTCTAGGCAACAACTTGGTGTCTTGGTTTTGCAAGAAGCAAAACTCGATTTCCTTGTCCACGGCCGAGGCCGAGTACATAGCCGCGGGGAGTGGATGCACACAACTCCTATGGATGAAACAAATGCTAGTAGATTACGGATTCAACCAAGGTACACTCACTCTCTTTTGTGATAATATGAGTGCCATAAATATTTCCAAGAATCCGGTTCAACATTCTAGAACTAAACATATTGACATCTGCCATCATTTCATTAGAGAGCTTGTTGAAAATAAATGCATAGTACTTTAACATGTAGGTACTAATGATCAACTTGCGGACTTATATACTAAACCCTTAGATGCTACTCGATTTAAAACACTTAGTAGATCTATTGGGATATGTCTTGTGGAGTGATGTGATTTGTGATTGACCCCATATAGGAAACTCAAGCAAAGAGAGCTATTTTGCATACTTGTGACTAGCAAAAATTTGAAATATCTTATGCTTCTTTCTTTAATTGCTTGAGTAAGCTTGGTTGTACTTATGTATATATGTTTTCAATTCAATAAGTGTGAACCTTGCTTGTTTACAATCCATGTCATATTTATGTTCAAACATGTATTTTTGGACTAGGAGATTTACATAGGAAGTATGATTTGAATGACCTATAGTTATCTCCATGACATGATGATTCTTTTATAACATGCTAATGACAAATGAAAAAGCATGAAATTCATATAACATGCTCACATAAAAAGCATGAATTGATGATTGCAATACTTAAATGTAAAACTTGTGTGAAATACTTATGAGACTTAAAATGAATAAAGGATCTTGTATCCGTTCAAAGGATTTTACAATCCAAATGTCTCTCTTTCTTTATTGGTTGAACATGGCTACTATCATACGGATATCTTATCTGGAAAAATCAAATAGGGTGCAAAGTTGCTCATGCCATGTTTCGCTTATAAAGTTGGATATAGTTGCTCTTTATATTAAAATCAATAAAATCTCTATATCCTTGCTTTTCTCATGACAATGGTGAAATTGGTTTGAATTCTTATTAGAAACCTTTGTCATTTGCTTTGCCAAATACCATTGTATTTTGGACTTGAATGCTACATGTCTTGTATGCAAAGCATGTTTGTTTCACACATTTTCTTTCAAATAAATCTCCTTGTTTCTCTTCAATTAATTTGGGATGCATAAAGTGACTTATATTATTATGCAAATATCTTGCATGCTACTATCTCTCTTTGCTTAGAGTGACCCGGTTGGGGACTACTCCTTTGCTTATATCATGACAAAAAGGGGGAGTAGATTGTGGTAAGGGGAGTTGCAAATTGTAGTGGCAATTGTGCATATTGGGGAGAATATTCATTAAGGGGGAGTAACCCGTTGAGGGGGAGCATTGCATACACATTCATTGCATGATGTTGTACCTAATTTCTTAAATGCAAATGCTTGTTTTATTCTCACTTGATCATCTCACATACTCTTGCTTTGGAAAGTATAATCTTTTGTTTTGAAGGGTTGATAGTTCTACAAGAGATTGAAGACTTGAAGTTTTCTTTTATATTTTCTTATATCTCTTTGTATTGTAGAATATCTTTGTTATCCCGAAGATTCAATTGTTTGTGAGGTTAAATGTGAGTGGTGGTTTTGTCACGAAATAGCCAAAGGGGGAGATTGTAAGGATTCCCATCCTTTGATTGGCTTATTTCGTGGACAAACCACGTGTTGGGGTTTATTGTGTAAGGGTAGTTTAGGTGATTGAACTTCAAGCTCGAAGGCCCTTCACAAGTCCTCAAGGGACAAGAACGCCAAAGGTATAATCTCTAGTGCTTGGTTTTCTTTGAAGAGATTTAGATTGCACACACTCACTTAGCATTCTTGCATTTGTGTGCTTACTCTTCACATGTCACATGTCACATTTCACACTTGCACTTATATGTTATATCTTGTTGTGTGTATTTGTGTCTTGTAATTCGTTTCCCGATAGTATTCGGAAACGTCGGTGCATGCACTATAATGTGTTTGGTTTTGCGCGAAGACTGCCTACGGAGAATGCCCTTGGCTTCTCCTTGGTTTTCACCTATGTTGGTGATCGGCGGTTATGATCGGCGGCCTGGCCACCGAATGAAACCGCCGTTTGCTTCCAGAAGTGTCTGGAGCAATTCTATGGTTACGATCGGTGGTCAAGACCGCCGTTCGAAATCACCGTTCATACCTGATTGATTTAATCTCTCAGTTTGATTCGGCGGTTGGATCGGCGGTCACGAAACCGCCGAATGAAACCGCCGTTCATACCTGATTGATTTAATCTCTCGGTTTGATTCGGCGGTTGGATTGACGGTTACGAAACCGCCGAATGAAACCACCGCTGTTCCCCTGTTCTTCTCGGGTTCAATTCAGCTGTTATAATTGGCGGCCTGGCCGCCGATTGGAATTTTTAAGTATGATGTGTTAGTCTTTTATGACTTTTGGGAGGTTCTGGTTTCCCTCGAAGCAAACTAGGTTTCTATTTTTGGATGTCTATAAATATCACACTTTCTCATTTTCAGAATACATGTTCTTTAACTCTAAGAACGCTAAACTTCAAAGAGAGACATTTAAGAGAAAATCAAATCAAGAACACATTTTTAACACTCAAAAACCATTCTCATATGCATCAAATTATCATCTAAGCATTTTCTAGCATAGTTAGGATGCTTGCTTGCATGGGTTTTGGTCAACACACTTTCTTTGGTAAGTTCTTCACTATTATCATATATAATTAGTGTTTTATTTATCATTGACATCTCTTATATTATTTGTATACTCTTAGAATATATTCTAGATACAATTAGAGATTGTTGTGTTGACATGATTGAGTGTTGTATTTTGATAGCTATCTAGGTTTTCATAATCTATGTTTAGCTAAGCTATTTGACATGTCATCTAGCTTTTAATATCTAGGATTAAATTTATTTCAAAATCATTATCCTAGATAAGCATATAGAGTAACCTAGCTCTAAATTGCATTTTGGATATTTTATATATTCACTTAGGTTGTATTATCTCTTCTTTGAGAATCAAAGTCTTGTGTGTAGCATCCGAGATTAGGTTGCTTAGATCGCAAGCATTCGAACTAGGTTCACTCATACCGGGATTAGGTAGGTGTGTGATTACTTCCGGGATTAGGTTGTAATTTCATCATATTTAGTGGATTCGAGGTTCGGGTGTGGCTCACTTAACAGCTCGTGATTTTTCCCTTGAGGGTTTCCACGTAAATATCAAGTGTTGTTTTAATTTCCGCACAATATTACACTTACTATATTTTATTGACTATAATTCGTAATCTTGTTTTTAAACGAAAATTGGGTAAAATTAGTTAAAATCTATTCACACCCCCCCAGATTAATAGTTTACACACCGTGAGAACTTTCACATTGAACTTGAACCTAATATCTAAGCTACCCTTACAATGAACCCCAATTGTGGTTTGTCCACGAAATGAGCCAATCGACAAATGAGACCTTACAATCTCCCAATTTGGCTATTTCGTGATAAAACCACAACTCACATGATCCTCACAAAAAAATGAAGCTACAAGATTAACAAAGATATTGTACATTATAAAGAGATATTAAAAAGTAAACAACTTCAAGTCTTTAATCTCTTGTAGAACTATCAACCCTTCAAAACAAAATATTACACTTCCAAAGCAAGTGTATGTGAGATGATCAATTGAAAATAAAACAAGCATTTGCATATAGAATTTTTTTAATTAAGAAAACATGCAATATTATGAAATGAATGTGCAATGCAATCCTCCCCCTCAACGGGTTACTCCCCCTCAATGTATATTCTCCCCAACATGCACAATTGCTACTACAATTTGTAACTACCTTTACCACCATTCTACTCCCCTTTTTTGTCATGATATAGGCAAAGGAGTAGTTCCTAAAAGGGTCACCTTTTAGCAAAGAGAGATAGTAGCATACAAGATATTTGCATAATCATATAAGTCACTTTATGCATCTTAATTAATTGGAGAGAAACAAGGAGATTTATTTAAAGAAAATGTGTGAATCAAACATGCTTTGCATACAAGACATGTAGCATTCAAGTCCAAAATACAATGGTATTTGGCAAAGCAAATGACAAAGGTTTCTAATAAGAATTCAAACCAATCTCACCATTGTCATGGGAGAAGCAAGGATATAGAGATTTTATTGTTTTCAATATAAGAGCAACTATATCCAACTTTATAAACGAAATATGGCATGAGCGACTTTGCACCCTATTTGATTTTTCAGGGTGAGAAACCCGTATGATAGTAGCCATGTTCAACTAATAAAGAAAGAGAGACATTTGGAATTTAAATTCCTTTAAACGGATACAAGATCCTTTATTCATTTTGAGTCTCATAAGCTTTTTTCACACAAGTTTTGCATTTTAAGAATATGCAATCATCAATTCATGCTTTTTCATTTGAGCATGTTATATGAATTTCATGCTTTTTCATTTGACATTAGCATGTTATAAAAGAATCATCATGTCATGGAGATAACTATAGGTCATTCAAATCATACTTCCTATGAAAATCTCCTAGTCTAAAAATGCATGTTTGAACGTAAATATGACATGGATTGTAAACAAGTATGGTTCACACTTATTGTATTGAAAGCATATATACATATGCACAACCAAGCTTACTCAAGCAATTAAAAAGGAAGCATAAGATATTTCAAATTTTTTGCAAGTGACAAGTATGCAAAATAACTCTCTTTACTTGAGTTCCCCATATGGGGTCAATCACAAAATACATCACTCCACAAGACATATCTCAATAGATATACTAAGTGTTTTAAATCGAGTAGCATCTAAGGGTTTAGTAAATAGGTCCGCAAGTTGATCATTAGTACTTACATGTTCAAGTACTATGCATTTATTTTCAATAAGCTCTCTAATGAAATGATGACGGATGTCAATATGCTTAGTTCTAGAATGTTGCACCGGATTCTTTGAAATATTAATGGCACTCATATTATCACAAAAGAGAGTGAGTGTCCCTTGGTTGAATTCGTAGTCTACTAGCATTTGCTTCATCCATAGGAGTTGTGTGCATCCACTCCCCGCGGCTATGTACTCGGCCTCGGCCGTGAACAAGGAAATCGAGTTTTACTTCTTGCAAAACCAAGACACCAAGTTGTTGCCTAGGAAGAAGCAACCGCCCGATGTGGTTTTCCTATCATCACAATTTCCTGCCCAATCCGTATCATTAAAGCCTACAAGACTAACATTAGTGTCAAAAGAGTACCAAATCCCATAATTGGATATCCCATTCACATAGCGAATGATTCTCTTAACGGAAGAGAGATGGGACTCCTTAGGATCCGCTTGGTACCTAGCACACACACCCACATTAAAAGAGATATCGGGGCCTACTTGCGGTCAAATAAAGCAAGCTACCTATCATGCCCCGATATAGAGTTTGTTCCACACTTTTTCCACTTGCATCCTTGCTAAGCTTCAAAGTGGTACTCATGGGTGTATCACAATGTTTGACATTTTCAGGATCAAACTTCTTCACTAGGTTTTAGGCATATATAGCTTGGGTAATAAAAATCCCATCATCTAATTGCATAATTTGCAAACCTAGGAAGTAACTAAGCTCACCAACAAGACTCATCTCAAATTCATGAGACATAACATCAACAAATTGTTGGATTTTGGTGTTGTTGGTGGAGCCAAAAACAATGTCATCAACATAGATTTGAGTTATAAATAACTCAACTTTGTTTCTCTTGATGAACAAGGTCTTGTCAACATTACCCTTTGTGTAGTCATTGTCAACAAGAAATTGAGTGAGGCGCTCATACCAATCCCTCGGTGTTTGTTTCAACCCATACAAGGCCTTTTTTAGGCGATAGACATGGTTGGGGTGGTGTGCATCCACAAACCCCTTGGGTTGTTCAACAAACACTTCCTCATGCAAAAAGCCATTTAGAAAGGCACTCTTGACGTCCATTTGGTGTAATTTGAACTTGTGAATACAAGATATGGACAAGAGAAGCCTAATGGACTCTAAACGGGCAACGGGAGCAAATGTCTCCTCATCGGATTTGTTCCTATAAATCCACTTAGTGCCTATAACATGTGTGCTTTTAGGCCTAGCAACTAGAGTCCAAACCTCATTCCTTTCGAATTGGCTTAGCTCCTCTTGCATGGCAAGAACCCAAAATTCATCTTTCAAGGCTTTATCAACCTTTTTGAGTTCAATTTGAGAGGTGTAGCATGTAAAGCTAATGAGATTAGCAATTTGACGCCTACTCCTTACACGCTCATTCGCATCTCCAATAACATCCTCTTTGATATGGAGTCTTTTAACCCATGGAGCGGGTTCATTAGAGTCCAAGAGAGGGACTCTATTAAGAGGTTGTGTGTCCTCATTATTACCATTGGACGTCCCAACATTGGGAGTCTCCACAACCTTCTCCAAAGGAGAGTAATCATCTAAAACTACCACCTCCTCATGGTTATTAGACTTGAGCCTTGTATCATCAATGACAACATTGGATGATTCCATGACGGTTTGAGTCTTCAAGTTGAAAACTCTATAGGCTCTACTATTCAAGGCATAGCCAATAAATATTGTTGTATATATAATTTCGCCAAGCAGCCACGTCATCAAAGGAGTTAATAAATGCTAAGGATTAGGTTGCCACGTCACTCATCGACCAGGTCAAAGGAGAAAATGTGGACCAGTCAGTATGTCAACGTCAAGTCAATAAGTCAAAGGTGTGGTCGCCAGAGCTAGATATGTACTCGCCAAAGATAGAAACATGGTCGCCGAAGGGTAATACCCAGGAGGGGAGATGTTCGCCGCATCAGTGTACTGCGCACAAACCAACTCGGCAGAGACACAAGAATAAACCTTAACTCCCAGAAGACCCATGACAATGAGGAGTCATAGAAAGGGAAATGGCCGAAAACATATATCCGTATCTGTTACAACATGGGAATCCTAGTATGAATAAAAAAGGAAATCCTACCCCCAACACGACTAAAATCACGTGGTAACCCTAATTATCATGTATAAATAGAACCACATATCCCACGAGGAGAGGGTTCGAAAACCTAAAGAGAGAAAAGTAAGAACTCGAGAGATTTGAGTGTGTAACCGAAACAAGTGAATTTTAGTGATCTTTTCCTGTCCTCCGGGACGCCGTGGTTTTTTCCCATTCAAGGGTTTTTCCACGTAAATCTGTCTCTTACATGTGCTGATTTTCTTTCTTGTTTAACGTTTGTTTTGATTTAATTGTTGGTCACGTGGTAATCCAAATTTCACCTTCAACAATTGGCGCTAGAAGAAGGGGTGCTTTTGAACAGAAACTTCGAGGAACCCTTGCGAACCGAGAGGTATGAACAACGATAGCTACAAGGATGGTAACTCCAGCGGAGATCAAATTGTTGAACCAGCCGCGCCGACAGGAGATGGGGCAATGACTATCGGGGAACAATCGGCAGCAATGCCAGGAATTAGGGCAGCCGATCCAGGAATTCTGCAGCACTTCCAAACTGCATTGGTAAACTTAATCAGCGAAGCTGGCAAAATAGGGCTTTCGCTTCCCATAGGCCTGGGAGTCTCTTCTCCCTACGAGTTTGTAAGGATTCCCATATATTGATTGGCTTATTTCGTGGACAAACCACATATTGGGGTTGATAATGTAAGGGTAGTTTAGGATTGAACTTCATGCTCGAAGGCCCTTTCAAGACCTCAAGGGACAAGCACGCCAAAGGTATAATCTCTAGTGCTTAGTTTTACTTTGAAGAGATTTAGTTAGCACACACACACTTAGCATACTTGATCTTGTGTGCATACTCTTCACATGTCACTTTACACACTAGCACCTTGTTTAGCACCTTGTTTGATATCTTGTTGTGTGTATATGTGCTTAGTTATTCGTTTCCCGACATTGTTCGAAAACGTCCGCGCTTGCACTAATGAGTGCTTGGTTTCATGCGAAGACCGTCCCACGGAGAATGCCCTTGGCTTCTCCTTGGTTTTCACCTCTGTTGGTGATCGGCGGCCTGGCCGCTGAATGAAACCGCCATTTTCTTCCAGAAGTATCTGGAGCAATTCTGCGGTCACGATCGGTGGTCACGACCGCCGTTCGAAACCGCCGTTCATACCTGATCGATTTAATGTCTCAGGTTTGATTCGGTGGTTGGATCTACGGTCACGAAACCGTCGAATGAAACCGCCATTATTCCCCTGTTCTTCTCGGGTTCAATTTGGCGGTTATGATCGGCGGCCTGGCTGCCGATTGAAACCGCCGATCAGTGCATTTCAAGGGCAAACTTGTTTTTTCACATGCCCAATTCTTGATGTCTATAAATATCTTACTTTCTCATTCTCTGATCAAGTTCTTTGAGTCTTTAGAACCCTAAACTTCAAAGAGAGATTTTTGAGAAAAAATCAAATCAAGAACTCACCTTTAAACACTCAAATCAAATCCTTTTTGCATCAAAGTTCATCTTGCATTCATCTATGATTGGGTTTGCATCATCACAACATGCTTGGTAAGATTTTGATTAATTCCATCTTATTTTAGTATTTTACTATCAAGCATATTCTCTTTTAATTACTTGTATGTTTTTGATCATATGATAAATACAAAATTAGAGAATTAATTGTGATGAATTGATTGAGTGTTGTTTTGTGATAGCTAATTAGGTTTTTGATTAATCTTGATTAGCTAAGCTTTTTGACATGTCATCTAGCTATTGATATCTAAGATTGAATTAATTGCATATCATTATCCTAGGTAAGGATTTAGAGTAACCTAGCTCTAAATTGCATTTTGAGTATTTTACATATTCACATAGGTTGCATAATCTCTTCATAGAGAATTAAGTCTTGAGGCTAAGGTTGCTTAGGCCTCAAGCAATTAGGACTAGAGCCACTTTTAAAGGCCCGAATGGTAGAAGTGGGGGGTTATTAACCGGAGTGTTAGACGAGGTCTACATAGGTTGTAAACTCCATTTCGATTAGTGGATTTCGAGGTCCGAGTGTGGCGCACTAAACAGCCCGTGGTTTTTCCCAGTGGTTGGGTTTCCACGTATACATCAAGTGTTATTTAAATTCCGCATTATATTACACTTGCTTGTATTTTTGACTAGTAGGGGCATTTTCGTAAAATTGACTTGCATGCGAAAATTGGGTAATAATAGTTAAAATCTATTCATCCCCCCCTCTAGATAATATATATCATACACACCGCGTATTTGTTTCAGAGTTAACTACTCCTAGGGTCCAGCCACCTAGGAGAATGCGGTCAGAAGTTCACATTGCAACCCCGATGCTCAAGCAAGACAATCCACAGAAGAGACTCCCTAGGACCACCCTGAGAATTTCGAAGGAAGAAAACAAAAGCAGGGAAAAGGTGTGTTGAATGAAGAATCTACGGAGGGGCGAGACCAGGTGCGAGTACATGGGGTAAATTCCAGTGACACATACTAAAAGAGTCGGCGGAGACACCGTTCTATCTCGTCCGAAGACAAAAGTCCCCAGCCACGAAGGGAATTATGATCAAAAAGAGCACGACGGAAGAAATCTGAGAGCACAGAGGATCGAAGAATTGGTAGGAGCCCAGGTGATAGAGGCAATTATGGTAGAATGACAATCAAAAGCAGACTCGATCCAGCAGGAGAGCCAACTGGTCAGCGTGATGTCACCCTATAAGAACTATCAAAGAAGGTCTCAGCGATGGCATGAAGATATGGTCGCAACGTATCTTCAGATGATGAGTCAGACAGCCTATTCGTTGAAAGTATTGCTCGCACCCAATTTCCAGACAGATTCAGAATACCAACCATCGAACAGTATAAGGAGAGTAGAGATCCGAAGGATCATGTTCACCGATTTCACAATATTATGGCCCAGTATTCGTCCAATGACGGACTACTATGCCTTACCTTCCCGCAAACATTCGGCGATCTCGCCTCCAGGTGTTTTGGGCGATTCCGCCCAGGAGTATTAGCAGTTTCTCAAACCTCAGCAAGGCGTTTATAAGACAGTTCATGGGGAGTGTGCAGAGAAGAAAGTCACTCGCCCATCTATCAAACCTGAAGCAGGAACGCAATGAGTCGATCAAGAAATATCTAGCAAGATTCGGAAAGGAGGTCGCTCAAATTGAAGACGTCAGTGATGTAGCTGTCATCGCCGCTTTCACCAATGGGTTGCAAAGTGGGCGACTATCCTTTGACCTGCGAAGAGATAGGCCAAAAACTTATGAAGAGATGATGGAAATAGCTGGCGATTATGCACTGGCAGAAGAAGAAGAAGAAGAAGTAGCGTAGGGGGTAGCTATGTTCATGGCCACAAACCTGACTCAAAATCAGAGCACAAGGATGACAAGAAGGCGCAATCGCGCGATCGCCAGAAAGACGAGAAGGGCCAAAAGAGGTATCCAAGGGAAAGCAGGGGAAACGCCCGAGCCAGTAGGTTTCGAGGAAGGTACAACCATTACACTCCTCTCACTAGCGATCAGGAGGAAATACTTTCTGTGGTAGAAGACAAAGGATTTGCCAAGTACTCTCGACAACAGTTAAATAATGCAAGAAGGGATACGACCAAATACTGTCGATTTCACAAAGATCATGGGCATGACACTTCGAAATGTTTTCAACTGCGAGACCATATTGAGAGTCTAATTAGAGAGGGGCACCTGAAAGATTTTACACTAAAAGGAGACAAACATGGTGGTCGTCAAGATAGCCGCCAAGGAAGTGGGCAAGAAAGAAAAAGCCCAAGGAGAAGCAACCCCGGTGCTACAATAAACACCATTTTCGGGGGACCACATACAGGTAGAAGCAATCGGGAGAGAATGTCAGAAGTTAGAGAAGTAATGTACGAGGGCAGAAATATGGAGATAAATTATGTGTAGAGAAACCCAAAGAAGGGAAGAGAAGGACATGACCCCATAACATTTACGGCGGAAGATTCAGATGGGATTGATGCCAAGCCCAACGATGCAATTGTAGTGGGAGTTCAAATAGCGCACAGGGATGTACTTCGAGTAATGATAGACAACGGAAGTTCAACCGACATTTTAAGCGCTAGAGTATACGATGAGCTGCGACTGGACCGAAAAGATCTGGAGCCTTTCCATGTACCATTGAAAGGTTTTGAGGGTGCAGAAGTAAGATCGTTGGGGACCGTGAAGCTACCGGTGAGGTTCGGGACAGCACCGTGCCGGTGAATAATCCTACTAGATTTCGTTGTGGTCGACATTCACAACTGGCCGTATAATGCTTTACTCGGCCGACCATTCCTGAACAAAGCCCGTGCAGTCACTTCAACCCACGCACTGAAAGTAAAATTTCCTATAGAATTTGGAGTTAGGGAATTAAAAGGATCACAGGTGATGGCCCACCGCGCTAACCTTTCAATTTTCAAAAACACGACAGGAGTGGAAACCTTGAGCGTATTTGAGATAAATAAGGAAATGCAAGAGGAAAATCCCGGAGCTTTTGAATTAGATCCAAGGGATAAGGCGAGCAGGGAAAAAGAAGAACCCACTGAGTCTATTGCTCTGGACGAGACGGAACCTAGTAAAACAGTCAAAATTGGTGCAAGATTGGCCGAACAAGTCAAGAGAGATGTATCGAACTTGCTGATAGAGTACAAGAAGATCTTTGCTTGGAGCCATGAAGACATGCCGGGGATTAGTAGAAGCGTGATCTCGCACAACCTGGCCGTGGACAAAAAAAACAAACCGGTGGTGCAGAAAAGGATAAGCTTTAACCCGGAGAGGAGCGCAGCAATAAAAGAAGAAATTTCTAAATTACTCGCCGCAAGATCAATCAGAGAGGTTAAGTATCCAGAATGGGTGGCGAACGCAAACCTTGTAAAAAAAAAGAATAATCAGTGGAGGATGTGTGTAGACTTCACCGATCTAAACAAGGCTTGCCTCAAGGATAGCTTCCCACTACCAAGAATCGACCTGCTAGTCGACGCAACGGCAGGACACGAGACGTTGAGCTTTATGGATGCGTACTCAGGATATAACCAAATCAAGATGCACAAGCTAGACGAAGAGAAAACAGCATTCACCACGGATCAAGGGTTATGCTGCTATACAGTCATGCCATTCGGCCTGAAGAACGCTGGAGCAACTTACCAGTGTCTAGTCAACAAGATGTTTGCCAAACAAATAAGGAAGAATATGGAAGTATATGTTGACAACATGCTAACAAAGAGCGTCACGGCTGACAAGCATGTAGATGACCTGAGAGAAACATTCGATGTGCTAACTAGATACGGAATGAAGCTGAACCCTGCGAAATATGTATTTGGTGCACCGTTTGGAAGGTTCCTAGGGTACCAAGTGCATCAGAGAGGGATAGAGGTGAACCCCGACAAGATCTAGGCATTAGCAAAAATGGCTTCCCCAAAGACCCTGAAGGATGTCCAGAAACTCATAGGTTGCTTAGCATCATTAAACAGGTTCATAGCAAAATCAACGGACCGATGCCTACCATTCTTTAAAGCTCTCAAGAAAGGCAAAGGAGTTGAGTGGAACGAAGATTGTGAGAAGGCTTTTCAAGCCTTGAAGGAGTACCTCGGGCGAACACCGCTGCTGTCAAAACCAGTAGCCGGAGAAACACTTTACATGTACTTATCTGTCTCCGAAGCAGCCACCAATTCTGTACTGGTGAAACATGAAGAGGGGGTTCAAAAACCTGTATATTACACAAGCAAAGCACTGTTACCAGCTGAGACAAGATACTCGCCAGCCGAGAAGATGGCACTCGCCCTAATAACAGTGGCGAGGAAGTTAAGACCGTATTTCCAGGCTCATAAAATTAGAGTATATACCAATTGCCCACTGAAACTGATTTTGCAGAAGCTAGAGCTATCCGGGAGACTAACCAAGTGGACGATCGAATTAAGTGAATTTGATATAGAATATCTCCCAAGGACAGCGATCAAGGGCCAAGCAGTGGTGGATTTTATGGCAGAGTTCACCGAACCAAATATGGAAGTAGCAAGGATGATGGTGGAGTAAACTAAGAAAACATTCAGGTGGCAACTCCGTGTTGACGGGTCGTCAAACACGCACGGCAGCGGGGCAGGGGTAGTGGTATCAACCCCGGAAGGAGATTTAGTAGAATGTGCCTTGTGTTTTGACTTCAAAGCTACCAACAACCAAGCCGAGTATGAAGCGCTCATAGCAGGACTAAGAGTTTGCATAGTCCTAGGAGCCGATGAGGTGGAAATTTTCAGCGACTCCCAAGTCATTGTTAATCAAGTATTAGATGAATACCAGGCGAGAGATGAAAACATGATCGCCTACCTAAAATTAGCAAAAGAGCTACTGTGGAGGTTTAAAGAGTACAAGATTACCCAAATTCCTAGAGAAGAAAATGAACAGGCTGACACCTTGGCAAAACTGGCATCCGCCACAATCAACATCTGGCCCAGGACTATTCCCATGATTCACCTACTACACCCAAGTATAGTCAAACAAATGGAAGTTGGGGCAGTCTTCAACGAAGCAAATAGCTAGATAACACCAATCAAAGAATACCTTGTCAATGATGTACTCCTAAGCAATCCATTGAAGGCAAAGCGACTGAAGTACAGAGCTACAAGATATTCAGTATTCAATGGAGAACTGTACAAAAGGGGGTACTCAAGGGCACTGCAGAGATATATCGGGCCTGAAGAAGCAGAAGGGATCCTGAGAAGCATACATAGTGGAAATTGTGGGAATCATGCTGGAGGTGTCAGCCTAGCCCACAAAACATTATGACAGGGTTTTTACTGGCCAACACTGTTCGCCGATGCTAAAAGGGTAGCAGCAAGGTGTGAAGCATGTCAGAAAATTGCAAACAACATTCGCCAGCCACTTGAACTCTTGCAAAGTATCACCTCGCCTTGGCCATTCGCCATGTGAGGAATTGACTTGATTGGCCCAATGCCAATAGCACCCGGAGGAGTAAAACATGCTATCGTGGCGGTGGATTATTTTACAAAATGGGTAGAGGCTAAGTCATTGCTGCACATAACAGAGGAAAACACTACAAGCTTTGTGAAGAAAAATATCCTGTACAGATTCGGGATACCAAACACCATCATCACCGACAATGGAACCCAATTCGATGGCAAGAAATTCAGGGAGCTGTGTGACAAGTATATAATCAACAACTACTACGCAACTCCAGCACATCCACAGACAAATGGTCAAACTGAAGCAGTAAACAAGATCATAAAGCAAAACCTAAAGGCTAAACTAGCTGCGAATAATGGTAACTGGGCAGAGAAGCTACCACAGATACTGTGGGCGTATCGAACTACAGAAAGAAGCTCAACGGGTGAAACCCCATACTCCATGGCTTTCGGAGCTGAAGCTGTCATTCCCGTGGAAACATCCTTCTCTTAACCAAGGGTATAACTATTCCAGCCAGGATGAGCTAGAAGAAAGGAGAGAACGTGCACAAATAAGAAACGCTGCATATCAACAAAGGGCAGCCAGGTATTACAACTCGCATGTGTGTGAAAGAAAATTTGTACTCGGCGACTTAGTTCAGAAAAGAGTGAATCCGGGAACCAGAGACAAAGCTGCAGGATCACTCGCAAACAAATGGGAAGGGCCTTACCAAATTACATGCATAGCGGGTCATGGGGCATATCGCATTACTCGAGAGGGTTTTGGCGAATTACCTCGGCCATGCAATGCGCAATACCTGAAGATATACTACCCTTAACTTTTTCATTTGCTTCTAGAATTTATTTCAATGTTTTTTCTTCTTAGGTAGTTTTTGTTTTAGCATTCTTTCTCTATTTTTATTTTAACAAAAGTTGCAAGAAGTATTCAATAAAGAGTAATTTATTACTAAAAACCCGTGACTTAGCTCGCCACAAAAGTAACCAGGTACAAAGAATATTCGCCATTATACACCATAAGTCAATCACCGTTGCATAAAGACGAGTTTTATACTCGCAGCAATGGAAACGAGCGAGATGACGCACGAAATTAAGGCGAGCCAAAGGCAACTATACCTAAAGCTATCATAAAAATCGGTGGTCGCCGCCGCGGAAAAATGAGATCCCAAGAAAGACTCGAGGAACACCCAATTGAAAGCGTACATGAGGAATCTCAAGCGCTGGGGATTGAGAAAGCTAGCCGAGAACAAAAGTGACTAAAACACAAAGTAAAAAGCAAAAGAGGGAGACGTCCCAATAATATGCTAAAAACTTGGTGTATAGTCGGATACGTCTTGACAAACACTAAGTACGTTGAAACTCAGCAATGGCAGCTGAATAAACAATAAATAATATGCTAAAAACTTGGTGTATAGTCGGATACGTCTTGATAAACACTAAGTACGCTGAAACTCAGCAATGGCAGCTGAATAAACAATAAATAAATGTGCTAAAAACTTGGTGTATAGTCGGATACGTCTGGACAAACACTGAGTACGCTAAAAACTCAGCAATGACAGCTGAATAAAGAACAAAGCCAAGAATTCATAAGGGCAGCTGAACCAAAAGTGAAGTCAAAGGAGTTATAAATTTTGTAAAAGTTATTTACAATTGAAACTACAAGGAGAGTTATTTACAACTAAAGTAATGCATAAATTCAACTAGCTGCAGGAGGACCTTCGATGTCTTCCTCATCTTCAATCTCATCTTCAGAAGGCCAGGTTATTTCTTCATCCCCATCTAGCATGAAAGGCCTATAATCCCTACCAGCAACAAGACCTAAATCAGGTTCAGCACCAGATCCAGAAAAGCTGCCTTTCTGACCAGAATAGTAAGTGTTGAAAGCGCGTTTGTTGGGAATTTCTAAGTGCATCGGATGAGGCTCAGTCCTTGTATAGCGACAATGGGCTTTCCACTGTTTTCTCTGTCCCTTTATTGAACCCACTGCACTGTCCATATGCAACTTAAGGGATTTGTCGAAGCGCCTTAGAGCTTTTTCATTCGAATGATCCTTCATGGCGAAAAACTTTTTCGATTGCCTCATGCCTCGTTCAAACTCACGCAACAAAAGTGCATCATAGGCAGGGGATCTCTTAAAACGATCAACTACTTCAACCTCTAAAACAGCCTTCAAATCGTTGAAGATGACATCACGCGAAGACAACTGATTGCGCAGGTCCAACACCTCACACTCAGCCTTTTCTCTAGCCTCCTCAGCTAATCGCTCAGCATCTAAGCGTGCTGCGAGTGAGTCTTGACTCGCAGACAGCTGCTTCTTCAACGAGCGAATCTCCTCCGTAGCAGCAGATAATTTTTCTTCGGCAGCCAGCTAAGCAGAAAGGTAACCATCGACGGATTCCCTTAAACTGCGTAATTTGCTGAGCATGAAGTTCCTCAGTAGAAAGCTTCTCAGTTGCCAAAGTGGAAGCTCGCTCTCGCAGGCGTTTCACATCCCTAGAAAGGAAATTACCTCGCCTGTAGTTGTCAGCCAACTCAGACATTATTTGAAAAAAAAAAACAGACAAGTCAGGAAACACGCAAACCAGAGTATAACACAAATACTATGAGAGACTCACCAAAGAGTGGCAGTTGAAGAAAAATTCCATTTTTCTGTTACAAGACCTACTCTTCACATGCTCCCAACCTTCACCGACATAAACATCGTTGTTCATTAGGTATGAGCAAATCTCCACAGCTGTGAAGTCTGAAAGGGAAACAGACTCAACTCCCTCACCAGCTTCAGTTGGATCCACGGGAGGAACTTCACAAGCAGTGCCCAAACCCGATGTAGAAGCCCCAAGTTGCTTTGATGGCTCCGGTTTATCAACTGGCCCTGGCTGACCAGATGGCCCAGGTTGACTAGCATAAGACACATTCGGCCCACTCACAGCCGCCGGAGGAGAAGCTGCACCGGTCGGGGAGGAGGCATGAGCATTCAACTTGTTAACTCCCTTAGAAGGTGGAGACACCACCGCACTCATCCCACCAGCAGGAGCCTTAGGAACAGTTGTTTGAGTAGAGGGAGTCTCGGCGAGTACAGGTCCATCAGCACCCTCCTCGTCCGAAGAAGCAACATACTGCATAACTCTTGACGCCCACTTTGGAGGTCGAGTTGTATGATCAGGGGTGCCCTCAGCCGGGCGTTTGCCTCTACCAGTCATGGGGGTAAGGTCACTCGCATGACCAAGGGGAGTTTTAGGGACATCCGCATCAAAAATTGGAATGTCACTAATTGACCCTGAAACTCCAACTTTCTCTTTTCCCTTACGGCTGGGGGTAGCCGCAGCAGGAGTGGTCGCAGCAGTAGTCACAGCAGGCATACTCGCAGCAGTTTCTGGATGCACAGGGGGCTGCCCCGACTCAACACCTCCCCCAGCAACATCACCTACTTCCTCGCCATCTGAGGGATCATCAACATCCGGGCTAGCAATTCCTTATTTAGCCAAACCAGCGGCATGTCTTTTGCTGGCCGCCTCACAGTTCTTTACTGCCCGGGCTTGCAAATCGCAAACTGTATCAAAGTCCATCACTGCGAAAAATAACCAAGCGTCACTAACAGAATAAACAAAACAGTAATATCAAAAAGAAGGCTGATAAAACTTACGGCGAGGAAGCCTAGCAGGTAGGCGTGTGAAAATTTGTTGAGCGATCTTTTTCTCTTCATCCAAGAGAAATGATCTACCTCTTTCATCCAACGGAAGAACAGCTGCCGCGGCAAGATGAGCAATCTCAGCATCAAGAAGGACAGGGTTTGTTTTCGACCAAGCTTCAGGAGAAGTGAAATGCCTGGAACCTTCTTCGCTAAAAAACTATGGCTCACACTGGTGGGCACATCCCTGCCCCACTCGCCACCAGTGAAAAACCAGCTATTCTTCCACCTTTTATTTGAAGTAGGAAAACCCCAAATAAAACCCTTCTTTTTCTCATCGCTAGAGATTTCCATCTGTCCGGGGTTCGCCACACCCTTAGGGATCCAATTTTCCACTGCTAAAGAGAGAAGGAAGTACGTTCCACTGTGACCCGCCTGTCTTAAAGTATAAAAATGACGGATCTCGTGGGGCGTAGGGGGCCCATAGCCCTTCAATTTCCACATCAAACACAGGCACATCAAGATCCTGTAACTGTTTGGGGCGAGTTGGGCAGGCGCAATTTGGGCCTCCGCGAGGAATCTGGCGATGAAGGGCTGAAGAGGAAGAGTTACTCCATAGCTAAGCATCGCACCATAGATGGCGATCGCATTCTCAGGAAGGTTCCACGCTGCTCGATCACCTGGCGAAGTCAAAATCACTGCATCTGGGATGTCAAAACGACTTTTGTACTTGCGAAGTTCCTCCTCGCCAACCACATTTACTTCACAATCAAAAGAACATGGGCGGTCAGCTATGAAGTGTAATCTATTCTTCTGGTGATCTTCAACATCTGAATCCACAGTGGTCTGAGCATCTAGTAGAGATCCTCGAGGAGCCCTAGAAGCTCGTCGCCTACTGCCACTTGATTTGGAAGACCATGTCATAATCGGAGAGCAAATATCAAAAGACGAAGGGGAAGGGATGTTAGGAGCAAAATTTTCCTCAGAGGAAGGAATATAAATAGAAATCGGAGATGGGGAATCTGGATGAAAGTTACGAATCAAGGATTCAATTCGGTCCGCAGTACATTTATCACCAAGCTCTAAAGCTTGCATCATTTGATTAAAAAGAGAAGAATGCAAGGAAGGATCCATGAGAACTCACCAGAAAACCCTAGGGTCACAGAAATAGGCAGGAGAATTGGGGACGCTGAGAAACAAGAACGGTCGAGTTTGACGAACCGTCTGATAATGGGAAACGCAGGAGAAAAGCTGTAGCAAATACTCGAAGAAAAGGGAAAATAGGGCAGATGAAAACGAAGTTTCAAGCCTGTTTTTTGCTCTAAGAAGACGAAGGAAATATAAATGAAGAGATTGAAATGAGGAAGAAGAAGCGATCGAGCATTAAAAGAGGGAGTTTTGAAATTCAAAAAGAAAATCAGATTAAAAGATATTTGATTAAAGTGAGCGACGGTCACAATAACTGGCCGCAATAGTCACCACCAAATAATGGACATGTGGCACCTCGGAGATCACCAAGCAATCAAAATGTATCTTCACTTGTCAAGTGAGTGGAAGCGCCAGAGATTGTGTGGCCAAGAATGAAGGCTTGCACCGGAAGAATCAACTAACAAGTTCAACACGTGGTAAAAATGAAAATGGGGGGAATTATTTTGCGAAACACGCCAAAATTTTAAAAAAGCATGGATATAAATAATGCTCGCGGAGGCAAACGAATTGGAAACCCAAATCATTCGCTTAGCTCGAAGTATTTATGGGGGTATTGTTGTATATATAATTTCGCTAAGCAGCCACGTCATCAAAGAAGTCAATAAATGCTGAGGAACAGGTTGCCACGTCACTCATTGACCAGGTCAAAGGAGAAAACATGGACCAGTCAGTATGTCAACGTTAAGTCAATAAGTCAAAGGTGTGGTCGCCAGAGCTAGATATGTACTCGCCAAAGATAGAAACATGGTCGCCGAAGGGTAATACCTAGGAGGGGAGATGATCGCCGCATCAGCGTACTGGGCACAAACCGACTCGGCAGAGACACGAGAATAAACCCTAACTCCCAGAAGACCCATGACAATGAGGAGTCGTAGAAAGGGAAAGGGCAGAAAACATATATCCGTATCTATTACAACATGGGAATCCTAATACGAATCAAAAAGGAAATCCTACCTCCAACACGACTAAAATCAGGTGGTAACCCTAATTATCATGTACAAATAGAACCACCTATCCCACGAAGAGAGGGTTCGAAAACCTAAAGAGAGAAAAGTAAGAACTCGAGAGATTTGAGTGTGTAACCGAAACAAGTGAATTTTAGTGATATTTTCCTGTCCTCCGGGACGCCTTGGTTTTTTCCCATTCAAGGGTTTTTCCAAGTAAATCTGTCTCTTGCATGTGCTGATTTTCTTTCTTGTTTAACGTTTGTTTTGATTTAATTGTTGGTCACGTGGTAATCCAAATTTCACCGTCAACATATACCCTCATCACTCTTAGCATCAAACTTGCCAAGTTGATCACGGTCATTCAAAATGTAGCATTTGCTTCCAAAGGTGTGGAAGTAGCTAAAATTTGGCTTCCTACCTTTCCATAACTCATAGGAGGTATTCCTAGATCCGGGCCTTAGGATAACTCTATTCCCTATATAGCAACCCGTATTAACGGCTTCGACCCATAGGTTCCTAGGGACATTGTTGCTAAGCAACATCACACGAGCCATCTCTTGAAGGACCCTATTCTTCCTCTCAACAACTACATTTTGTTGAGGTGTCCTAGGAGCCAAAAACTCATGGGAGATCCCTAAGCTATTGCAATAGCTTTCAAAGAGGGCATTTTCAAACTCTCTCCCATGATCACTTCTAATCGTTTAATGCTTTTAATGTTATAATTCATTTCATTTTGTATTTTAGTACAAAGCATTTTAAACTTCTCAAAAGTTTCAGATTTTTCTCTAAGAAAATATGTCCATGTGAACCTAGAGAAATCATCTACACAAACAAAAATGTATCTCTTTCCACCTAAACTCTCGGTTTGCATTGGACCTATAAGATCCATGTGGAGAAGCTCTAGCGGCTCCTTGGTGGAGAGATACTTGCCCTTTTTGTGCATGCTCTTGGTTTGTTTTCCTTGTTGGCAAGGTCCACAAACACCATTGGCTTTCTTCCCAAGCTTAGGGAGGCCACGCACATAATTGAACTTTCCAAGGGTTCGTAGATCCCTAAAGTTCATGTGGCCAAGTCTTTCATGCCACAACTCAATTTGCTCATCCATGGACATATTGTTTGAGACTATTCTAGTTTCAAGACAATAGCAATTGTCACTAGATCTCATACCTTTCAACAAGGTTTGTCCATCAGGCTTTAGGATAGAGCAATCATTTTTACTAAACAAGACGGAATATCCTTCATCACTAAGATGTGAAATGCTTATTAAATTGGCCTTCAAGCCATCAACAAATAAAGCATTGGATAAGGAGGGCAATCCGGGAACGGAAATGGTTCCTTTCCCTACAACTTTCTTTTTGGATCCATCACCAAAGGTGACACATCCTCCTTCCTCCATGACAAGAGTCTCGAAGAAACTCTTGTTTCCCGTCATGTGCCTAGAGCACCCACTATCTAAATACCAAAAATTATAAGAATTAGCCTTTAAGGAAATTTGTGCAATATGGCAAACATTTTCATTCTTCCTAATCCACCTAGGTAAAACATTCTCTTTCCTAGTGGTCTTTGGTACTTGGGCTCTAGAAGTCCTAGGATCATGTAAATTAGTCTTAACATTCCTAGGAACATGCATCATGGCTCTTTTATTTTTCTTCTCAATCATGCTTCTAGTTTTGCACATTTTAATATAACGAAAGCATCTTGGTCTAATATGACCATCAAAACCATAAAAATGACATGTAGGAATAAAATAAGGAATCATACCTTGTCCTTGTGTGTAGATAGGAGCTTTCCCATGTCTTTGTGGTTGAGTGGGTTCAATCCATCTTCGTTGTTGAACCAATCTAGCTTGTTTCCGAGATATAGCTTGCATAATTGGTCCATTTCTTTTATGAGCCATAGGTTGAGAAATGTTGGTTTGAAAAGCTCTTGTAGGTTGAGCTTGAGGTTGCCTTCTTGGTGCCATCTTCACTTGTGCACTATTCGAACAATGTCCTGGATCAATTTTCTTCCTAGGAGTTTGCATCGGTGAAGCTTCTTTGTTGCCCAAGCTCTTGATAAACACGGTCTTGTTAGAGGTTGAGATCTCCTTACCATCTTCATACCCAAGACCCCTCTTGTCACACGGACTCTTTCCAACACCAAGTATATGGTCAAGCTTTTTGGTGTTAGAAGCCGTCCTAGCTAATGATTCTTTAGCTTCATCAAGCTCCCTCTTCAAACCTTTTTCATTCCTCTTAGATAAGACTAACTCCTCTATTAGCTTATCTTCATTCGATATGGATCTCACTACTTCTTCACTTAATTGATCTATATGTGTTGAGAGCTCTAGGTTTTCCTTCTTCAATCTCATAATTTCTCTCTTGTTTTTTAACCTTGAATTCTCAAACTTGACCATGTAGTCTCTAAGATCCATCTTGTCCACTTTTCCATTAGTGGAGTGAGATGAATAGCCATCATCACTTGAGTCAATTTCATCTTGACTCTCATTCTCTTTTTCACTAGAACCTTTGCTTTTGTGAGAGGAGGCAAATGCTATAAAGTTAGCAATGAGCTCTTCATCATCCGAAGACTCATCTCTCTCATTGGAGTCATCACTTCCACTCCATGTGGCGGCCATCACTTTACCTTTTTTCTTGTTAATGTGATTAGCACATTCAAGGGCAAAGTGGCCTATTCCACCACATTCATAGCATCAGACCCCTTTCCTTTCGGTCTTCTCTTGACTAGGCTCAAACTTCTTGAATGAAGTCTTTTTCTTGAAGTCTTGACCCTTGGATCCGAAACCCTTCTTCTCAGACTTGTAGAATTTCTTGAACCTTCTCATCAACAAGGCCATTTCTTCGTCCGAGTCATCATTCTCCTCCTTCACATCTTTGGAGGCTTTCAAAGCAATTCCCTTTTGCTTTTTAGGAGGTGTGGAGGTAGGACCCTTCCTAGACTCATAAGCTAGAAGCCTCCCTATCACCTCACTCGGCTTCATATCCTTGTAAGTGATATTCTCCTCTAAAGCCGTCACCTTAGATTCAAACCTATCGGGGAGAGATCTCATAATCTTTTGCTTGATTCTCTTATCTGAATATGGGTCACCAAGTTGATGACTTTGGTTAACTATGTCCATCAACTTGATCTCGAAATCGTTGAAGCACTCATTCTCCTCCATCTTAAGCATCTCAAATTGAGTTTGGAGGACTTGAAGCTTGGAGTCCTTCACCACTTCAGTTCCCTCATATGCAATCTCTAGGATGTCCCATGCCTCCTTAGCTATCCTAGTATTTTGAATCAATTTATATTGATTTTCGTCCATTGCACATAGGATGGCATGCATCGCCTTCTTATTCCATTTTGATGCCTCAAACTCTTGCGCGTTCCATTGCGCCTTAGGCTTGAGCACATCCTCTCCTCCACCCGTATGAGTCATCATGGGAGATGTGTAGCCGTCTTCAACCACCATCCAAGCCCGGTCATGGATTTGACATATGTACGACTCCATCTTGCCTTTCCAAGAGGCATAATTCAACCCGGTAAGAAGTGGAGGCCTTATGCTAGAAGCACCCTCGTTGCCACCACCATTTCCACCGTTTCCACTCATAGTGTTTATGAATGAATGAAATGAATGCAAATGTATGAATGATCAAAAATCACACAAAATGCAAAACACACAAAAATAAGCAAGGATCACCTAAGTACATCTAGGAACTCGCTCTGATACCAATTGAAACAAATATTGCACGGTATGTATAAAACTATCTAGAGGGGGTGAATAGATTTTAAAGATATTACCCAATTTTTCATGTAAAGACAATATTACGAAATTACCCCAAACTAGATAAAGTAATAAATCAAGTGTAAAAAGCGGAAATTAAATAACACTTGATTTTTACGTGGAAACCCTCACGGGAAAAACCACGGGCTAATAAGTGAGCCACACTCGAACCTCGAATCCACTAAATGTGTACACCGATACCCTAATCCCGGTAAGTAATCACACACCTACCTAATCTCGGTATAAGTGGACCTAGTCCAATTGCTTGCGAATTAAGCAACCTAATCCCGGTCACAACACAAGACTTAATTATCTAAGAAGAGATAATAAAACCTAAGTGAATATGAAAAATATTCAAAATGCAATTCAGAGCTAGGTTACTCTATATGCTTATCTAGGATGATGATATTGCAATTAATTCAATCCTTGATATTAAAAGCTAGTTGACATGTCAATTAGCTTAGCTAAACATAGATTATGAAAACCTAGATAGCTATCACAATGCAACACCAATCAAATCAACACAACAATCTCTATCTTGAATATTAGAATTTAATCTAAGAACAATCAAGTAATAAAAGAGATGCCATAATAAATAAAACACTAATTATATATGATAATAGTGAAGAACTTACCAAAGCAAGTGTGTTGATGAAAGACCCGTGCAAGCAAGCATCCTAGATATGCTAGAAGATGCTAGATGAATTTTGATGCATATGAATTTTGGTTTGAGTGTTTAAATGAGCAAACTTGATTGCTTTTTCTCACAAAAATCTCTCTTTTAAAAGTAGGGTCCTTGATGATTAAAGAGTCACATTCAGAACAAGAGAAAGTGATATATTTATAGGCATAAAAAATAGAGCATGTGAAAAGACAAGTTTGCCCCTGAAACGCACCGATCAACGGTTTCAATAGGCGGCTAGGCTGCCGATTACAACTGCCAAATTGAGCCCGAAAAGAACAGGGCATCATCGGCGGTTTCGAAACCGCCGAACCAATCGCGGATTCAAACCTGAGGGATTAAATCAATCAGGTATGATCGGCTGTTTCGAACGGCGGTCATGGCCGCCGATCATAACCGTAGAATTGATCCAGAGGTCTCTGGACTCAAACAGCAGTTTCATTCGGCGGCCAGACCGCCGATCATAACCGCTGTTTCACCAAAAGAGGTGAAACTAAAGGAGAAGCCAAGGGCATTCTCCGTAGGCGGACTTCACGCAAAACTAAGCACATACTAGTGCATGCGCGGACGTTTCCTAGCAATATCGGGAAATGAATTACAAGGCACATAAGCACACACAAAATACAAAAAACAAAGTGCAAGTGTGAAATGTGACATGTGAAGAGTATGCATACAAATGCAAGTATGCTAAGTGTGTGTGTGCTATCTAAATCTCTTCAAAGAAAACTAAGCACTTAGAAATTTACCTTTGGTGCTTATCAATGATGAGGTCTTCAAAGGGCATTGAACTTGAACCTAATATCTAAGCTACCCTTACAATGAACCTCAATTGTGGTTTGTCCACGAAATGAGCCAATCAACAAATGAGACCTTACAGAGAGCAATCGTCTTTGAGTCACCTTAATGTCGCCCCTATGAACAACGGTTCATGAAGAACATGTTCTTCATTTCCCAGGCGAACCACTGTACACCCGTTGTTCATAGAGCGGGTGAATAGCGGCCAAGGCAAATTTTGTGTCAACTTATCAAAATGCTGTAGTTTTATTTTGACACCTTATATATATGCCTCTTTGTCATTAGGTCGTTTTTAGTGAGTCCAAAACATATTTTTGACTTAGTATATTTTCCAAAGAGAAAAAATCACTAAAGAACTCACATTTGATTACTCAAACATATATCCATATGCATCAAACATCATCTAGCATCATCTATGATCATCTAGGATGCATCTATGCATGTGTTTTCTTCAACACACTTTGCTTGGTAAGTTGTTCACTAATTTCATCCATATTTTATGTCTTACTTAACAAGTAATCTCATTTATCACTTGTATGCTTTTAGAACATATTCTATTTACAAGATTGAGATTATTGTGTTGATTGTTTGAGACTTGTATTTTGATAGCAATTGCCTAGGATTGCTTAATCTTGATAGCTATGTTGTATGCTATGTCATATAGCAAAACTGATATCTAGGATTGTGATTATTGTCATCTTTCATCCTAGATAAGCATTTAGTGTAACCTAGCATTAATTGCATAATTGAATTTCATGATATTCACTTAGGTTGTTGATCTCTTTAGTGAGAATTAAGTCTTGTGGCTAAAGTTGTTTAGTCTGCAAGCAAATTGATCTAGGTTTGCTATTAAAGGCCCGTTGGGTAGTGGTGGTGGGTTAGTGACCGTCTAGGGTTTGACGTAATCAACCTAGGTTGTAAACACCATTACAAATAGTGGATTCGAGGATCGTGTGTGGCGCACATACTAGCCCGTGGTTTTTCCTTGTTGAAGGTTTCCACGTAAAAATCAAGTGTTATTTATTTTCCGCATTCTACACTTGATTGTTGTTTTGACGAGAAAGGGATTTTTATTGAATATTGACTAATCAAGAAAAATTGACAATTAACTTGATTAAAATCTATTCACCCACACCCCCCCCCCCCCCCCCCCCCCCCCTGATCAACCTAGGTTGTAAACACCATTACAAATAGTGGATTCGAGGATCGTGTGTGGCGCACATACTAGCCTGTGGTTTTTCCTTGTTGAAGGTTTCTATGTAAAAATCAAGTGTTATTTATTTTCCGCAATTTACACTTGATTGTTGTTTTGACTAGAAATGGGTTTTTATTGAATATTGACTAATCAAGAAAAATTGATAATTTACTTGATTAATATCTATTCACCCCCTAGATATAATTAGGCACGTCATATTGGTTTCACTTTCGTTTTTAATTTTTTAATTTTTCGTTTACATCCAATGTACTCACTTAATTTACATAATTAACCATCAATTGTGCATCTCATTGATATGGCCATGTACAATCTATCCCGTGATTATTCAAAACGGGTGTGGTATCTGTCGACATACTTTTCGGTTAGCTGCTTAAACCCGACATTATTATTTTTAATTCTTCCTTTAACAAAACTTGTGGACAATATATACGTAGACATTCATACCCTGCCCATTCATGATTGCAGTTTTATGCAATTGAGTCACCCAAAAGTCAGTTGGCTAAATTGAGGTTGGTCGGACGCTTGAGCTATTTCACATTTTACTATGGGTCTGAGCGTAAGTGTGACAAGGTTACGTTATTTGAATACATAAATATTATTAATTTCAATACACAACGGAAAAAAACAATATGAGTCTATCACGTGTAACTTGGTGAAATCACTGAACTTTATTAGTCCATATGCCGATTTATATTCCCATGAACGAGGGGAGTGTGCATTGGCTCTTGTTGGTGATAAATGTTTTGATGAAAAAAGCAGAAGTCTGGGATAACTTTCCCACGGATGAGCACAATGAACAAAGAATGCTGTTGGCAAAAAACGTTGTGCGTATCCTGAAGTAAGTATTGAATTTACTCAATAATGAGTTTGTGAATTTAATTTTTTTTATATGCAGCTTGCATTTCTGGACCAGTACTTTTCTAAAATCCTCGCCTTAAATTTGGAGTTCAAATCCTTTGTCGTCGAAGCATATGTTGAATGTCCAAAACAGCCTAATAGTTTTGATTATGGTGTATTTCTGATCAACAATTGTGTGTATGGTTGCATTACATGGTTCAATCAAAGTAATGTACGTGGATTATGTCTTCCTTCCCTTTTAAAAAACACTAGATTATTATTTGTTTTTCATGTGATAACTAATTAAAATATTCTAACTCTTATGATATTTCCATCGATTGCAATACAACTCTGAGTATCACAGAATGAAAATTGCTTTAAATCTAGCGAACCATCACAGAAATCAAATGCTGAAAGAACTTTTAGAAACGCCGGTACGAGGAAAGCCAAGATTCATTGCAGTCTCTCCAAAAACCCCAAAAATTCAATCGGACAGGCAACGCAGCTTGCTGAAAAGATATAACAAGGGAAATGGGACAACACAAGTGAGATTGGAAATTATTCAAAAGGTCTTCATAGTGGTAAAAATTCTCGACCTCGCGGTGGACCAGGGAAAGGGGACAACACAGAGTGAGATTGCAAATTATTCAAAAGGTCTTCATAGTGGTAACATTTCTCGACCTCGCGGCAGACTATGATTGCGCTTCGAAGTTTGCTTGATAGCACACCTTTTTTTGCTTAATAGCACACATTTTGATTATTTGTTTTTGAAAGTGTTAAATGATTGTGGACCATGTTTTTTCCTTAAAATTGTTACGTTTTAAGTGACTTTTTTTTGAATCCTTATAACTCCTAAATAACTCGTCCATCAATACGTTCATGTTTATCACTCGTCTTTCACAACTCTTTTTTAAACTACTTCATTGTATTTAATGTGTAATCAAAGTGGAAAAAAAAAAAAACCATATGTACGTTACACAACAAATATAAAAACAAAATCATAATAAATTAATAATTACTTAAGATCAGTCACACCAAATGTCATCGGAAATAAGTTGACTATGTCCTTAGGTAGATAGTTGTTATTTGTAATACCAGAGTTTTTTTTTTTTTACAACATTGTTAAACCAAGTAAAAATGGAGTACAGTTTCATACAATAATAAGTTTCAGTGAGCGCAATTATCCAAAAAATACAAAACAGTTCATTAGCTGAACAACCACATCATTACCGGTGTCATTACAAAATACCATATTACATAAGTTGTTATTACAAACAGTTAAAGATAAACAATGAAACCATGACTAGTAGGATTGCAAAAGTAAAAAATGTGTGATTAAACAAACAATTCATGAACAAACAAAAAAACACAAGAAACAGAATAACAAAGACAAAACAGAAACAACATGGATTACAACTACGTTGTTCAATAAGGACAATCAAACGATTGCATTCCTCCATCAAGCTGCTAACTTCAATGGTTTTCGCTTCGACCTCCATCTCCAGTTTCATGATGCAGATATCAGCATTTTCAACCATCTTATTCTCCTCTCTCCAATCCTCTTCTCGGTTCCTGCAACGTATGCACTCGTTTTCCAGTGCACGTTCAAGAATACTGTTTGTATCCTTCAATGAATCAAAAATGGCATGATTGATGTAACCATTGGTGTTGGAAGCCATTTTTCATAAATAAAGAGAGAAACTCAAGTACAAACTCTATCTGATTTGAACACCCTTTATATATTTCTTGCATGAGTTGAAATTAAATAGATAGGTTAATTAACTGGACTCCATATAACTAGAGTGAAGTAATGACGATGGTTGCTTGAACTCGTAATAAATGTTTTACCCATTTTTTAATTAATCGTTTCAACTTACCATTTACATGCATGTACTTTAATTAATGCTATACAACCTACTTACAATATCACAAGGATTCAAATCACCTTTAAAAAAAATGGTGTCTCAATTTGTGTGTACTCAACCAATTGGGCCATTCGTACACGTTTTTTGTTAAAAAATAATAATAATTAAATGTTTATGATTGTGTACACATGGCCCAATTTGGTTAGTTAGACACAAATGCAATCGAATAATAATAACATAAATTTTGTAACAGCGTTTTAAATAAGAAGATTGAAATTGACAAGTTTTATAATTTGATGTTGTAATTATTCATTAAACTTTTTTTTTTTAATAAAAAAATTTCATGTTATTACCAAAATTTGTTCACACACATGGGTTAGTTCAATCAAACATCATATTGAAACAAATTAATTTATATTTCGTTCTTAATGCAGTAAAAAGAAATAGAAATAGAAATAGAACACTACTATACTTACAGTAAAGAAAACATATTTTCATAATATGTTTTACAATTATAAAAACAGAGGCAGCACACTTCGTCGGGAAAAATAAGGGCCATTTGTATACGTTTTTCTGTTAAAAAATAATAATTAAATGTTTATGATTGTGTATACATGGCTCAATTTGGTTGGTTAGATACAAATTGCAATTGAATAAGTTATATAATTTAACGTTGAAATTATTCATTAAGAAGATTGAAATTGACAAGTTATATAATTTTACATTGTAATTATTCATGATTTTTTTTTTTAAATTCATGTTATTACCAGAATTTGTTCAATCAAACATCATATTGAAACAAATTAATTTACATTTCGTTCTTAAAGGAGTAAAAAGAAATAGAAACAGAACACTACTACACTTAAAGTAAAGGAAACATATTTTCATAACATCCGATACAATTACAAAAACAAAGGCAGTACATTTCGTCGAGAAAAATAAAACTAAACAAAGAAACATAACACTACTTTAGACGTTATCAAGGTCTGCCAGATGTGTCCTTAAACGGGTGGATTGGTCTATCAAAGAGTAAATTTGATCTGCAAGATCATCAACTTCCATTTCCAGTTGCATGACGCGCTTCTCTCAATCGTTGACTCTAGCATTCTCCACCATCCACTCACGATGTAGATTCCTACAACGACGACGCTTGTGCTCAAGCGCTTTCTCAAGCATGGCTACTTTCTCTTTCAAAAACTCCAAAGTCTCTTTATCTCCGGAATCCATCCTTTGCATTTCTTATAATAGTTTAATTTAAATGAAGTGAAAACGCATATTTATATAACTTTGGTGTCTGTTATTACGAAGGAGTAGAAAAGTTGTAGTAATTTATGACTTCTGAATAGTTGTTTGACTTACATAGTGGTAACCAGTTGTAATTAAGGATAAGGATGTGAGCAAACACCAAAATGACCATCAGAGTTTATGATTAAGGAGTAGTTAGAGTGAAATAAGTGTAAATAAATGTTTCTCAACCATATCTGTTCATATATCAATACATACCTCTTCGAAATTGGCAACGTTGAAGGTTCAATGCATGCACAAATCAACATTATTAAACTCAAATCAAGAAAATGATACCCATTCATATATTTGTACATTTCTCTTCAAAAAAAAAAAAAAACATCATATATACTTTTAATTATACAATTGTGCACCATATTCCTAAATTTGATGTCTACTTTAAATTCTAAATTTGTTCACACTGAACTAGTAAACAAGAGTAAAGCTGCAAAACGAAATATTTGCGTACATGAGGCAATTTGACTGTAACTCCTTCGATAACATTGGTAAGGTGAAAAATTGGTAAGGAAGAACACATTAGGATAACAATGTACGTACTTCATAATAACAATATGATCACTTCAAGATTTACTAACTATACTATTAAGTTGATGTCATATTCCATACGTAATATTGTTATCACCATTACAAACGTATTGAGTTTAAAGATTTCCAATTGACATCATAACTGTGTGATCACAAATACAACAACACCTTTAAGGTGTGATCAGCATACAAAAATCGTCTTAGTCATTTTATCCCACCAGTTTTACTTGACATCATAACTGTGTGATCACAAATACAACAACACCTTCAAGGTGTGATCAGCATACAAAAAACGTCTTAGTCATTTCATCCCACCAGTTCTACTTGACATCATGTTTTGTTGCAGTCATATTGCCTAAATACTACATTTATATGTTCAACAAGTCCATATTAGATTACAAACAGAAATTCAGTTTTGTTTAGGTTAAACATACAGTTACACCAACGATTTAAAATCACCTTGCTGTTATTCTAGATGACTTCCTTATAGAGGCTTTCTTTGCTGTCTTTTTCTTATATGTTTTCTCTGCTAACTTCACCTTGTCCTTGGGTTGAACAGTTGGAAGAACAACCCCTGTCTTGTTGGTATTGGGAGCTTTCTACACCTTTTTGTTTTGTTCAGCAATTGGCATTTTTTCCTTTCCACCCATTGGTTTTGTTGCTTCCTTAGCCTTCTTGTTAGGTTGATCACCATCTACAGTTGGTTTTCTCTTTTTCTTATGTACAGCTTGCTCCGGGATATCCTTTGGTGCAACTCTGTGAAGCTTGTCTTTCTTCTTCTTCTGTTTAGGAGATCGACCGTTGTTCCCTTCAGATGCATCACTCGTGCCAATTGCTTCCTTCCCCTTCTTGGATTTCGATTGCTTTAGCTGATTCACCTGAGTATCACACGGTTGTTCTTCATCTCCTGTTTCCTCACTCACACTTTCTTAATCTCCTGTATCCTCACTCACTTGTTCATCTCCACTATACAAACACATCACATTGTCACCCCCATCCATTTTCACACTGTCATCTCCTGATTCCTCCTCATCCTGCACACCCTCCATTACAGCATCTGCATCTGCTACAGCATATGTGTACATTATTCATAAAAAATGAAACTTAAGTTAATTCAATAAGTTTAACATGCAACATATAGGGAAACACAGTTAAATATAAACAGTAATTTAGAAGCTTTAATGAACTAAGTTGACTTGTTAATTGTGTTTACAATATTTCTTAAACACAAAACAACTTCTATACACTTACCTGGTGTCCTCTTGTCTCTCGTACCATCGGTGGGTGTTATTCCATCTTCACTACCATCATTTCCATCCTCACTATCATGAGATCTACTGCCCAAACTAACGTTAACATCCGGTACCGATTTTGATGACAAACCAGACGCTTGAGAGTCTTGTTTGTTCGAAGTATCCATAACATGCTTCTGAAAACAAACCAATATACATAATCACAATTTAAAAAAGTGGATTGTATTTCTGTAAACATAATTTCAAACAGTGGTAATTAAACACATTTTTAATAATAGTAACCATACCATCAGTGGTATGGAGCTTATTAACCTGGCCCTCCATGATAAGTTATGTCAATCCAGAAATCATAGTGAGCAGCTCTTTCACTTAGGCAATGGGCACCTATCTCACTAATAATTATACTATAGGCTCACTTATGTTAACCAAAAAACACAATTCATTACACATAAATGTACTAAACAACTCACATATTTTATTCGATCAGGCACCGGTAAGTGGTGATTGTTCTTGGGAATTTATAGATATTGGCAAGTGAATCCGGAATTCGTGCGCCCCATCGGGGGGAGTTGCCAAGGTGGCAAATCCAATTGTCCAACATAATTATGGTCCAGTATATCCTCATACCCATATATAAACACAACAAATTAAGAACAATTACAACATACTAGTGGTATTTCAGATATACTATTGGTTATTAAAAAATTTCGGATAAACTCACTGCATCGTCAAGGTACTTTTTAAACCTTATGTGCCACTTTACGAACTCTCTGTACCTTTCTGGACCACCATCAGGCTCAAGGTACTTAAGCGCATCCACGGCCACAAAACCTGAATTGGCCACTTCTTTTGTAATTGGGTATTCCCCAAGCATGGATGGTGGTGGCACTTTCGGAACACGTGGTGATATCAATCCCAAGCTCTGAATAGATACACGCTCTCCTAGGTACTATGTAGGGCCGTATGGCCCATCCAAAAGAACCCTACTCTTGGTGTACTGTGAAGATTAACGTACATAGGTCGGTAACTTGTCCTGGTCCTTTCCCTATGGGTGCATGTTTACCTCCTTTCGTCTAAGTTTCCTCAATGTATCCTTTAAATCATCGTAATAAGCTTTCTTCCTCAAAGAGTCCCATCCCATTGCCTAAGGAAACGACTTCTCATCTGTCAAGCAAGTCACCAGTCTTGCAATAGGCTTTATGTATTCACAAGCCCAAATCTGGTTAGCAAGCAACATAACAATCACACGAAAACTGTTAAAATACCACAAACTTAAGAAATAAATATACATTTTAAAATACATGTCCAAATCACAATACCTCCCAGGCCCTCCAAAATCCACCGGTGCTTTGATTCTTTCTCACAACAGCGTCCATATTTTTGAACAGAGTAGACAAGGTGGCTCTGCCCAAATTGTACAGACATATGGATGATATGTCTGTAAGACTCGACATGTAATAAAGGTTGACAACTCTAGCTTTGTCACATAGTAATGTGCCGAATAGCAAAACCAAGATGAAACAATGTCTTCCACCCATATATTGTTCCCACCAAAACCTTTATAAGCTTCATAGATCTCTACAAAAGGAACCCTTTTCATCTTGGCTAAATTGGCCATAGGCTCTCCAAACCACCTCACCAGCTCATCCCTCTTCTTGTAAGCATCCACGTCATACTCCACCAGCATTCCAAAAATAGGTATGCCAGTTATTGTGCTAAAATCCGATGGAGTCATTATCATCTCCCCAAATTCATCAAAGTGAAATGTATGGGTTGTATCCCACCATCGGTCCACTAGGGCTCTCAGTATTGTTCTCTTTCGGCAGCTGTATTCATTTCCTAAAACCTTTACAAATTCTCCGAAACTAGCTTCTGCAACCTTTAACTTCACAGAAGCGGGCAATTCTTTATACCACAAATCACAAAGTCTCCTATTTTCGCATCCCCTTAGTCTCCCACTTATAGGCTGCAAGCAAAATACATTGGTAAGGAATAATTAAACAATTACTAACAACGGACAAAGTTTTCAATTAAAATCATATACTGTATATGCATATAGTAATTATAAGACAATGTAGAAGACTAGACACTCAGAACAACCCCCATCTCCATTAATTTGTTTTCTTCTAAATATCAAAACAAGTAATCATACATGATATAGCCATACTTACATTGATCAGTATGTGCATGTGAGGATCAACGTGGAGTTGATTCTTCCTAACGTCCCGATTCCCATACGGCTTCCATGACTTGATTCCATACTTCATCGGGAAAAATCCCTCTGGACCTTCCGCTACGGTCAACACAGAATCCTGCTGTTCGCTAATCCTTTTATGCTTGTTATTTCCACCGGCATCCCGCTATTTCCTAGTCATCTGCTGCTTGCCCTTTCCACTATCTTGTTTTGTCATCTTATAGTGCTTTCTCTTTCCACTCTTTTCTATTATATTAAATATGAAACCTCTAAAAATCACTAATATAGTGAAATCAGTCATTAGGTATCACCAGAGGTTAACCGGTGGAAAATTTAGCAGCAGATAACATTGAACAAACACATTGCAAAGAAGATTATAGAAGAGCAACTTAGGGATCATTGGTATACCATTTTAAAAATAGTAATTGACAATACACACTAAAGTACTAAACCGTGCATATATTGTAAAATACATGAAACAAACTTGGCATGTAAAATTATTCAACAAACAAGAATCAAGATAATTGTTACTAAACTGAGCATGCAAAATTATTCAATAAACACGAATCAAGATACCGGTTACTAAGATCGGCATTCACAATTATTCAAAAAACAATAAACAAAATACCTGTTACTAAACTTGGCATCTAGTATTATTTAACAAACAAGAAACAAGATACATGTTACTAAACTCGGCATGCAAAATTATTCAAGAAACAAGAATCAAGATAAAGCCTATTGACTTCCTTCAGCAAACACAAAAAATATATATATATACACAACAACAATACAAAACAAGGTTAAGAAGAGAATGTGCGTTGACCGTAGCAGCATGGAGTCAAGATTATGGATATGTGGGAAGGCTTCAATGTTAATGAAGAGCTGAAGAGACGAATTACCAGTCTTCATGCAGTAGACAACAACAACCATCGAACAAGTGTGACGAGTTTTTAGGGTTTTAATTTGGGGATTTTGTATTAACTTTTGTGAATGAATTTCTAATACCCTAAACCCTAACGCTAATCTTTGTAACAAGACATTGACAAATTTGCCCATCATATCCTTTGAATAGTCTTTTGGTTTTGTTATGTACAGTAAACCCCTTTAATAAAAATAAAAATTATTTCTTGATTCATTGATCATGATGTATTGTCATAGGGATTTGGTACTTTTTTTTAAAAATTTATATAAAAATGTGTAGAATTAAATTGTCATGAATAGCAAAACTTTATTGTCCATCTAAACTGATTCATTATTACTATTAATTGTTTTGTTTTTTTTATTTATAAAAGTCAACAAATAGAGTCAATGCATTCAACATTTTTTTAGTGAGTTGCTTTCGTTTTAGGGTGTGTTTGGGATGGCTTTTCAAGTAAAGCTTATGTAGTAGATTTTTTATAAGTAAAGCTTCTTGTAAGGTTCCCATTTGTTGATTGGCTCATTTCGTGGATAAACCACATGTTGGGGGTTCTTTGTAAGGGTAGCCTAGGTATCGGTGTTATTGCTCAAGCCCTTTGAAGACCTCGTCTTGATAAGCACCGAAGGTAAATTTCTATGTGCTTACTTTTCTTTAAAGAGATTAGTTGCACACACACACTTAACATACATTGCATATGTGTGCATTCTCTTCACTTGTCACATTTCACACTTGCACTTATTTGTTATATTTTGTTGTGTGTAATTGTGTCTTGTTGTCTTGTAATTCGTTTCTCGATAGTTTTCGGAAACGTCCGCGCATGCACTAGAATATGCTTGGTTTAGCGCTAGGACCGCCTACGGAGAATGCCCTTGGCTTCTCCTTGGTTTTCACCTTTGTTGGTGATCGGCGGTTATGATCGGTGGCCTAGCCGCCGAATGAAACCGCAGTTTGCTTCCAGTAGTGTATGGAGCAATTCTGCGGTTATGATCGGCGGTCACGACCGCCGTTCGAAACCGCCGTTCAAGACCTGATTGATTTTATCTCTCTGCCTAATTCGGCGGTTGAATTGGCGGTCACGAAACCACCGAATGAAACCGCCGTTTCATACCTGATTGATTTTTTAATCTCAGGTTTGATTCGACGGTTAGATCGGCGGTCACGAAACCGCCGAATGAAACCGCCGTTGGTCCCCTGTTCCTCTCGAGCCAATTCGGCGGTTATTATCGATGGCCTGGCTGCTGATTGAAACCACTGATCGGTGCGTTTCAGGGGTAAACTTGTCTTTTCACATGCTCTGTTTTTCATGCCTATAAATACAGCACTTTCTCTTGTTCTGAGTGTGACTCTTTAATCATCAAGAACCCTACTTTCAAAAGAGAGATTTTTAAGAGAGAAAGCAATCAAGTTTGCTCATTAAACACTCAAACCAAAATCCATTTGCATCAAAGTTCATCTAGCATTCTCTAGCATATCTAGGATGCTTGCTTGCATGGGTATTTCATCATCACACTTGCTTTGGTAAGTTTTTCACTATTATCATACATAATTAGTGTTTAATTTATTATGGCATCTCTTTTATTACTTGATTGTTCTTAGATTATATTCTAATATTCAAGATAGAGATTGTTGTGTTGATTTGATTGAGTGTTGTTTTTATGACAGATATCTAGGTTTCTATAATCTATGATTATCTAAGCTAATTGACATGTCATTTAGCTTTAATATCTAGGATTGTTTTTAATTGCAAATTCATCATCTTAGATAAGCATATAGGGTTTCCCTTGCTTTATGTTGCATTTGAATATTCATATATTCACTTAGGGTGTTAATCTCTTTTTAGATAATTAAGTCTTGTGTTGTGACCGGGATTAGGTTGCTTAATTCGCAAGCAATCGGACTAGGTTCGCTTATACCGGGATTAGGTAGGTGTGTGATTACTTCCGGGATTAGGTTGTAATCGTTTTACACATTTAGTGGATTCGAGGTTCGAGTGTGGCTTACTTACTAGCCCGTGGTTTTTCCTGTGAGGGTTTCCACGTAAAAATCAAGTGTTATTTAATTTCCGCATTTTATACTTGATTTATTGCTTTATCTATTTAGGGGTAATTTCATAATTTTGACTAAACACGAAAAATTGGGTAATAAGCTTAAAATCTATTCACCCCGCCCCCCCCCCCCTCCTCTAGATAGTTTTATACACACCGTGCTATAATTTGTTTCACTTCTTTCAAGTATAATATAATGAGAAGTCACTATTTAGTTCAGGGTCCCGCTATAAATTTCAAGCGGGCTATTACACTTTTTGGCATGATCACACAAACAAACACAAGAATATTTTTGTGTGAACATAACATGTAATAGTTGATTAACTAAACTGTGATCAAAACAACTTAAATATTTGAAGACACAAAGTATATTTAACAACAAACAACAAATTAACAATAAGATGTCCAGGTCCAATTTAGGTTTCGTGTGCAGTGGAGTAAGATTGACTTGAATTTTCTTAATTTAATAATGCGTGTGGGAAGTGTGCAATTGGCAAGTAAGGAAACACTAATTGACCATACACTAGAAAGCAATAATAACCTATACTGTATTTTCGAGAAAGTAATACTATCATTTTGTCTTTCTATTTAATAGAGATATTGATCATGCATTGGGCAATTACTTAAAGCATATAGGGTTATCACTTATCACAATCTAAATATTTTAATGAAGTTTAAATAAAACATCCATTGAATGCAAGCAGCATAACTTTATTCAATGAATTAGCTGCATCCCTTTATCCAAGAAAATTTATTGATGCGTTTAATACATGATTGAGATTTTGGTTAGATGAATATACATTTATTTAGATTTTTTGACAAAGTAGTTCCATAATCAATATGTATGCTGATGTGTCAATAGTTAGAAACCCAAAAATGTATATTCCACTACCATTCATGATTGCCCACTGCATGTCCCAAAAAAAAAAATAAAAAAATTGGAATCACTTTTTTTTATATTTTTTTAAGTCTTTTGGTTATCCCTGCTATAATTTTTATACGACTGTATTTTTAAACTGCTCTAGGTGTGATCGACATATTATTCTAGTTTTTTTTTTTTTTAAACTAAAGGGAATTCCTCAAAGAGTACATACAATGACCAACCGCACTATATCTGATGTCAAAAATATTACAAACAAACCCAAACAGGTGTGATCGACAAATCTTTTCGTGTTTCTATTTAATACAAATATTGATCATGCATTGGGCAATTAATTAAAGCCTATTGGGTTATCAAAACCTAGATATGTTAATGGAGTTTAAATATTCATAACGCATTGGGCAATTAAGTACAACCTATTGGGTTATCAAAACATAAAGATTTTAATTGAGTTTAAATATTGATCATGCATTGGGCAATTAAGTAAAGCCTATTGGGTTATAAAAACCTAAAGATTTTAATGGCGTTTTAAATATTGATCATGCATTGGGCAACTAATTGAAACGTATAGGGATATCTAAACCTAAATATTTTAATGGAGTCTAAATATTGATCATGCATTTGGCCATCTATCTGCATCCCCTTATCCTTTTGTTATGCATTTAAGTAATCATTGAAAAATGCATGTAGACACAATGTATGTACATTTCTCAATTAATATGATGTTTTTAGACTATTCAATAGCAGTAGTTCATAAACTTAAGAAACGCACCATGTAATGACAACCTAAAAAATTAAAATAACACCAACAAAGGAAACTTTGTAATATAAAATGAAATGACTCTTCTTCGGAACTGTACTCCATCTCAAAATAGGAGATTAATCATAATTTTTGTCATATAACAAATATCATAATAGGGAAAAAATAGAGGGAGAAACAAAAGGAGATTTGCAATATGGACCAAAATAATTATTTTAAAGAAGGTATATTGAACAAATTTTATAGGAAAATGATTCAGTTGATATTGGACCTGTACAAATTTCACATCCTCAAGAAATTAAGCCTAAATTAAAAATCATAATTTATTAACACCATCAATTGGTTGGATATGGTAAATCAATTGATTTGATGGATTCATTTAATGATTTTGAAATATTAAGCCAAAAAATTCAAACTGCTATCACTCTATCCAATGGATTTGATATATGCAATTTGAATGAAATGTTTTTCTAGGAATTTGCTGACATCAATAAAAATATAATTATTGAAACAATTCAAATTCGTTTCCACATCAACTTAATTAAAAAATATATTAAATAAGTTGGTTCAGCCGAAAAGATTAATTGGAAAAAGAGATGATGATTACTAGTTTTTGGTAATGTCAACTTGCACTCCAAAAGATGTAGTAATACATAAATACGCCATCACTGTATCCAATGGATTTGATAGATGCAATTTGAATGAAATGTTTTTCTAAGGATTTGCTGACATCAGTAAAAATCTAATTATTGGAACAATTCAAATTCGTTTCCACATAAAAAATGTAAGGATTCCCATTTATTGATTGTCTTATTTCGTGGACAAACCACATTTTGGGGCTTGATGTAAGGGTAGCTTAGGCATATGATGGTTGATGACTTGCACAACCAAGGCCCTCTCAAGACCTCAAGAAAAGAAGCACCAAAGGTAAATTCTAGTGCTTACTTGCTTTGAAGAGATCTAGTTGCACACACACACAACTCATGCATATTTCTATTACTTGTATGTTGTGTGTTTTTATATGTGTGCATGCATGTCCTTGAACATCTCTTCTTACATGTTTTAATTGATTGCATCTAGTTTATTACAATGCCATGACATGTTAGGCATTAGGATGCATTCAATACCCACACTTGCACTTTATGATTGTTAGCTTTAAGTGTGGTGTAATTCATTTCCCGAAGGATGATCGGAAACGTTCGTGCTTGCACGATGGTGTGCATGTCTTAGCGTGATGGTTGACCACTTGAGAAGGTCTCATTCTTCTCTTGGATAAAAGTTAGATTCGGTTTCGTTATTTGGAGTAAAGTGTCTAGTTTTAAAAGATTGAAATTCAATGATTTAAATGTTTTTTAAAACTGACCTTTGTATGGTCTTGTGACCATAACTTTTATAAAAATACTGAAATTGAGTTTTGTAAAATTCTGGACAAACTAGACACCCATACCTTTCCAACGGTATATTATTTGTAATATTTCATGACCGTTTGGATTGGTTTTGAAATCTCCTAAGTGACCACTAAAACAGGGCATCAAAGCTGTTATCCGAATCTGACATTTGGTCACTCAATTGACCATAACTGTTTCTACAGACATCAAAATGTCATTTCATAAATTGGAGTAGAAAGTATACTTCCATACCTTTCCAATGGTATATTATACGAAAGGTTTTGATGTCGTTTGGTCATGTTTCAGTGCGCTCGAATTTGGAGCTGAAGTGCTATCGCATGTTTCTGCGGCCTGGCCACCGATTTGACCATAGAATGCCCAGTGACGTCTTTTTAACATTCTCAAAATGTCGTAGCTTCATTTGGCACCTATAAATACCCTCTTATCTCTCCTTCTTCAATATAACTCTCCCAACTGAAACCCTAGAGAGAGAATTCACTTTCTAGAAAGAGAAAGAGATATTCTTGGGAGAGAAAGAGAGATTCTTGAGAGAGAAAGCACCAAGCTTGCTTCTTTAACTCTCCAAACCCAAAACCCATCATCTTCATGCATCTTTAAGCATTTTTAAAGCATGGGTCTTCTTCAACACACATGGTATGATATGTTGAACACTATTATCTTACATAATTAGTGTTTTTACTTATCAATTTATCTCATTTATTATTTGTATGTTCTAAGAGTAATTTCTACATACAAGATTGAGATTATGTGTTGATTGGGTTATTTTGTGATAGCTAGGTTTTATTGTTTATATGCCATCTAGCTAATTAATCTCATTACATGATTGAAATTGTTTTTTGATAGCTAGGATTTCATGATTGATATATACATCTAGCTAATTAATCTCATTGAAATGTTTGAGATTGTTTTTGATACCTATTGTATCTAGGATTGGTTATCCTCTACATAGCTAAGTTTTATGACATGTCATTTAGCTCTTGATATCTAGGATTGTATTAATTGTCATTTTATCATCCTAGATAAGCATATAGGGTTACCTAACTCTATTTGTTCCTTGAATATCATCATATATTCACATAGGCATTTTTATCTCTTCATTGAGAAGTAAGACTTGTGTGGCTTCCGGGATTAGGTTGCCTTTTGTCACAAGCGATTGTAAGTCTTGTGTGATGACCGGGATTAGGTAGTACACCGGGATTAGGTGTTCACATAAGCAATTGGACTAGGTTCACTCATACCGGGAGTAGGTAGTGGTAGTGAGTTACATACTGGGATTATGTTGTAATCTTCATTATCATTAGTGGATTCGAGGTTCGAGTGTGGTGCACTTACCAGCCCGTGGTTTTTCCCGTGAGGGTTTCCACGTAAATATCAAGTGTTATTTAAATTCCGCACATATTACACTTGCTATATTATATTGTCTAGTTTGGGGCATTTTCGTAAATTTGACTAAAGAAAATTGGATAAAATTATTAAAATCTATTCACCGCGCCCACCCCCCTAGATATATATTTAGAACACACCGTTAATTTGTTTTTAAAAAAAAACCAACTTAATTAAAAAAAAAAACTATTAAATAAGTTGGTTCAGCCAAAAAGATTAATTGGAAAAAGAGATGACGATTACTAGTTTTTGGTAATGTCAACTTGCACTACAAAAGATGTAGTAATACATAAATATTTATAAAATTTATTGTGGTGGTTCAGCTGAAACGATTAATGGGAAATTTGGATCATGATTACTTCATCTGTATGCCAAGTAATTCTTTAAACAATATTAAAACTCAAGTAATCATTTGAAAATTTTATTAAAGCAATATTAAATCTTATTACAGTTTTGACAAAAAAAATTGTAAACGTTAATGGTTGATGATATCTTTCTTAAGATTAATAGCCGATGATATGTTGTTTAAAAATTATAATTAACCTTAATAACGTACAAGTTAATTCAACTTTCTCAGTTAGTCCAGAAATAATAATTCACATTCATTGAATCCAATCAACCTGATTTTCGATCAATCAGTAGGTATGTTTTAGAAACGCAACTCAACCGCTCCAGAATTACTTAAGATTAGTTTCATAAACACAAGAACGAAAGACGTTATATAAACCACAAAAAAAAAAAAAAACACAACTTTGTTCTTCTCATGAAGAAACACACAAAAGAAAACTTTACAAATATTGATCATGAAACCCAAAAAAAAGTTCCAGGTGTGATTAAACGCACTTCACATAAAAGAGTAAAGAAAAAAAAAAGTACCAAAAGTGCATCAGTCCTTCAACAAATACTTTGCATTACTTATGTCAACCACATCCCAATCGCCTTCCAATTGAACCTTCTTCATATAGTCCTTAAAAAGGTTAAACTCGTCCTCTATACCTAGATTGTACGTACCAGATACATCTTTTCCAGAATAACGTTTGCACTTGATTTGGTCAAGAGTAGGGTGGCGAAAAAGCCTACTGTCTACTGCATTTAGATCGCGTTCCAATTTCTCTATGGTACGAAACATCGTCTCCCGCTTATCATGGTCAGGAAGTACAGTTGCTGAATGGTTGCAGTCAGTTTTCAATTTCTTTGTCAAAGTTGCTGAAGGGTTTTCCATTGTGGAGAAACAAAAAAAAAAAAAACAGATTGACAATACAGAGAGAGAAAGAGATAAATATGGAGACAAAATGTTATTTGGTGAATATATATATATATATATATATATATACATAGAGTAAATACAAAGAAAAATCACAATTGTTGGCATTCGGTGCCAAGCATTTTATGGAATCCAAAACGGTGAAAGAAAGATTAATAAGGAGAGAAATGAAGTGGTGTGTATGTATATATATATACAGTCTTTCTATTATCAATTCGAACTGATATAAAATATATCAGTTTCTTGCATGTGGGCCATTAGATTTAAAAGATGCTTTTACAAGTGCATACAGCCAAGTCAAATCATTTAAATCAAATGGCTCACATGCAAGGAACTGATATATCTTAGATCAGTTTGAACTGATAATAGAAAAATTGTATATATATATAAAGAAAAGTCATAATTGTTGGCATTTGGTGCCAATCAGGCCCTTTGGAATCCAACCCGGTTTGACATAATTTCATATAACTTAGGGTATAGTTCAATGATGTGTTACCATATACAATCTTATTAAACTTTGATTACTTTGCAAATATAAAATATTATACTGTTATGCCTCATACTTAACAAAATTAATATGGGACCATGCATGAATTGAACAATTGTACACATTAGTGATAACGTTCATTATAACTACTGTATGTCAATTATTCGAAACATATTATGTGCATATGGGAAAATGCATGAATTGGGCATTCATATGATATACATATGTGCACATATGATATACGTATGACATAAACATTACACTATGATATACATTGGGCATAACATTGATATCTTTTGATATAAACATTACACTATGAATGTTTAAAACACTTTATGTGCATATGGGGACAAGAATTGGATAGTCATACAATAATTTGTTCTACCGTTATAACTGATAAATTTCAATTAATATAAATGACTATGGGAAAATGATTTGACCTATTGTAGTCATTTAGGAATAATTCGGTAACTACTATATGTTAACTTGTCAACTGTAGTATTGTGTGCATGTGGGAGGACAATCATATGATATAGGTATAACATTGATATCTTTTGATAAAAACATTACACTATAAATGCTTAAAACACTTTATGTGCATATGGGGACAAGAATTGGATAGTCAGCAACAATTTGTTCTACCGTTATAACTAGTAAATTTCAATTAATATAAATGACTATGGGAAAATGAATTGACCTATTGTACACATTTATGTATAATTCGGTAACTGCTATATGTTAACTTGTCAACTGTAGTATTGTGTGCATTTGGCAGGGCAATCATATGATATAGGTATAACATTGATATCCTTTGATATAAACATTACACTATGAATGCTTAAAACACTTTATACGCATATGGGGACAAGAATTGGATAGTCAAACAACAAATTGTACTACCTTTATAACTAGTAAATTTCAATTAATATAAATGAATATGGGAAAATGAATTGACCTATTGTACACATTTATGTATAATTCAGTAAGCATATGGGAGGGCAATCACATGATATAGGTATAACATTGTTATCCTTTGATATAAACATTACACTATGAATACTTAGAACACTTTATATGCACATAGGGACAAGAATTGGATAGTCAGACAACAATTTGTTCTACCGTTATGACTAATAAATTTTAATTAATATAAATGACTATGGGAAAATGAATTGACCTAATGTACACATTTATGAATAATTCGGTAACTACTATATGTTAACTTGTCAACTGTAGTATTGTGTGCATGTGGGAGGGCAATCATGTGATATAGGTATAACTAGTGGTGGCATGGTTCCGGTCCGGTTCCGGTTCTGGTTCGGAACCGGCGGTTTCGGTTCTGGTTTAGAACCGACGGTTTCGGTTCTGGTTCGGAACCGACGGTTCCGGTTCCAAGGTTTAGTGGAACCGGCGGTTTTGAACCGGGATTTTTTTTTTTTTTTTTTAACAAACAAAAAAAAATCTTTCTAAGTTCTAACTTGTAACTTATAAGTTGTAGATTGTAATTGAATAAAATAAAATATATAAATGACAAATTACAAAATAAAATTCATTGGGTTCATAAGTTCATTGGATGTTGGAAGTTAGATCATCGTCATCCGAGTATCCAACCGAAAATAAAATAAAATAAACAAATGACAAATTACAAAATTAAATTAAAATAAAAGTAAACAAAATTACAATTTACATTTCATTGGGTATTTGGAAATTGAGTCACCCAAATTTCAAAAATAACATAAAATAAATAAATGACAAATTACAAAATTAAATTAAAATAAAATAAAACTAAAAAAAAATGTAAAGTTATTAGCCTTGCACTTAATTTTTACCACAATTAAGTTGCCTACGTATCCTCTTAGGGGGGTTTAGAGGAATCAAATGCCACGTAGTTCTCATACCTTTTATTACAGATTTACAGATTTGCGGTTCCGCTGCTCAGCTTGCTCCAGAGCCTTCGCCCGCTTCGGGTTCGTCGTCTTTAAAGAAATCGTATGTTGGTTCTTGTTGGATTTCTTGTTGTCTGTATTCCACTTTCGTCCAGTCGTCAACACAAACCTGTATCTGTAATGGTTTTGGAGTCAAGCACGAATGTTTTTCATCCAAGATATTCCCCCCGGCGCTGAACTCTTGTTCCACCGCCACAGTAGAAATTGGTGTTAAAAAAATATTTTTGGCTATCATAGCCATAATTGGATAGTACTTTGTAGCGTCATTCCAATATTTTAAGAGCTCAAATTCTTCAGGAAACTCACAAGAAGAAGCTAGATAAGATTCAAGCTCGGCATGCGAATCGGAGCTTGATGAAGAACATCTTGGTTTTTTGTTTTTTTTTGAGAACATACTATACACTAAATTCATAAATCCAGAGGAGGAGGATGGAGGCTGAGATGCAGTTTTTGTTTGTGTAACATCTACGTTCGAAGTACCGGATCCATAAAATGTAACATATTCATCATATAAATCATACAATAATTTCTTAACTCTACCACAACATGCTTCAACATCATATTCAATATTTAAACCTTCTTTGCCATAATAACCATCTAGATAATAAGACAAAGATTGTAATTTGTGTCGTGGATCAAAAACCATAGCAATCAAATAAATATTTAGAAAATCCATATAATAATTTAACCATTTTTGCTTCATAGCACTAAAGGCTTCCTTTATTGCTTGGTCAGATTCACAATAAAAAAATACACCAGCAATATTAATACTCTCAATAACAAATAAATATGTTGTAGGAAAATAAATTTTAGATAAATTTTGTGTAGCATTATGAAAAACTTTTAACAAATTGAAAACATTGTAACAAGCATCCCAATGAGCTTCAAAAAGTTGAATGTTAGGAACATGAAATTGAATAAAAGAAACTAATAAATCCCTATACTCATAACTTTGAGCAAGCAATTTATAAGTAGAATTCCAACGTGTTGGAACATCACGAGCAAATTTAATGGCACGTCTACCATTTTGTTTACAATATCTTGCCCATGCTTTCATTGTAGAAGGATTTCTCCATAAAAACATTAGGGCTTTTTTAATAGGTTCAATAAAACATTGAAGAGTTTCTAATCCTTTTTGAACACATATATTTAAAACATGGCATGCACATCTTTGATGAAAAAATGTACCACCAAGAAAGGGTTTGCATAAATCAATTAAAAGTGGAATAACAACGGTATTGGCAGAAGCATTATCAAAACCAATTGCAAAAATTTTGTTTTCAATATTATACTCTGAAAAAATAATTATAAGCTGTCTAAAAATATTTTGAGCATTGTGTGAATCATCAAAAACTCTAAAAGCAAGAATTCTTTTTTGGATTGTCCATGCATTATCCATAAAATGGCAGGTGACACCCAAGTATGAATGCATTTGCCAATGGTCAGTCCATATGTCGGCACATTAACACGACCATTATATTTTTCAAAATATTTTCTAACTTTTTTTTGTCTCTCACATAAATTTTTTCAAGTGTTTGTGTGAGCGTGGATCTAGGGACACGGCATGCAGCAGGGTTTAATGCTCGTCGACAATAGTTAATAAAGCCAACCCTCTCACAAAAACTGAATGATAAATGTTCTACTGCTACCATCCTAGCTAATTCTTCTCAATTTTGTTCATCATTATAACAAAATAATTGTTGGTTAGGAGTAGCGTACCTGGGAATTTGTGTTTGTGACCTCATTCTGGTCACTGCGTCTGGATGTTTGGCTTCAATATGCTTCCAATAAGTGCCATATCCTTCGGATCTGCTCCATTTATATACTTTGTTGCAGTAATTGCAAGCTACTGTAATGCTTCCATCTTCATTCCTAATTTTCTTCATATGTTTGACGAAGAGATCAGATTTGCTCTGCTTGTGTATCAGATCTTCCTCCCTTTCTAGATCCACTTCCGGTGTATCAAAACCAAAATCCGAAGGTGTATCAATATCAGGCATATTTTCTGACTGACTTGTGAAATTGGGGGTGGTGTCATTGGGATCGGGTTCAGAAATTATAAGAGGGGGATTAGGAATATTTAGGCCTAGGTCTTCAGCATAGGTCCGACGTTGCAGATATTCGTGATAGGTGGGGTTGTTATGATCTAGATTATTGATCATAGTACCCTTACCTTTCATCGAAATCGAACGCCTAGGATCGACTGGACCGTCACGGCCGTAACCCCTTCCACTTCCATTTCCATTTCCACTTCCACTTCCACTTCCACTTCCACTTGCCATTTAAAAATAAATTTGGGAGAGAATTGGAAACTTAGAACTTAGAAGAATAATTGACTAATTGGAAATTAAATAAATTGGAAACAAGATAAATTGCAAATAAAATAAATTGGAAATAAAATTAATTGAAAATAAAATAAATTGCAAATAAAATAAATTGGATATAAAATTAATTGAAAATAAAATATATTGGAATTTGGAAATAAAATAAATTGCAAATAAAATTAATTGGATATAAAATTAATTGAAAATAAAATATATTGGGAATAAAATAAATTGCAAATTGGAAATAAAATTAATTTCAAAAAAAATAATTAAAAAATGAAATACATATTAAAAACCTTGGAAACTTGGAGATTGAGAGACTTATCACTTGAGAGTTGAGAGTTGAGAGTGTTGGAGAGAAATTAGAGAGAATTGAGAAGAAATTGGTGTGAGGAAAAATGAGGGGGGGGGGGGGGGAAATAAATTTTTAAAAAGGGGTAGCCGTTGGACCCCAACGGCCTGCTGACGGGGGGGCTGGGTATTTTTAGAAAAGAAAAAAAAAAAAATTTAAAAAGGGGTAGCTGTTGGACCCCAACGGCCTGCTGACGTCAGCAGACCGTTGGGCCAAACGATCGGCTGACGTCAGCCGACCATTGGGCTCCAACGGCAGCCCAACAAAAAAAATAAAATTAAAAAAAAAAATAAAATTTTAATTCGTCGAACTGCCGGTTCGACCGAACCATAGAATCGAAATCGGAACCGGAATCGGAACCGGAACCGGCCTACTCCGGTTTAGGTTCTGGTTCCGGTTTTTTCGGTTCTGGTTTTTTTGGTTCCGGTTTCGGCGGTTCCAACCAGAGCCGTGCCAGGTCTAGGTATAACATTGATATCCTTTGATATAAACATTACACTATGAATGCTTAAAACACTTTATGCACATATGGGGACAAGAATTGGATAGTCAGACAACAAATTGTACTACCGTTATTACTAGTAAATTTCAATTAATATAAATGACTATGGGAAAATGAATTGACCTGTTGTACACATTTATGAATAATTTGGTAACTACTATATGTTAACTTGTCAACTGTAGTATTGTGTGCATGTGGGAGGGCAATCATATGATATATGTATAATATTGATATCCTTTGATATAAACATTACACTATGAATGCTTAAAACACTTTATATGCATATGCGGACAAGAATTTGATAATTAGACAACAATTTGTTCTACCGTTATAACTAGTAAATTTCAATTAATATAAATGACTATGGAAAAATGAATTGACCTATTGTACATATTTAGGAATAATTCAGTAACTACTATACGTTAACTTGTCAACTATAGTATTGTGTGCATGTGGGAGGGCAATCATATGATATAGGTATAACATTGATATCCTTTGATATAAACATTACACTATGAATGCTTAAAACACTTTATACGCATATAGGGACAAGAATTGGATAGTCAGATAACAATTTGTTCTACCATTATAACTAGTAAATTTCAATTAATATAAATGACTATGGGAAAATGAATTGACCTACTATACACATTTATGAATAATTCGGTAACTACTATATGTTAACTTGTCAACTGTAGTATTGTGTGTATGTGGGAGGGCAGTCATATGATATAGGTATAACATTGATATCCTTTGATATAAACATTACACTATGAATGCATAAAATACTTTATGCGCATATGAGAACAAGAACTGGATAGTCAGACAACAAATTGTACTACTGTTATAACTAGTAAATTTCAATTAATATAAATGACTATAGGAAAATGAATTGATCTATTGTAAACATTTAGGAATAATTCAGTAACTACTATATGATAACTTGTCATTTGTAGTTTGTCATTTGTAGTATTGTGTGCATGTGGGAGGGCAATCATATGATATAGGATATAAACATTACACTATAAATGGTTAAAACACTTTATATGTATATGGGAATAAGGATTGGATAGTCATATGATAGGGAAGATGAAACATTATTTTCTTTTTATTCTTAGTAGATTCGGGATATTAAAGAAATGAAAGAGGAATAAACAAATATGAATAAACATGTGCAATAAATACATCATTTGAGATAATGTTTTATGGTGTGTTATAGTTATTTGAGTAATTTTATAGATTTTATGTACAAATAAAAATAAAAAAAACCTAAAACTCTAAACAACATACATAACATTCAGAAACCCTAAAACTCTCTGTCTTTGTCTCTCTCTCTCTCTCTCTCACGGTTTGCTGTGTACATCCATCAATCTTCGAACAATCTACACCCCGTCAAGTTGGTTACATTTTTTTTCTATTATTTCATAACTTCGGATTACTGTTTTTGTAATTTAATAATTTCAATTTGATATATTTTAATTTTTTGTGATGATTATTGGTTTTCATATGTAGTTAGAAGAAGTAAAGATGAAAATTTACACTCGATTGGGTCTGATAATGATGTGATGGTTTATTGCATTCATACCTAGATAGTGTAGCCACGTTTTCATGATTTTTAGTTTGTTTAAAGTTAATCCTGACTGTTGTATTTTTTTTTTTAAATGTCTTAACTTATAGCTGCAGCTAAGTTTGAACTTGTTTAAATTTTATATATGATCTTATTTCGCGATATTATACTTGCGTAAGTGTGTGCATGTACTTAATATGACTTTTAGATTGTTATTTTTGAAAATTTGATAAATCTAGATATTTAGATAGCTTTTTTTTATTATTGAAAAATAGTAGTAGTTGCAAATTGTTTGTTTCTTTGGGGAAGGTTTTTTTCATATTCTCTCAATTGCACAATAAAAGGTTTTGTTAATGTCATTTTCCTCTTCTTCAAACGTACGTGGGTATGGGGAGGGAAAATGCAAATGTGGGCTACCATTGAGAGAATATCTTGCCATAACACATTGGAACTATAAAAGACTATTTGAAGGGTGTTCTAAAGGAAAGGTTAGTGAACTATAAGTGACTATTTTAATTTATACTTATATAGATTGATTTATGAATTAATAGAGCTTACATTTCGGGTGTTAAACTACATAAATAATTTGGTGGATGCAATTACTTCAAATGGTTGGGTCCTAAAGTACCTGTTACAATTATCCCAACTGATATCTCATTGAATGAAGAATTGCAAAAGTTACAAAGGGAATTTCATAGGTCGGAACGACTTCATCGGTTCTACGAAAGTGAAAATATGGGCTTAACAAATCGTGTTTGGGTGTTGGAGTTTGATTTGGCTAAGAAGAGGGCAACCATTCAGAAAACTAGGGCTTTTATATTTCTATCTTCGATTGCCATTCTTTGGCTGTTATGTAAATTCCCATAACAATGTGTAATGTGGGGTAATCAAATAATATCAAATGTTATATACTTATATCCTCTGTAACGTCAAATTACTATGGTTCCTGTACTTGCATTTTGTTTAACGTGATCGCATTATTTCTATAGATTTATAGTAGTGTGTTCTTCATATTAGGTTATTTATGTTGTACCTTATTAATTGGCATCAGAGGTAAGGTAAGTCCAGGTTTTGAGTTGGAGGATAATTTTGGTTAACTACGTATATGGCAACTTTTATAATCATAACTGGGCCTTTTATAATCATTAGAAACTTATAGGCTGTCTTTGAAGCATTTGTTGGGCTTTAGACACGTAATTATTTGTTTTATAATGTAATCGGTTATATTTTATTTGATCGTCATTCTCTAAACGTATTCTAAAACTTTTGCATTTATGAACCTCTTCAAACATATTGGTTGGCTGTGGCCCAGTACAAAATATATAAACAAAACTAGTTAAATTCAATGGAAGTCATCTAGACCACATAGACATATAATTAGTATATAGAAAATTATGTGTCCATATGGTCCAGTTCGAACTCCATAAATCAAACAAAGTACATATCAATTGAAATCATATAACAAACAACCCAAAGAGAATTATCAACACAACAAACAATAACGAAAGTAACTAACATTCATGAGAATTAAATAACAACCCAGTGACAACCAAATACATATAACAAACAAGACAAATGATAAAATTCAAATGCATCATCAACCCAAAACACTAACGAAAGTAACTAACTTTCTGCTTCTTATTTTGGACAATTACGCCATTGGTACCCAGAAATGTGGCATATACTGCACTGATTTGGTCTTTTACGTTTCTGCGACTTGGCTGCTGGTGCAGTAGGCACAGTCGGATCAGTGGGTCTGCCTTTGGTCTTCACAACATTGGGATCTTTTAAATTTTGGCTCTTTGTACTAGAATCATCACCATTTTTGTTGTAATTATTTCGGAACTCATCATCTAACCCTTGCACAGTATTTCTCATAATATTAAGTTCCCTTTTAATCAAATTGAAACCTTCTTCGGTTTGGCTCACACGGTGACAGAGATAGTTGCACTCTGCACTCAATGAAGCAAACTGGGCAATATCAACACTCTTCAAATAGTCATCGTCGAGTTGGAGATGGATACGAATGTCATCTGCAGCTGACTTTGTCCACCTCTTAAATATCAAGGACTCTGAAATCTTTGTTATATTCTCCACTTTCATAACATAAAACATATGACAGTAGGGAATTCCTTTATTTTGTAACAACTTGCATTCACATGAAAGTACTAGCAGATTGTGCTTTGATGAATCACAATCACCATCCTCAACGACTTGCTGAAAATCAATTCTGTCCATATGGTAAAAAACACTCACAGTCTTTTTATATGGAGAATCATATTTGTAAGTTCCTCAAAGTTTGATTGGCTTATTTTGGTGACAAACCACAATTGGGGTTTGAACTGTAAGGGTAGCTTAGGTGATTGATGATCAAGCTCAAGGCCCTCTCAAGACCTCAAGGTGATAAGCACTCCAAAGGTATATCTCTAGTGCTTAGTTTTCTTTGAAGAGATTTAGTTGCACACACTCACTTGGTATGATTGCATACATGTTCATTGCTATTGTGCATTCTCTTCTCTTCCACACTTGCACTTCTTTGTTATATTTTGTGTGTGTGGTTGTTTGTTTATATCCTTCATGCTCGTCCTCTTTGAGCTTGTATTGGAAGTTGTCTTCTAGGAGGATTCGACGCCCTAGTTATGCGGCTAGGGACCGCCGAATAGGGCTGTATATTTGTGACCAAAAATATCTGGTCAATTATGCGCCTTTGTTCTGCGGCCACGTGCCGTCGAACAAGGCCACAGAATCAGGACCAAAAGACCTGGTCCATTCTACGCCCTTGGGTTTGACGTTAAGGGACCATAGAATAGGGCGCAGAATTATGACCAGAATGTCAAGTCCTGTAAGGATTCCCATTCTTCGATTGACTTATTTCGTGGACAAACCACGTGTTGGGGTTTATTGTGTAAGGGTAGTTTAGGTGATTGAACTCCATGCTCGAAGGCCCTTGCCAAAGGTATAATTTCTAGTGCTTGGTTTTCTTTGAAGAGACTAGAATGCACACACACACTTAGTATACTTACATTTGTGTGCATACTCTTCACATGTCACTTTACACACTAGCACTTTGATTGATATCTTGTTGTATGTATATGTGCTTTGTAATTCGTTTCCCGATAGTGTTCGGAAACGTCCGCACATGCACTAGAATGTGCTTGGTTGGGCGCGAAGACCGCCCATGGAGAATGCCCTTGGCTTCTCATTGGTTTTCACCTCTGTTGGTGATCAGCGGTTATGATCGGTGGCCTGGCCGCCGAATGAAACCGCTGTTTGCATCCAGAAGTGTTTGGAGCAATTCTGCGGTCACGATCGGCGGTCACGACCGCCATTCAAAACCGCCGTTCATACCTGATCGATTTATTCTCTCGGGTTTGATTCGGCGGTTGGATCGGCGGTTACGAAACCGCCGAATGAAACCGCTGTTGTTCCATTGTTCTTCTCGGGTTCAATTCGGCGGTTATAATTGGCGGCCTGGCCACCGATTGAAACCACCGATCGGTGCATTTCAGGGGCAAACTTGTCTTTTCACATGCCCTGTTCTTGATGTCTATAAATATCACACTTTCTCATTTTCTGAATGAATGTTCTTTAACTCTAAGAACCCTAAACTTCAAAGAGAGATATTTGAGAGAAAATCAAATCAAGAACACATTTTTAACACTTAAAAACCATTCTCATATGCATCAAATTATCATCTAAGCATTTTCTAGCATAGTTAGGATGCTTGCTTGCATGGGTTTTGGTCAACACACTTTCTTTGGTTAGTTCTTCACTATTATCATATATAATTAGTGTTTTATTTATCATAGACATCTCTTATATTATTTGTATGCTCTTAGAATATATTCTAGATACAAAATAGAGATTGTTATGTTGACATGATTGAGTGTTGTATTTTGATAGCTATTTAGGGTTTCATAATCTATGTTTAGCTAAGCTATTTGACATGTCATCTAGCTTTTAATAGCTAGGATTGAATTTATTGCAAAATCATCATTCTGGATAAGCATATAGAGTAACCTAGCTCTAAATTGCATTTTGGATATTTTATATATTCACTTAGGTTGTAATCTCTTCTTAGAGAATTAAGTCTTGTGTTGTGATCGGGATTAGGTTACTTAATTCACAAGCAATCGGACTAGGTCCACTTATAACAGGATTAGGTAGTTGTGATGATTATTGATTGGGATTAGATCATTAAACCGAGATTAGGTTGTAATCATTTCAATTAGTGGATTCGAGGTTCGTGTGTGGTGCACATAAAAGCCCGTGGTTTTTCCCATGAGGGTTTCCACGTAAATATCTTGTGTCATTTATAATTCCGCACTTATTACACTTGATATTTATATTGATTAGTTAGGGGCATTTTCGTAATATTGACATACATGCGAAAATTGGGTAATAACGATTAAAATCTATTCACCCCCCACTCTCTAGATTAATATTTTATACACACCGTGCAATATTTGTTTCAGGTCCAATTCAGTGCCCTCAATTCTGCTGCCCCTAGCCGCCGAATTAGCCCTTTAAAGTTGGGGCAATTTTGTCATTTCACCCAACCTTTCTTACTCTCTATAAATATATCTCTATCTCTTGTTCTTTAAGTGAGCTCTTCAACATCAAGAACCCTAAAGAGATATTGAGAGAGACACGGGAGAAAAATCATAAATATTCCATCTTTATTTCTCTAAACACATTTCTACATGCATAAATCATCATCTAAGCATCATCTAGGATCATCTAGTACGTGCTAGTGCATGGGTCTTCTTCAACACACATAATATGGTAAGTTGTTCACTATTATCTTACATAATTAGTGTTTTTACTTAGCAATTTATCTCTTTTATTACTTGTATGTTCTTAGAGTAATTTCTACATACAAGATTGAGATTATGTGTTAAATGTTTGAGTGTTGTTTGATAGCTATGCCTAGGATTGACATATCTCACATAGCTATGCTTTATGCCATGTCATATAGCAATTAATATCTAGGATTGATTTAATTGACATCTTCTAATCCTAGATAAGCATTTAGTGTAACCTGGCATTATTTGCATATTTGGATATCTTTGCATATTCACTTAGGTTGTTTAATCTCTTCATTGAGAATTAATACTTGTGGCTAAGGTTGCTTAGGCCGCAAGCAATTTGGACTAGGTCTACTTTTATAGACCTACGGGTAGTAGTGATGAGTTATAGACCGTGAGAGGTTGAGGTCAACCTAGGTTGTTGAAAGTTCTCACGGTGTGTTAAATATAAATCTAGAGGGGGGTGAATAGATTTTAAACGATTTTACCAAATTTTCGTGTTAGGACATTACAAAAATACCCCTAATAGTCAATGAAATAAAGCAAGTGTAATAAGATGCGGAAATAAAAACAACACTTGATTTTTACCTGGAAACCCTCACGGGAAAAACCACGGGCTAATAAGCAAGCCACACTCGAACCTCGAATCTACTAAATGTGTAAAACGATTACAACCTAATCCCGGAAGTAATCACACACCTACCTAATCCCGGCATAAGTGGACCTAGTCCAATTGCTTGCGATCTAAGCAACCTAATCCTGGAAGCTACACACAAGACTTACTTCTCAATGAAGAGATTAACACCTTAAGTGAATATGTGAATATTCAAAATGCAACATAGAGCAAGGGAACCCTATATGCTTATCTAAGATGATGATTTTGCAATAAAAGCAATCCTAGATATTAAGAACTAAATGACATGTCAATTAGCTTAGCAAATCATAGATTATGCAAACCTAGAAAGACATCACAATACAACTCTCAAACATTCAAAAAACACTAATCTCAAACTTGTATCTAAGATATATATGAATAACAAACAAGTAATAAAATGAGATTGCTTGCAAAGAAAAACACAAAATATGTAAGATATTAGTGAAAAACTTACTAAGCAAAGTGTGATGAAGAATTCATGCTAGATGATATCTAGATAATCAAAGATGATGCTAGATGATGATTGATGATCATGGAAATAGTGTTTGAGTAATTAAAGGTGAGTTCTTGTGTATTTTTCTTGCTTTAAAAAATAAAGTATGAAATCTGAATATCAACTCACTTAATTGACATAAAGTCAAAGTGGCATATACATAGGGTGTCAAGATGAAGTGTGGTCGTTTTGATAAGTGATACCAATTTTGCCTTGGGCGCTGTACGAGTCGCTGTACGTAGAGCGACTTGTACAGTGCCTTCCTGGGAAAATGAAGAATGTTCTCCATTGGCGTTGTTCGAACAGCGCTTCTGTACAGCGCCTGAACAGCGCCTGGGGTCTGAGATAGGCACTACGCTGTACAGCGCTTTTGTACAGCGCTCGTACAGCGCCTTCCAAAATTGCATTAGACCTGATACATTAAAAATACATTTTTCAACCAGGTCAGGATGGGCGCTGTTTGAACAGCACCTCTGTAGAGCGCTTTTGACAGTGCCCATTGCAAGTTTGCAATCCTAAGACTATGCATGACAAGGCAATTGGAAATACAAAATGCCATCAAAATAACATGCAAGAAGAGATGTTAATGAACATTAATGCACAATAATAAGATACACAACATACAAGAATTAATCATATACATGAGTTGTGAGTGTGTGCAACTATCTCTTCAAGACAAGTAAGCACTTAGAATATTACCTTTGGTGCTTATCAAGATGAAGTCTTCAAAGGGCTTTGAACAATAACACCAACACCTAAGCTACCCTTACAAAAAACCCCAACATGTGGTTTGTCCACGAAATGAGCCAATTAACAAATTGGGAACCTTACAGTTGTAAACGTCATTGCAATTAATGGATTCAAGGTTCGTGTATGGCGCAGATAACAGCCCATGGTTTTTCCTTATTGAAGGCTTCCACGTAAAAATTAAGTGTCATTTAAATTCTGCACTTTACACTTGATTTATTGTTTTAACTAGATTGTGATATTTTCGTAACATTGACTAAATCGCGAAAATTGGTAATAATAGTTTAAAATATATTCACCCCCTCTAGATAGTTTTATACACACTGTGCATTATTAGTTTCAATATTCGGTGATAACGTATTCGACTTTATTCTCCTCATTCCATGGTGCAAAGTGTGAATACTTTATTGAATCGTTGATCTCTTTAGTAATGTCACAGTAGATACGATAAGTGTAGATGGAAGATGCATGCTTCTCCAACGACTTCATGTGGCTTAAGATCACTGGACTCTTAGTGTTTGAAGCATATTCGTCGGTAAAGAAATTGTTTCTTAACCTCATGAGTGCCCTATCAATTTGAGGGAATAAGTCAAACAATTTCTCACGACTGCAAACCTATTCTTTCATGTAATTATTCATTGACTCTGATATTTGAGTGCTGCACATTCCGGCAAAAAATTGGACCTTGGAATATGTTTCTGCCTATCTATGCCTCTTTTCATACATCATATTAACCCAAACGTTGTCTTTAAGACCGTGTTGTTTTATCATTTTTTTTCCAACATTCATCGAATTTGTCCTCGTCTATGTGGTCAAAGATGAAGGATCTAAATGCCGATTACTTCTTAGGGCCGTTAATGTGAGCACATGCATTTCTTGCTACGTGCCATCCGGATACCCTATGCCGACAGTTTGGAAATACCTCATTGATTGCCTATTGCATTGCTTCGTCTTCGCCCGTCATTATAGAAAGGGGATGCTTGTTACCCATTGAATCCATGAGTTTAGTAATGACCCATTTGTATGAAGTAAACGTCTCGTCTAACAAAAGTACAACACCAAATACACAAGTAGCACTATGGTTGTTTGCACCGACAAATAAAACCAAAGGCTTGCCATAGGCATTTGTCTTGTAAGTGGTGTCAAAAACAAGAACATCTCTGAAGCACTTGTACTCGAATAGAGAATGGGAATCCCTCCAAAATATATTAGCAAGCCTATCATCATCATTTATGTTGAACATGCAGTAAAAGTTTGGTTCAGTAAATGCCTTTGACTCGAGATACGAAATTGCTGCTTGTGAATCGCTTTCAAAAGCTTTTAATTGTCTCATCTTAGCAATCTTGTTATACATGTCCTTCTGAGTGAATCCAATTTTGGAGTATCCTCCTTTCTGCTCAACCATGTACTTAAATGTTTGACAACCTCTTATGAAGTTCTTGCCCATGGCGTCAATTTAGGCATAGTCACCTTCATCTAAGTTTCTATGAGATCGATGGGATGAAACCTCATGAAAAGTTGTTAGTTTGTGTGAATGATCATCCATGAATACCCTTACGCTGTACTTTAACATATCACTATCTAGGCCAATTGAGAAACAAGCTTTGCAATTCTATCTTGTCTGCAATCTTGGCTTGGGTTTCCTATTTTTATTGGTCAAATACTTCTCCCTTCTTGATCCCTGCTTATCACAAACCCACTTTCTCCTTAATACTCTACCTTCACAGTCATGGTCCAAGTTCGTCGCTCTTATACCAAACCCATTACCCCTAGCATAACCAAGATAAAACGATCTTGCATCATCCATAGAATCAAATTTCATATTTTTGATATGATTGAAATCAACATCTTAATTGCCACTGCCTTCCCATGATGAAAATTGCACAGAATTAACGCCAGTAGAATACATATTATTCGGTGTGAAAAAAAATCCATCCTTATTGTTAGGCTTACTTTGTGATCCACTCCCATCCATTACTATACAAAGTCAAAACAGGATGATCGAAGTATAAGTAAAATTTTAATTGCAATAATATGTGTTGATGCAAACAGAAAAATAATATTGATGCGAGGAAACACCGACATTTTGAACATGCATCATTCAGCATAGAAATTAAACACAGAATATAGAAAACATTATTGATGTAAGGAATCACCGTGATTTTGAACATGAATCATTTAGATTAAAAATTATAGAAATATCACTATAAAGATAAGATAAAGAAACAATTACAAACAGGAAAACGTTATTGATTCTATGAATTTGAACACTAATTAATTTCATATTGATTTCTAAACTAATCAAAAGAACCGTATGGATGTATTATAGAGATGAGATAAAAATAACGATTCAAACAATAAGAAATTTCATATTGAATTCAAAGCTAACCGAAAAAAAGATGGATGTATTGTACAGATGAGACAAAAAGAACGATTCAGACAATAAGCAAATTCATATTGAATTCGAAGCTAACCAAAAAAAGCAATGGATGAGACATACCTGTGAGATAAAACTTGATGAAGAAAAAAAGAATGTGTTTGAGACGAGATTTCAATACGAACGCAAATAGACGAGTCAAAACACCATACCGAAAAATCAATGAGCAAGACGAATGATCGATTGAAGTGGATGTATACCTGTGAGATCAAAACTTGATGAAACAAAAAAGAATAGGTTGGAGACGAGATTTCAATACGAACGCAAATAGACGAGTCAGAATACTCGACCGAAACACCAATGAGCAAGACGAATGCTCGATTGAAATGGATGTTTGGAAAAAATTCGATTGACGTGTTTGAGCTGGTAACAAAGAAAAGTTCACAAGCGTTTTTGAGCTGGTAACAAAGAAAAGTTCACAAGCGTTTTTGAGCTGGTAAACCAGAAAAGTTCAGAAGATAGCGTTGGGAAGGAGAAGAGTTGGATTTGGAAAGAAGAGAAGTGTTTATGTACATTTAAATAAAAAGAGTTGGATTTGGAAATGTGAGAAGTGTTTCTGTACATTTAAATAAAAAGAGTTGGATTTGGAAAGGAGAAGAAAATAGTGTTAGGAAGGAGGAAAATTAAAAACGGTAACTATTGGGCATTGTGAAGAACAAACGGTCATTAGGTTTTGTGACCTGCTAAGAAGGTAATATTAGGATGCATAGGGAATCACAACAACTTTAAAACATAACCATTAGATGTGAAAGTTGGACAAATCAAGGGTCAAGATTTGATGAGCTGGATTTATTTTAAAAGGTGTATAGAAACCCCGTTGTCCTATAGATTTTCCTTATATATATACAGTTTTTTTATTGTCAGTTCGTCCTGATATAAAATATATCAGGACGAAGAATGTAGAGTGGAAATAGGGGGTTTTAGCACCTTTTTGAGTTGGTCTTTCAAGACTAGCACCACTTTAATAACTTATCTTTTAAAAACACCAAAGTAAGTGACTTCCAAAAATACCCTTACTTTTAGTTTTTTTTTTATTATATCTCTGACTTTAACTTTCTCCTACATTTATGTTGTTTGAAATCTACTTCTCTCACTAACTTTAAATTCTCTGTAAACTAAGATCCAAGTTCATCTTCTTCTCCAACTCGTGGTCGCTGTTCATCTCCTTCTCCTTCTCCTTCTCCTTCTCCTTCTCCTTCTCCAACTCTTGGTCTCTATTCTTTTGTCTTCAATCACGCTAACGTAATCCCATTTCTTGTGTTTAATATATTCTGACTTCATCTTTTTCACATTAAACCAGATCTGGGAAATGAATTGAAAAGTCTCAGAGTCTTTGGTTTAATATGTTCCGAGTCTTTTCAAAAGGCTCAGAGACTCTGGTTTAATATGTTCCGAAACTTTTCAAAAGGCTCCGAGACTTTGGAATCAGCTATAATTTTCTGAGACTTTTACTTTCTTTGGTTGCCTATATCTGTTTCCACTGTGTCTCTACCTCTCATCATGTGAATTTTGTTATTCACTAACCGATATGGTGAGTGAACTTAAAGAAGGTATAATTTTTATACCTCTTATGAGTTCACTCATCTTGTCAGCTTGTGAATGTATAACAAAATTTATTCAAAGGTCTGAGATAAGAACTTTGTGAATGTAAAGTCTCGGAAAATGTATAAAAGCCACTTTTTAATTAATAATGTTCCGAGACTTTGGTAATATGTCCGAGACTTTCGGTATTATGTCTGAGACTTTCCAATTGTACGTCCAAGACTTTGCAAAACGCCTCCAAGACTTTGGTTTAAGATGTTCCAAGACTTTTACTTTCTTTGGTTGCCTATATCTGTTTCCACTATGTCTTTGCCAGTCATCATAAGAATTTTATTATTCACTAACCGATATGGTAAGTGAACTTAGAGAAGGTATAACAATTATACCTTCCCTCAGTTCACTCATCTTGTCAGCTTGTGAATGTATAACAAAATTCATTCAAAGGTTTGAGATAACAACTTTGTGAATGTAAATTCTTGGAAAATGTATAAAAGACACTTTTTAATTAACAATGTTCCGAGACTTCGGTAATATGTTCAAGACTTTCCAATTGTATGTCCGAGACTTTGCAAAAGCCTCTGAGACTTTGGTTTAAGATGTTCCAAGACTTTTACTTTCTTTGGTTGCCTATATCTGTTTCCACTATGTCTCTGCCTGTCATCGTGTGAATTTTGTTATTCACTAACTGATATGGTGACTGAACTTAGAGAAGGTATAACGATTATACATTCTCTGAGTTCAGTCATCTTGTCAGCTTGTGAATGTATAACAAAATTCATTCAAAGGTCTGAGATAACAACTTTGGAATCAGCTATAACTTTTTGAGATATTAATCTTCTTTGGTTGCCTATATCTGTTTCCACTGTGCCTCTCATTATGTGAATTTTGTTATTCACTAACCGATATGGTGAGTGAGCTGAGAGAAGGTACAATTGTTATACTTTCTCTGAAGTCACTCATCTTGTCGGCTTGTGAATGTATAACAAAATTCATTCAAAGGTCTGAGATAACAACATTGTGAATAGTGGTTCCAAAGTTTCCGACGGAAGTCTTAGACAGTGTCAAAAAGTCTCGGATAGCATGACAAAGATCTCAGACATATAACATAAAAGTCTCGGAGATTGTTATAAAAGTCTCAGACATATAGCATAAAAGTTTTGGACATTGTTTTCCGAAGTCTTGGAAATTGTTTTCAAAAGTCTCTAACATTGTTGTCCAAGACTTTAGTTTTATGCTCCGAGACTTATGGACTTTATGCCGAGACTTATTAACTATTTTTAGACACTTACTAACTTTAAATTTTTATTCATTTTTATTGTATAATCCTCACTGTTATGTCTTATGATATACCAACTTCATTTTGTTAATATTTTTGTGTACATGAAAATGGATCGGGTTAGAATAGTTATATCATATAAAGGTCGATGGGAGCAACTATCAGACGGAAGCCAGAGGTTTGTTGGCTCGGATAATCAAGGAATATACGTGTCAAAGAATATGACCTTTGACGAGCTTTTGGTGCGCGTGCAGTCCATTGTCCACTATGATCCAAACAAATACAATATTGATCTACAGTCAATATCATGCGTTCCTGGCACTACTGATCGTGCTACAAATGTTCACATTTAGTGCCCCCTTACTTGGTTTTTGTAATCATTTTCCGTGCATTTTTAGGGGTTTAATATTGTAAATATGTGTTTTCAGGTAAGTACGAAGTTTCGAAGGCATTTGGGTCCGAAATTAGGAAAATAAGGCAAAAAAGGCAGAGAACCAGAGCATGCCCTGTTCCCACGGGTTCAATCATCAAAGCCCCGTGGGAAAGATCCAGCGGAAGGAACCAGCGGGAAAGAAAACAGAGACCAGCGGGTTCATTTCCCCTACCGTGCTGGAAAGAGCTAGCTGAAGAAAACCGCGGGCTGCGTCAAAACCACATCCGGTGACTTCAAGTCTTCTGTTCCGCGGGCATAAAGCCGCCAACCAAAGCCATGGGAGCACATCAACGGTTTCAGACCAATCCTCCGGAGAGACAATTCCCACGGATGAAATTCGCGAGGATTGAGGAAGATCAGCCGCGGAACATACCCGCGGGAGACTCTCACGAGCTGCAAGTGGATGGAATCCAGCCATTTCATACTCATTTTCCATCCCTTTTACATTTTTAGCCTTGGTTGTGGACAAACGGACCCTTGCTTATCTTTGAAAGGCCTCCCCTTTATTGTAATTATCCATCCAATTTTACTTCTCTAAGTAGAACAAGTAGTAAAAAAAGAAAGTAGTAGTGATCATATAGAATAGATATTATTATTAGATATTTTTCTCTTAGAAAAATCAAGTTAGTTGTTCTTGGCAATTCTCTAGGCAACCAAACACCATTTTTGGTACCTTAGTATAGATTACTTCAAGTAGCTATAGAAGAGGAAGTTGCTTGGATTGCAAAAGGGATCATTTCCGCTTCACAAGAGCTATCATTTGGTGATGTTTCCTTCAATTGTATCTCTTAGTAGCTTTGATTCTATGTGTAGTTAAATCCTCCTTGTTAGGGGATTAGATGTAGTTATTGTAATTAACCTTGCTTTATAATCAATCATATTAACTTCACCTTTTTAAGTTATGTATGTGCTCTTTAATTCAATTATGAGTGGTGGCTGCAACCACCAATCTATCATTTGATGCACAAATAACTTGATGAACTTATATGCAATTAAGACCATTTATGCATGAGTCTCTTATGCCATCTATGTTGTAGAGATTACTAACTTGTGAATCTTTACTAATACCTTGAGTAAGCTTCCTTTAGTCATTATTCTAATCCTAGATTGTGATTAAAGTTGAGGACTTAATGCCTCATAATTTAACATGAATAGATGCATGTTAGGGTCTTTGTGATGGAGTTTAATACATGATTGATTATCTAATAGGTTGTTACTTGATTTAATCTATTCCCTAGCAATCTTTTAATCTAGAATTTAAACCCAATAGTTGAAATTGTTTCCTTAATCAATTCCAATTTGAGCATAGTGAATGTGTTGATCATCTTAGTTAATTGAATTGACCTTAGTTAGATTGAACTCTAGTGTTATTAACTTTTATTCTAAGTAAGTGTAAATTACTAATCCTCCGTGGGAACGATAACCCTTACTCTGAACACTACACTCGTACGACTTGTGCGCTTGCAAAAAAGGTGAAACACTCGCTTGCCCCTTTAGAATAACCATAGCAGAATAGTGTAAATTGTAGTAGTATTTGTAGAACCAGTTCGGGCACGTCAAGGATTTATGACACCGCTGCCGGGGACAGCGTTTGCACATTCTTAAAGCATTAGTTAGTATAATTGTCGTTATTTGTAGTTAGGATTCTGTTTTGAGCACTTAACCTTTTGGTAGTTTCTTTTTAGCGTGATTTCAGGTTACTTGTTATACTTGATGCACGGAAGATGATCTTTGGGAAGTCCGCTCGAACCTTTTATCGAAAATATTGATCGCATAGCTAGGCTACCGACAATGATAGACAATCCCAGAGGACTATTCGACCTTGAGAGCGATTCAGTCTCTTATAGCAGTTCATCAGCTGGATCAGAGCAAGCACATAATCAACGAATGATGAAGGAATTCTCATTGCCTACTGTTGGATCACATCCTTCAGCTGTATTGCTAGATGATGCCTAGAGGAACTATGAGCTGAAAAATTTGCACTACAATACACTCCCACACTTTGGTGGTACCTTCGGTGAGGATTGCCTTCAATTCATGAAGGAATCACTACAAGAAATTGTGCTATCCATAACGGAACATCTACCACGGGCATATTAGGCCCGTTTTGGATAAGCAATAACAACAACGGGCCTTTAAATGCCCGTTGTTAATAATCTCTTAAAAGCTTTTCCGCCACGGGCCCTTATATGCCCTTTAAGAATATTTTTTATTTACAACGGGCAGTTATGGGCCCGTTATGAATACGCGTATAGTAACAACGGGCATATAAGAGCCCGTTGTTATTGAGGCCATATATATTCCACTGCTTATGGTGTAAAAACAAAAAATTCCCAACTTGAACCCTAACATCACGTCTTTCTCTCACGATTCTGAGGATCTGCTCCTCCTCCTCCACTTCGACCCCTCCGATCGACCTCGATCTCTCCTCTCTCAACCTAGTCCAACTGCAGCACTTTTCACGCATCACTTGCTACCCACGACTAAGGTGAAAAATCCCCTCTCTCTCTCTCTAAACGATATTATCTATCTATGTCAGATTTTTAATGGGTTATTGCAGATTCTAATGTATAAGTGAGATACTTGTTTGGGCTTTTATCAATCCCAGCAATCTCTATTTGTAACAAGTAGTTGTTGGGAGATGGAATCAATTACACCCCAGTTTCGTAACCTCTTCTGTTTTTATTCCAGATTTTTTTTATTAAAAATTACATTTTGATTATAAATTTTAAATAGAAGCGAGGAGGAGATGGTGGGTTAGGATTTTTTTTTCTTGGTAAAAGGCTTGTTTGGTTTTTATTTTTTACATCTGTATAGTTTAGTTTCACCAGTTTTAGAAGAGAAAATTTTTCATTGTTGGTTCAAGTGTCAGAATCTTGGTAGTGTTGTTACTGTTTTTGTGAGTTGTTGGTAACTTTTCATTTTGAGCAGTTTTAAATCATTTGAGGGTTTTGAATAGTAAAGCAAAATGTGGGGATTTTTTTTCCACTATTAGGATTTGAAAAATTAAGTAATTATTTGTACTTATCTGAATGCTTAAACATTCAATTCAAGGAATCAAAACCATGGTATTAAATTCTGGGTTTTGCTAATTATTGTTAGGTTCCATTTTATTTTATTTTATTTTTCTTTGCTGATGTTTAAATTTTTATTTAGTGAGAGTCCATGATAGGGAAGTTGATGTGTTTTTTTAGTTTGCAAGTGTTAACTAGCTGGTTAAAATGTTAAATTGTTATGATATTATTATTTATTTTTTTATAAGTTGTATGTGTCTTTTTGGATGGTATGAGAAGGGTGGGACCAATATTAAAGTATTATTGGGATATATATCCTGAAATATAAATTTGGCTGATTTATATTAAAAGCAGGGTGGTGGTTACACACTTCGCACAAAATCACTCATAGGTGGAGGCGGCCTTCCTTCTTCCGGTCGGTATGATCTCTTATACTAGAGCTTGCTGGTATCTTTTTTTTTTTTAATTAATTGTCATCGATCTTTTTTTTCTTTCTTTTCAACAACTAGCATTATAAGTATACTACATTGATTTGATTGTTGAAAATACCTGATGCAAGTATTGTTGAATGACATTATTTCTTATGTATAGGATATTTAGTAGTATTGTAAGTGGCAATTTTGAATGGCATGATCATTAAATTGCCTCGTTAAGAATCTTGTATCACTGGTGTCTTGCTGCTCTTCTCCTCTGGCTTTCAGTGGTTTTTGCCTTGCTTTTGCTGGTTTTTCTTGTGTGGTTTGTTGTGGGGTTCTGGTCGGGGTTGTGTGTGGAGGTTGGCTTGTGTTTTTGTTTTGGCCTGTTGCCCTGTCAAACTCCAGTGACAGGGTTTTCTCTTGCTGCCCCTGTCGCAGGTGTTTGCGGCTGTTGTTGTGGGCTGCTCTTCTTTGTTGTTCTGTTTTTGCTTGGCCTATGTGGTCTTGAATAAATCTTTGCTTTTCAAAAAAAAAAAAAAATCTTGTATCACCTTCGTGTTTTTTTTTTTTTTTTTTTATCATCGTTAACATTTTTATGTATGTTTTTTTTACTAGTAGAATCTCTTAAAGTTGTGTCCCTATTTAGTATTTGCTGCCCAGTTTCGAATTTTGTTTCATACTAGTAAAATTTTGAAAGTGAACTGTTCTTTTAGGAAAAAAAAATTGAAAGGGTCTGTTTGTGTTAGATTATGCACAGATTTATGATGCAAATGTCAATTTATTGTGTTAAAACTTGACCTGCATGCAAATGTCACTTCTATTTATTTAGTTTCATAAAAGTTACCAAGGTATCTTTGGTGCACCCTACTAGTGACCTACAAATTCTTGAAGATGCTAGAGTCACTTATATTTGCTTGGCCATCAAAATACGTGATTAATGAGATATGTGAATAAGATTTGTGGTTCTAGTTCAGGTGTTTTGATTGAGGAATTTGATTGTTCTCTTTTTTGAGGATTTCTTATATTTCCATTAGAGGAATTTTGTACAGACATTGGAGTCTTTGGTGGTCATTTATTGATAAACTTGCTTCAATTAAGACTTATTTTGTTTGTTTGTTTGTTTGTTTGTTTGTTTGTTAGTTTGATAAATCTACACTTATGGAATGATTTGTTTTTACTCGTACAGATGACATTTTTTTTCATAATCCATCTAGTGGTTTTTTGACCTTCCCTTCATTATAATCCTATTACAGGAGGAGTTCCAATTAGCATTATTCAAGACAAACAAAAAAGAGAGCTTGAAGATTTGTATGGGTGAACAGAAGACTTATTAATGAAGTGAATGTTTATGGGTGAATGTAATGTTAATACTTAAGATTTTTAATTGAATGTTTATAGATTTATAAATTTTAATATATATATATATATATTAAATGCTTATGGATTTTTATATTAAATGCTTTGGAGTTTAATCTTGCAATTATTTGATTAAACAAGCTATGTATAAAATCAATAAATTAATTTTAATTTAAAAAAAAAAAAAAAAAAAAACTCATCGACAACCGGCAATGCCCGTTGTAATTAATGCATCGACAACGGGCATTGCCCGTTGTAAGTAATGCATCGACAACGGGCAATGACCGTTTTCAATAACGCATAGACAACGGGCAATGCCCCGTTGTCGAAAAGCGCGCTTTTCCACTACTGCTCCATCTATAGCGGGCACAATGCCCGTGGTCAATACACATCTATAACGGGCATTGCCCGTTGTCGTTAAGTGTTTTTCTTGTAGTGAATATTATAATGTGGTGACCACATTCCCACTCAGGAATCTGACGGAGGATCATTTACGGATGAGATGTTTTTCATATTGTATGAGAGATGACGCTAAGAAGTGGTTCATGGCATTACCGACAGAATCACTTACCACATGGACTGGTGTAGAGCAGAAATTTTTTGCCAAGTACTTTCCCTCATGGAAGACTAAGGAAATACGGAGTATGATAGCTGATTTCCAGGAAAGGGAAGGCGATGCGTTTCATGAATCATGGTGTAGATTCAAGCTACTTTTAGCACAGTGCCCTCACCACGAGTATACTTTAGTATGACAGGTTCAGTCATTCTATGATGGATTGACCGGGCTCTCACAAGCGATAGTTGACAATGCATGTGGAGGAGCGATGCGAGAGAAAACGGCACAATTTGTGTTTGATAAGTACGAGATGCTTGAGCAGAATTCCCAGCAGAGGAACACGCGAGGTAGTCGATGGGGAGTGAGCACGGAAATGGCAAGCCAAATGAGTGATATGAGTAAGAACATTGAGACACTCATGAGTAGGTTTGGGAACCAACCTATGATAGCAGATCAGGTTTTTGTTAAGGAAAACCGTGGGATGGACACGTATCCCATGGTTGAGCCAGTGCCACCCATGAAGGAAGAGATATAAGTGGTGTATCTGCCATGCCAGTCAAGACAATTGGAAGATCCTTTCTCCAACACATACAATCCCGGATGGGTCAAGCATCCGAACCTGAATTACGGGAACAACCATTGTTTGAATCCCCCTTTGCCTCAACACAACAACAATAACAACTGGTATCCACCTCAGGGATACCAACCAAGACCACAACAGAGTATGCAACCGTGGAAGGTAAAGGAAAATTTACCTTGGCGCCAATAGGGCCAGAGAGACGACGAGTATAGGCCCATTGACCAGTATCGCCACAATGATTCTAACCGCATAAGAATTACTTCTATGGAAGTAGTGGTCAAGACGTTAGAAAGACAAATAGGGCAGTATGCTGAAGTTAGTCAGAAGAAAGAACCGGGGAAGCTCCCAAGTCAATCTGAGCAAGCCAAGGCGGCCACAATGCTCAGAAGTGGTAAGGTACTTTCTAACCCATCTCCACCTGAATTTTATGATATTCTTGTTAATGTTTCAATAGAAAGGGAAGTACCTAGTAGGAAGAATTTTGATACCCAAGTAGGGATAGGGACAAGTAGAGGTCCGGAGTTAGGTCAAAAGGACACTTCTAGAATACATAAATCTCTAAACCCCTATGTGCCTCCAATTCCATTTCCGGGAAGGCTTCAGAAGACGAAGTTTGATCAAGCTTTCCAGGAGATATACGACATTCTGTCAAAAGTGAATGTGAGCCTCCCCCTACTTGAAGTCATTGAAAAAATGCCCGCATACGCCAAGTTCTTCAAGGAGCTTAATTCAAAGGCGCGGAAGAAAGAATTTCTGGAAAAGATAGTGATCTCCAAAGAAGCAAGTGCAGCCATGGAAACGGCATTGCCATCTAAGATGAAGGATCCAAAAAGTTTCATCATTACTGTATCAGTCGGTGAAACTCAGAAGGAGAAGGCGATGTTAGACTTAAGGGCTTCAATCAATCTAATGCCTCACACATTGTTTAAGAACTTAGGATTAGAGGGATTGAAGCCGACTACCATGGAGTTGATGTTAGCCGACCGCTCAGTAAGACATCTAATAGGAGTGGTTGAAGATGTTCTGGTCAGGGTGGGAGAACTGATAATCCCAGCTGATTTTGTTATTTTGGAAATGGAGAGTGACTCATCTAAGGCTAAAGAGAAGCTGATATTGCTCGGACGACCCTTTATGTCAATTGCCAAGGCAATCATCGATGTCCACAAGGGACGGCTCTCCATGACAATCTTAGGTCAAACAACAGAGTTTAAAGTTTTTGAGAGTATGAGGAACCCGTTGAAGGGTAGTGATTGTTTCAACATCGGAAGTATTGAGCATGAGGATGAACCCCACTCCATTCTAGGGGAGTACATAGCACTCGCTCATGGCGAGGTGACTAACAAAACCCCTCTCCTAAAGCATAACTCATCGAGCTACAAAGATACTATAGCTCAACTCAAGGAAGAGAACAGGGAATTGATGGAAAAGAATTTTGAGTTGGCAAACAAGCTTGATAATGCTTTAGAGGAAAACTATGCCCTCCAAGACAAAATTGAGGATGATTTCTCCCTGGTGAAGGACGAATTCGGGGAATGGAATGAGTCTTTGAACAAGGAATTCGAAGGCAAGATGAAGGTCATGGAGGAAGAGATCAAATTGAGGGATAATGCTCTAAAGATCTTGAGAGGAAAGATGAGGGAGGACCAGGTTGAACGTGCTATGCCGAAGATAGGCACTCAGGTCAAGTCTAAGGAAGTGGTGAAGCCACCTCCCGAGAAGACAATGCATGTGTCACATGAGGAGCCCAATACCTTTGCTCCAAACCCAAGAAGGAGAACAAGGAGGAAGAACAGCGTTCAACCTTCGAGGACTACATCGAGAGGTACATTTTCTACTTTTATTCCGACTTGTCATCATTGCCATATGATAGGCCACATTAGGGGCCTCATTACCCAAACAAAAAATGGCAAGTTAGAAAAAGTACCACCTTATTGCCCAAAACACGTGTCAAGTCCATTTGGGTTGAGAAATCCAAAATGGAGGGCATTGGTGGAAAAGGACCCCTTTGGGTCAAAAAGAAAGACAAGGGATACGTTGTTATTAAGCCACCTATTTTAGGTGGGGCTAGGAGGAGATAAATGGTTTAAGGTTTGCTTAGGTGTGCATAGGTTGTATTTCAGAGGCATGCTTAGCAAACATTAGCATTGTACATATTTTGATTGTCGAATAAGTTATTTTGTTTCAATGGTGTGATGTAGGATGATTGAGCAACCAAATCTAGCTCGTGTTTGCCCGAAGAGCTTTAAAGATTTATCTTCCAATAATAGGGGGAACAAAAGAAAGGTTTGGGGGTTTGAAGTCCTAACTATACCTTAGTTTCTAACTATACCTTAGTTTTTAATGTAGGTTGAGTAATGTAGGATATATATGTGGTATTTTGTGTGTTTGCATGGTCATATTGTGCAGGTAATAAGGAATTTGAAAAGAAGGAAATTAAGACAAGTGAAATGAGTAGGTTCAATTTGATCGTTGGTTTAGTCCGCAGGTAGACCTAGCACGGTTCCGGTTCGAACCGTGGAACCGAACCGGAATCGGAACCGAAACCGAAACCGGAACCGGGGGAGGCCGGTTCCGGTTCCACATTTCGCGGAACCGCCCTGTTCGAACCGGACTCGAACCGGAACCATGATCCATAACCATTGTCCAAGTCAATATATTTCCTTATACAATCTCCTCCTTTTTATATAAGTTAGGCCACTCCCCACTTTTCTTATTTATCCGATGTGGGATGTAGGATTTTCTTATTTTTTTCTTTAGTACTGATTGGGAAAATATAATGTGATTGTTACATATTCATGGGTGAAATTAATTGTTGTTTCTATTATGAAATTGTTGTTTAATTTATGCTCTATTGAACTGAAACCTCTCAATACACTTAGATTTGTCTGCTTTTATAACATTACTATTGCTATGTTTCGTAAGATTTATTTATTAATTTTTTTTTATATAATATTATTGATATTGGTGCGTCATGAGTAGCAAGTCCATCGTATCCATACAAATGGTATTATGGTTGTTTAGAAGAAATAGATTGCTGTAGACTTCCCAAATATAATTTTTTTTTTCTCCTTTTTCAACTTCTGTAATTAGTATATCAATTGTACATCTATGAAGTATTTAAGTCATAGAAAAAAAAAATATTGTATTTGTTTGATTTGGTTATCAACTAGCAAAAATTCTCGAAAAATTCATCGGAAACCTTCCTTTATCCAGTGAAGAGAGTTTACGAGATTATTAATTGATCAAATGTGTTCAGTTTAAACCTAATTTTGATCAAACATCAAACATTCATGTTATTAGATGTCATTCTTAAAAGAATGAAAAGAATTGTGCTTCAACTTCATACACAACGAACCTAAAAGTGTTGCACCAACTTGTGCAAAATTATACTCATGATACTAGATTTGTATGAATTGGGGTTAGATATATTAGATATTGTATGTAATAAGAGAAGAAAATCCCAACTATAATAGAAAGGATAAGAAAATCACAACTAGAATAGAAAAGATAAGAAAATCTCACATCCCACATTGGATAAATAAAAGCAATGAAGAGATGCCTAACCTATATAAAAAGGAGGAGAAGGGAAGGGAAAATATAATTACTTGGACAAGGGTTATGGGCCATGGCCCAATACTCTACAATGTCCTTTCTAACATTTTATTTTTTTATAAATAAAATATGATATTTTGAAATGTTAAAAAAAAAATAAAAATAAAAATAAAATAAAAAGGTTAGGAACCGGAACCGGAACCGCCGGTTTCGAACCGAAATCGGAACCGTGCCAGGTCTATCCGTAGGACCTTGCCCGCTAGGCAGAGGAAGAAACTCGCGGAGAAAGAGGGAATGCAAGAAATGTGGCGAGCTCATCTCCACGGGAATTTTCCCGCGAACCAGAAGGTATGAAAGTCGCGGAGAAGACTCAGTAGATTCAGCTAGTTACATTTCCACTGGACTTTGCCCGCCAGGCAGAAGGAAGGAACCCGCAGAATGATGAAGGATTTTTTTGAAGAAATCTGGTGAGTTTGTTTCCACTGGAATAATTCCGCGAGCCAGAACGATTGAAAGCCATGGGAATTTGAAAATTTTCCAGGGGATTCTGGCGAGATTGAATCCGCTAGAATAATCCCGCAAACCAGAAGAATGAAACTCGTGGAGATATGATTTTTAGAACCCCGCAGTTTCCGTCCGTTGGAATATTCCCGCCAGAGACAATCCCGTGGCAAGCCTAACAAGTAAAACGCAGCGTTTTGGCTGATTTTTAGGACCCCGCAATTTCCATCTGCGGAAATAAACCCGCGGGCGTCCATTTTTCTGGCCCACTATATAAACCCACCTGTCATTTTCATGAGTACCTTTCCCCTTGTTTGAAATTCTCTCAACTTCCCGTGCCAAAATCACCAAAATCTTGCTCCAATCTTGCTCAAAATTGTTTGGATCATCACAAGAAAGGTACGTAAACTCAATTCATTCCCTTTTAATCACTAATTTTGTTCTAAATTCATCTTCACTTGTCCAACTCGTGAAAGTTAGGGTTTTTGAGAAAACTTGAATGAAAGTAGATTGTATTGAGTTGATTGAGGTTGTTAGTGTTTTCTATCCATGCTAGGACTAAATTCGACCAATATTCCCCAAAGATTGAGTCAATGTTGCAAATTTTTAGTGTTAGGGTTTGTATTTGACCGAAATTGTGTAGTGTTGTCATGGACACTGTTCTATTGCTATCAAAGAGGAAATTAATTGTCAATTAAGGTTGTATGTATGTTGTGATAGCGGAATATAGCATGTGATTGAATTGATTACGATATATACCTATTTGATATGGCATACTGTAATTGAGGTTGTGTGCATGTTGTGACAGTGGAATATAGAATATGATTGAGTTGGTAGTGACATGTGCCTATTTGAGATGATATATTGTAATATGTGATTTATCTTTGTGCATTTTGAATCAAAACACTTATGCATAGGAATTTTGGCACACATTTGCTTGGTTACACATATATTGCTATTGTACAATGTAGTTGCACACTTGATACACTTGTTGCGTGCACACACGTGAGAAAGATAGACTTTGTGCAATGTGTTTGCACAAATGTGGCTTGAGTTGCTTAGTGAGAAAGTGTTTGTAGTAACTTGTGACAAGAAATTTGAGAACTAGGGTCACCTTGATTGTTCAAAATTCTTGTTGAAGTTCTAACACACACACACACACTACACATATATAGTTAGAATGTTTTTACATAGTTTTGAATTGTGGGGTTCTTTAACCCAAGTACTAACTTTGGTGGAGTATTTTTGTGCGTGTATTATTCTAACCACAGATGGCACCGAAAAGAAGACATTCCCAAGCCTTAGAGGATGGTGATTCCTCAAGAAGAAGAAAAGGAAAGAGGGTCTCTACCCCGAGACCGACACCGGAGGAAATTTTCAAGATGCGGCTCATGGGCACTTCCAAGCGACCCATGATCCTAGAGAGAGACCTTAGCTTCGATGAGTTAGGTCACACATCCATTTTTGAGGAAGTTCGCCAAAGAAAATGGGAAGCTTATGTCTCATTTCCAAAGAGAGCCAACCAGAAGATAGTCCAAGAGTTCTACGCTAGCATAGATCCGGATGAGTTCGAGATGGGAGCTCCGGTGGAGGTTCGTAATAAGCCAATCTCTATGACCACTGAGCAAATCAACAAGTATTTGATGACTCTGGGCTACTTGATGTGGGAAGACGGGTATGAACCCAATGAACTCTTCCAAAATTATGACCAGAGGCTTGGGGTAGCTATCACAGGGATTGAGGACATTCCATGAGAACCCAGGGACCGCAAGGTTCACCATAGGGAGCTGGAGTTCAACGAGCATTTCTGGAACATCTACTTCAGCTACTCACTCATGCCAAGCTAACATCGCATGGATGTCAACAAGGAAGTCGCAATCATGCTATACCAGATGAGAAACCGTTTGGAGTTTGATGTGGGGAGAACCATAGTAAGGAGAATAGCGGAATCGGGAAGAAGATCCCACGTAAACCTTTTCTTCCCTTGTTTGATCACGTACTTTGCACGTGAGGCCGGGATCCGAGTCGACAAACCTCAGGATGGGATTGAGACCCCTAAAGGCAATGTAGGCAGGAGAGCCTACAATGAGGCAGCTGAAGGGAAGGAAGGAATTGAAAGACTCCTCAGTCCAAAGGAGTTGAAGCAACAAATGAGGGAGCAGCAGAGATCGATCACTAGGAAAGAGCTTGAGAGATGAGAGGCAGAAGCTCAAAAGGAGGAGTATGACGTGGGAAATGATGAGAGCAGTTCTGAGCAGTCAGAGTCGGAAAGAGAGGATATGGCACCATCTTGGGCACAAGCCATCATTAAGTCTAATGCCGTTTTGGCGAAGACAGTTAGTAAACTTGCCAAGCAAGTTAGGAAATTGATAGGAGTGGTTGCTTGCTTGACGGGATACCAGAGGGAGGATCCCACTGAGGAGACCTCTGAAGAGATTACTAAGCAGGAGCAAGAGTGCCGTCAGAAGCGTAGGCATGAGGAGCCATCCGTGATACCTGATCCACCTCTCGCCACCGATTTACCGGCCATGCCTACGGTACCAGAGTCAGGTATACCTTTTTCTTATCCTTCATTTTTCACTAACATTGATGAGTGTTTTTTTCAGTCCAATGGCCCAACCGGACCCATATGATCAAGAATTCTATTTCATGGATTTACCTTATGATGAGCAGCAGCGATTCGAGCAGAGTCTAGCGCAGATAGTGAACGAACATTATCAGGAAATGATGGGCGAGCAGAAGCCGATGCAGGAGTCGGAGCTAAGGGAGGAGCAGAATGATTGGTCGTTTATAGTGAGCATCGAGCTTCTTCCGGAGGGATGTGGAGGAGCCTGAGTCATCTTGAAATTCCCTTAAGCAATATAGTGTAATATATACCTAGAGGGGGGTGAATAGGTATAATCCCAAATTCTTCCAAATTCAAAATATGCGGATTACAAGAATGAAATGTACACTTGATATGATTTAATCAATGGTATAGTATGATTCAATACATGTGAAAATCAATATACAAGAGATACAATCAATACATGATATGGAAGATAATGAAAAGTAAAGCGAAAAATAGACACAAGTATTTTTACGTGGTAAAACCTCAAAGAGGAAACATCCACGGGTTGATACCACAACCACCGGCAAAGCAATCCACTATACGAAAATGACTTACACACTCAAGCTATCAACACATGATATCCGCTCAAGCTATCATCTCCTAATCTACCCTCGGGCAAGTGAACTACCAAGCCTACTTCCTATCCGAGATGTGTCCTACACCTCTAGAAAGCAACTTCCTATCCAAGACGCTCACGTCTCTAGGAAGATTTCTTGCTTGCCTATCCGGATCCTCCCGACCCTAGACAAGTCTCCCTTTCTTGATTATCCGAGTCCTCCCGACTCTAATCAAGACTCCCTTGCTCTATCCACAAAGCTTCACTCACTTTGCTAGAGACTTTAACCTAATGCAAGGCTATGATCTAAGTGATGCAATGATGCAAACACAATCAAATTTAGCTAGATGATCAATCAAGCAAAATGTACATGTTCAATGATAATCTAGAAAATGCTTTCAACACACAATCACAAACTTATCTAGAAATCAAGACATGTAAATCAATAAGAACAAGGTATGAATATTCAATATATCACACTAAAAACCTAGTTCTTAGATCATGAAATTAGACATAGAAAATAACATGAAGCACATCATATATACATTTTCTAGAATCAATTTCATGTTGAATCAAGTTTAGCACAAATATGTTCAAGAGAAATCAGAAAGCTAAAACTCAATTGACAAATGATCAAACACCCCTAGCATATGATCTAACATACTTCTCAACAAATTTCATCAATCAAATAGTAAGAATCAAGAGATGATCAAAGATGAAATTGAAAAAGAAGAAGTTGAACAAACAACCTTGACCACGTACTGAAGATCAGGCTGCTGGGAATAATGACGAAGTCAACTCCCTCTGGAAATACTTGGGGTTTGTATCTCTTCTCAAGACCAACAATTTTGGCTTTTGAATCGATTGATTTTGAGTTCGTATGAGAAAGTTATGATCAAAATAAGAAAAAGCAAATTGAAGAATTTCTGCAGAATTTCTCTAAGTGTTCTTGAAAATCTTCAACAAGTGTGGAGGGAAGGAGAGGAGTTTAAAAAGAGGAGAGAGAGAGAATTTTTGGGCAAATCAGCACATGCCACGTCACCCTCCCATGGGGGGCGCATGGGCCTCACGGGGGCAGAGAGACCCTCTGGCCGTGAGGCTCACGGACTCCCTCACGGGGTGGCTCACGTGGCCTCTTGGCCACTCTCACCTCTCTCGCGTGCTCCCTTGGTTCTTCAGCCGTATCTTGGGCATCCAAACTTCGATTTTGAATCCGTTTTCAGATTACGAACCGTGACTCCCTCACGCAAGATGAAAACTACACAACTTTGAAAAATGGTTGAGAAATAATCTCAGAAAATGACGATGAAGTCAACTCAACGAATGAGAATGAAAAGTAGCGTAGCTACATCGTTTGGACTCGAAACCTTATGAATGAGTAACCGAAATGACCAGAACTCAATAAGGTATCAAATAAGAACATGTTCAAGTCCAAAACACAAAATACACAAACAAATAAACACATATTCACACAAGCATGCCATATCAAAGAGATAGTCACAAAGCATGCAATTCCACAATGTTTGTCTATACAAGATCAATGCATGAGCATACTATGAGATGTGTGAATGTGTTATACCAAATGTTTGAACCACGATGCAGGGACACACATGTATGAATTGTGTGTGTGCGCGCTTACGCCTTGCAAGAGGAAGAAGAATCTAGATACCTTAGCATCCGAGTACGCGATGTTCCTCTTGAAGACGATATATGCAAGCGCGTGAACCTCAATCGATGTTGTACACACAAGCTTATTGATGAACAAGCAATTAGTGTACCATCAAAGAATAATCTATTCACTCTTTTATGTTTTTTAATAGAATAAAAATTAATACTTTTCTATAAGTTGAGATAAAGAAGAAAATTGATTCATGTAGTCATTAACTTAGCGGTGGCCGAACCCTACATACTATTTAATATATAGTGGCCGAAAATTCTTCTCCCATGCCAATTAGGGTTGCCGAAATCTTCATGTAGAATTACCTAGGGTTGCTGCAATTTCCTCTACAAAAGAGGACTTGTGTTGTACCCAAATTCACATGTAATTAGACTCCTAACCCTAATCCAACTCATAAGTATATTTATTCTTTTATTGACCAAAATAAAAGACTTCCTATTTGATTAAATAAATAAACTTAATTATTTATTTTCTTACCAAATAAGTCTTTTACTTTTAGTATACTACTAACAATAGTATAACTCTAGGAAATATATTTCCTATTCAGAAAAAGATTTGTTTCTTAATTAAACAATTAATTAATTCTTATTTAATTAAACAATGAAACAAAATAATATATAGGCTAATATATTAACCTTACCGCCCCACTTGTCTAAAATTGGGCCTTATATTATTTTCTTATTTCATTTAATCCATTGGACTTTAAATAAAAAGCTCACATGTGAACCAGACCCATTCTTACTAAAAGAAACAAGCCCACATGTCTTTCATTAATATATTAATATAATTGAGCAGCCCATTAAATAAATAATGTGCAAATTATATTCTTAATATATTAAATGCAATTCTAAATGGACCCATAATTGGTCCGGTAGAATATATCAAGTGATCCATGCAAGTCCGTGTGGATTGGGGATCTTGGCGGGCTATCTAAATTTAAGCTTCAATAGACATAACCTAATCACAATCAACAAATGATTCACTTAGGTCCGATCCATTAATTTTAACTCATTCCACTAAAGAGCTAAAATTGAACTCTTAAATAAAGAGAGAAAAGGAAGATGTTCCTCATTCATACCCTAGACAATCATGTTGGAGACAGTGTATCCTCGTGATTAATATCAGTAATCGCAAAGAGTTCATAGACCGCCTATAACTCTCCAAGTTACCATATTTACTCATATGACCACGTTTTGAACTTGGATATTTTGACTTGTCCAGAAGCCATGTTTTCAATAGACACTATCGAAAACTCAACGTTGAGATTTAATATCCAATTACCTCAAAACATCCATATGATGATACTATACTCTCATTTATTAAATGGAGCCACGATGTCCATATCTATAAATGAAGTCCTCTATCGATTAACAAATGAATATCACCAAACTATTGAGGATAGACTATGCGATATAATCGTACTCATTGATAACTCAAATGATACCACTTGCAACCATAAGTCCATCATTTATCTCAGGATTAAGATAGACTCTCCGATTGTCCTGATAATGAAAAGACTATTATCTATTGACGGTTCTAGATAAAGCTTTTCATTGTGATCCAGTTCAATGCACCCAGTGCACTAGATTCTTTTCCTCGAAGACACTCCGATGATCTTAGACTCATCATATCTCATTTGATCCCACTCAAATGCTAGCAAAAGAATTCTACAACTTTAACAAGATAAAGGTGCCCAACCTTTAACTTAAGTTGTGAACAATATTCAAGACTAACTAAAGAATTGTGTCTACCACATACATATCCAGATGTACGAACAATTCTTCTTTTCTCATAGTCTTTAGACCTTATGATTATTTACTTTGACAATTATAATATTAAACTATAAATGCTATAAGATTTGTTAAACCAGAAATCACTTTATTAATATGAAAAAGATTGTTAATTACAACATTACACTCTTGCTATTGAGCATAATCCTAACAACACCACCCCAACCATGTCTATCGCCTCAAGAAGGCACTATATGGGTTGAAACAAGCACCGAGGGCTTGGTATGAGCGCCTCACTCAATTTCTTGTTGACAATAACTACACAAGAGGTAGTGTTGACAAGACACTATTCATCAAGAAAGATAATGATGAGCTTTTCATAGCTCAAATATATGTTGATGATATAGTGTTTGGCTCCACCAACAACACCAAGGTCCAACAATTTGTTGATGTCATGTCTCATGAATTTGAGATGAGTCTTGTTGGTGAGCTTAGTTACTTTCTAGGTTTGCAAATTAGGCAATTAGATGATGGGATTTTCATAACCCAAACCAAATATGCCAAAAACCTAGTGAAGAAGTTTGGTCTGGAAAATGCCAAACATTGTGATACACCCATGAGTACCATTTTGAAGCTAAGCAAGGATGCTAGTGGTAAAAGTGTGGAACAAACTCTATATCGGGGCATGATAGGTAGCTTGCTTTATTTGACCGCAAGTAGGCCCGATATATCTTTTAGTGTGGGTGTGTGTGCTAGGTACCAAGCGGATCCCAAGGAGTCCTATCTCTCTTCCGTAAAGAGGATCATTCGCTATGTGAATGGGACTTCCAACTATGGGATTTGGTACTCGTTTGACACTAATGCTAGTCTTGTAGGCTTTAGTGATGCGGATTGGGCAGGAAATTGTGATGATAGGAAGAGCACATCGGGCGGTTGCTTCTTCCTAGGCAACAACTTGGTGTCTTGGTTTTGCAAAAAGCAAAACTCGATTTCCTTGTCCACGGCCGAGGCCGAATACATAGCTGCGGGGAGTGGATGCACACAACTCCTATGGATGAAGCAAATGCTAGTAGACTATGGATTCAACCAAGGTACACTCACTCTCTTTTGTGATAATATGAGTGCCATAAATATTTCCAAGAATCCGATACAACATTCTAGAACTAAGCATATTGACATCCGCCATCACTTCATTAGAGAGCTTGTTGAAAATAAATGCATAGTTCTTGAACATGTAGGTACAAATGATCAACTTGCGGACCTATTTACTAAACCCTTAGATGCTACTCGATTTAAAACACTAAGTAGATCTGTTGGGATATGTCTTGTGGAGTGATGTGATTTGTATTTGACCCCATATGGGGAACTCAAGCAAAGAGAGCTATTTTGCATTCTTGTCACTTGCAAAAAATTTAAAATATCTTATGCCTCTTCTTTTAATTGTTTGAGTAAGCTTGGTTGCACATATGTATATATGTTTTTTCAATTCTATAAGTGTGAACCTTGCTTGTTTACAATCCATGTCATATTTATGTTCAAACATGCATTTTTGGACTAGGAGATGTATATAGGAAGTATGATTTGAATGACCTATGGTTATCTCCATGACACGATGATTCTTTAATAACATGCTAATGTCAAATGAAAAAGCATGAAATTCATACAACATGCTCTCATGAAAAGCATGAATTGATGATTGCATATTCTTAAAATGCAAAACTTGTGTGAAAGCTTATGAGACTCAAAATGAATAAAGGATCTTGTATCCGTTCAAAGGAATTTATATTCCAAATGTCTCTCTTTCTTTATTCGTTGACCATGGCTAATATCATACGAATATCTTATCCGGAAAAATCAAAAAGGGTGCAAAGTCGCTCATGCCATGTTTCACTTATAAAGTTGGATATAGTTTCTCTTAAATTGAAATCAATATATTCTATATCCTTGCTTTACTTATGACTTTGGTGAAATTGGTTTGAATTCCTATTAGAAATCTTTGTCATTTGCTTTGCCAAATACCATTGTATTTTGGACTTGAATGCTACATGTCTTGTATGCAAAGCATGTTTGATTCACACATTTTCTTTCAAATAAATCTCATTGTTTCTCTCCAATTAATTGAGATGCATAAAGTGACTTATATTAATTATGCAAATCTTGCATGCTACTATCTCTCGTTGCTATGAGTGACCCGGTTGGGGACTACTCCTTTGCCTATATTATGACAAAAAGGGAGAGTAGTATATGGTAAGGGGAGTTGCAATATATAGAAGCAATTGTGCATATTGGGGAGAACATTCATTAAAGGGGAGTAACCCGTTGAGGGGGAACATTGCATACACATACATTTCATCATGTTGTGCCTAAACTTTTAAAATGCAAATGCTTGTTTTTGTTCTCACTTGATTAATCTCACATTTCACCTGTGTTGGAAAATATAGAAATCTTATTTTCAGGGCTTGATTATTCTACAAGAGATTGAAGACTTGAAGTTTTATTTTCTTATCTCTTTGTGTTGTAGAAAATCATAGTTGTCCCGTAGTTTCTATTTTTTTTGTAAGGAATCAATGTGAGTGGTGGTTTTGTCACGGAATAGCCAAAGGGGGAGATTGTAAGGTTCCCATTTGTTGATTGGCTCATTTCGTGGACAAACCACATGTTGGGGTTCTTTGTAAGGGTAGCCTAGGTATCGGTGTTATTGTTCGAAGCCCTTTGAAGACCTCGTATTGATAAGCACCGAAGGTATATTTCTTTGTGCTTACTTGTCTTGAAGAGATAGTTGCACACAGTCACAACTCATGCATATGTTTAATACTTGTATGTTGTGTGTCTTATTTTTGTGCATTAATGTTCATTAACATCTCTTCTTGCATGTTAGTTTGATTGCATCTTGCATATCCAATTGCCTTGTCATGCTTAGACTTAGGATTGCATTGTTGCATTGGGAGCTCCCAAAAGCGCTCTTCAGAAGCGTTGTACGAACAGCGCCCATTGAGTGCTATTCAGACCTGATTGATTTAATTCGGTCGCTGTTGGGTCGCTGTACAAGCGCTGTACAAAGCGCTCTACGTACAGCGTGTAGGGAAAAATACCGTAGTACACGCAGCGGAAGCGAGACTAAAAATAGTTTTAGTATGTTTTAAAATTTTTCCTTTTTATGAACCTTAACCCTTTAAATTAATTAACCATATATAAAGTAACAAAAGTATAATACCTTTTGTTGCGTAATCCGATTGACTTACGTCGATGGTAATCCGCAAGATCTTCAATCCTAGCACGAACGTGAATCACCTAGAAGCGTGGTCTCCCTTTTCTTTGAATTGCAAACCTAAGAATGGACAAACAAACTTTTCTTTTTCTTTGTCAGTCTTAAAACAATCAAAAGAATACAAAAATTATTCCGGTCACTTTTGAGTTCTCAATCTAATGATCGAAACTCGCGTGAACCTAATTCGATGTTGTACACACAAGCTTATTGATGAACAAGCAATTAGTGTACCATCAAAAGAATAATCTCTTCTCTCTTTTATGTCTTAGTAGAATAATCAAATACTTGTCTATGAGTTTAGAAGAAGAAGAAAATTGAATCAACCAAGCATTAGTGTGGCCGAACCCTATAAGGTCTATTATATAGGGTGGCCGAATTTCTTTCTCTTTTTACTTTAGGGTTGCCGAATTCTATAAGGTGTGGTATTAAGGTTGGCCGAATTTCATCACATCACCTATATAGGGTGACCGAAATTCAATCCTAATTCCCATCATCTTTTTAGACTCCTAACCCTAATTAAACTCATAAGTATTTTTATTCTTTTATTGACTAAATAAAAGGACTTCTTATTTGATTAAATAAATAAACTTAATTATTTATTTTCTTATCAAACAAGTCTTTTACTTTTAGTATACTACCACCAATAGTATAACTCTAGGAAATATATTTCCTTATCAGAAAAAGATTTGTTTCTTAATTAAACAATTAATTAATAATTTAATTAATTTTTATTTAATTAAACAATGAAACAAAATAATATATTTGGCTAATATTTTAACCTTGCCGCCCCACATGTATAAAATGGGCCATATATTATTTTCTTATTTCATTTAATCCATTGGACTTTAAATAAAAAGCCCACATGTGAACCAGACCAATTCTTACTAAAAGAAACAAGCCCACATGCCTTTCATTAATATATTAATATAACTGAGCAGCCCATTAAATAAATAATGTGCAAATTATATTCTTAATATATTAAATGCAATTCTAGATGAACCCATAAATTGGTCGGGTAGAATATATCAAGTGATCCATGCAAGTCTGTGTGGATTGGGGATCTTGGCGGGCTATCTAAATTTAAGCTTCAATAGACACAACCTAATCACAATCAACAAATAATTCACTTAGGTCTGATCCATTAATTTTAACTCATTCCACTAAAGAGCTAAAATTGAACTCTTAAATAAAGATAGAAAATGAAGATGTTCCTCTTTCATAACCCTAGACAATCATATTGGAGATAGTGTATCCTCGTGATTAATATCAGTAATCGCCAAGAGTTCATAGACCGCCTATAACTCTCCAAGTTACTATATTTACTCATATGACCACGTTTTGAACTTGGATATTTTGACTTGTCCAGAAGCCATGTTTTCAATAGTCACTATCGAAAACTCAACGTTGAGATTTAATATCCAATTACCTCAAAACATCCATATGATGATATTATACTCTTATTTAATAAATGGAGCCACGATGTCCATATCTATAAATGAAGTCCTCTATCGATTAACAAATGAATATCACCAAACTATCGAGGATAGACTATGCTATATAATCGTACTCATTGATAACTCAAATGATATCACTTGCAACCATAAGTCCATCATTTGTCTCAGGATTAAGATAGACTCTCCGATTGTCCTGATGATGAAAAGACTATTATCTATTGACGGTTCTAGATAAAGCTTTTAGTTCAATGCACCCAGTGCACTAGATTCTTTTACTCGAAGACACTCCGATGATTTTAGACTCATCATATCTCATTTGATCCCACTCAAATGCTAGCATAAGAATTCTACAACTTTAACAAGATAAAGGTGCCCAACCTTTAACTTAAGTTGTGAACATTATTCAAGACTAACTAAAGAATTGTGTCTACCACATACATATCCAGATGTACGAACAATTCTTCTTTTCTCATAGTCTTTAGACCTTATGATTATTTACTTTGACAATTATAATATTAAACTATAAATGCTATAAGATTTGTTAAACCAGAAATCACTTTATTAATATGAAAAAGATTGTTAATTACAATATTACACTCTTGCTATTGAGCATAATCCTAACAATCTCCCACTTGCGCTATAGCAAATGTGTCATATCTCTCATGCCCATGTTCTCTAGATGCCCATCGAAACTCTTCTGAGGTAGAGCCTTTGTGAAGGGATCCGCTAGATTTTCTGTTGACGCGATTTTGGTAATCGTCACGTCACCTCTTTGAACAATCTCCCTTAAAAGATGATACTTTCTTTCAATGTGTTTTCCTCTCTTGTGACTTCTTGGTTCATTCGAATTAGCCACTGCTCCACTGTTGTCACAGTAGATAGTGATATGCTTATTCGCACTAGGAACCACTTCCAAGTCAATCAAGAATTGGCAGAGCCAAACAGCCTCTTTGGCAGCCTCGCATGCAGCAACATATTCAGCTTCCATGGTGGAATCAGCAATACAAGATTGCTTGATACTCCTCCATATAACTGCTCCTCCTCCAATAGTAAACACAGCCCCTGATGTGGATTTTCTAGAGTCAGAATCTGATTGGAAATCAGAATCTGTATAACCAACGGGAATTAAATCCCCCATAGAGTATACAAACATATTATCTTTTGTTCTCTTAAGATACTTGAAAATATGCTTGACTGCCGTCCACTGATCAGGATCAGGTTTCGATTGAAACCTGCTAACTATGCCAACAGCAAAACAAATATCCGGTCTAGTGCAGAGCATTGCATACATGAGACTTCCAACTGCCGAGGCATATGGAACTCTACTCATGAATTGCTCATCATGCTCATTCTTAGGAACTAGTTCCTTAGAAAGCTTGATTCCATGTCTGAAAGGTAACATACCTTTCTTGGAATCCTGCATGGAAAACCTAGATAAGATCTTGTCTATGTATGAAGCTTGGGATAATGCAATCGTTTTATTCGTTCTATCCGTTATTACTTGGATACCTAGAATAAAACTTGCTTCTCCTAAGTCCTTCATATCAAATTGTTTTGCTAACCATTCTTTTATTGATGTCAATACACCTATATCGTTTCCAATGAGTAGTATATCATCAACATAAAGAATCAGGAAAACCAACTTGTCGCCCTTAATCCTCTTGTATACACAAGGTTCGTCAAGATTCTGAATAAATCCAAAACCTTTCACAGCTTGATCAAACCTTATGTTCTAGGATCTGGATGCTTGCTTTAATCCATATATGGATTTCTGCAACTTGCATACCTTTTCCATTTGACCCTTTTCAATGAATCCTTCTGGTTGCATCATGTAGATGCTTTCGTCAAGACTTCCATTAAGGAAAGCTGTCTTGACGTCCATTTGCCAAATCTCTAGATCTAAAGATGCTGCAATGGACAAGAGTATCCTAATGGATTTAAGCATGGCCACAGGAGAGAAGGTTTCCTCGTAATCGATACCTTCTTTCTGTTTATACCCTTTAGCTACCAATCTAGCTTTAAAAGTTTCCACCTTTCCATCCATACCTCTTTTCCTCTTGTATACCCACTTGCACCTAATGGGTTTTATCCCTTTAGGCAAGTCTACAAGGGACCAGACTTTGTTATCGAACATGGATTCAATCTCAGATTGCATTGCCTTTTGCCAATAGCGACTATCAACATCCTCCATTGCTTCCTTATACATGTAGGGACCATCGTCGTCCGGGAGATTCTCCACTGATTCTCCCAGACCGATGTATCTTTCGGGTTGTGTTCTAACCCTCCCACTACGACGAGGAATGGTAGGTTGTTGATCTTGTGTTGGATCGGAACTTACAATTGGGTTAGGTTTTGTAACCTCTCGTGGAATTGTATCTCCTGACATCTCATTCAGGACAATTCTATTTCTAGGCACAAAATCATTCATATAATCCTTTTCCAGAAATTTAGCATTTGTCGAAACAAATACTTTAAGATCTGAAGGACTATAGAAATAATATCCTTTTGTTTCTTTTGGATACCCTACAAATATACATGTTTTTGAACGGGACTCCATCTTTTCTGTCTTTCCTTTTAACACATGCGCAGGACAACCAAATATCCTTAAGTGTTGTAAATTAGGCTTGCGCCAAGTCCATAACTAATGCGGTGTTTGAGGAACAGACTTAGATGGTACATTGTTCAGAATGTATATAACAGTTTGTAAAGCATATCCCAAAAAAAAATAGGAAGTGTTGAATAACTTAACATAGACCTAACCATATCCAAAAGAGTTCTATTTCCCCTTTCTGCTACCCCATTCTGTTGAGGTGTTCTTGGTGCAGAAAACTGAGAAACTATCCCATTATCAATAAGATATTGCTGAAACTCACCAGATAGATATTCTCCACCATAATCAGATCTCAAGATTTTTTATGTGTTTCTCAAGCTGATTTTCTACTTCAGCTTTGAATGCTTTGAACATGTCAAAAGCATCTGACTTATGTCGCATGAGATACACATAGCCAAATCTCGAGTAATCATCTGTGAAGGTGATGAAGTACTCATATCCACCTCTAGCTTGAATGCTCATAGGACCACATACATCAGTGTGTATCAATCCTAAACATTCAGTGGCTCTAGCACCTTTGGCCGAGAACGACCTTTTGGTCATTTTACCTTCCAAACAAGATTCACAAGTTGGTAGATCATCAACCTTTAAGTCACTTAAAGGTCCGTCACATACCAATCTTTTAATCCTATTAAGGTTAATATGACCTAGGCGTAAATGCCATAGGTAGGTTTCATCTATTCATAATTTTACTCTTTTATGATCAGGTTCCGTTAATTCTGTGTCTAACGAGTAAGAGATATTTCTATGCAAAAAGTATAGACCGTTTTCCAATGTACCTTGGCAAATAATTTTGTCATTCTTACTAATAATAAAAACTTTATTAAAAGTAACCGATTATCCAAATTTATTCAAACAAGAAACTGAAATTAAATTCCTCTTGAATTGAGGTACATAATAAACGTCTATTAAATCTAAATGCCTTCTAGAATCCAAATAAACTCTAATATCTCCCACTGCACTTGCAGACACTAACGTTCTGTTGCCCAAGCGCAAATTGATTTCATTCTTACTCAACCTTCTCCTTTCTTGGAACCCCTGCAAGGAATAACAAACATGATTAGTGGCTCCAGAGTCTATGATCCAAGAATCAGTAGAATCAGGCAGAAAACATGTTTCAAGATAATTAACATTACTTTCTTCCTTCTTATTCTGGGACTTTTGGCAATTTCTTTTCCAATGTCCCTTTTTACCACAAAGGAAGCATTTCCCTTTGATCTTGGTTACTTTCTTGGTCTCCTTCTTGGTAGGCCCAAATTGCTTTTTCTTCTGTTGTTTCTTAACCTTCTGAAGGGTCTTAACAGTAGCAACTTTACCAACCATATGAATCTCTTGACCTTTGCTTTTCACAAGGATCTTTTCAGCACTTTGAACATCTTGCATCAGGCCTTGTAAGGTGTATTCCTTTTTGTTCAAAGTGTAGTCCAATTTGAACTGATCAAAGGAATCTGACAATGAATTGACAACCATATCAATTTTTGTCTCACCATCTATCTCAGCGCCATGCAGTTCAGCAATGTTGAGATGTGCTATGACTTTCATCATGTGATCCTTCACAGCCTGTCCAGGTTTCATCCTAAGATTCATAAAAGCAGTCACTGCCTCTCTCTTAGTCGTCCTGGACTTCATAGCAAACATCTCCTCTAGAGACATCATTTTATCAGCAGCAGACTCCATTCCTTCATGCTGCTGTTGCAACACGTCGGAGATAGTAGCCATAATATAACATTTGGCCATATCATCTGAAGTCTTCCACTGCTCATACTCATCTCTTTGCATTATGCTAGATTCATTATTAGGAGCAGGTGGTTTAGGAGTAGTTAGAACAAACTTATGTTTTTCACTTTGCAGCAACAACCCAATTTTCCTTTTCCATGTGACATAATTATCTCCAGTTAAAGTGTTATCTTTCAGGATGTTCATAAGTGATGGGGTCATGATTTCTGAATAAAACAAAACATATATAAGTAAATAATCATGATAAAGCACTTTTAAATATTTATCTTGAATTAAATAAATAACTCAATCATAAAAATTCAACGGTGATCCAACACCCATAAATGTTACGCCTCCTTTGGGAGTTCGCACCATTTACTAGTTAGACTAGGTCCCACCTAATTGTTAACATAACAACCAGCGTTTTCAATTTTAGCCTTGCAATTTTACTGACAAGAACTCTTGGGAGGATATCAATAAAATTACATTGAGTGTGTTACCAAGATATCGACCCTCAATTTTCTCTCACGAAAATCCCTCCTTGGGGAGTAGATCTCATTTGGGTCCATTGTCTAGTCTATCCTTGTAAGGAAGTATTTTGCTAAATTCCATTCATGGATGCCCCTTGGGGGATTACCAATAAATAATAAAGCTCAACCAACCTTGGAGGCCATAGGTGTTACAAAACACCTTCTCCCACTCAATTATTTAAGGCGTGTGATTAAATCCCATAGAATGATTTACCAAGTTATCTAGATGCCAATTTAGATACCTAAATCATTCAATGCATGTTCATACCAAAAGAGCTATATGAGTGGCACTCCTATTCTATATGTCATGTTATCATACAATAACAAATATTGTAATATTTAAGCAAAAATTAAATAGCAACAATTTTGGTCCATCCTAGAAAAGCAAGTAAATTACAATTGTTTACGAATACAAGATCTTCAAGTGGCCATCAACCATACGCTCATCCTTCGGCTTCCTCCCATGGGCGAACACACCCCACAACCCCACAAAGGGGCTGCTGTGCGCAGCCCACCAAGATTTGGGCTTGCCATGTGCAGCCCAATCCACTCCTAGGGTGCGCACGGTGCTCGTTCTTGGTTCCGGTTGCTTCCTTTTTCTTCACGTCTTCGAATCTTCGATGTTAGAACGTATTACAACTTTATTTAAACAATAAAAATACTGCAGTTTTTTTTTGTTTTTTTTTAATCACTGCAGTACTTTTTTACAAAAAAAAACTGCACATTAAATTTAATACAATAAAAAATATAGCAACTACCAAGAAGGAATTATGGTGATGATAGACCACCCTTCTTGTTACAATTCCATAACAAAAATTACATTGAAAATCTAGGACCAAAATCGAGCAATAACAATCCACATAATAAAATAATAACATATATAAATCCATACATTCACATGTAATTATATATACGAATACCTAGAGTGCCATCTCTTTCTAAACATGCATAATCACAATAAAAAGAAATTGATTCACGTATATATACGTTAATTAATTAAAAGGGTTCAACGTAGGCTCTGATACCAATTGTAGGGAAAAATACCGTAGTACACGCAGCGGAAGCGAGACTAAAAATTAGATTTAGTATGTTTTAAAATTTTTCCATTTTATGAACCTTAACCCTTTAAATTAATTAACCATATATAAAGTAACAAAAGTATAAGACCTTTTGTTGCGTGATCCGATTGACTTACGTCAATGGTAATCCGCAAGATCTTCAATCCTAGCACGAACGTGAATCACCTAGGAGCGTGGTCTCCCTTTTCTTTGAATTGCAAACCTGAGAATGGACAAACAAACTTTTCTTTTTCTTTGTCAGTCTTAAAACAATCAAAAGAATACAAAAATTATTCCGGTCACTTTTGAGTTCTCAATCTAATGATCGAAACTCGCGTGAACCTAATTCGATGTTGTACACAAAAGCTTATTGATGAACAAGCAATTAGTGTACCATCAAAAGAATAATCTCTTCTCTCTTTTATGTCTTAGTAAAATAATCAAATACTTGTCTATGAGTTTAGAAGAAGAAAATTGAATCAACCAAGCATTAGTGTGGCCGAACCCTATAAGGTCTACTATATAGGGTGGCCGAATTTCTTTCTCTTTTTACTTTAGGGTTGCCGAATTCTATAAGGTGTGGTATTAAGGTTGGCCGAATTTCATCACATCACCTATATAGGGTGACCGAAATTCAACCCTAATTCCCATCATCTTTTTAGACTCCTAACCCGAATTAAACTCATAAGTATTTTTATTCTTTTATTGACTAAATAAAAGGACTTCTTATTTGATTAAATAAATAAACTTAATTATTTATTTTCTTATCAAACAAGTCTTTTACTTTTAGTATACTACCACCAATAGTATAACTCTAGGAAATATATTTCCTTATCAGAAAAAGATTTGTTTCTTAATTAAACAATTAATTAATAATTTAATTAATTCTTATTTAATTAAACAATGAAACAAAATAATATATTTGGCTAATATTTTAACCTTGCCGCCCCACATGTATAAAATGGGCCATATATTATTTTCTTATTTCATTTAATCCATTGGACTTTAAATAAAAAGCCCACATGTGAACCAGACCCATTCTTACTAAAAGAAACAAGCCCACATGCCTTTCATTAATATATTAATATAATTGAGTAGCCCATTAAATAAATAATGTGCAAATTATATTCTTAATATATTAAATGCAATTCTAGATGGACCATAAATTGGTCTGGTAGAATATATCAAGTGATCCATGCAAGTCCGTGTGGATTGGGGATCTTGGCGGGCTATCTAAATTTAAGCTTCAATAGACACAACCTAATCACAATCAACAAATGATTCACTTAGGTCCGATCCATTAATTTTAACTCATTCCACTAAAGAGCTAAAATTGAACTCTTAAATAAAGATAGAAAATGAAGATGTTCCTCTTTCATAACCCTAGACAATCATATTGGAGATAGTGTATCCTCGTGATTAATATCAGTAATCGCCAAGAGTTCATAGACCGTCTATAACTCTCCAAGTTACTATATTTACTCATATGACCACGTTTTGAACTTGGATATTTTGACTTGTCCAGAAGCCATGTTTTCAATAGTCACTATCAAAAACTCAACGTTGAGATTTAATATCCAATTACCTCAAAACATCCATATGATGATATTATACTCTTATTTAATAAATGGAGCCACGATGTCCATATCTATAAATGAAGTCCTCTATCGATTAACAAATGAATATCACCAAATTTATGAGGATAGACTATGCTATATAATCGTACTCATTGATAACTCAAATGATATCACTTGCACCATAAGTCCATCATTTATCTCAGGATTAAGATAGACTCTCCAATTGTCCTGATAATGAAAAGACTATTATCTATTGACGGTTCTAGATAAAGCTTTTCATTGTGATCCAGTTCAATGCACCTAGTGCACTAGATTCTTTTGCTCGAAGACACTCTGATGAATTTAGACTCATCATATCTCATTTGATCCCACTCAAATGCTAGCATAAGAATTCTACAACTTTAACAAGATAAAGGTGCCCAACCTTTAACTTAAGTTGTGAACATTATTCAAGACTAACTAAAGAATTGTGTCTACTACATACATATCCAGATGTACGAATAATTCTTCTTTTCTCATAGTCTTTAGACCTTACGATTATTTACTTTGACAATTATAATATTAAACTATAAATGCTATAAGATTTGTTAAACCAGAAATCACTTTATTAATATGAAAAAGATTGTTAATTACAATATTACACTCTTGCTATTGAGCATAATCCTAACACAGCGCCACTCTGTTCTCCCGTGAGAACAGAGTTGGGGCACTGTATAAGCACTGTACATAAGCGCTCTACGTACAGCGCCCAAGGCAAATATGAGGCCAACTTATCAAAACGACTACACCTTGATTTGGCCCCCTATATATATGCCACTTTGACTTTAGGTCAATTAAGAGAGTTCATATTCAGATTCCACACTTAGGATATTTTTCAAAGAGAAGAAAGATTCCAAAGAACTCATTTTTAGTTTACTCAAACACTTTTTCATGATCATCAATCATCATCTAGCATCATCCTTGATTATCTAGATGTCTCTTTGCATGGATTCTTCATCATACTTTGGTTGGTAAGCTTTTCACTAATATCTTACATATTTTGTGTTTTTCTTAACAAGCAATCTCAATTTATTACTTGTATGATTTTCATATATCTTTTGATACAAGATTGAGATTAGTGTGATGTATATTTGAGAAGTTGTATTGTGATAGCTAATTAGGTTTTGTGCTTAATCTTGATTAGCTAAACTATTTGATTGAACATGTCATTTAGTTTTTAATATCTAGGATTGTTCTAATTGCATATTAATCATCTTAGATAAGCATATAGGGTTTCCCTTGCTCTATGTTGCATTTGAATATTCATATATTCACTTAGGGTTTTATTCTTTTCATTGAGAAAGTAAGTCTTGTGTGTAGCTTCCGGGATTAGGTTGCTTAGATTGCAAGCAAATTGGACTAGGTTCACTCATACCGGGATTAGGTAAGTGTGTGATTACTTCCGGGATTAGGTTGTAATCATTTTACACATTTAGTGGATTCGAGGTTCGAGTGTGGCTTACTTACTAGCCCGTGGTTTTTCCCGTGAGGGTTTCCACGTAAAAATCAAGTGTTATTTAATTTTCGCATTTTATACTTGATTTATTGCTTTATCTATTTAGGGGTAATTTCGTAATTTTGACTAACACAAAAAATTGGGTAAAAAGCTTAAAATCTATTCACCCCCCTTCTAGATAGTTTTATACACACCGTGCTATAATTTGTTTCAGCTATCAAAAAAAAAAAAAATAATCAATTCATCATAGTTAATTCTCTATTCTTGTATTTATCATATGATCAAAAACATACAAGTAAATTAAAAGAGAATAGCTTGATAGTAAAATACTAAAATAAGATGACTTTAATCAAAATCTTACCAAGCAAGTTGTGATGATGCAAATCCATGCATGGATGATGCAAGATGATCTTTGATGCACAAGGGAATGTCTTTGAGTGTTTAAATGTGAGTTCTTGAGAATTTTTCACTTGAAAAATATTCTAAGGAAAATATATGATATTTTGAACTCAGCAACTCAACCTAAAATGAAACAGGCATATATATAAGGTGCCAAAATAAAGTGACACCGTTTCGTTTATTTTTTTTTTAAATATGCCTTGGCTGCTGTTCATCCGCTCTACGTAGGGCGGATGAACAGCGGTTCACCTGGGAAATGAAGAACAAGTTCTTCGTGATCGGCCTACGTAGGCTGAATTCCAGGCAACCTTGGGGCGGTTGCTCTCGGGTCTGGAGAGCTGCCCTTCACCCGCTGTTCGTAGAGCGGTTTTGGGGCGGACCATTAGGTGTGAAAAACATCACCAGTGGCACCACTGTTTACTCGCTCTACGTAGAGCGGGTGTAGAGCGGTTCAGAGCAAATTTGCTCTTCCCCTTTTTGGGCCGCTGTTCAAAGAGCGCCTGTAGGGCGGGTGAATAGCGACCATTCATACACAATGCAACCTATTTCTAATCATGACATGGCATTTGAACTACTAGGTGCAATCAACCAAAATATGCAAGAAGAGATATTTTATAAACATGAATGTACACACATAGAGACACACAAAATACACAAAGTATGGAAATGCATGGAATGTGTGTGTGTGCACTAAATCTCTTCAAAGCAAATCAAGCACATAGAGATTTACCTTTGGTGCTTATCAATGATCAGGTCTTCAAAGGGCATTTAACTTGAACACCAATACCTAAGCTACCCTTACAAAGAATCCCCAACATGTGGTTTGTCCACGAAATAAGCCAATCAAGATATGGGAATCCTTACAATCTACCCCTTTGGCTATTTCATGACAAAACCACCACTCACATTGATTCCTCACAACATAATAGAAACTACGGGTCTACAATGATTTTTCGTGAATAGGGGAAAGCTTAGGGGTGCAAACTATAAAATGCCGTGCAAAGCACGGCAGAGCACCACGTCACCAGCGCAGAACGACGCCGTTTTGGCGCCTGCTGCGTCACGGCTGACGTCAGGTCATCTTCAAGATCCAACCGGGTCAACCAGACCCCGACAACCCGGTCATGACCCGGCGACTGACACGGCCATTTTCAACCACTTTCCAGTAGTTTTTTTGGTGATTTCCTGCCCAGATCGGCAGCCCTCTTCCCGGCGGTCATGATGGACCCACTTTGGGCATTCCATGCACAAGTTTTGCCTCCCATCCAAGTCCACCAAACTCCATTGATGGTGCAAACTTCAAGCTCACTTCCAGCCGGTTCTTGACCGCCCAAACTTGTCCAAAATCGTTGGAACTCCGTGGTTTCATGCAGCGGGAACAAGCCAGCGGTCTAGAAGGTCAGAACTCGCGGCCAAATTCTAATTTTCCGCCGCGAGTTCTGACGGTGAGAATGAACCCGCGAAACTAGGTTTCTAAACCTGCCAAAACAACCGACCTTGGAGTTTTGCACGTCCAAACCTTCCCAAAACAATTCCCTATATATATTCATCCTCTTGTAACCTAAAACACTCTCTCTAATATCCAAAGTTACTCCCATTAGACTAAATTACACCCAATAGCTTATAATTACACTAGTATAGCTTAGATAACTTAGAAACACACTACATGGTTGCATGTGAGCTTCATAGCTTGGAAGGAGTAGATTTGGAGCTTTATTGAAGACAAGAAGCTTACTATCTTGTGGTTACTTCTTATCTCTTATTTCTTTCCATTATTTGTGATTCATGTAACATGTATGTGTGAAATACTCTTTATGTTGAGGGATTGATTTCCATATGACTTATTATTGTAATTAATTGATCTCTACTTTTATCATATCCATATTTAGCTATTGAATGTTGAATTGAGTTAAATTGAATGGATGTATGTTGTTGATTGACGAATTAGTAACATGTATCTTGATTAATAACATTTGATTAGCTATATTGGAGAAGATTTGGTTAGTAAGTACATGATCATGCTTATTGACTAATTCTTATGTTCTAGGTGTAAATCCTCTATTATTGTCATTCTAAGACCATTAGTTGATAATATTTAGAGTGGTAGTTGTTGAATTACCTATGCCATAGAACTAGTGTACTTAATTGTGATCAATTGATAATATCCCTTTTCATTTATCTTTGCTCTTGCATAACCTTGCAAGAATTAGTTAGTTTAGTTAGTTGTAGTTAAGTTAATGTAACTTAGTTGTAGTTGATTAATGCAATCTTAGTGTAATTTAATTGTAGTGATTTAGTGGTTAATTTACTTATTTGATTTATTGCCATCTAGTTAGTTTAGATTAATTAGTTGTCTTGTGTTCACTTCTCTTAGTTGTAGTTGTAGTATAGAGATTACGTATCCTTGACCGTAGGATATGCATAGTTTAATTTTCCATCCTAGCCATCTTAGTTTAGATAATTGCTTGCCATCCTCTCCTTTTACTTTTCTTGCTTGTAATTAGTGTAAATAGCGTGACTATAACATAAGACATAGAACTTACTTTACGTGTAACTCCTCTCCCTGTGGAACGAACCGTACTTGCTGCTACGCGATCATAACGATCCGTGCACTTGCGGATAAACTTCCACGCCCATTTATTTTACGATAGTTTATAGAACTATCCCGTGGCGCATCAAAAGCTCTAGATTTTCATCCTCTAAAATCTTCAACTTTCTATTGTTCTTCTTCAATGAACTTTCACACTTGACTATAAAGTCATGAACATCCATTTTCTCTACACTTCCATTTATAGAGTTAGATGAGGAGTCATCTTCACTTGAGTTATCTCCTCCACTCTCCTTGTCACTTATGGAGTCATTTCCCTCATTAAGACCTTCACCTTGGTCTCTTGAGTTAATGAGAGCCATGTCCCAATGAGTAGCTACACCTATCACCTCTAGAGCTACTTCTTCATCTTTTTCTTCTATGGGATCATTAGTTAAGGCATTCTTACCAACAACTTTATCTTCTACACAAGTGGCCCCAAATGTCGTGTTGTCGATGGTAAGCTCATCATCACTTGATGACTTGTCTCCCTCTCCGGAGTCATCACTTTCACTCCAAGTGGCGGTCATAACTTTTGCCATCTTATTCTTCAAATTCCCACAATCGGGTGAGATGTGTCCTATACCGCCACACTCATAGCATTGGACCCATTTCTTTTCACTCTTGTCTTGCCTAGGCTCAAAACTCTTGAAAGGAGCCTTTTTCTTCAAGTCTTGGCCTTTGGATCCAAATCCTTTGTAAGGATTCCCATCAATTGATTGGCTTATTTCGTGATCAAACCATATGTGGGGATTCTTTGTAAGGGTAGTTTAGATGTTGTTGTTATTGCTTAGGCCCTTTGAAGACCTCATTATTGACAAGCACCAAAGGTAATACTCTAAGTGCTTACTTGTCTTGAAGAGATAGTTGCACACACTCACAACTCATGCATATGTTTAATCTTTGTATGTTGTGTTTCTTTTTGTTGTGCATCAATGCCTATTTACATCTCTTCTTGCTTGTTTTTATGATTGCATCTTGTGTTTATAACATCATAGCATTTAGGCTTTTAGGATGCATCTTAGTTTACCTTTGTTCCCCTTGCATGATTGCTTGTGGGGTTCAAAGTTATGGGCTGTGCGCTGGTCCACTTGCGCCTGTCGTCCAGCGTCGTTCACCGGCACAAAACGCCCAGTGGCGTGCCGCTGGTCGTGAACTGGTCTACACCAGCGCAAGGCCACCAGCGCTGATCGCCCAGTATGGCTCCACTGGTCTGGCGCATGTGTGAGCGCTGGTAGTCAAGCACCTGTGCAAATTTTGCCTTTGCGCTGGTCGTGCGCCTGTCGTCTAGCGCAAGTCCACCAGCGCACAGAACAATTTCTGGTGCGTTTTTCAAAACGACCACACTTCATTTATGGCCCCTATATATATAACACTTTGACTTTAGGTCAGCCAAGAGAGTTCATAATCTGATTTCATACTTAGAATATTTTTCAAGAAAATAAAAATACAAAGAACTCATCTTTAACCACTCAAATCAAATCCTTTGTGCATCAAATTTCATATTGCATCTTCTATGTCTATATAGAGTGCATCTATGTATGGATTTGCATCATCACAACTTGCTTGGTAAGATTTTGATTAAGTTCATTTTATTGTAATATTTTTACTACCAAGCCATCTCTTTTAATTTACTTGTATGTTTTAGATCATATGCTAAATACAAGAAAAGAGAATTAATTGTGATGAATTGATTGAGTGTTGTATTGTGATAGCTAATTAGGTTTTTAATTAATCTTGATTAGCTAAGCTATTTGACATGTCATTTAGCAATTGATATCTAGGGTTGATTTAAATTGATTATCTCATCATCCTAGATAAGCATCTAAGGTTCCCTAGCCTTGTTTGTTAATTGAATATTCATACATATTCACATAGGGTTGTGCATCTCTTTTGAGAGATTGAAGTCTTGGTCTAGGGTTGCTATTACAGGCCCGCTGGGTAGTAGTGGTGGGTTACAGACCGGGATTAGGCTGTAAACATCATTACGAGTAGTGACTACGAGGATCAAGCAAATTGGACTAGAGCCACTTTTAAAGGCCCGTGTGGTAGAAGTGGGGGGTTATTGACCGGAGTGTTAGACGAGGTCTACATAGGTTGTAAACTCCATTTCAATTAGTGGATTTCGAGGTCCGAGTGTGGCGCACTTAACAGCCCGTGGTTTTTCCCAGTGGTTGGGTTTTCCACGTTAACATCAAGTGTCATTTACTATTTCCGCATCTTATTACACTTGTATGTATCTTTGACTTGCTAGGGGTATTTTCATAAAATTGACATGCACGCGAAAATTGGGTAATAATTAGATAAAATCTATTCACCCCCCCCCCCCCCCCCCCCCCCCCTCTAGCTTTATATTGAAAAACACACCGAGCATTTATTAAGAACTTTCAATTGGTATCAGAGCGGGTTCCTAGATATACTTAGGTGATCCTTTGCTCTTTGTTGGTGTGTTTTTGCATTTTGTATGTTTGTTTGATTTCTTCATACATTTTGCATTCTTCTCATTTGCATTCATTCAACGCAAACACTATGAGTGAATTTGTGAGAGAAGAAATTGACTCCATTGAGGAGATGCCTCTCTTACTAGAGAGATTTAGGAGATTTGTGAATTTAACCACCTCACCTCCTAAGAAGAAGTTGACCACCGCACCTCCTAAGAAGAAGAAGAAAATTGCTTTGGAGACTTCGAAGCATGACAAGAAGGAGGGTATCTCAATTGAAGACATGGGACTCATTAACAAGCCAAACCAAGGAGTGTCTTCAAGAGAGAGGATTCAGTGCTACGAATGTGGAGGATTCAGGCATTTCTCCCCGGAGTGTGGAAACTTGAAGGATAGAAGAAAAGGGAAGGCGAAGGCCACCTTATGGGATAAATATGAAGATGACGAAAATCCTTCAAGTGATGAAGAACTTGCCATCATCTACACGGAATTTGGAGCCAAGAGTGTAGAAGTTGAAGCAGATGGCAAAGTTGCTTTTCCTTGTGATCCCCAAGGAGAACTAGGTATAGAAGTAGTTGGTGTAGCTACTCATAGGGATTTAGCTCTTTCCTCATCAAGAGAAAAATTTGATGATCTTGATAAAGGAGATGACTTCATTGGTGAAATGGAGATTAGAGGAGATGACACAAGTGTTGAATATTTGTCATCTAACTCCACAAGTGGAAGTGTGGAGTGTTTGGATCTTAATGACTACAAAGTCAAAGTTGAGAGCTCAATGATGAGGAACAAGGAAGAAATTAGAAGATTAAAAGAAGAGAATCTAGAGCTTTCAACACTAGTAGACCACTTGTGTGAAGAAGTGGTGAGATCCATGGCGGATGAAGATAAGCTAAAAGAAGACTTAGCCTTATCTAAGAGGAGAGAAGAAGAGCTAAAAGGAGAACTTGAAGAAGTTAAGGTCTTAATGGCTAAGATGACTTCAAGCACCAAGATGCTTGACCACATGTTGGGAGTTGGAAGAAAGCCAAGTGACAAGAGAGGTCTTGGCTACATTGATGACACGGATGCCTCCTCCACAAGCAAGACATCCTGTGCCATGGACATGGACTTCAAGATGTCCCCTCCTCCTCAACAACCTAGGAAGAAAAGTGACCTAGGAAAGTGTTCAAGAAGTGCCCAAGTGTTTGAGGCACCAAAAGGTCAAGCTCAAGCTCACACCCCAAGGGCTCCTCACACTATCTTCCCTCAAACTCAAAAACACAATGGGAAGAGTTCAATCATGCAAGCTCAGACAAGCAAGCAACCTCGTCTTGGTTTTCAACAAAAGAGGAGAGATCCGATCCAACAACCGAGACAACCACAACGATAAGGGAAAGCACCTATCCATGCTAAAGGGAATGGTATGATTCCTAACTTTATTCCCACTTGTCATTTTTGTGGTATTGTTGGTCATATTAGACCAAGTTGCTTGCATTACATTGAAATGTGTAGAGCTAAAAGCATGTTTGACAAGAAAAAGGCTAGAGCTAAGATACTTCATAAAAAGGAAGAAAATAATTTACATAATCCTTTTTTATCTTGTTCTCTAGAACCTTCGTCCACTGGGATTGACTTAGTGTCACCTAAGTGGAATAAAAAGAATGAACCCGCTTGCTACGAGACTAACAAGTCTCAAATAGGTTCAACCAAGTCCAAAGGACTTGGTAGGTCCACAGGACCTCATACCCTTCCTTGAAGTGGTATGGAAATTTGACCCCATATGGGGAACTTAAGCAAAGAGAGCTATTTTGCATCTTGTCACTTGCAAAAAAATTGAAATGTCTTGTGCTTCTCTTTTTGTTGCTTGAGTTAGCTTGGTTACACTATGTATATATATTTTCTATTCAATAAGTGTGATCAATGCTCGTATTGCAATCCATGTCATATTTATGTTCAAACATGCATTTTTGGACTAGGAGATATATACATAGGATAAAATTTGAATGACCTATAATGATCTCCATGACATGATGATTGCTAAAATGACATGCTAAATGATAATCTTAAAAAGCATGTTTTGATGATTGCATTTCTTAACTGCAAAAAATGTGTGAAAAAGCTTATGAGACTGAAATGAAAAAGGATCTTGTATCCATTCAAGGATTTTACAATCCAAATGTCTCTCTTTCTTTATTGGTTGAACATGTCTACTTTCATACGGATATCTTATCCGAAAAAATCAAGTAGGGTGCAAAGTCGCTCATGACATGTTTGGCGTATAAAGTTGGATATAGTTGTTCTTAAATTGAAATCAATGAAAACCTATATCCTTGCTTCTCTCATGACATTGGTGAAATTGGTTTGAATTCATATTAAAAACCTTTGTCATTTGCTTTGCCAAATACCATGGTATTTTGGACTTAAATGCTACATGTCTTGTATGCAAAGCAATTTTTTGATTCACACATTTTCTTTAAATAAATCTCCTTGTTTCTCTCCAATAAATTGAGATTGCATAAAGTGACTTATATTGATTATGCATATACTAGAATGCTACTATCTCTCTTTGCCGTGAGTAACCCGGTTGGGGACTACTCCTTTGTCTATATCATGACAAAAAGGGGGAGTAGGTTGTGGTAAGGGGAGTTGCAAATTGTAGTAGCAATTGTGCATGTTGGGGAGAATACTAATTGAGGGGGAGTAACCCTTTGAGGGGGAGCATTTGCACATTCATACATTGCATGATGTTGTACTTAAATTCTTAAATGCAAATGCTTGTTTTATCTCACTTGATTCATCTCACCTTTTCTTGTATTGGAAAGTTTAGAAACTGTGCTTTCAGGGATTGATTGTTCTACTTGAGATTGAAGACTTCAAGACTATTTATCTTATCTCTTTGTAAAGTAGAAAATCATAGTAGACCCGTAGTTTCTATTATGTTGTGAGGAATCAATGTGAGTGGTGGTTTTGTCACGAAATAGCCAAAGGGGGAGATTGTAAGGATTCCCATCAATTAATTGGCTTATTTCGTGATCAAACCATATGTGGGGATTCTTTGTAAGGGTAGTTTAGATGTTGTTGTTATTGCTTAGGCCCTTTGAAGACCTCATTATTGACAAGCACCAAAGGTAATACTCTAAGTGCTTACTTGTCTTGAAGAGATAGTTGCACACACTTACAACTCATGCATATGTTTAATCTTTGTATGTTGTGTTTCTTTTTGTTGTGCATCAATGCCTATTTACATCTCTTCTTGCTTGTTTTTATGATTGCATCTTGTGTTTATAACATCATAGCATTTAGGCTTTTAGGATGCATCTTAGTTTACCTTTGTTCCCCTTGCATGATTGCTTGTGGGGTTCAAAGTTGTGGGCTGTGCGCTGGTCCACTTGCGCCTGTCGTCCAGCGCCATTCACCAGCGCAAAACGCCCAGTGGCGTGCCGCTGGTCGTGCGCTGGTCTACACCAGCGCAAGGCCACCAGCGCTGATCACCCAGTATGGCTCCGCTGGTCTGGCGCATGTGTGAGCACTGGTCGTCATGCACCTATGCAAATTTTGCCTTTGCGCTGGTCATGCGCTTGTCGTCCAGCGCAAGTCCACCAGCGCACAGAGCAATTTCTGGTGCGTTTTTCAAAACGACCACACTTCATTTATGGCCCCTATATATATAACACTTTGACTTTAGGTCAGCCAAGAGAGTTCACAATCTGATTTCATACTTAGAATATTTTTCAAGAAAATAAAAATACAAAGAACTCATCTTTAACCACTCAAATCAAATCCTTTGTGCATCAAATTTCATATTGCATCTTCTATGTCTATATAGAGTGCATCTATGTATGGATTTGCATCATCACAACTTGCTTGGTAAGATTTTGATTAAGTTCATTTTATTGTTATATTTTTACTACCAAGCCATCTCTTTTAATTTACTTGTATGTTTTAGATCATATGCTAAATACAAGAAAAGAGAATTAATTGTGATGAATTGATTGAGTTTTGTATTGTGATAGCTAATTAGGTTTTTAATTAATCTTGATTAGCTAAGCTATTTGACATGTCATTTAGCAATTGATATCTAGGGTTGATTTAAATTGATTATCTCATCATCCTAGATAAGCATCTAAGGTTCCCTAGCCTTGTTTGTTAATTGAATATTCATACATATTCACATAGGGTTGTGCATCTCTTTTGAGAGATTGAAGTCTTGGTCTAGGGATGCTATTACAGGCCCGCTGGGTAGTAGTGGTGGGTTACAGACCGGGATTAGGCTGTAAACATCATTACGAGTAGTGACTACGAGGATCAAGCAAATTGGACTAGAGCCACTTTTAAAGGCCCGTGTGGTAGAAGTGGGGGGTTATTGACCGGAGTGTTAGACGAGGTCTACATAGGTTGTAAACTCCATTTCAATTAGTGGATTTCGAGGTCCGAGTGTGGCGCACTTAACAGCCCGTGGTTTTTCCCAGTGGTTGGGTTTTCCACGTTAACATCAAGTGTCATTTACTATTTCCGCATCTTATTACACTTGTATGTATCTTTGACTTGCTAGGGGTATTTTCATAAAATTGACATGCACGCGAAAATTGGGTAATAATTAGATAAAATCTATTCACCTTCACCCCCCCTCCAGCTTTATATTGAAAAACACACCGAGCATTTATTAAGAACTTTCATCCTTTCTTCTCGAATTTGACAAATTTCTTGAATTTTCGAAGCATCAAAGCCATGTCTTCATTCGAGTCACCTTTTTCCTCCTTCTCAATCTTGGAAGCTTTCAAAGCAATCCCTTTTTGCTTTTTAGGAGGTGAAATACTAGGAGCCTTCCTAGATTCATAGGCGAGGAGTCTTCCAATTACTTCGCTCTGCTTCATGTCTTTATAACCATAATTCTCTTCTAAAGCCGTCACTTTTACTTCAAACCTAGCGGGGAGAGACCTCTTAATTTTCTGCTTGACTCTCCTATCCGAATAAGGATCACCGAGTTGATGGTTTTGATTGACAATATCCATCAACTTGACTTCAAAGTCATTGAAGCATTCGTCCTCCTCCTCCGTCTTGAGCAACTCAAATTGCGTTTGAAGGACTTGAAGCTTGGAATCCTTGACAACATCGGTTCCTTCATGTGCAACCTCTAGAATATCCCATGCCTCCTTGGCTATCCTAGTGTTCTGAATCAGTTTGTATTGATTTTCATCCACTGCACATAGAAGAGCGTGCCACGCCTTCCTATTCCATTTTGAAGTCTCAAACTCTTCAGTGGACCACTGAGCCTTAGGCTTGAGTACCACATACCCATCTTCAATTGCCATCCATGCCCTATCATGAATTTGACACAAGTATGCTTCCATCTTGCCTTTCCATGAGGCATAATTCACACTGGTGAGGAGAGGAGGTCGTGTACTTGACGCACCCTCATGGTTGCCACCGTATCCACTCATTGTATATAATGAATGAATTCAAATGAATGCAAAATGTATGAATGAGCAAAAATCACACAAATGCAAAACACACCAAAAATGAGCTAGGATCATCTAAGTATATCTAGGAACCCGCTCTGATACCAATTGAAACAAATTAACGGTGTGTTCGATAAATTAATCTAGAGGGGGGTGAATAGATTTTAACTATTATCACCCAATTTTCGCATGCAAGTCAATTTTACGAAAATGCCCCATACTAGTCAAAAATACAAACAAGTGTAATATAGGGCGGAAATTAAATAACACTTGATTTATATGTGGAAACCCAACCACTGGGAAATACCACGGGCTGTATAGTGCGCCACACTCGAACCTCGAAATCCACTAATTGAAATGGACTTTACAACCTATGTAGACCTCGTCTAACACTCCGGTCAATAACCTCCCACTTCTACCACGCGGGCCTTTAAAAGTGGCTCTAGTCCAATTGCTTGAGGCCTAAATAATCTTAGCCCCAAGACTTAATTCTCAATGAAGAGATTATGCAACCTATGTGAATATGTATGAATATTCAAATGACAAACAAGGTAAGGGAACCTTAGATGCTTATCTAGGATGATGATATAATCAATTAAATCAATCCAAGATATCAAGAGCTAAATGACATGTCAAATAGCTTAGCTAATTAAGATTAAGCAAAAACCTAATTAGCTATCACAATACAACACTCAATCAATTCATCACAATTAATTCTCTATTCTTTTATTTATCATATGATCAAAAACATACAAGTAAATTAAAAGAGAATAACTTGATAGTAAAATACTAAAATAAGATGACCTTAATCAAAATCTTACCAAGCAAGTTATGATGAGCAAAACCATGCATGGAATGATGCAAGATGATCTTGTGCTGCCAAGGGAATGTCCTTTTGAGTGTTAGATGAGTTTCTTAGAGAATTTTTTTCCACTTGAACAATTATTCAAGGAAATAATATGATATTTTTGAAACTCATCACTTCAACCTATACCTAACAGAAATATCATCTTAGAAGGTGCCAAAAAATGCATGACCACCAGTTTTGTTTTTTTTTTAAAAAAAAAAAAAAAATATGCCTTGGTCATATTGTTCCTCCCCGCCCCTCCCGTTCCCTCCTCCCGTTCCCTCCCTTCCCCATCCCCCCCCCTCCCGGCCCTCCCCTTATCCCTCCACGCTCTACAAACTACGTAGGGAGTGCGTATGACAACAAAAGCTTCACCCTGGGAACTGAAGAACCAAGTTCTTCGTGGATTGCCCTACGTAGGGCGGATTCCAGGCGAAAAAAACCTTGGTGTGGTGCCCTCCTCCGTCTGTGTTTGTAGAGCCCGCTCTCATTTGATCCCACTCAAATGCTAGCAAAAAGAATCTAAAACTTTAACAAGATAAAGGTGCCCAACCTTTAACTTAAGTTGTGAACATTATCAAGACTAACTAAAGAATTGTGTCTACCACATACATATCCAGATGTACGAACAATTCTTCTTTTCTCATAGTCTTTAGACCTTATGATTATTTACTTTGACAATTATAATATTAAACTATAAATGCTATACGATTTGTTAAACCAGAAATCACTTTATTAATATGAAAAAGATTGTTAATTACAACATTACACTCTTGCTATTGAGTATAATCCTAACATGAAGTTTCTTCGTTCTTCAAACCCTTGACAAACACGGTCTTGTTAGAGGTTGAGATCTTCTTGTCATCTTCATACCCAAGACCCCTCTTGTCACATGGACTCTTTCCAACACCAAGCATATGGTCAAGCTTCTTGGTGCTAGAATCCATCCTAGTCATAGAATCTCTAACTTCTTCAAGCTCCCTCTTTAGACTTTCTTCATTCCTCCTAGATAAGACTAACTCCTCTCTTAGCTTATCTTCCATCTTCTTGAATTTTTCCACTTGTTCACCTAAGTGGTCATTATGAGATGCAAGCTCAAGATTTTCTTCTCTCAACATCTTGATCTTTCTTGTGCTCTTAATTGCTAAATCATTAAACTCGGCATGGCATTTAGCAAGCACCTTTTTCTCCACAAAACTACTTATGGAGTTAGACGAGGAATCACTTTCTTCTCCACTTGACTCATTTTCCTTTTGACTCATTTCCTCTTTCTCACTAGCACTTTTGCTTTTATGGGAGGAGGCAAAAGCTAGGAGATTAGCCATGACTCTTCATCACTTGAAGACTCATCTCCCTCAATGGAGTCATCACTACTACTACTCCAAGTGGCGGACATCACTTTCCCTTTTCCTCTCATTGTGATTTGCACATTCGGGGGCAAAGTGACTATGCCACCCACACTCGAAACATCAGACCCCTTTCCTTTCGGTCCTTTCTTGCCTAGGTTCAAACTTCTTGAAAGAGCCCTTTTTCTTCAAATCTTGACCTTTTGATCCAAAGCCCTTTCTTCTAAACTTCATAACCTTGTTGAACCTTTTTACAAACAAGGCAAGGTCTTCATCCGAGTCAACCTTCTTTGCCTCATTTTCATCCTTGGAGATTTTTAAAGCAATTCCTTTTTGCTTTTTAGTGGGTGTGGAGATAGGCCATTTCCTAGACTCATAAGCTAGAAGTCTCCCCATCACCTCACTCGGCTTCATATCCTTATATCCACTATTTTCTTCTAAACCTATCGGGGTTCGATTCAAACCTGTAAGGATTCCCGTTTTGTTGATTGGCTTATTTCGTGGTCAAACCACATGTTAGGATTTTGAATGTAAGGGTAGTCTAAGTGTTTAATGTTGTAGATCAAAGGCCCTTCCATGACCTAAAGATACAAGCACACCAAAGGTATAATCTCTTGTGCTTGGTTTTCTTTGAAGAGATTTAGTAGCACACACACACTTAGCATTCTTGCTATGATTGCATATTTGCTTATTTTTATGTGCATCTCTTCACATGTCACTTAACACACTAGCACCTTGGTTGATATATCTTGTTGTGTGTATATGTGCTTTCTAATTCATTTCCCGACATTGTTCGGAAACGTCCGCGCTTGCACTAATGAGTGCTTGGTTTCACGCGAAGACCGCCTATGGAGAATGCCCTTGGCTTCTCCTTGGTTTTCACCATTGTTGGTGATCGGTGGCCTGGCCACCGAATGAAACCACCGTTTCAGTCCAGATTGGTCTGAAGCAATTATGCGGTCCAGATCGGTGGTCACGACCGCCGTTCGAAACCGCCGTTCATACCTGATCGATTTTAATCCCTCGGGTTTGATTCGGCGGTTGTATCGGGGGTCACGAAATCGCCGAATGAAATCGCCGTTGATGCTCTGTTCTTCACGAGCTCAATTCGGAGGTCGTGATCGGTGGCCTGGCCGCCGATTGAAACCACCGAACGGTGCGTTTCAGGGGCAAAATTGTCTTTTCACTTGCCCAATTCTTGATGTCTATAAATATCTTATTTTCTCATGTAAGGATTCTCGTTTTGTTGATTGGCTTATTTCGTGGTCAAACCACATGTTGGGGTTTTGAATGTAAGGGTAGTCTAAGTGTTTAATGTTGAAGATCAAAGGCCCTTCCATGACCTCAAGATACAAGCACGCCAAAGGTATAATCTCTTGTGCTTGGTTTTCTTTGAAGAGAATTAGTAGCACACACACACTTAGCATACTTGCATTTGTGTGCATACTCTTCACATGTCACTTTACACACTAGCACTTTGGTTGATATATCTTGTTGTGTGTATATGTGCTTTATAATTCGTTTCCCGACATTGTTCGGAAACGTCCGCGCTTGCACTAATGAGTGCTTGGTTTCGCGCAAAGACCGCCTATGGAGAATACCCTTGGCTTCTCTTTGGTTTTCACCATTGTTGGTGATCAGCGGTTATCATCGGCGGCCTGGCCGCCGAATGAAACCGCCGTTTCAGTCCAGATTGGTCTGAAGCAATTATGCGGTCCAGATCGGCGGTCACGACCGCCGTTCGAAACCGCCGTTCATACCTGATCGATTTTAATCCCTCGGGTTTGATTCGGCGGTTGTATCGGCGGTCACGAAACCGCCGAATGAAACCGCCGTTGATGCTCTGTTCTTCACGAGCTCAATTCGACTGTCATGATCGGCGGCCTGGCGGCTGATTGAAACCGCCGCACAGTGCATTTCAGGGGCAAAATTGTCTTTTCACATGCCCAATTCTTGATGTCTATAAATATCTTATTTTCTCATTCTCTGAAAAAGTTCTTTGAGTTATTAGAACCCTAAACATTCAAGAGAGATTTTTGAGAAAAAATCAAATCAAGAACTCAACTTTAAACACTCAAATCAAATCCCTTTTGCATCAAATTTCATATTTGATCTTCTATGCCTTCATAGAATTGATCCATGCATGGTTTTGAATCATCACATCTTATTTGGTATGTTCTTCACTAATTTCATATTACTTTAGTGTTTTTCATATTAATACATCTCTTTAATTACTTGTATGCTTTTGATTATATGCTAGATACAAGTTAGAGATTATTTGTGATGAAAATGATTGAGTGTTGATTGTGATAGCTAATTTGGTTTTTAATTAATCTTGATTAGCTAAGCTATTTGACATGTCATTTAACAATTGATATCTAGGATTGATTTAAATTGATTATCTCATCATCCTAGATAAGCATCTATGGTTACGTAGGCTTGTTTGTTATTTGAATATTCATATATATTCACATAGGTTGTTTCTCTTCATTGAGAAGTAAGTCTTGAGGCTAAGAGTGCTTAGGACTCAAGCAAATTGGAATAGGGTTGCGGCCCGCTGGGTAGAAGTGAGGGGTTACAGACCGGAGTGTTAGACGAGGTCTATATAGGTTGTAAACTTCATTTCAATTAGTGATTTTGAGTTCCGAGTGTGGCGCACTATACAGCCCGTGGTTTTTCCCAGTGGTTGGGTTTCCACGTATACATCAAGTGTTATTTAAATTCTGCACTATATTACACTTGTATGTATTTTTGACTAGTAGGGGCATTTTCGTAAAATTGACTTGCATGCAAAAATTGGGTAATAATAGTTAAAATCTATTCCCCCCCCCCCCCCCCCCTCTAGCTTTATATATTATACACACCGAGTATTCTTTTCAATTGGTATCAAAGCGGGTTCCTAGACATACATAGGTGATCCTAGCTCATTTTGGTGTATTTTGCATTTGTGTGATTCTTTGATCATTCATACATTTTGCATTCATTTCATCCATTCATTATTCACTACGAGTGGAATCGGTGGTACAAATGAGGGTGCTTCGAGCGTAAGGCCACCCCTCCTCACCGGTAAATTACTCCCAATGGAAAGGGAAGATGGAGGCATATGTGTGTCAAATCCATGATAGGGCATGGATGGCCATTGAAGATGGATATTCGCCTCCTATGATGACTCCCACAGGTGGAGGAGAAGAAGTGCTCAAGCCTAAGGCACAGTGGACACAACCCGAGTTTGAGTTGTCCAAGTGGAATCAAAAGGCATGGCACGCCCTTATATGTGCAGTGGACGAAAATTAGTACAAACTGATTCAGAACACTAAGATAGCCAAGGAGGCATGGGACATCTTAGAGGTTGCACACGAGGGAACCGAAGTAGTGAAGGACTCCAAACTTCAAGTCCTCCAAACTCAATTTGAGACACTTAGGATGGAGGAGAATGAGTGCTTCAACGACTTCGAGATTAGGTTGATGGACATTGTCAACCAAAGTCATCAACTTGGTGACCCTTACTCGGATAGAAGGATCAAGCAAAAGATAATGAGATCGCTTCCCGAGAGGTTTGAGTCTAAGGTGACGGCTTTAAAATAAAACAGTGATTTTAAGGACATGAAGCCGAGCGAGGTAATAGGTAGACTTCTCGCATACGAGTCTAGGAAGGGTCCTAGCTCCACTCCTTCAAAGAAGCAAAAGGGGATTGCTTTGAGAGCTTCCAAGGTTGAGAAGGAGGACAAGGATGACTCGGATGAAGACATGGCACTTTTAATGAGAAAATTCAAGAAGTTTGTAAAATTTGAGAAGAAGGGTCATGCATCCAAAAGGCAAGAATTGAAAAAAAGGGTTCCTTTCAAGAAGGTTGAGCATAGGCAAGAGAATAGCGAAAGGAAAGAGATCCAATGCTATGAGTGTGGTGGCATAGGTCATATCTCACTAGATAGTGGGAATTTGAAGAACAAGAGAGAAAAAATGATGGCCGCCATTTGGAGTGAAAGTGATGACTCCGAAGAGGGAGATAAGTCATCAAGTGATGATGAGCTTATCAATAACTTCAAGGCTTTGGGTGCCACTTGTGAAGAAAATGAAGTTGTTGGTAAGAATTTCGTTGCTAGTGATCCCATAGAAGAGAAAGTCGAAGAAGTAGCTCTAGAGGAGATAGTTGTTGCTTCACATTGGGATATGGCACTTATTGACTCAAGAGATCAAGGTGAAGGTCTTGATGAGGATATTGAATCCATAGGAGAGGAGGAGAGTCTAGAAGATGACACTAGTGGAGATGACTCCTTATCTAACTCTACAAATGGAAATGTAGAGAATATGGATATGCATGACTTTATAGTCAATGTTGAAAGCTCCATAAAGAAGAAAGATAGATTTCTAAGGATTTTAGAGGAAGAAAATCTAGAGCTTACAACAAACAATGACCTCCTAAAGAAGCAAGTGGAGAAAATAGATCTTAAGGACAACTTTGAAAGTTTTGAAAGCTCTAAGTTAAAGAATGAAAAAGAGATTCAAAGGTTAAAGGAAGAACTACTTAGGCTTTCAACACAAGTTGATCACTTGAATGATGAAGTGGTAAGATCCATGGTGGAAGAAGACAAGCTAAAAGATGAGCTAGCTTTGTCTAAGAGGAATGAAGAGGGTTTGAAGAGAGAGCTTGTTGAAGCCAAAGAGTCATTGACTAGAATGACCACAAGCGTTATTTAAATTCCGCACTATATTACACTTGTATGTATTTTTGACTAGTAGGGGCATTTTCATAAAATTGATTTGCATGCGAAAATTGGGTAATAATAGTTAAAATCTATTCACCCCCCCCCCCCCTCTAGCTTTATATATTATACACACCGAGTATTCTTTTCATCTCATTCTCTGATCAAGTTTCTTGAGTTATTAGAACCCAAAACTTTCAAGAGAGATTTTTGAGAAAAAATCAAATCAAGAACTCACCTTTAAACACTCAAATCAAATCCTTTTTGCATCAAATTTCATATTGCATCCTCTATGTCTACATAGAAAGCATTTATGATTGGATTGGCATCATCACAATATGCTTGGTAAGATTTTGATTAGTTTCATCTTATTTTAGTATTTTTACTATCAAGCATATTCTCTTTTAATTTACTTGTATGTTGTTGATCATATGATAAATACAAGAATAGAGAATTAATTGTGATGAATTAATTGAGTGTTGTTTTTGTGATAGCTAATTAGGTTTTTGCTTAATCTTGATTAGCTAAGCTATTTGACATGTCATTTAGCAATTGATATCTAGGGTTGATTAAATTGATTATATCATCATCCTAGATAAGCATCTAAGGTTACCTAGCCTTGTTTGTTATTTGAATATTCATACATATTCACATAGGTTGCATAATCTCTTCTTAGAGAATTAAGTCTTGAGGCTAAGGTTGCTTAGGCCTCAAGCAATTGGACTAGAGCCACTTTTAAAGGCCCGAGTGGTAGAAGTGGGGGGTTATTGACCGGAGTGTTAGACGAGGTCTACATAGGTTGTAAACTCCATTTCGATTAGTGGATTTCGAGGTCCGAGTGTGGCGCACTAAACAGCCCGTGGTTTTTCCCAGTGGTTGGGTTTCCACGTATACATCAAGTGTTATTTAAATTCCGCACTATATTACACTTGCTTGTATTTTTGACTAGTAGGGGCATTTTCGTAAAATTGACTTGCATGCGAAAATTGGGTAATAATTGTTAAAATCTATTCACCCCCCCTCTAGATAACATATTTAGAACACACCGTATTCTCTTCAATTGGTATCAGAGCGGGTTCCTAGATATACTTAGGTGATCCTAGCTCATTTTAGGTGTGTTGTGCATTTGTGTGATTTTTGCTCATTCATACATTTTGCATACATTTCATTCATTCATTTGATACAATGAGTGGATTCGGTGGCAACCATGAGGGTGCTTCAAGCACACGGCCTCCTCTCCTCACCGGTGTGAATTATGCCTCATGGAAAGGCAAGATGGAGGCATATGTGTGCCAAATCCATGATAGGGCATGGATGGCAATTGAAGATGGGTATGCACCTCCTATGATGACTCCCACGAGTGGTGGAGAAGAAGTACTCAAGCCAAAGGCCCAGTGGTCACCTGAAGAGTTTGAGACTTCAAAATGGAATAGGAAGGCATGGCATGCTCTTCTATGTGCAGTGGATGAAAATCAGTACAAACTGATTCAGAACACTAGGATAGCCAAGGAGGCATGGGATATCCTACAGGTTGCACATGAGGGAACCGATGTCGTTAAGGATTCGAAGCTACAAGTCCTTCAAACGCAATTTGAGTTGCTTAAAATGGAGGAGGACGAGTGCTTCAATGACTTTGAAGTCAAGTTGATGGATATTGTGAATCAAAGCCATCAACTCGGTGATCCTTATTCGGATAGGAGAGTTAAGCAGAAAATTATGAGGTCTCTCCCAGCTAGGTTCGAATCAAAAGTGACGGCTTTAGAGGAAAATAGCACATACAAGGATATGAAGCCGAGCGAGGTGATTGGAAGACTCCTCGACTATGAATCTAGGAAGGCTCCTAGTATTTCACCTTCTAAAAAGCAAAAAGGAATTGCTTTGAAAGCTTCCAAGGTTGAGAAGGAGGAAAAAGGTGACTCGGACCAAGACATGGCTTTGCTACTTAGAAGATTCAAGAAGTTTGTCAAGTTCGAGAATAAGGGCATTGGATCCAAAGGCCAAGACTTGAAGAAAAAAGCTCCCTTCAAGAGTTTTGAGCCTAGGCAAGAGCATAGTGAGAAGAAAGGGGTCCAATGCTATGAGTGTGGTGGTATAGGTCACATCTCACCGGATTGTGGGAACTTGAAGAACAAGATGGCAAAAGTGATGACCACCACATGGATTGAAAGTGATGACTCCGGAGAGGGAGATAAGTCATCAAGTGATGATGAGCTTACCATCAACTACACGGCATTTGGGGCCACTTGTGTAGAAGATAAAGTTGTTGGTAAGAATGACTTGACTAGTGATCCCATAGAAGAAAAAGATGAAGAAGTAGCTCTAGAGAAGATAAATGTAGCTACTTATTGGGATATGACTCTCATTGACTCAAGAGACCAAGGTGGAGGTCTAAATGAGGGAAATGACTCCATTAGTGAGAATGAGAGTGGAGGAGATAACTTAAGTGAAGATGACTCCTCATCTAACTCTACAAATGGAAGTGTAGAGAAATTGGATGTAAATGACTTTATAGTCAAGTGTGAAAGTTCATTGGAGAAGAAAAATATAAAGTTGAAGATTTTAGAGGATGAAAATCTAGAACTTTCAACACACAATGACCATTTAAGTAAACAAGTGGAGGTATCCAATAAGATTAAAGACAAGCTAAGGGATGAGCTAGCTATGTCTAAGAGGAATGAAGAAGGGTTGAAGAGAGAGCTTGTTGAAGCCATAGAGTCATTGTCTAGGATGACTATAAGCACCAAGAAACTTGACCACATTCTTGGTAGTGGAAAGAACCCTTGTGACAAGAGAGGTATTGGGTATGAAGTAAGCAAGGAGATCACTACTGAAAAGAATACTCGGTGTGTATAATATAAAGCTAGAGGGGGGTGAATAGATTTTAACGATTATTACCCAATTTTCGCATGCAAGTTAATTTTACGAAAATGCCCCTACTAGTCAAAAATACATACAAGTGTAATAAGATGCGGAATTTAAATAACACTTGATATATACGTGGAAACCCAACCACTGGGAAAAACCACGGGCTGTATAGTGCGCCACACTCGGAACTCGAAATCACTAATTGAAATGAAGTTTACAACCTATGTAGACCTCGTCTAACACTCCGGTCTGTAACCCCTCACTTCTACCCAGCGGGCCTTTATTAGCAACCCTATTCCAATTTGCTTGAGGCCTAAGCACTCTTAGCCTCAAGACTTACTTCTCAATGAAGAGAAACAACCTATGTGAATATATATGAATATTCAAATAACAAACAAGGCTAGGTAACCTTAGATGCTTATCTAGGATGATGATATAATCAATTTAATCAACCCTAGATATCAATTGCTAAATGACATGTCAAATAGCTTAGCTAATCAAGATTAATTAAAAACCAAATTAGCTATCACAATCAACACTCAATCATTTTCATCACAAATAATCTCTAACTTGTATCTAGCATATAATCAAAAGCATACAAGTAATTAAAGAGATGTATTAATATGAAAAACACTAAAGTAATATGAAATTAGTGAAGAACATACCAAATAAGATGTGATGATTCAAAACTATGCATGGATCAATTCTATGAAGGCATAGAAGATCAAATATGAAATTTGATGCAAAAGGAATTTGATTTGAGTGTTTAAAGTTGAGTTCTTGATTTGATTTTTTCTCAAAAATCTCTCTTGAATGTTTAGGGTTCTAAGGTCTCAAGAAGCTTAATCAGAGAATGAGAAAATAAGATATTTATAGACATCAAGAATTGGGCATGTGAAAAGACAATTTTGCCCCTGAAACGCACCGTTCGTTTGATGCAAAAGGAATTTGATTTGAGTGTTTAAAGTTGAGTTCTTGATTTGATTTTTTCTCAAAAACCGCCGTTGATGCTCTGTTCTTCACAAGCTCAATTCGGCGGTCGTGATCGGCGGCCAGGCCGGCGATCACGACCGCCGAATTGAGCTTGTGAAGAACAGAGCATCAACGGCGGTTTCATTCGGCGGTTTCGCGACCGCCGATCCAACCGCCGAATCAAACCCGAGGGATTAAAATCGATCAGGTATGAACGGCGGTTTCGAACGGCGGTCGTGACCGCCGATCTGGACCGCATAATTGCTCAGACCAATCTGGACTGAAACGGCGGTTTCATTCGGCGGCCAGGCTGCCGATCATAACCGCTGATCACCAACAATGGTGAAAACCAAGGAGAAGCCAAAGGCATTCTCCATAGGCGGTCTTCGCGTGAAACCAAGCACTCATTAGTGCAAGCGCGGACGTTTCCGAACAATGTCGGGAAACGAATTATAAGGCACATATACACACAACAAGATATATCAACCAAAGTGCGAGTGTGTAAAGTGACATGTGAAGAGATGCACATAAAAATAAGCAAATATGCAATCATAGCAAGAATGCTAAGTGTGTGTGTGCTACTAATTCTCTTCAAAGAAAACCAAGCACAAGAGATTATACCTTTGGCATGCTTGTATCTTGAGGTCATGGAAGGGCCTTTGATCTTCAACACTAATCACTTAGACTACCCTTACATTCAAAACCCCAACATGTGGTTTCACCACGAAATAAGCCAATCAACAAAACGGGAATCCTTACAATCTCCCCCTTTGGCTATTTCGTGACAAAACCACCACTCACATTGATTCCTCACAACAAAAATAAACCTATGGGTCAATGAAGATTTTCTACAATACAAAGAGATATATAAAAAATAAAACTTGAAGCCTTCAATCTCTTGTAGAACAATCATTCCCTGAAACAAGGTTTCTAAACTTTCCAAAACAAGAAAAGGTGAGATGAATCAAGTGAGATTAAAACAAGCATTTGCATATTTAAAAAATTAAGCACAACATCATGTTGTTTTATGTATGCAATGCTCCCCCTCAAAGGGTTACTCCCCCTCAATATATTCTCCCCAATGTGCACCAATTGCTACAACAATTTGCACCTCCCCTTACCACATTCTACTCCCCCTTTTTGTCATGATATAGGCAAAGGAGTAGTCCCCAACCGGGTCACTTAAGGCAAAGAGAGATAGTAGCATTCTAGTATATGCATAATCAATATAAGTCACTTTATGCAATCTCAATTAATCGAAGAGAAACGAGGAGATTTATTAGATAAAATGTGTGAAACAAAATGCTTTGCATACAAGACATATAGCATTCAAGTCCAAAATACCATGGTATTTGGCAAAGCAAATGACAAAGGTTTCTAATAGGAATTCAAACCAATTTCACCATTGTCATGAGAGAAGCAAGGATATAGAAATTTCATTGATTTCAATTTAAGAACAACTATATCCAACTTTATAAGCTAAACATGTCATGAGCAACTTTGCACCCTATTTGATTTTTCCGGGAATGAAACCCGTATGATAGTAGACATGTTCAACCAATAAAGAAGAGAGACATTTGGATTGTAAAATCCTTGAATGGATACTAGATCCTTTTTCATTTGAGTCTCATAAGCTTTTTTCACACAAGTTTTTGCATTTAAGAACGCAATTATCAATTTATGCTTTTTCATTTGAGCATGTACATGAATTTCATGCTTTTCATAAGACATTAGCATGTTATAAAAGAATCATCATGTCATGGAGATAATCATAGGTCATTCAAATCATACTTCCTACATACATCTCCTAGTCCAAAATGCATGTTTGAACATAAATATGACATGGATTGTAAACAAGCAAGGTTCACACTTATTGAATTGAAAACATATATACATATGTGCAACCAAGCTTACTCAAGCAATCAACCAAGAAGCATAAGATTTTTCAAATTTTTTTGCAAGTGACAAGAATGCAAAAATAGCTCTCTTTGCTTGAATTCCCCATATGGGGTTAATATCATCCTTCATTAATGAAGGGCATGAGGTCCTATGGACCTACCAAGTCCATTGGACTTAGTTGAACCTATTTGAGACTTGTTAGTCTCGTAGCAAGCGGGTTCATTTTTCCTTATCCACATAGATATGACATTTTTCTTCCTAGTGGACAAAGGTTGCATGTCATTCACTAACCTAGGATTATTGACAAAGGATTTCCTAGGCTCATGCAAGTGGGCTTTTCTTAGCCTCTTTTTCTCTATCATGCTATTAATCCTACAATGCTTAATATACTTAAAGCAGTTAGGCTTAATATGCCCATAAACACCACAGTAATGACATGTTGGTACAAAGTAAGAATTCATACCATATCCGTGTGAAGTCATTGGAGACTTATCATGCATTTGGTGTCTCCTTTGGTGTTGAGCCGGTTCATGTCTTCTATTTGGTTGAACCGGAATGGGTTGCCTCCTTGGATGAGGTAGCATGTTTTGCCTCTTTTCATAGTGAGTCATTTGTTGAGGAGAGTTGACTCGAGAGGCTCTAATCCATTGAGCTTGGGGTTGTCTTGCTTTCACCACCTTCACTTGTGCATTTTTCGAACATTGTCCTAGTTCTAGCTTCTTCCTAGGAGTTTGCACCGGTGACGCTTCTATCTTACCCAAACTCTTCACAAAGACGGTCTTCTTAGGAATAGAGCAATCCTTGCTCACTTCGAATCCAAGACCTCTTTTGTCACAAGGGCTTTTTCCTACACCAAGTATGTTGTCAAGTTTCTTGGTGCTTGTGGTCATTCTAGTCAATGACTCTTTGGCTTCAACAAGCTCTCTCTTCAAACCCTCTTCATTCCTCTTAGACAAAGCTAGCTCATCTTTTAGCTTGGCTTCTTCCACCATGGATCTTATCACTTCATCATTCAAGTGATCAACTTGTGTTGAAAGCCTAAGTAGTTCTTCCTTTAACCTTTGAATCTCTTTTTCATTCTTTAACTTAGAGCTTTCAAAACTTTCAAAGTTGTCCTTAAGATCCATTTTCTCCACTTGCTTCTTTAAGAGGTCATTGTATGTTGTAAGCTCTAGATTTTCTTCCTTTAAAATCCTTAGAAATCTATCTTTCTTCTTCATGGAGCTTTCAACATTGACTATAAAGTCATGCATATCCATATTCTCTACATTTCCATTTGTAGAGTTAGATAAGGAGTCATCTCCACTAGTGTCATCTTCTAGACTCTCCTCCTCTCCTATGGATCCAATATCCTCATCAAGACCTTCACCTTGATCTCTTGAGTCAATAAGTGCCATATCCCAATGTGAAGCAACAACTATCTCCTCTAGAGCTACTTCTTCGACTTTCTCTTCTATGGGATCACTAGCAACGGAATTCTTACCAACAACTTCATTTTCTTCACAAGTGGCACCCAATGCCTTGAAGTTATTGATAAGCTCATTATCACTTGATGACTTATCTCCCTCTTCGGAGTCATCACTTTCACTCCAAATGGCGGCCATCATTTTTTCTCTCTTGTTCTTCAAATTCCCACAATCTAGTGAGATATGACCTATGCCACCACACTCATAGCATTGGATCCCTTTCCTTTCGCTATTCTCTTGCCTATGCTCAACCTTCTTGAAAGGAACCCTTTTCTTCAATTCTTGCCCTTTGGATGCATGACCCTTCTTCTCGAATTTTACAAACTTCTTGAATTTTCTCATTAAAAGTGCCATGTCTTCATCCGAGTCATCCTTGTCCTCCTTCTTAACCTTGGAAGCTCTCAAAGCAATCCCTTTTTGCTTCTTTGAAGGAGTGGAGCTAGGACCTTCCTAGACTCGTAGGCGAGAAGTCTACCTATTACCTCGCTCAGCTTCATGTCCTTAAAATCACTATTTTCTTCTAAAGCCGTCACCTTAGACTCAAACCTCTCGGGAAGCGATCTCATTATCTTTTGCTTGATCCTTCTATCCGAGTAAGGGTCACCAAGTTGATGACTTTGGTTGACAATGTCCATCAACCTAATCTCGAAGTCGTTGAAGCACTCATTCTCCTCCATCCTAAGTGTCTCAAATTGAGTTTGGAGGACTTGAAGTTTGGAGTCCTTCACTACTTCGGTTCCCTCGTGTGCAACCTCTAAGATGTCCCATGCCTCCTTGGCTATCTTAGTGTTCTGAATCAGTTTGTACTGATTTTCGTCCACTGCACATATAAGGGCGTGCCACGCCTTTTGATTCCACTTGGACAACTCAAACTCAGGTTGTGTCCACTGTGCCTTAGGCTTGAGCACTTCTTCTCCTCCACCCGTGGGAGTCATCATAGGAGGCGAATATCCATCTTCAATGGCCATCCATGCCCTATCATGGATTTGACACACATATGCCTCCATCTTCCCTTTCCATTGGGAGTAATTTATGCCGGTGAGGAGGGGTGGCCTTACGCTAGAAGCACCCTCATTTGGACCACCGATTCCACTCATAGTGTATAATGAATGGATGAAATGAATGCAAAATGTATGAACGATCAAAGAATCACACAAATGCACAACACACCAAAAATGAGCTAGGATCACCTATGTATGTCTAGGAACCCGCTCTGATACCAATTGAAAAGAATACTCGGTGTGTATAATATAAAGCTAGAGGGGGGGTGAATAGATTTTAACAATTATTACCCAATTTTCGCATGCAAGTCAATTTTACGAAAATGCCCCTACTAGTCAAAAATACATACAAGTGTAATAAGATGCGGAATTTAAATAACACTTGATATATACGTGGAAACCCAACCACTGGGAAATACCACGGGCTGTATAGTGCACCACACTTGGAACTCGAAATCACTAATTGAAATGAAGTTTACAACCTATGTAGACCTCGTTTAACACTCCGGTCTGTAACCCCTCACTTCTACCCAGCAGGCCTTTATTAGCAACCCTATTCCAATTTGCTTGAGGCCTAAGCACTCTTAGCCTCAAGACTTACTTCTCAATGAAGAGAAACAACCTATGTGAATATATATGAATATTCAAATAACAAACAAGGCTAGGTAACCTTAGATGCTTATCTAGGATGATGATATAATCAATTTAATCAACCCTAGATATCAATTGCTAAATGACATGTCAAATAGCTTAGCTAATCAAGATTAACTAAAAACCAAATTAGCTATCACAATCAACACTCAATCATTTTCATCACAAATAATCTCTAACTTGTATCTAGCATATAATCAAAAGCATACAAGTAATTAAAGAGATGTATTAATATGAAAAACACTAAAGTAATATGAAATTAGTGAAGAACATACCAAATAAGATGTGATGATTCAAAACCATGCATGGATCAATTCTATGAAGGCATAGAAGATCAAATATGAAATTTGATGCAAAAGGAATTTGATTTGAGTGTTTAAAGTTGAGTTCTTGATTTGATTTTTTCTCAAAAATCTCTCTTGAATGTTTAGGGTTCTAAGGTCTCAAGAAGCTTAATCAGAGAATGAGAAAATAAGATATTTATAGACATCAAGAATTGGGCATGTGAAAAGATAATTTTGCCCCTGAAACGCACCGTTCGGCGGTTTCAATCGGCGGCTAGGCCGCCGATCACGACCGCCGAATTGAGCTCGTGAAGAACAGAGCATCAACGGCGGTTTCATTCGGCGGTTTCGCGACCGCCGATCCAACCGCCGAATCAAACCCGAGGGATTAAAATCCATCAGGTATGAACGGCGGTTTCAAACGGCGGTCGTGACCGCCGATCTGGACCGCATAATTGCTCAGACCAATCTGGACTGAAACGGCGGTTTCATTCGGCGGCCAGGCCGCCGATCATAACCGCCGATCACCAACAATGGTGAAAACAAAGGAGAAGCCAAGGCCATTCTCCATAGGCGGTCTTCGCGCGAAACCAAGCACTCATTAGTGCAAGCGCGGACGTTTCCGAACAATGTCGGGAAACGAATTATAAGGCACATATACACACAACAAGATATATCAACCAAAGTGCGAGTGTGTAAAGTGACATGTGAAGAGATGCATATAAAAATAAGCAAATATGCAATCATAGCAAGAATGCTAAGTGTGTGTGTGCTACTAATTCTCTTCAAAGAAAACCAAGCACAAGAGATTATACCTTTGTCGTGCTTGTATCTTGAGGTCATGGAAGGGCCTTTGATCTTCAACACTAATCACTTAGACTACCCTTACATTCAAAACCCCAACATGTGGTTTGACCACGAAATAAGCCAATCAACAAAATGGGAATCCTTACAACTACTCCAACCAAGACCATCTTTGTCAAGAGTTTGGGCAAGATAGAAGCCTCACCGGTGCACACTCCTAGGAAGAAAATTGATCTAGGACAATGTTCAAGAAGTGCACAAGTGAAGTTAGCTCCAAAGAGACAACCTCAAGCTCAAAAAGTTCCTCAACCTAACTTCCCTCAAGCTCATATTCATCAAGGGAAGAGGCCAATCATGCAAAATGAAACAAGGAAGCAAGCTAGACCGGTTCAACAACAAAGAAGATTTGAACCCGCTCAACCACAAAGTCATGGGATGGCTCCTATGCATGCACAAGGACATGGTATGAATTCTAAATTTATCCCTACATGTCACTTTTGTGGTATTAATGGTCACATTAGACCAAATTGCTTTCATTTCATTAAATTATGTAGAATCGAAAGCATGATTGAAAAGAGAATGATAAGAGCTAGAATGCATGCTAATAGGAAGGAAAACATTCATATTCATGATCCTATTAATTCTAGTACTCTTGAACCATTGTCCACTAGGAAGAAAAATGTCATATCTATGTGGATAAGGAAAAATGAACCCGCTTGCTACGAGACTAACAAGTCTCAAATAGGTTCAACTAAGTCCAATGGACTTGGTAGGTCCATAGGACCTCATGCCCTTCATTAATGAAGGATGATACTAACCCCATATGGGGAACTCAAGCAAAGAGAGCTATTTTTCCATTCTTGTCACTTGCAAAAAAATTTGAAAAATCTTATGCTTCTTGGTTGATTGCTTGAGTAAGCTTGGTTGCACATATGTATATATGTTTTCAATTCAATAAGTGTGAACCGTGTTTGTTTACAATCCATGTCATATTTATGTTCAAACATGCATTTTTGGACTAGGAGATGTATGTAGGAAGTATGATTTGAATGACCTATGATTATCTCCATGACATGATGATTCTTTTATAACATGCTAATGTCTTATGAAAAGCATGAAATTCAAGTACATGCTCAAATGAAAAAGCATGAATTGATAATTGCGTTCTTAAATGCAAAAACTTGTGTGAAAAAAAAAAAAGCTTATGAGACTCAAATGAAAAAGGATCTTGTATCCATTCAAGGATTTTACAATCCAAATGTCTCTCTTTCTTTATTGGTTGAACATGTCTACTATCATAAGGGTTTCATTCCCGGAAAAATCAAATAGGTTGCAAAGTTGCTCATGACATGTTTAGCTTATAAAGTTGGATATAGTTGTTCTTAAATTAAAATCAATGAAATTTCTATATCCTTGCTTCTCTCATGACAATGGTGAAATTGGTTTGAATTCCTATTAGAAACCTTTGTCATTTGCTTTGCCAAATACCATGGTATTTTGGACTTGAATGCTATATGTCTTGTATGCAAAGCATTTTGTTTCACACTTTTTATCTAATAAATCTCCTCGTTTCTCTTCGATTAATTGAGATTGCATAAAGTGACTTATATTGATTATGCATATACTAGAATGCTACTATCTCTCTTTGCCTTTTTTTTACCCGGTTGGGGACTACTCCTTTGCCTATATCATGACAAAAAGGGGGAGTAGAATGTGGTAAGGGGAGGTGCAAATTGTTGTAGCAATTAGTGCACATTGGGGAGAATATATATTGAGGGGGAGTAACCCTTTGAGGGGGAGCATTGCATACATAAAACAACATGATGTTGTGCTTAATTTTTTTTTTAAATATGCAAATGCTTGTTTTAATCTCACTTGATTCATCTCACCTTTTCTTGTTTTGGAAAGTTTAGAAACCTTGTTTCAGGGAATGATTGTTCTACAAGAGATTGAAGTCTTCAAGTTTTATTTTTATATATCTCTTTGTATTGTAGAAAATCTTCATTGACCCATAGGTTTATTTTGTTGTGAGAAATCAATGTGAGTGGTGGTTTTGTCAAGAAATAGCCAAAGGGGGAGATTGTAAGGATTCCCGTTTTGTTGATTGGCTTATTTCATGGTCAAACCACATGTTGGGGTTTTGAATGTAAGGGTAGTCTAAGTGTTTAATGTTGTAGATCAAAGGCCCTTCCATGACCTCAAGATACAAGCACGCCAAAGATATAATCTCTTGTGCTTGGTTTTCTTTGAAGAGATTTAGTAGCACACACACACTTAGCATTCTTGCTATGATTGCATATTTGCTTATTTTTATGTGCATCTCTTCACATGTCACTTTACACACTAGCACCTTGGTTGATATATCTTGTTGTGTGTATATGTGCTTTATAATTCATTTCCCGACATTGTTCGGAAACGTCCGCGCTTGCACTAATGAGTGCTTGGTTTCGCGCGAAGACCGCCTATGGAGAATGCCCTTGGCTTCTCCTTGGTTTTCACCATTGTTGGTGATCGGCGGTTATGATCGGCGGCCTGGCCGCCGAATGAAACCGCCGTTTCAGTCCAGATTGGTCTGAAGCAATTATGCGGTCCAAATCGGCGGTCACGACCGCCGTTTGAAATCGCCGTTCATACCTGATCGATTTTAATCCCTCGGGTTTGATTCGGCGGTTGTATCGGTGGTCACGAAACCGCCGAATGAAACCGCCGTTGATGCTCTGTTTTTCACGAGCTCAATTCGGCGGTCGTGATCGGCGGCCTGGCCGCCGATTGAAACCGCCGAACGGTGCGTTTCAGGGGCAAAATTGTCTTTTGACATGCCCAATTCTTGATGTCTATAAATATCTTATTTTCTCATTCTCTGATCAAGTTTCTTGAGTTATTATAACCCTAAACTTTCAAGAGAGATTTTTGAGAAAAAATCAAATCAAGAACTCACCTTTAAACACTCAAATCAAATCCTTTTTGCATCAAATTTCATATTGCATCCTCTATGTCTACATAGAAAGCATCTATGATTGGATTGGCATCATCACAATATGCTTGGTAAGATTTTGATTAGTTTCATCTTATTTTAGTATTTTTACTATCAAGCATATTCTCTTTTAATTTACTTGTATGTTGTTGATCATATGATAAATACAAGAATAGAGAATTAATTGTGATGAATTAATTGAGTGTTGTTTTTGTGATAGCTAATTAGGTTTTTGCTTAATCTTGATTAGCTAAGCTATTTGACATGTCATTTAGCAATTGATATCTAGGGTTGATTAAATTGATTATATCATCATCCTAGATAAGCATCTAAGGTTACCTAGCCTTGTTTGTTATTTGAATATTCATACATATTCACATAGGTTGCATAATCTTTCTTAGAGAATTAAGTCTTGAGGCTAAGGTTGCTTAGGCCTCAAGCAATTGGACTAGAGCCACTTTTAAAGGCCCGAGTGGTAGAAGTGCGGGTTATTGACCGGAGTGTAGATGAGGTCTACATAGGTTGTAAACTCCATTTCGATTAGTGGATTTCGAGGTCCGAGTGTGGCGCACTAAACAGCCCGTGGTTTTTCCCAGTGGTTGGGTTTCCACGTATACATCAAGTGTTATTTAAATTCCGCACTATATTACACTTGCTTGTATTTTTGACTAGTAGGGGCATTTTCGTAAAATTGACTTGCATGCGAAAATTGGGTAATAATTGTTAAAATCTATTCACCCCCCTCTAGATAACATATTTAGAACACACCGTATTCTCTTCAAAACCTATCGGGTAGAGATCTCATAATCTTTTGCTTGATTCTCCTATCCGAATATGGATCACCAAGTTGATGGCTTTGGTTGACTATATCCATCAACTTGATCTCGAAGTCGTTGAAGCACTCATTCTCCTCCATCTTAAGCATCTCGAATTGAGTTTGGAGGACTTGAAGCTTAGAGTCCTTCACCACTTCGATTCCCTCATGTGCAATCTCTAGGATGTCCCAAGCCTCCTTAGCTATCCTAGTATTTTGAATCAATTTATATTGATTTTCATCCATAGCACACAAGATGGCATGCATCGCCTTCCTATTCCATTTTGAAGCCTCAAACTCTTGCGCGTTCCATTGCGCCTTAGGCTTCAATACTTCTTCTCCTCCACCATCGGGAGTCATCTTAGGTAGATCATATCCGTCTTCCACCGCCATCCATGCACGGTCATGAATTTGGCATATGTAGGATTCCATCTTCCCTTTCCATTGGGAATAGTTCAATCCGGTAAGAAGTGGAGGCCTTGTGCTTGAAGCACCTTCGTTGCCACCACCATTTCCACCGTTTCCACTCATAGTGTTTATGAATGAATGCAAATGTATGAATGATCAAAAATCACACAAAATGCAAAACACACCAAAATAAGCAAGGATCACCTATGTATGTCTAGGAACCCACTTTGATACCAATTGAAACAAATTATAGCACGGGGTGTATAAAACTATCTAGAGGGGGGGGGGGGGGGGGGGGGTGAATAGATTTTAAGCTTTTTACCCAATTTTTCATGTTAGTCAAAATTACGAAATTACCCCTAAATAGATAAAGCAATAAATCAAGTATAAAATGCGGAAATTAAATAACACTTGATTTTTACGTGGAAACCCTTACGGGAAAAACCACGGGCTAGTAAGTAAGCCACACTCGAACCTCGAATCCACTAAATGTGTAAAACGATTACAACCTCATCCCAGAAGTAATCACACACCTACCTAATCCCGGTATGAGTGAACCTAGTCCAATTTGCTTGCGATCTAAGCAACCTAATCCCGGATGCTACACACAAGACTTACTTTCTCTATGAAGAGAATAACAACCCTAAGTGAATATATGAATATCCAAATGCAACATAGAGCAAGGGAAACCCTATATGCTTATCTAAGATGATTAATATGCAATTAGAACAATCCTAGATATTAAAAACTAAATGACATGTTCAATTAAATAGTTTAGCTAATCAAGATTAAGCACAAAACCTAATTAGCTATCACAATACAACTTCTTAAACATACATCACACTAATCTCAATCTTGTATCAAAAGATATATGAAAATCATACAAGTAATAAATTGAGATTGCTTGTTAAGAAAAACACAAAATATGTAAGATATTAGTGAAAAGCTTACCAAGCAAAGTATGATGAAGAATCCATGCAAGATGTCATCTAGATGATCAAGGATGATGCTAGATGATGATTGATGATCATGAAAAAGTGTTTGAGTAAACTAAAAATGAGTTCTTTGGAATTTTTCTTCTCTTTGAAAAATATCCTAAGTATAGAATCTGAGTATGAACTCTTCTAATTGACCTAAAGTCAAAGTGGCATATATATAGGGGGCCAATACAAGGTGTGGTCATTTTGATAAGTTGGCCTCATATTTGCCTTGGGCGCTGTACGTAGAGCGCCTCTTGTACAGCGCTTGTACAGCGCCCCAACTCTGTTCTCACGGGAAAACAGAGTGGCGCTATACGTAGAGCGCTTTGTACAGTGCTTTGTACAGCGCCTGTACAGCGACCCAACAGCGACCCAACAGCGACCGAATTAAATCGATCAGGTCTGAACAGCGCTCAATGGGCGCTGTTCGTACAACGCTTCTGTAGAGCACTTTTGGGAGCGCCCAATGCAAAAATGCAATCCTAAGTCTAAGCATGACAAGGCAATTGGATATGCAAGATGCAATCAAACTAACATGCAAGAAGAGATGTTAATGAACATTAATGCACAAAAATAAGACACACAACATACAAGTATTAAACATATGCATGAGTTGTGAGTGTGTGCAACTATTTCTTCAAGACAAGTAAGCACAAAGAAATATACCTTCGGTGCTTATCAATACGAGGTCTTCAAAGGGCTTCGAACAATAAACCCGATACCTAGGCTACCCTTACAAAGAACCCCAACATGTGGTTTGTCCACGAAATGAGCCAATCAACAAATAGGAACCTTACAATATCCCAATGAGTAGCTTCGCCTATCACCTCTAGAGCTACTTCTTCATCTATTTCTTCTATGGGATCACTAGTCAAGTCATTCTTACCAATAACTTTATCTTCTACACAAGTGGCCCCAAATGCCGTGTAGTTGATGGTAAGCTCATCATCACTAGATGACTTGTCTCACTTTCCGGAGTCATCAATTTCACTCCACGTGGTGGCCATCACTGTTGCCATCTTGTTCTTCAAGTTCCCACAATCGGGTGAGATGTGACCTATACCACCACACTCATAGCATTGGACCCCTTTCTTTTCACTCTTCTCTTGCCTAGGCTCAAAACTCTTGAAGGGAGCCTTTTTCTTCAAGTCTTGGCCTTTGGGTCTAACACCCTTTTTCTCGAACTTGGCGAATTTCTTGAATCTTCTAAGCAACAATGCCATGTCTTCATCCGAGTCACCTTTTTCCTCCTTCACAACCTTGGAAGCATTCAAAGTAATTCCTTTTTACTTTTTAGGAGGTGAAATGCTAGGAGCCTTCCTAGATTAATAGGCGAGGAGTCTTCCAATAACCTCGCTCGGCTTCATGTCCTTATAGGTGCTATTTTCCTCTAAAGCCGTCACCTTTGATTCAAACCTAGCAGGGAGAGACCTCATAATTTTCTGCTTAACTCTCCTATCCGAATAAGGATCACCAAGTTGATGGCTTTGATTCACAATATCCACCAACTTGACTTCAAAGTCATTGAAGCACTCATCCTCCTCCATTTTAAGCAACTCAAATTGCGTTTGAAGGACTTGTAGCTTGGAATCCTTAACCACATCGGTTCCTTCATGTGCAACCTCTAGGATATCCCATGCCTACTTGGCTATCCTAGTGTTCTGAATCAGTTTGTACTGATTTTCATCCACTACACATAGAAGAGCATGCCATGCCTTCCTATTCCATTTTGAAGTCTCAAACTCTTCAGGTGACCACTGAGCCTTAGGCTTGAGTACTTCTTCTCCACCACCCGTGGGAGTCATCATAGGAGGTGCATACCCATCTTCAATAGCCATCCATGCCCTATCATGGATTTGGCACACATATGCCTCCATCTTGCCTTTCCATGAGGCATAATTCACACCAGTGAGGAGAGGAGGCCGTGTGCTTGAAGCACCCTCATGGTTGCCACCGTATCCACTCATTGTATGTAATGAATGAATTCAAATGAATTCAAAATGTATGAATGAGCACAAATCACACAAATGCAAAACACACCTAAAATGAGCTAGGATCACCTAAGTATATCTAGGAACCCGCTCTGATACCAATTGAAAAGAATACGGTGTGTTCGATATATATATCTAGAGGGGGGATGAATAGATTTTAACTATTATTACCCAATTTTCGCATGCAAGTCAATTTTACGAAAATGCCCCTACTAGTCAAAGATACAAGCAAGTGTAATATAGTGCGGAATTTAAATAACACTTGATGTATACGTGGAAACCCAACCACTGGGAAAAACCATGGGCTGTTTAGTGCGCCACACTCGGACCTTGAAATCCACTAATCGAAATGGAGTTTACAACCTATGTAGACCTCGTCTAACACTCCAGTCAATAACCCCCCACTTCTACCACTCGGGCCTTTAAAAGTGGCTCTAGTCCAATTGCTTGAGGCCTAAGCAACCTTAGCCTCAAGACTTAATTCTCTAAGAAGAGATTATGCAACCTATGTGAATATGTATGAATATTCAAATAACAAACAAGGCTAGGTAACCTTAGATGCTTATCTAGGATGATGAGATAATCAATTTAATCAACCCTAGATATCAATTGCTAAATGACATGTCAAATAGCTTAGCTAATCAAGATTAGTCAAAAACCTAATTAGCTATCACAAAACAACACTCAATCAATTCATCACAATTAATTCTCTAATCTTGTATTTATCATATGATCAAAAAAATACAAGTAATTAAAAGAGAATATGCTTGATAGTAAAAATACTAAAATAAGATGAAATTAATCAAAATCTTACCAAGCATGTTGTGATGATGCAAACCCAATCATAGATGAATGCAAGATGAAATTTGATGCAAAAAGGATTTGATTTGAGTGTTTAAAGGTGAGTTCTTGATTTGATTTTTTCTCAAAAATCTCTCTTTGAAGTTTAGGGTTCTAATAACTCAAGAAGCTTGATCAAAGAATTAGAAAGTAAGATATTTATAGACATCAAGAATTAGGCATGTGAAAAGACAAGTTTGCCCCTGAAACGCACCGTTTGGCGGTTTCAATCGGCGGCCAGGCCGCCGATCACGATCGCCGAATTGAGCCCGTGAAGAACAGAGCATCAACAGTGGTTTCATTCGGCGGTTTCATTCGGCGGTTTCGTGACCGCCGATCCAACCGCCGAATTAGACCGGAGATTAAAATAGGTCAGGTATGAACGGCGGTTTCGAATGGCGGTCGTGATCACCGATCGTGACCGCATAATTGCTTCAGACCAATCTGGACTGAAACGGCGGTTTCATTCGGCGGCCAGGCCGCCGATCACCAACAATGGTGAAAACCAAGGAGAAGCCAATGGCATTCTCCGTGGGCGGTCTTCACGTAAAACCAAGCACACATACGTGTGAGCGCGAACGTTTCCGAACACTATCGGGAAACGAATTACTAAGCACATATACACACAACAAGATATAAAACAAAGTGCTAGTGTGTAAAGTGACATGTGAAGAGAATGCACACATGAACAAGTATGCTAAGTGAGTGTGTGCTATCTTCAAAGAAAAATCAAGCACAAGAAATTATACCTTTGGCGTGCTTGTCCCTTGAGGTCTTGAAAGGGCCTTCGAGCATGAAGTTCAAACACCTAAACTACCCTTACATTATCAACCCCAACATGTAGTTTGTCCACGAAATAAGCCAATCAATAAATGGGAATCCTTACATACCATAGCCATAGAAAAACACGCTAAAGAAGCTAACATTATTCTGGTACCTTGATACAAAGTCAATGGTCACAAGGACACCATTTGAGGTTTTATCAATCCTCAAAGAACTTACACAATGAGGAAGCAGGGATTTATTCACTAATTTTCCTTAATTGTCACATAGCACACGTTGTATGAAGCACGTGCTATAGTGAATTTCATTCTTTACAAAGAATGCACATGTCTTAATCAATATTCACTGTACAGATCTTAGTTCAGTCGCTATCGAGTGCCTAACTTGAGTCCTTAAAAGCTCACTTACTATAAGTGTCAATTAAGATCTCACATCTGGCTTAATCAGGTTTCATGATTATGGGGTATATCATGATCGGTTCTGAAATTATGAAAATTTAAAACGAACCTCATCTTGACCCAGTCAAGGCAACATACTCATATATATAAGCTCCATGAGAATAAAACATCCACTTTATTCTCTTCTATATATGTGTCTCATCTTAGCATGCTATCTTAGCATCTAAGGCGACCGCACATGTAAGAATGCCGGTCTTAACCTGGCGACATATTTTCATCACCTTTTGTGTGTAATTATGCTAGCATAATGAGTAGTTTGCCGTACTTTTAAGGTATGTCATAATCCTCTTGACAACATTTCGATGTTTCAATCTAGGATTATATTGGTATCTAATCACCAATCTTACGGTATAACTAATATTGGGCCTTGTACACATTATAATGTACATGAGACTCTGTATGGTACTAACATGAGGAACTTGTCATCAATTTATTGATCTTATGGAGTTTCAGAACACATATCGAGGCTAAGAGTTTGTGATATTACAATAGGAGTATCTATGAGCTTATAGTTGCTCATTTTAAACACTTAAGAATCTTTCTAATATATAACTCTTGTGATAGAGGTAGAAATTTTCTTAAGTAATTTAATCAACTTTCACTCCCAATATATAAGTGACTTTGCTCATATATAACCATTTCATTATGGTTTTACAAACTCTTCATTATTTCTAGCCAAATCATATTGTCCACATATAAAGATAATATCAAAAAGATTATCTTCAACCTTTTGATGTACATATGGCTTTCTTCAGTCATCACGAATCTGTAAGACATTACAGCTCGATGAAATCAAAGATGCCATTTTCTAGAGGATTGTTTCAAACCATATATTAACCGTTTAAGCAAGCATACTTATGCGCTTCTGGCTAATTGAAACAAAAATTTACAGGCTGTTCCATGTAAATTTCTCCCTCTTGTTCTCCATCAAGAAATACAATCATTACATCAATTTGATGTAATTTCAGGTTTATATGTGCGACAAGTGCTAGAATAAGGCATATGGAAGAAAACTTTACTTCAAGAGAAAAAGTTTCTTCATTTTCGACTAATCGCGCCTTATACCTCTCAATAGTGTTATCCGCCTTACGTATGATATGTGAAACTCATTTGTTCACATTTGTCTAACGACCAGGCGGTAAGTCAATCAAGTCCTGGCCATGAATACTTTTTCTAGACTCCATCGCTTCCATTGCTTTCATTCATAATTTCTTAGTAAATGAAGTGATAGCCTAATTAAAAAAATCCTTGGCTCATTGACACGCACGTGATATTTCTAAATATATCCCCGGCGACGCCAAAAACTTGACGCGCACGGACCAGTTCTAATATACGATAAATGATATGACGCGTGAGTTTAACCCTTCACAAGTATTGAATCGTTCGCCACGTATAGTGGTTACGAGTAAGGTATCGTTCCACAAGGAGTGGTGTTTAGCTTAAGTCGGTTCTGTAGGGAAAAATACCGTAGTACACGCAGCGGAAGCGAGACTAAAGTCGATTTAGTATATTTTAAATTTTTTCCTTTGATGAACCTTAACCCTTTAAATTAATTAAACATACATATAAAGTAACAAAAAGTAGAATACCTTTTGTGCTCGCGTGATCCCGATTGCTTACGTCGATGTAATCCGCAAGATCTTCAATCCTAGCACGAATGTGAATCACCTAGGAGCGTGGTCTCCCTTTCTTTGAATTGCGTACCTGAGAATGGATAAACAAACTTTCTTTTTCTTTTGTTAGTCACAAAACAACCCAAAGACTACAAGATTATTCGGTCACTTTTTGAGTTCTCAATAATGATCGAACTTGCGTGAACCTAATTCGAAGTTGTACACACAAGCCTATTGATGTATAAGCAATTAGTGTACTATCGAAAGAATAATCCCTTCTCCTCTTTTGTCTTGGCCGAATTTTACACACAGTAATCACTAGAGTAGGATTTTATTTTCTAAGCAAAAGCAAAATTCTCAAGCCAAGCTAGTAGGATTTTGAATTCTCTTGCACAAATATTATATATTTTCTTGCAAATATTTGCACAATATATTATATAAATCCCGTGCGAAATACTTGCACATATATATTATATCTGCTGTGCAAAACAATTCAGATACATTATATATTATACATATATATCCGCATGACTTTAACATGCATATATAAATATGTAATGCTATCTCTCTTGAATGCGAATAAACTTTCTATATATTCTATATATCCGCATGAATTTACATGCATATAAAATAGTCATGCTCGTGAATTCCAATTTTTTTATCATATTAGGGTTGGCCAAATTCTCTTGATAGGAAACCTAGGGTTGGCCGAATTCCTCACTTCAAGAGGATTTGTGCTTTACCCAAATTCCTATCAACCTTAGAATCATAACCCTAATCCAACTCTATAGTGTAGTATTAATATGACTATATTAAAAGACATCCTAGTTGATTAAATAAATAAACCTTATTATTTATTTCTTACCAAATAAGTCTTTTACTTTTATACTATACTACTACCATAGTATAACTCTAGGAAACATATTCCTGATCAAAAGAATTTTGTTTCTTAATTAAATAATTAATTAATTAATTAATTAATTCTCATTTAATCAAACAATAAATAAAATAATATATTTGACTAATAATTAGCCTTGCCGCCCACATCATTATATATGGGCTTAATTTATTTTCGTATTTTATTTAATCCATTAGACTTTAATTAAAAAGCCCACATGTGAACCAGACCCATTCTTACTAAAAGAAACAAGCCCACATGCCTTTCATTAATATATTAATATAATCGATCAGCCCATTAAATAAATAATGTGCAAATTATATTCTTAATATATTAAATGCAATTCTAGATGGACCAATAAATTGGTCCGTTAGAATATATAAAGTGATCCATGCAAGTCCGTGTGGATTGGGGATCTTGGCGGGCTATCTAAATTAAGCTTCAATAGACATAACCTAATCACAATCAACAATGATTTACTTAGGTCCGATCCATTAATTTTAACTCATTCCACTAAAGAGCTAAAATTGAACTCTTAAACAAAGATAGAATAAGAAGATTTCCTCATTCATACCCTAGACAATCATGTTGGAGATAGTATCTCATGATTAATATCAGTATCGCCAAGAGTTTCATAGACCGCCTATAACTCTCCAAGTTACCATATTTACTCATATGACCACGTTTTGAACTTGGATATTTTGACTTGTCCAGAAGCCATGTTTTCAATAGTCACTATCGAAAACTCAACATTGAGATTTTATATCCAATTACCTCAAACATCCATATGATGAATTATACCTCATTTATAAATGGAGCCACGATGTCCATATCTATAAATGAAGTCCTCTATCGATTAACAAATGAATATCACCAAACTATCGAGGATAGACTACTATATAATCGTACTCATTGATAACTCAAATGATATCACTTGCAACCATAAGTCCATCATTTATCTCAGATTAGAATAGACTCTCCGATTGTCCTGATAATGAAAAGACTATTATCTATTGACAGTTCTAGATAAAGCTTTCATTGTGATCTTGTTCATGCACCTAGTGCACTAGATTCTTTACTCGAAGACACTCCGATGATTTAGACTCATCATATCTCATTTGATCCCACTCAAATGCTAGCAAAAGAATTCTACAACTTTAACAAGATAAAGGTGCCCAACCTTTAACTTAAGTTGTGAACATTATTCAAGACTAACTAAAGAATTGTGTCTACCTCATACATATCAAGATGTACGAACAATTCTTCTTTTCTCATAGTCTTTAGACCTATGATTATTTACTTTGACATTATAATATTAAACTATAAATGCTATAAGATTTGTTAAACCGGAAATCACTTTATTAATATGAAAAAGATTGTTAATTACAATATTACACTCTTGCTATTGAGCATAATCCTAACAGGTTCTAAGTCTTAGATATATATATATACAATCTATCTACACTATACACATGCAGAAAGTAAAAGGAATTGTCACAAGCAATAACTAACCTAATATTACACTATGGCATAAATTATATTACAACTAAGTTAACAATAATCAACTAAACTAACTAAACTAACAAGCTACCAAATCAATTAACTAATTAAACACTAATTAACTAAACTAAACTAATTACAACTACACTCGTGCATGGTCATGGGAAAGTGTAGTTGTGAGGTGGTAAGGCATGGGAATGCCAGGAATGGTTTTCATACAATAAATCCAATTTCTAGTTGATAGCAAATAAGCTTACAAGATTGGTTCTCACCAATCTACACTAGGATAAGACACAACACATATAATCATTCATGCATGCTATTGATATCTCAAATAGTCTAAATCCTATACATATCATTATTGGCTAATCAATTAACATGCATATATTAAGCTCAAGCAATAAACTCATCAACCAAAATATGAATATTATTACAATCCCACCAAAGTTCCAACATAAACCTGTAGTTCAAATACAACAACAAGCTAAAGAAACAAAGAGATAAAGAAAACAACTCAATCTCTTTGGAGTCTTCAAGTTAGCTAGACTTCTCCTTGTCTTTCCAAGCTTGGAGTCAAATGTGTTGAGAGTGAGAGTCTAGGATGGTTTGGATGCAATTCTAAGCTATTTCTAAGGTGTTTGGATATTAGGGATGTTTTTAGGTTAGGAAAGATGAATATATACATAGGGGAGTGGTTTGGGCTGAAAGAAGCTTGAGTCGGTTGTCCTAGCGGGTTCATCCACCAGGCGCGGTTTGTTCCCGCCGCACGAGTCAAGTCGCAGAGGATTTCGGAGCTTTTCCTGCGAGCTTGAACCTTCTGGACTGCAAGCACTTTCCCCTGCATGAAACCACGATCTTCCAGCGAGTTTGGAACGTATTTGAGCGTGAAGGAAGCCGTTGGAACATGACTTGAAGCTTGGTGCCATGGAGTTTGGCTTCTGAAGGAGAAGGAGAACTTGTGCATGGAAGGCTGGAAATGGGTCCATCGTGACCGAAAGAAGCTTGGCCGGCGATCTAGGTTTTTTGGCCTGAAAAATAGCCAAAATGGGCTGGAAAGGTCGGGCCACCTGGTCTGGGTCGTTGTCGGGGGGGTGGTGTTACGGGGTCGGTCGGGTAAACAGGTCTACTCGACTGGAGGTTAGGGACGATGATGTCATCGCTGCATCATGCTGACGCCAGGCGGTCCAAAATAGCACCATTTCACCCGTGAAGTGCAGCTGACACCGGCTATTTGCGCTTAATTACGATCTTCCCCTCAACTTTCCCTATTCACAGAATTTTCAATCTTCTTCAGAATATTACATTTTAGCCCCTATTTCTCCAAAATGACAGAATGCCCCTGAATTCCTCTATTTACCTGAACACTTATTTAAATCATTAAAATCCCTATTTTAACCCGAGAAACGAACACAAAAGATAGGAAATGGGAGCGCTAATTTGAATGTAAGGTTCCCATTTGTTGATTGGCTCATTTCGTGGACAAACACTGTTGGGGGTTCTTTGTAAGGGTAGCCTAGGTATCGTGTTATTGCTCAAGCCCTTTGAAGACCTCGTCTTGATAAGCACTGAAGGTAAATTTCTTTGTGCTTACTTTTCTTTAAAGAGATTAGTTGCACACACACACTTAACATACATTGCATATGTGTGCATTCTCTTCACTTGTCACATTTCACACTTGCACTTGTTTGTTATACTTTGTTGTGTGTAATTGTGTCTTGTTGTCTTGAAATTCGTTTCCCGATAGTTTTCAAAAACGTCCGCACATGCACTAGAATGTGCTTGGTTTAGCGCGAGGACCGCCTACGGAGAATGCCCTTGGTTTCTCCTTGGTTTTCACCTTTATTGGTGATCGACGGTTATGATCGGTGGCCTGGCCGCCGACTGAAACCGCCGTTTGCTTCCAGTAGTGTATGGAGCAATTCTGCGGTTATAATCGGCGGTCTCGACCACCATTCGAAACCGCCGTTCAAGACCTGATTGATTTTATCTCTCGGCCTAATTCGGCGGTTGAAACGGCGGTCACGTTCGAAACCGCTGTTTTTATACCTAATAGATTTTTAATCTCAGGTTTGATTCGGCGGTTGGATCGGCGGCCACGAAACCGCCGAATGAAACCGCCGTTGGTCCCCTGTTCCTCTCGGGCCAATTCAGCGGTTATGATCGGCGGCCTGGCCGCCAATTGAAACCGCCGATCGATGCGTTTCAGGGGCAAACTTGTCTTTTCACATGCTCTGTTTTTCATGCCTATAAATACATCACTTTCTCTTGTTCTGAAGTGACTCTTTAATCATCAAGAACCCTACTTTAAAAAGAGAGATTTTTAAGAGAGAAAGCAATCAAGTTTGCTCATCAAACACTCAAAACAAAATCCATTGCATCAAAGTTCATCTAGCATTCTCTAGCATATCTAGGATGCTTGCTTGCATGGTCTTTGATATCACACTTGCTTTGGTAAGTTTTTCACTATTATCATACATAATTAGTGTTTAATTTATTATGGCATCTCTTTTATTACTTGATTGTTCTTAGATTAATTCTAATATTCAAGATAGAGATTGTTTTGTTGATTTGATTGAGTGTTGTTTTTATGATAGATATCTAGGTTTCTCTAATCTATGATTTCTATGCTAATTGACATGTCATTTAGCTTAATATCTAGGATTGTTTTTAATTGCATATTCATCATCTTAGATAAGCATATATGGGTTTCCCTTGCTCTATGTTGCATTTGGATATTCATATATTCACTTAGGGTGTTAATATCTTTTTAGAGAATTAAGTCTTGTGTTGTGACCAAGATTAGGTTGCTTAATTCACAAGCAATCGAACTAGGTTCACTCATACCGAGATTAGGTAGGTGTGTGATTACTTCCGGGATTAGGTTGTAATCGTTTTACACATTTAGTGGATTCGAGGTTCGAGTGTGGCTTACTTACTAGCCCGTGGTTTTTCCGTGAGTTCCACGTAAAAATCAAGTGTTATTTAATTTCCGCATTTTATACTTGATTTATTGCTTTATCTATTTAGGGGTAATTTCATAATTTTGACTAACACGAAAAATTGGGTAAAAAGCTTAAAATCTATTCACCCCCCCTCTAGATAGTTTTATACACACCGTGCTATAATTTGTTTCAGTGAACATTTGCATCGCGATCAAACCCCCAAACCTAACTTTTGCTCGTCCTCGAGCAAAACTAAAAACGAAAAGCAAAATAAACATAAACTAAACTAGTCCACTGTCATGGGAGAAACGATGACACTTAGCACGTGCCACAAGCCTTTTAAACCCCTAGGTGTCCCTTGTAGGAGGAGTGTAGTCTCCTGAGGGTTTACCGCTATGATACCCACAAACGTAAAGCTAACAATTAAAAACTACAATTAAAAACAATTTTCAAAAACAAAGCCATACAAAATGAGATGGCAGAAAAGTTGTGCATATGAGAAGTATCGCATGTGAGAACCGTTGAGTGGTGGGTAACATAAAGTCATTCAATTGACTGAAACGCACAATGCAAATCCCACACTCAAAATGTTATAGCTTCAAATTCAACACACCCAATTGCTCGGATGTAATTCGCCTCGACTCTAATCCTCACTGGATTTCACTCTGTTTTTCTCTTAGAGTCCTAGGCACACTCTCTATCAAACACATATGATTTGGAAGTTATGTAAATGGAAATCAAATATATAACGCATGTGAGTATTCGAAATAAAGCATATTTTCTGAAAATTGATCTCATGAAGGAATTGAATGCCATGAACGTGGTAGAGCATATTAACATTCGTATTCCCTAAATAGACTTCCTAAAAGATCAATTAGATTCTTCCCTACTTGTGTTGGCCAAGGTGATATGTGGTGAATGGTATGTGGAAGGTATGCGAAGATACTAATCATGCCAAGATGTTTCACATTACATTTTTCAATATGAAAGCTCACTTTAGATTACTCATTTACACAAGCGTCTAGGTTACAATTTTGAACTTTGGATTGTGCTATCTAATTACTCTCATTAGAGTAATCATTGCTTTGAAGATTGAAGGCTTTAAGTGCTTAATATTTTAACACTTAATTTTTGAAAGCCTTTATTTTAGCACAAGTTACAAAATAGGCCTCAGTACACGCTATTACAATTTAGAGCTTAATGATTGAATTCTCTACTTAGTAGAACTTAACAAGATTAGTAGCTATGTAGATCAAGTGTATAGGTCTATGGATTAGGGTGTTATGTGATAGTGTATGTGTTTGGCCGTGTTTGTATTGAATCAAGCATAAAGGGAAATGGACGTGTTTTAGCAATTTGGTAGTGGGTACTACAAAGTCCTAATATCATTTCTAGAATTCCATCTATCATGGGAATACAAATTCAACATGTTATCCACATTTATGAATGTTCAATGGCAAACAATGCAAATGAAGTATTGAAATCACAATGAAAAAAATGTTCGAAGAGTGTATAAGAGTAGAAACAGAATTTACCCTCAAAATGAACGCTAAGGCACAAAATTCGCGGGTAGTCTCCACTATTAATCCTAACAACCGAGTATAGAGTCTCGTCCACTTAGACACTGGTGGCATTTGGTTAAATGGCGGAATGGTAATCGGAATGGTAATGGAAATGAGAATGGGAATGGAATGGAATGGAATGGAATGGAATGGAAAGCTGATTTCTTTGTTTGGTTGGGATTTTAGAATTAGCATTTGAATCAGTATTATTTTGTTTGTTTAACAACTGAATGGAATGGAATTAACTATATTTTGACCAAAATACCCCTAATTATAAAACATTCATAATAACATGATATATTATGAATAATAATAATAATAAAATATAAAAGTATATATAATATTATATATATATATATATATATATATTATTATAATATATAACAAATCATATATATATATATATATTATTATAACATATATACAAATATAATACATAATAACATATAATAATTATTATATAATTAATAATATAATATTTAATACTATATATATAATATATATATATGTATTATAATATATATATATATTATACAATTAATATATTATTTATATTTAAATATATATTATTAACTATTTTATTTATCTAAAATCATTATAATATTACTGTTATATTTTATTATTAATCCAAAATATATATCTTATTAATTTATATAATATTATTATATATAATATAAATATAAAATAATATATAATATTATATATAATATATTATTTATAATATAATATATATATATATATATATATTTATTTCATTATCAATATATATAATGATAATATATTATTTTTGGAAAGGAGGGTATTTTTGGAATGTAGTTTGTGCATATAAGTTAAATTTTTTACATTGGAATGGAATGGGCATTCCATTGGTTTTTGGATGGAATGCCCATTCCACCAAAATGGTGGAATCACCATTCCAATGGAATGCCCATTCCATTGGATTTTAACCAACCAAACATATGGAATGGATTCCATTCCATCCAACCAAACGCCACCTAAGAGAAAGGGACTAAATTCACATCATGTGAAGCAATCCTAGACTGACAATAGTTAGCCAAGATTCAGCAACTAACACATGCGAAAAACTCCTCAACGACACAACTCAAAACATCTCATTCAAACAATTTTGTTCAAAGATGGCTCAATTCGCAAAATTTTGAAAATTTTGACAAAACAAAAACTAAACAACACATATGTGTCCACACCCCCAAACCTAAACTTGACATTGTCCTCAATGTTGAAAAATTGAAGAACATGGACAAAGAGTTCATCGGTTTGAAAATCCGGGTACAAACACACTAACACTTATATACAAATAATCACACACATAATAAATATATAACACAACACAAAATTAAAAACAAATTAACAAAAAATACCATGTGAAGAAGGCATCTAAACATAGAGGACAATATTGCAAGAAAACTGTCACTTTTCGAATTCGAATAACGTCTGATTTTCAATGCATATTTTCAAAGCTGCTCAATAAAACTTGCTCAAGTTTTGATACAAGAATATAGACATGCAAAGGAACACTTTTCATAAAGAAAACATTTCAAAATTCAATTTGGAAAAGTGTGAAAACAGACGTTTAAAACAGGTCACGTGTAGAAATTTGAAAACAGGGCACGCCTATGACCTTCGGTCTATAACTTTTAAACCGCCACCCAGAACTTTACGTTCTTTATATCGTTGGAATCGTATCGAAAAAACAATGAATGCAACATGAGCCAAAAAATTTATTTCTTCGCCGATTGGTACAGTTTTCAAGAAACATATCACCTCAAAAATTCCAAACAGGGCATCTTCACTAGGTTTGAATAAAAACACAAAAATCAAAAACAAAAATACAACAATAACATATATATACATTCCTAATATCTACAACTAACATGTAAACACATATTTACAATCCTAATATCCACCACTAATAACATTACAACAACCAATCCTAGTCACTATGCAAAAACAACCAATTCACACCCTTAAGCTAAACATGAGATATCAACTTTGAAGTAAAAGCTTAAGGTAAGAGATTGGACCTTCGATTTCGCATTCGTAGGATGGTGTGGCCTTGTGGTATGGTTTATGGTGCATGATGTGTGTCGCGGCTTCGTGTCGCGGGTTTCTTCCCACGGTCTATTCTCGTGGGCAATTCACAGGAATCCGCCGCGAGCTCACATTTTCTGGTTGGCGGGCTCTTTCCCGCGGATGTGAAGTCACATAAGTTACTCCATAGGATGCCGTGGCTTTGATTCTTCTGGCCAGCGGGCTTATTCCCGTGGATATGAAATTGCAGAGGCTCCTCAAGCTTCTCGCGGGTTCATCCCTTCTGTCCCGTGGGTTCGTTCCCCCGGACTCTTCTCGTGCAAGGTTCCAAGAGAACCTCGCGGCTTTGTTGAGCGGGAATAATCCCGTGAACTTGTCCCGCGGTAGGCATTCTTAGCCTATTAGCCCTTCTCTTTGATTCCATGGCCTACACACACAAAAATCACACCAAAAACACAGAAGCATATTCTATGCAAGTAAATAAATGAGTAAGGAGTCCAAACCCCCAAACCTATCTATTTCCATGCATCTCATCATGATATGGTTAAGCACAAATGCAACATGACAAGTGAGTAGATAATGACTCTAGACTCTAAACACTAAACTAATCAATGTTCAAAATAATTACAAATTAAAAAGTCCTAAAATTTAAATAAATAAAAAAACCGAATGTCCATTAAGTGTGTCCTTTCCTTAAAGCTTGAAATTCCTGCACATTAACAAACATATCAAAACGTTCATACAAGTCAAGCACTCAACCACCATCAAAGATGGGTGGCTTTACCACAACATACCCATTCTCACTTTTCTTGACCTAAAGGGGTCCATTCCTCTTGAGTCCTTCTATTTTGGTTTTGTCAATCCATAAGGAATTGACAACCAACCTTGTAGTCCTAGGACTCACATTTGTCACCCGTTGCCATTTCATATTTGCGCATTGAGATCCAATATGACCTCTAATGTGGCACTTGTAACAAATGGGACTAAAGTGAGAGATTATACCTCCTTGATTTGTTGCGGTTTGCTTGGAGGCTTGCTTGGTCTTGTCTTGTCTTGCCTTGGGGCCAACCTTGGAGTAGGTCTCTTGAGGATTTATGGTATTGGTTGCTTGTCCTTCAAGCTTTGTAGAGGTGAAGGTGGGACTTGATTGCTCTTCTTGGTGACTTTCTTCTTGGATTTGTTGAGACTTTGTTTGGTGATGAAGGCACTTGAAGTCCCTTGACCTAAGTCAAACTTATCCTTAGGAAATGGAATCGCTTCCTTTCCCTTTGCCATCAACTCTTGCTTAGCTTTTGCAAGCTCCGCAAGGTGGTCACATTCCCTTGTCTTCATTATCTCTAAAGCCTCATCCCTTTGAGCAATTCATCCTTAGCTCTTCAATCTCCTTTAAGATGAATCCATTTCCTTCTCAAGTGAATTGATTTTCTTCTCTAAGTCCACATCTTGGCTTATCAATTCCTTGCTCTCTTATGCAACCTCTACTACTTTCTTTTCATACTGTCCATACTCCTCCTCGAACACCCTCTCTAATATACGCATACTTTCATCAATGCGGTCATATTTTCCCTTAGAGGATTTGAATACGAACTCAGGTTCTTCGACCTCTATCGAATTCAATTCTCCGCTCTGAAGATCGATTAGTGCCTTTTCATCCTACTTTCCCAATTGGGCTGCTGTATGCTCTATCGATTCTTCTAGGCCACTAATCCATTGCTCGATGAACGAGGGGTTGTCTTGGCTGCCCCATTGGTGGTCTTGATTATTGCTTGCTTGATGGTTGTCTTATTGATACGGATACATGATCGCGCTCCAAATGTTCACATTTAGCGCTCCATTTTCCTATCTTTTTGTGCTTGTTTCTCGGGTAAAACTGGGTATTTAACGGATAAATAAGTGTTTCAGGTAATTAGGGAAGTTCAGGGGCATTGTTGTCAATATGGAGAAATCAGGGGCAAACGTGCAAAATTCGGGAAAGTATTGACATTTCTATGATTTGAGGAGAGTTCAGGGGTACTACTTGTAATTTTCCAGCCATGCACAGCGCAGCCGCCACGTCAGCGCGCTATACGACGCCGTTTTGAGGTTGCACACGTCACGCCTGACGTCAGCATGATGTCAGGTCGTCTTCTTGCTCTAGCCGGGTTGACCCGACCCGCAACTCAACCCGGTCGACCCGGTTCAAACCCGACTTGCAACCCGGCATTTTTCGACCGTTTTCTAGTGTATTTTCTGGCCAATCTCCGCCCAGATTGGCTTTTCTCCTCCTCCCGGTCATGATGAACCTGTTTTGAGGCTTCCATGCACAATATTTCTCAATCCACCAAGACCTCAAACTCCATGGCCATCAAGCTTCAAGCTCACATTTCGGCGGCTTCTTTCCAGCGTTCCAGAGTGTCCAAACTCGCCAAACTATGGTGGGTTCATGCGGCGGCTTCTTCCCCGCCATCCAGAAGGTACAAACTCGCGAGAACGTCCATTTTACGCGCGGCGACTTCCGACGGCGGGCAAGAACCCGCGAGGCAAGGGATCCAAGCCCGCCGACCAGACCGACTCAGCCTTTTTGCATGCCCAAAACACTCCCCTATATATATATTCTTCTCTCCTAACCCTAAACACAATCCCTAATATCCAAACTCACACAAAATAACCCTACAAATCACTTACAAATTCACATACTAGCCTAGAATCTCACAAGCCACCATTGTTTCCAAGCTTGGGAGAGTCAAGGAGAAGCCTAGCTAGCTTGAGGACTTCACCAAGTGTTTGTGTTGTCTTCTTTATCTCCTTTTCTTGCTTTAGCTTGTTGTTGTAACTATATGTTTATGTTGGGATTTTGATGAGATTGTAATAATATTCAATAGTTGGTTGATGTGTTTATGTGCTTGTGCTTAATATATACATGTTAGTTGATTAATCATAATTGATATGTAATGGATTTAGACTAATTGAGATTCAATAACATGCATGGATGATCATTTATGTATGTGTCTTTATCCTAGTTTAGGTTGGTGAAAACCAATCTTGTAAGCATATTGCCATTAACTAGGAATTGGATTTATTGCATGAATATTATTTCCTAGCATTTGCATATCCAATCCTCACTCTTGCATGACCATGCATGAGTTTAGTTAATTTAGTTAGTTAGTGTTAAATTAGGTAATTAGTTAAATTAGTTAATTTAGTTAATTGTTATTGGTAATTTAGTCGATAGAATAATTAATTGCTAAGGAATGACAAACCTTAGTTGTAGTTAAATTTAGTGTAATTTAGTTATTAGCTAGTGTAATTGCCTTGCCACCATCCTCTCGTTATTTTTATGCATGTAATTAGTGTTTATAGTGTAAATAGCATGACTATAACATAGGCGTAGAACCGACTTAAGTGTACCTTACCTCCTCCGTGGGAACGAAACCCTTACTCGTAACCACTATACGTGGCCAACGATTCGTATACTTGCGAAAGGGTATAAACTCGCACGCCATATCATTTACCGATAGTTTATAGAACTATCGCGTAACCAATTTTTGGGCCATCAATACACGACTTGCACCTCTCCCATTACCGGTTATTGCCCAAAGTTTGCCTTGAGATTTTCCATTTCCCGTGACATGTTGGCCAATTGCATTCCTAAGTCCGCATTGGCCCTCTCCTCACGAGAATCATCTCTTCCTCTTCGTTGTTGGGAATTTTCACCCAACATCTCATATATGGCAAACACCTCCCTTGCAGTCTTCTCCCTCATTGCTCCCCCACAAGCATTATCAATAGTGGCTTGTGTGAGTCCCGTCAATCCATCATAGAAACACTGTACTAGTAAGACAAAGGGGAACATGTGATGCAGGCACTGTGCAAGGAGTGACTTATATCGGTCCCAAGTCTAATGGAAGGCTTTTCCTGGTTCTTCTTCGAAGGTTGCTATATTGCCCTGGATTTCTCGTGTTTTCCAAGAAGGATAGTACCTTGAGAAGAACTTGGTCTCTAACGCCTCCCAAGTAGTCATTGATGCTGCGGGTAGATCCAATAGCCACTTCTTTGCTTCATCTTTCATCCAGTACGAGAAGCATCTCATCCTTAACTGATCTTCCGCGAGCTCTCCGAGTCGGATGGTAGTCACGGCATTATAGTACTCCTTCATGAACTGAAGGGAATCCTCATCCGGTTTACCACGGAAGACTGAAAGAGTGTTGAAATGAGAACTCTTCAACTCGTAGCTTCGTTGCAAATCACTTAACAGAATCACTGACGGTTGAGCTCCCATAATCGGCAAAGCAAAGTACTTCATAAGCCTCTGAATAATGGGCACACTGGAAAGTTTTCCATATTATCCGAATCCTGAAAAACCAACAACAAAATCAAATCGAACAAGATATGATATGAACAATAAAAAATTAAACTATGTGGTGCTTTAGCTACTTAAAAGGCCTTAATATTTCCTACCTATATGTGTGTGCTCCATAGCCCTGTTTGAAGCCAAACACTGATTGCATTTTTCTTTCTTCACCACATTAATTGTAACCCAAATAAGCCAATGATTTAGCCATACCTTATAGCTTCGGATCATACTTTGAGAAGGTGAAGAGGATGTACTATTTTTGCACGTAACTGTGTGCATAAATTGCTACTAAAATCAAGGAAAACAAAGAGCTGCATTCAATCCAAAAAGTTCTGAAGCTGAAAGTAATACAATAGATGTAATCTCTGATTCATTCAAAAAAAAAGGGTTTGATAGAATCAGAGAATACAATGTAAAGGGGTGCAATAAAGTCAAATGAAGACTACAAGTTTGAATCTATTCAAAGAAGATGGCAAAAAGGGAGAAAGGAAAATTCTGAGGAATTAATTAATAAGTGGTGACATTCCACTTGAAAAGGAGACCACGAGAATTGTGCGAAGCCGAAAGGGTAATAGAAGACTCTCATGGTATGATCCTAGGTTTTTTGAATTCTAATTTTTTCCGTTCGTTCTTAACCCTCACCAATGGCCCCATTACAACCTGAATGAAGTTACTTGATCTGCTGGTTATCCTTGCTATGATAGTAGAATTGTGATGTGTGATTATCTTGTTCATAATGTTCGATTCGTTTCATGAGATCTTTCGCATACAAATCAGCGTTCCTTCAATGTTATATCTATATGCAATAATAATTTGAATTGTTCTTGTGCATAACTTCCAATCGCATATGCTTGATGAGTGATTTTACCTAGGTTCTGTGAGAATTAATGAGTGATATCTTGTGAGAATTAGAGTCGAGGCGATTATATATATGGCTTTTTGATGATGTGTCCTGGAAGCTAGAATGTTTTGAGCTTGGGCTTTTCAATTCAATTGAGCAATGTTTTCAGACTTGTGACTTAATATCAGTTTTTACTTATTGGCTTTTGCATGCATTGTCTCAACATGGGCACATATTATTGTATTTTTGATGACTAGTTGTCACAGATATGTTTGTGGGTGTCATAGATGTAAACCCTCAGGAGACGAAACTCCTCTTACTAGGGACAACTAGAGGTTTAAAGGCTTGTAGCATGCGCTCAATGCTATCGTGCTCCCTACGAAAGTGGCTTGTTAGGTTTTATATTTTCTAGTTTAGTTTTTAGGTTTTGTTTTCTTAGTTTTGCTCGAGGGCTAGCAAAAGATAGGTTTGTGGGTATTTGATCGGTCATTTATTGTATATGTTTTTGATCCCCATTCCTCCAATCAATTGTTTGTTTCTCGTGTCTTTTGGGGATTTAATTTGTGTGTTTGAGCATTTTCAGGATTTTGGATCTAGCTGATTAGTTTGAAAAATATCAGGCAAAAAGTGCTATTTCAGAAGATTCCAGGGACTTTCTTACAAAAGGCCAAAAAGTGTTGTAAAACCGCTCCTAATTAATTGGCAGCAGGTCAGCAGCGTTCCAACATCAGTGGTGTTCGCTGCTTTGACCGCTGCAGGACTTCTCTCAATGCGGCAGCGGTTGTCCGTAATGCGTTAAGACTGCTGCCGATACTGCTGCCGATACTGCTGCGGCTTTGGCAGCGGTAATGGCAGCGGTTTGGCTTGTCCGTCTCAAAAAAGGAGTCTTTTCACGTCCAGGATCTGGGAGCTATATATATGAAGAGATTAATAGGTTTTTGGGTCTCGGCTAGCACTTCTCGCTCTCTTTCAGATACACAACAACTCATCCCACAATTCCCTCATTCATCTTACTCATAGAAGATTCGAAGACGAAGGAGATTCCAACATCGAGGATTTGAAGAATTTGTTGAAGCTTTTCAATGGGTTTTATCTTTTCTCCCTCTTGTTTCTTTGTTTCTGATATGTGTAACTAACTCCATACTAGGAAGTCAATGTGAACCTCTATGAATACTTTTTGTTAGAATTGATTTTATTTTCTTAATTCAAGTTCTGATTCATTCAATTCATTCTAGATCATAATTCTTTATTCTTGTTGATGCATAGTTTTATGCTAGGTATGAATTTAGGGTTTTTGATGATTTAATGGTTGAGATGCACGTGGGTTTCACCATTCTCAACCAATCTTTAATTGAATGGATAAATTGTTAACCCCAAGTTTTTGGACATAATTTTGGTTCACTTGTTCTTTCGCTTAATGTTTTTTGGTTGTAATTTATATCTCAAGTTTTTGAAGTAAATTAAATTATAATTGAGAACACTTATTCATCTCATTATCATATGGTAACAATCATAAATAAGATAAGAACGAACCCTTAACTGGATTAACATCTTTTATCAAAGTCAATTCGAAGCATTGAATAAACGTAGTTGGGGAGCATTGATGACCTAGTCCTCTCACTTCTTGATCACATTCACATATTCTTGTTAATTGCTTTCTTAGATAATTCTATTCTAAACCAATCATTCAATCAATCAATCAAAATCTCTTGGATACTGTTAATTGCTTAGCTTTAATTAGAATTAGTTATAACTAGTAAATCACTTTTCCTCGTGGGAACGATCCCTACTTGTCGTTGTACTTATCTCACGATTCATGCACTTGCGAGTTAGGTTTTTATAACACGATTTTACACATCAAGTTTTTGCAATAATCTTGTGTGCTGAGTGTTAGGATTATGCTCAATAGCAAGAGTGTAATATTGTAATTAACAATCTTTTTCATATTAATAAAGTGATTTCTGGTTTAACAAATCGTATAGCATTTATAGTTTAATATTATAATTGTCAAAGTAAATAATCATAAGGTCTAAAGACTATGAGAAAAGAAGAATTGTTCGTACATCTGGATATGTATGTGGTAGACACAATTCTTTAGTTAGTCTTGAATAATGTTCACAACTTAAGTTAAAGGTTGGGCACCTATATCTTGTTAAAGTTGTAGAATTCTTTTGCTAGCATTTGAGTGGGATCAAATGAGATATGATGAGTCTAAATCATCGGAGTGTCTTCGAGCAAAAGGATCTAGTGCACTGGGTGCATTGAACAGGATCACAATGAAAGCTTTATCTAGAACCGTCAATAGATAATAGTCTTTTCATTATCAGGACAATCGGAGAGTCTATCTTAATCCTGAGATAAATGATGGACTTATGGTTGCAAGTGATATCATTTGAGTTATCAATGAGTCGATTATATCGCATAGTATATCCTCGATAGTTTGGTGATATTCATTTGTTAATCGATAGAGGACTTCATTTATAGATATGGACATCGTGGCTCCATTTAATTAAATGAGAGTATATATCATCATATGGATGTTTTGAGGTAATTGGATATTAAATCTCAACGTTGAGTTTTCGATAGTGTCTATTGAAAACATGGCTTCTGGACAAGTCAAATATCCAAGTTCAAAACGTGGTCATATGAGTAAATATGGTAACTTGGAGAGTATAGGCGGTCTATGAACTCTTGGCGATTACTGGTATTAATCACGAGGATACACTATCTCCTATATGATTGTCTAGGGTATGAATGAGGAGCATCTTCCTTTTCTATCTTTATTTAAGAGTTCAATTTTAGCTCTTTAGTGGAATGAGTTAAAATTAATGGATCGGACCTAAGTGAATCATTTGTTGATTGTGATTAGGTTATGTCTATTGAAGCTTAAATTTAGATGGCCCGCCAAGATCCCAATCCACACGACTTGCATGGATCACTTGATATATTCTACCGACCACCATTTAAGGGTCCATCTAGAATTGCATTTAATATATTAAAATATATTTGCACATTATTTAAGTAATGGGCTGCTCAATTATATTATATATTAATGAAAGACATGTGGGCTTGTTTCTTTTAGTAGAATGGGTCTGGTTCACATGTGGGCTTTTTATTTAAAGTCCAATGGATTAAATGAAAAGAAAATAATATTTTGGCCCATTTATTCAAGTGGGGCGGCAAGGTTAAGTTTTAACCTAATATATTATTTTGTTTCATTTGTTTTAATTAAATAAGAATTAATTAATTTATTAATTAATTATTAATTAAGAAACAAATCTTTTCTGATTAGGAATATGATTCCTAGTGTTATACTATTGTTGGTAGTATACTAAAAGTAAAAGACTTATTTGGTAAAAAATAAATAATTAATTTTATTTATTTAATCAAATAAGAAGTCTTTTATATTTAGTCAAATAAAGGAATAAAAGATTTATGAATTCAATTAGGTTTAAAGTCTTAAACTAAATAGGAAATAGGGTGCAATACAAACTCTTTTGGGCTTGAGAATTGCGGCAACCCTAGTCCCTTTTAGGTTGTGATTTTCGGCCACCCTAAGTAAAAGAAGAGAAGAAAATTTGGCCACCTATATAAGTGCTCTTATAGATTTCGGCCACGATAAGTTGTTCAAGAGACAATTTTTCTTCTTCTTCTCAATTCATAGAAAGCTTTTATTCTACAAAACAAATAGGAGTTTAGATTATTCTTTGATATATACTATTTGCTTAATCATCAATAAGCTTGTGTATACGATATCGATCTAGGTTCACGCGAGTTTCGATCATTAGATTGAGAACTCAAAAGTGACCGGAATAATCTCAGTCATTCTTTTGATTGTTTTTGTGACTAACAAAGAAAAGAAAGTTTGTTTTGTCCATTCACAGGTTTGCAATTCAAAGAAAAAGGGAGACCACGCTCCTAGGTGATCCACGTTCGTGCTAGGATTGAAGATCTTGCGGATTACCATCGACGTAAGTCAATCGGATCACGCGACAAAAGGTATTCTACTTTTTGGTTATTGTATATGCATGTTTAATTAATTAAAGGGTTTAAGGTTCATAAAGGAAAAATTTTAAAAGTCACTAAATCTTATTTTTAGTCTCGCTTCCGCTGCGTGTACTACGGTATTTTTCCCTACACTGAGCTCACCACACCTAAAGCCCAACTACACCCTACAAGACTGTTAAATACACCACATCTTTTCAACTTCATCTTCTTCCTTTAAGCTTCATGAACCAGCTATGGAGGCAGCCAACCCTAACTATTCAAGTTGCCAGAAAGCATCCTCCTCGCCTATTTTTTTGGCTAGTTTTCAGTGCAAATGACTCGCTAGAAGTGCACGAACATGATGGACACCGATTCGGCCCACCAAACCTCACCAAAATCGACCACGAAATCTGGTCCAACCATGTTCCGTCACCTCCATGTCACCCCTAACTTCAAAACTGTGTCATCACTGTGAAGAGCACCCAATCAATATCGCGGTTTACGCGTTCGCTGTCGCCACTGCGACAGGGAGTTGTTTTGGCTCTTGTTGATGTCGCCCCAACGTCGCCCAAGCATCGCCGTTGAAGCAAAATAGCGACCTTCGCTGTGTTCAAATTTGATTGGGTGTGAAAATTACAAGATGCACCCCTCTTATGGATTAAATGGTAATTTCCCATGCAAGAGGGGTGTTTTGGTAATTTACCACCTGTGACGTAAAATGAAAACCTATAAATTCATCACTATTTTTTCTTTATGAACAACTCTTGTCAACTCTTGACATCCAAGAAACCTCCTTTCTTCCACCATTCGTAATCCCACTATTCTCCTCTCCAATAAACACCTAGATTACTTCGCCACAAACACTCCTCTCTTTCCATTTTCTCCACCCATTTTTGTTAACCGCCATAATTAGCAGGGATCAAAAAAGAATTTTCCACTAGCTTACAGAAGAAAGCCGAGATCCAAAGTAGAAGCGAAAAGATGTCTAGATACCCCGCCTGCTGGATCCTGGCGCCCAACTACCCCGGATACCCCGATACCCGAGTATCCTGGTACCCCGCTACTTGAAACCCCGATATCCGCGAACATCACTATTAAAGGAGCGTGAAAGACGCAGGGTACCCGGGGTACCCCAACCAGCGAAACACGTGACATACACATGGAAAGACATGTACCAGGATCCCAATAAACCGACCCCGCTGAAGCAGGAGGGGGGCACCCCTAAGAATAGACTACATATAAAAACAGACATTAAACGCCACTGTTCAAGATAAAAACTCATGCTACAACGCTACATTCATTCCCGCCAATTTAATATCCTATTTTAAATAGGAGACAACTCATTCGGGAACCGAAAAAGAAGGAATCACCAGATCTTTTGGGATCAATTTCCCGACAAATTTGTTGGACTCCACAAGAAAACCCGTGTATCACTGAAACCCTAGACCGAGGTTCTAGGAGTGCTCAGCAAGAAAGCGGGCCTATATATACTAATCATATGTTCAGAGGGAAAGGGGGATCAAAACCCTAATTCACTTTTTCTACTTATCGACAGGCACGAAAAGCTCCATCTCGATTGTTCTCTTTGAGGCTTTACTTTCCTCCATGCTGTAATATTGATGGTTCGAATACCGAGTTATAAAGATCGTATTTCAAATCCATGTATACATATATAAACCCTCTTTCAGTTTTCATACATCCATCGTATAAGAAACTCATCCATCCCATTACTTGTCTTCATCATAATATCAGATTCATGATACCCAGCGGGATACCAGGCTACTAAGTATCTCGCTGGCCCTAGACAATCCCGGTCCGGATCCGTTGCATACATACAATATCTCACCTAGCAGATTCCAGTGAACCGGCGAAAGATCGGGGTATAGAGTATCCCGCTAGCCCAGGTCTAATTAGATCCGGGTCCATCACATACCGTTAATTCTAAATTGCACCCCGGTGACAATTTTGGGTTAACACTTTGGCGCTGTCAGTGGGAAAAAAAAACCGCCACCATTAACAAACTTTCAAGTTCAACACAAAAGAAAATAGAAAATGAGGCTCCGATCCTCCCAGGGGTAGCCCACGAACTCAGGACCCCATTCCCTCGCTTCTACCCAGAGAAATCAAGGAAAAAAGAAGGGAACCAGAAGCCAGATCCCGATACCCGTCCCGCCGCCTAATCCTGGATCAACACCATAGGACCCCACTGTCCCGGAAGTAACTCGGGAGGCCATAGAGCAGCATGCTATCGCCTATGTAGAGAGCGTCCGCCTTCGGATGATCGCCCAAGGGATACCCTTTGAAACACCCAGATTGGCAGAAGGAGTAGGACCAAGTACTCGGGCACCAGTGTTTGACAGACTCGGGCCGCCTTTACCAACACGGAATCATCCCGAAGATCTCAGACATCGATTGGCAAGATCAGCTACCGATATCCCACCAAGAAGGGCCCAGTCAACAATAAAGCCGGTGGCAAGGAAAAGGACTCCCCAGCTCGACATGGGTGGCAGTACTGGATCCAGGAGGGACTAGCGGGGTACCCATCGGCGGGAAGGGGAGCATAATGAACTTGATGGAGAATCAGAAACCACGGACAATGAAGACCTGGTGGCACAATTCGGGCATAACGGATCCAAACGCCTTAAGGATCAGATGGCTAAGATGGTGAAGGAGCTCGAGGAATTGAAGAAAGGAAAGCAACGGGGTACTCGGAAGAATCCGCTGGGGGAGATGAACGCGCCATTTTCCAGGAGGATTTGAGAAGCCGAGTTGCCCCCCAAGTTCAAAATGCCAACTGAGAAGTATTCTGGATCGGAGGATCCCGTGAGTCACATGGAGAGCTTTGTCCACCAGATGGAAATCCAAAACGCTACCCGGTCAGCTATGTGCAGAATGTTCCCTTCAACACTGACCGATTGTGCCAAGACTTGGTTCAGAAAGTTGCCCCCAAGAAGTGTAGATTCATTCATAAAGCTCACTACTGATTTTTGTGCTCTGAAATTTCCCTTAATTAGTAGTGAAATATACCTAGAGGGGGGGTGAATAGGTATAGGCTCCAAATTCTTCCAATTTAAAAATAATGCGGAATATATCAATGAAAATACACACTAAGTGTTTTTTACGTAGTAAAACCTCAAAGAGGAAACATCCACGGGTTGATACCACAACCACCGGCAAAGCAATCCACTATGTGAAAGAGGACTTACACACTCAAGCTATCACTCATGATATCCGCTCAAGCTATCAACTCCTAATCTACCCTCGGGCTAGTGAATCACCAAGCCTACTTCCTATCCGAGATGTGTCCTACACCTCTAGAAAGCAACTTCCTATCCAAGACACTCACGTCTCTAGGAAGATTCCCTTGCTTAGCTATCTAGATCCAATGATCCTAGTCAAGCTTCTCTAGCTCAACCATCCAGAGTATAAAAACTCCTAGCTAAGACTTTTGCTTGCCTATCCGGATCCTCCCGACCCTAGACAAGACTTCCTTGCTCTATCCACAAAGCTTCACTCACTTTGCTAGAGACTTCAACCTAATGCAAGGCTATGATCTAAGTGATGCAAATGATGCACACACAATCAAATTAAGCTAGATGATCAATCAAGCTCAATGTACATGTTCAATGATAGTCTAGAATATGCTTTCAACAATCAATCACAAAAGTATCTAAAAATCAAGACATGCAAATCAATAAGAACAAGGTATGAATATTCAATATATCACACTAAAAACCTAGTTCTTAGATCATGAAATAAAACATAGAAAATAACATGAAGCACATCACACATACATTTTCTAGAATCAATTTCATGATAAATCAAGTTTAGCACATATATGTTCAAGACAAATCACAAAGCTAAATCTCAATTAACAAATGATCAAACAACCCTAGCATGTGATCTAACATACTTCTCAACAAATTTTATCAATCAAATAGTAAGAATCAAGAGATGATCAAAGATGAAATTGAAAAAGAAGAAGTTGAAACAAACATACTGACCACGGACTGAAAATGGATCAACTGAGAAAAATGGCGAAGTCAGATGCCTCTGGAAATGCTTAATGTTTGTAGCTCTCTTCAAGACCAACAATTTTGGTTTTTGAATCGATTGATTTCGAGTTCGTATGAGAGAGATATGATCAAAATACTAAAACTAAAGTTGAGAGAATTCTGCAGAATTTTATGAGTGTTCTTCAAAATTCTTCAACAACAAGTGTGGAGGGAAGAAGATGAGTTTAAAAAGAAGGAGAGATAGAGATTTTTCGAGCAAATCAGAGTGTGCCATGTCACCTCCCCGTGGGGGGCGCGTGGGGCCCACGGGAGCAGAGGGCTCCCTTGGCCGTGGGCCCACGGCCTCCCTCACGGCCAGGCCTTGTGGCCTCACACTCTCCAAACCACTCTTGCACGCTCCTTCGGTTCTTCAGCCCGTATCTTGGGCATCCGAACTCCGATTTCAAATCCGTTTTCGGATTACGAACTGTGACTCCCTCACGCACGACGACGACTACACAACTTTGAAAAATGGTTGAGAAATCATCTCAGAAAATGACGATGAAGTCAACTCAACGAATGAGAACGAAAAGTAGCGTAGTTACATCGTTTGGACTCGAAACCTTATGAATGAGTAACCGAAACGACTGGAACTCAATAAGGCATCATAATAGAACATATTCAAGTATAAATACAAAAATACGGAAACAAACAAATACAAATTCACACAAGCATGCCATATCAAAGAGATAGTTACAACGCATGCAATTCTACAATGTTTATCAATACAAGATCAATGCATGAGCATACTATGAGATGTGTGAATGTGTTATACCAAATGTTTGAACCACGATGCAGGGACACACATGTATGAATTGTGTGTGTGTGCGCTAACGCCTTGCAAGAGGATAGAAGTCAAGATTTACCTTTGACGTTTTTCACCTCTAGAGAATCAAGCCTCGCCCCAAGGATCCCGTCCTTCTGCAATATGTGATCCAGGAACGAGGTGAGACACTGAGATCTTACATAGAAAAGTTCCACAAAGAAGTGATCCAGATGGGAGTATTTGCCGAGAAGGAAACCCTCGCCAATTTCAGAAGAAACTTGTGGGCTGGCAGGTTATTCCAATCATTTGCCAAGCACCCTCCTGAGACATACCAGGAGGCCTATGATAGGGCGCTGGAGCAGGTGGATATAGATGAGTAGCTCCGAATTAAGGTTGAACACGATGAAGCCCAGACATCTAAGCGGTCTAAGAAGGAATCTCCTAAGTCGGCACCTACGAGGAGAGTCTAGAACCCTCCTCCGAATCGATCGACGTACAGGCCGCCGCCTCCTCCCCAATATTGGGAAAGATACCCTACAAGAAGGACTCCACCCTGAGCAACTTCTCCACTAAGAGAAGTAGCCCACATATCAACGGAGGAAGACTGGTATAACCATTACACTCCTCTCAATGCCTCTCAGGAAACCGTATACCTAGCCATCCGCGATAAGGGCTTGCTCAGAAAGCCCGATCCAATAAAAGTCCCCGCTGATCAAAGAAATTTGCTATAAATATTGCGACTTTCATGAGGATGTCGGGCACAACACATCTGAATGCTATAGCCTCCACAACCAGATTGAGAGTTTGGTAAGAGGAGGACTTTTAACGGAATTCTTGCAACAAGTACGGACAGCATTAAAATGTGAAAGGAAGTACAAAAGGAGATGCGGGATGTGGGATGCAGAAGAAAGGAGGAAGGACGAAGGACGAAGGAAAGGATTTAATGCAACAGATCCATGTCATCCATACCATCAGTGGAGGACCAACTCTGGCTGGGACATCCAACAATTCAAGAAAGAATCACACTAGGAAGATCCCAAAACTCGCCACTGGCCAGGGTGTGTTCCGGGTGTCTCGGGAATCACGGGAATACCCGCGGTCCACTCAGATCATTTTCACCAAGGATGATGCCTATAACACAGACGATCCAATGGTGATCACGGTTCAGATTTCTAATTGTCAGGTCCACCGCATCCTTGTAGACACCGGGAGTAGTGTGGACATTCTGTTTAAAGGAGCACTGGAGAAGCTCAACCTGAAGAATCCCTGTTACAACAGCTACACTACACCTTTATACGGATTTACAGGGGACTCCGTGATGCCAGTAGGAACACACATCTTGCCCGTGAGAGTCGGAGAAGCCCCCCTACAACAGAACATCATGATTGAGTTCATCGTGGTAGACAACCCATCCGCTTATAATGCAATCTTGGGAAGACCATTTTTATCAGGTCTCAAGGGAGTCTTGTCCATTTATCACAATGTCCTGAAGTTTCCAGTTGGGACTGAGGTTGGAGAAGTCAGGGGAGACCAGCAGGCAGCCCGCACATGTTACGCAGTATCTGCTAACCCTGTTGCATTGACAATGCAGTATGCCCGCGTCATCCATAAGTCGGGTCTCGGGGAGGCGTAGTTAGAAAGCACAGAATAGTTTGGAAATAAAGGAGAGTACCCATTGTGTTACCTCAGGAAGAAGGGTCATTCTAGGAGGACTTAGTCTCAAGACTTGAAGAAGGATGTTAGCTCGGTTGGTGTATTTCTGATGTGTACACCCCAACCATTTTCTACTTTGTATTTGCTTTTGAGAAAATCAATAAAGTCAGTTTTAGTGTTCCTAATTTCGCCAAAGCAAGTCTTCATCGTTCCATTTCACCTCGAGACCAGGAAAAGCCATATGGCACTCATGTTGCCTTGGTCGGGGTATACCTTCCTCCAGGAAGGACCTGTTGCTCAAATGCATAATGGGTGTAGTCACTCGCCAGGATCGATCTCATCAAGACCAGGAGAACGTAGATGGGCCTCCTGAAGCCTTGGACGGGGAATACCCCCATCCAGGATGAACCCGGTGTCAAAATAGCCCTCGTCAAGACCAGGAGAACCTATAGGGGCCTCCTGAAGCCTCAGACGGAGGATACCCCCCCCCCCTCCAGGATGAACCTGGTGTCAAAATAGCCATAGTTGCTTGCCAGGACAGTTCACCAAGAAGCCAAGATACTCCATCTGGATACCCGACATCTTTCTGCATCGTACTACCACTTCTCCTTGTTACATTCAAAGCTTTGAGTTGAAATGGATTTAGTATCCGCTCAGAAACAAGGCATCAGGGAACTAGGCCATTACACTTGGGAGCCAAGCGTTTCACCTTGATAGGTGACTAAGACGAAACCATAACCAGGATTCCCCATAAAAAATTCAGTAAAGTTAAATGAGCAATGGTCAGACATGATATCTAATAGCTGATTTCTGTTAAGAGAGTTTATTAACTAAGGTTTGTATTCAAGACAAACTAAAGACCTACCATCCACTATCAAGTTAAGATGGAAGCTAAAACTATACAGGAATCAGCATAGTCTTTACTTGGATCACGTTCAAACATACAAGCACCATCCTAGGACAAGGCATAAGTTCAACAAGCAAGCATTTTAGGAGGGTAAAAGAGAATGATCACAAGATTGGAAGGAGTTCATTAACTTAGATAGGGTGCCCACCCCCATTTCCGGGCTACAAACAGTTACAAAAATAAATTCCGATAAAGAAAAAAAAGCAAAGCCATATATCATTCCCCCCCTCCTGCGTGCTTTTCCTGTCGGGATTCCACAGCCTGTTCCCCTTATGCCTGCCTTTCTTCAAGTGAGCTGGTCACAGCAGGAGAGCTCGCCACCTTCGAGCGTTGAACAGAAGCCTGCCCAACATCTTCTTGAATGGAAGAAGGATCCTGAGATTCCCCCTTAACATTTTCTCCAGATCCGGCAATAGGAGGGAGAGAAGATGGATCCGGGACAGAGACATCCTTCGAGGGACCCCCTTGGTCAAGGCCAACATCTAAAAGGGCTGCGGCCTTAGCCATAATGTGATCCCGATCCCAGCCAAGAGGAGTCAATCAAGTCGAAAGGAGGTGGAAAGGCCTTGGCAACCTCGTAAGAGGCAGTAAAATATCTGTCCGCGAAGGAAGAATCCAGTTGGGATTCTAAGATCTTCACGGATCCCCGTAAGAACCGGTTCTTGTCTAAAAGGACCGCCATCTCCACCTTGATGGACTCCCTCTCAGCCCTACGCCGGGTGGAAACGATAGTCTCCGTGTCATAAGCACACTGCATCTTTTCCAACTCCATCAGAGCAGCCTGCCTCCCGGATTCAGACTCAGTTGTAGATTGGACCAAGGCAATGATGTTTTCTTCAGACTGGGCTAGATCAGTGCGAGCCTCTTCCAAATTAACCCGAAACGCCAAATTGGCCTCCTTCAAAGTTGCCACATGTTGCCCGATAGCTAAGGCAAACTTGAAGCCCTATATTTATACATATATATAGTCAAATGAGATACATGAGCATTTATACCAACTATACCAACTTGGAGGGAGCAAAATCATACCTCGGCGAGTAGGGAAGCCCCTTTAGTAGCCAAAATCTCCGTAGGCAATGAGGACATCGACTGCAGACTCCCACCGGGACACGCCGTGATGAACTTGGAAACAATGTCATCTTGGCTGCTATCTCAGGGCCTTGACCCGGATGAAAGGCTAGCAGGGGGAGCTCTAGAGGTGGAATCCTTTCCTTTGTCCACCCAGGCAGGTCTAGCCTTCTCCACCCTAGTGGAGCGCATGGCGGAAGAAATCTGAGAAGGAGGGGTAGCTGTAACTATGGGTTTAGCAATCTTAGCGGGAGGCTTCGCCTTGGAGACTGGAGAAGTTTTGACATTGGCTGCCTTCGCCAACATGTCGCTAAGCGAGGGACGAGCAACAATTTTTGTTAGAGAAGGTTCCGGGAAACGAAGCGGGGACTCCGCCAAGATAGGAGGAGAGAAAGGTGACGAGGGGTAAGACCCCGAGGTGACCCCAGCACTAGGAGGAGAAGGAATGGGAGAGCGGGGTGCTTGAGAAGCCAGGATTGACGGTCCCGTAGCCTTATGAGGGGATGCTAGAGGAGAGACTGCTGAAACTACAAAAAAATATATATATATTGTTAACCGCCATAATTGGCAGGGATCAAAAAAGAATTTTCCACTAGCTTACAGGAGAAAGCCGGGATCTGAAGTAGAAGCGAAAAGATGTCTGGGTACCCCGCCTGCTAGCTGACAGGCTAGAACCTTTGCCTACCCAGGTCAGGTCCAGAATTCCCGGAGACACGATCATCACCAGATCCTGGCACCCAATTACCTCGGATAGCCCGATACTCGAGTATCCTGGTACCCCGCTACTTGAAACCCCGATATCCGCGAACATCGCTTTTATCAGAAGCGTGAGAGACGCAAGGTACCCTGGTTACCCCAACAAGCGAAACATGTGACGTACACATGGCAAGACATATACCAGGATCCCAGTAGACCGACCCTGCTGAAGTAGGAGGGGGGTAACACGAAGAGTAGACTACATGTAAAAACAGACATTAAACGTCACCGTTCGAGATGAAAACTCAAGCTACAACGCGGCATTCATCCCCGCCAAGTTAGTGTCTTATTTTAAATAGGAATCAACTCATTTGGAAACCGGAAAAGAAGGAATCACCAGGCCTTTTGGGATCAATTTCCTGACGAAGTTGTCGGGCTCCACATGAAGACCCGTGTATCACTGAAACCCTAGACCGAGTTTCTAGGAATGCTCAGCAAGAAAGCGGGCCTATATATTAATGATATGTTCATAGGAAATGGAGATCGAACCCTAATTTACTTTTTCTACTTATCGACAGACACGAAAAGTTCCATCTCCATCGTTCTCCTTCAGGCTTTATTTCTTTTCCATATTGTAATACTGATAATTTAAATACCGGGTTGTAAGAAATCGTATTTCAGATCCACATATATATATAAATACAGGTAAACTGCTTTTCAGCTTTCATATATCCACCATATAAGAAACTCATCCATCCCATTACTTGTATTCATCATAATATCGGACTCACGATACCCAGCGGGATACCAGGGTATAGAGTATCCCGCTAGCCCAGCTCTAATTAGATCTGGGTCCATCACATACCGTTAATTCTAAATTGCACCCCGGTGACAATTTTGGGTTAACACTTTGGCGCCGTCTATGGGAAAGACCCCCCACCATTAACAAACTTTCAAGTTCAACTCAGATGAAGATAGCAGATGAGGCTCCGATCCTCCCAGGGGCAGCCCACGAACTCAGGACCCCATTCCCTCACTTCCACCCAGAGAAATCAAGGGAAAAACAAGGGAGCCAGAAGTTAGATCCTGGTACTAGTCCCGCTGCCTAATCCCGGGTCAGCACCATAGGACCCCACTGTCCCGGAACCGACTCGGGAGGCCATAGAGCGACAAGCTGCTGCCTATGTGGAGAGCGTCCGCCTTCGGATGATCGCCCAAGGGATACCTTTTGAAGCACCCAGATTGGCAAAAGGAGTAGGACCAAGTACCCGAGCACCGGTGTTTGACAGACTCGGGCCGCCTTTACCAACACGGAATCATCCCGAAGATCTCAGATGTCGATTGGCGAAATCAGCTACCGATATCCCACCAAGAAGGGCCCAGTCAACAACAGGGCCAGCGGCAAGTAAAAGGAATCCCTGGCCCAACACTGGTGGCAGTACTGGATCTATGAGGGACCAGTAAGGTGCCTATTGGCGGGAAGGGGAGCGTAAGGAACCTGGTGGAGAATTAGAAACCTCGGACAATGAAGACTCAGTGGCACGATCCGGACATAACGGATCCAAACGCCTTGAGGATCAGATGGCTAAGATGGCGAAGGAGCTCGAGGAATTAAAGAAAGGAAAGCAACGGGGTACTCGGAAGAACCCTCTGGGGGAGATGAACGTGCCATTTTCCAGGAGGATTCGAGAAGCCGAGTTGCCCCCCAAGTTTAAAATGCCCACTGAGAAGTATTCTGGATCAGAGGATCCCGTGAGTCACATGGAGAGCTTTGTCCATCAGATGGAAATCCAAAACGCTACCCGGTCAGCTATGTGCAGGATGTTCCCTTCAACATTGACCGACTGTGCCAAGACTTGGTTCAGAAAGTTACCCCCAGGAAGTGTAGATTCATTCACAAAGCTCACTACCGACTTTTGTGCTCAATTACAGGGAATCAAACCTTGCCCCAAGGATCCCGTCCTTCTGCAATATGTGATCCAGGAATGAGGTGAGACGCTGAGATCTTACGTAGAAAAGTTTCATAAGAAAGTGATCCAGATGGGAGTATTTGCCGAGAAGGAAACCCTCGCTAACTTTAAAAGAAACCTGTGGGCTGGCAGGTTATTCCGTTCGTTTGCCAAGCACCCTCCTGAGACATACCAGGAGGCCTATGATAGGGCGTTAGAGCAGGTGGATATAGATGAGTAGCTCCGAATTGAGGTTGAACACGATGAAGCCCGGACGCCTAAACGGTCTAAGAAGGAATCTCCTAAGTCGGCACCCACGAGGAGAGTCCAGAACCCTCCTCTAAATCGATCGACGTATAGGCCGTCGCCTCCTCAATACTGGGAAAGATACCCTACAAGAAGGACTCCACCCCGAGCAACTTCTTCACTAAGAAAGGTAGCCCGTATCTCAACGGAAGTAGACTGGTATAACCATTACACTCCTCTCAATGCCTCTCGGGAAACCATATACCTAGTCATCCGCGATAAGGGCTTGCTCAGAAAACCCGATCCAATAAAAGTCCCCGCTGATCAAAGAAATCGCTACAAGTATTGCGACTTTCATGAGGATGTCGGGCACAACACATCTGAGTACTATAGCCTCCGTAACCAGATTGAGAGTTTGGTGAGAGGAGGACTTTTAACGGAATTCTTGCAACACGTACGGGACAGAATTAAAATAGGAAACGAAGTACAGAAGGAGACGCGGGATGCAGAATAAAGGAGGAAAGACGGAGGAAAGACGAAGGAAAGGATTTGATGTAATAGATCCATGTTGTCCATACCATCAGTGGAGGACCAACTCTGGCTGGGATATCCAACAATTCAAGAAAGAATCACGTTAGGAAGATCCTGATACTCGCCACTGGCCAAGATATGTTCTGGGTATCTCGAGAATCACGGGAATACCCGCAGTCCGCACAGATCATTTTCACCGAGGATGATCTCTACGACACCGTACAACCCCATGACGATCCAATGGTGATCACGGTTCAGATTGCTAATTGTTGGGTCCACCGCATCCTTGCAGACACCGGGAGTAATGTGGACATTTTGTTTAAATGAGCACTGGAGAAGCTCAACCTGAAGAATCCCTGTTACAACAGCTGCACTACACCTCTATACAGATTTACAGGGGATTCCATAATGCCAGTAGGAACACACATCTTGGCCGTGATAGTCGGAGAAGCCCCCCTCCAACAGAACATCATGACTGAGTTCATCGTGGTAGACACCCTATCCGCTTATAATGCAATCTTGGGAAGACCATTTTTATCAGGCATCAAGGGAGTCTTGTCCATTTATCGCAATGTCCTAAAGTTCCCAGTTGGGACCGAGGTTGGAGAAGTCAGGGGAGACCGGTAAGCAGCCCGCACATGTTACGCAGTATCTGCAAACCCTGCTGCATTGACAAGGCAATATGATCGCGTCATCCATAAATCGGGTCTTGGGGAGGCATAGTTGGAAAGCACAGAACAGTTTGGAAAGAAAGAAGAGTACCCATTGTGTTACCTCAGGAAGAAGGATCATTCTAGGGGGATTTAGTCTTAAGACTTGAAGAAGGATGTTATCTCTGTTGGTGTATTTCTGATGTGTACACCCCGACCATTTTCTGCTTTGTATTTGCTTTTGAGAAAATCAATAAAGTCAGTTTTAGTGTTCCTAATTTCGCCTAAGCAAGCCTTCATTGTCCCGTTTCGCCTCAAGACTAGGAAAAGCCATATGGCGTTCCTGTTGCCTTGGTCGGGGAATACCCTCCTCCAGGAAGGACCTGGTGCTCAAATGCATAAGGGGTGTAGTCACTCGCCAGGATCGATCTCATCAAGACCAGGAGAACCTATATGGGCCTCCTGAAGCCTTGGACGGGGAATACCCCCCTCCAAGATGAACCCGGTGTCAAAGTAGCCTTCGTCAAAGACCAGGAGAACCTATATAGGCCTCCTAAAGCCTCGGACGGGCGATACCCCCCATCCAGGATGAACTCGGTGTCAAAATAGCCATAGATGCTTGCTAGGATAGTTCAACAAAAAGCCAGGATACTCCATCTGGATACCCGACATCTTTCTGCATCGTACTACCATTTCTCCTTTTTACATTCAAAGGCCTGAGTTGAAAATGGCTCTAGCAACCGCTCAGAAACAAGGCATCAGGGAACTCGGCCATTACACTTGGGAGCCAGACGTTTCATCCTGATAAATGACTAAGATGAAACCATCACCGTGATTCCCAGCAAAAAAAAAAAAAAAAAAATTCTGGTCAGACATGATAGTTGATTTATGCTAAGAGAGATTATTAACTAAAGATTGTATTCAAGATAAACTGAAGACCTGTTGTCCACCAACAAGTTAAGATTGAAGCTAAAACTATACAGGAATCAGGATAGGCTTTACTTGGATCACGTTCAAACATACAAGCACCATCCTGGGGCAAAGCATAAGTTCAACAAGCAAGCATTTTAGGAGGATAAAAGAGAATGATTGTAAGATTGGAAGGAGTTCATTAACTTAGGCAGGGTGCCCACCCCAATTTTCGGGCTACAAACAGTTACAAAAATTCAGATAAACAAAAACAAAAGTCATATATCATTCCTCCCTCCTGCATTTTTTTCCTGCCGGGATTCCACCGCCTGTTCCCCTTTTGCCTGCCTTTCTTCAAGTGAGCTGGTCACTACAAGAGAGCCCGCCACCTTCAAACGTTGAACAGAAGCCTGCCCAACATCTTCCTGAATGAAAGAAGGATCCTGAGATTCCCCCTCAACATTTTCTCCAGATCCGGCAGTAGGGGGGAGAGAAGTTGGATCCGGGACAGAGACATCCTTCGAGGGACCCCCTTGGTCAAGGCCAACATCTGAAAGGGCTGCAGCCTTAGCCAGAATGTGGTCCCGATCCCAGCCAAGAGGAGTCATCAAGTCGAAAGGAGAAGGGAAGGCCTTGGCAACCTTGTAGGAGGCAATAAAATATCCATCCGCGAAGGAAGAATCCAGTCGGGATTCTAAGAGCTTCACGGATCCCCGTAGGAATCGGTTCTCGTCTAAAACGACCGCCATCTCTGCCTTGACAGACTCCCTCTCAGCCTTACGCCGAGTGGAAACGATAGTCTCCGTGTCATAAGCACGCTGCATCCTTTCCAACTCCACCAGAGCAGCCTGCCTCCCGGATTCAGACTCAGTTGCAGATTGGACCAGGGCAGTGACGTTTTCTTCAGACCGGGCTAGATCAGCACGGGCTTCTTCCAAATTGGCCTGAAGCGCCAAATTGGCCTCCTTCAAAGTCACCACCTGTTGCCCGATAGCTATGGCAAACTTGAAGCCCTATAAAAAATATATATAGTCAAATGAGATACATGAGTATTTATATATGTATACCAACTATACCAACTTGAAGGGAGCAAAATCATACCTCGGCGAGCAGAGAAGCCCCCTTGGTGGCCAAAATCTCCGTAGGCAAAGAGGACATTGACTGCAGACTCCCGCCGGGACACGCCGCGATGAACTTGGAAATAATATCATCTTGGCTGCTATCTTGTGGCCTTGACCCGAATGAAAGGCTAGCAGGGGGAGCTCTAGAGGTGGAATCCTTTCCTTTGTCCGCCCGGGCAGGTTTAACCTTCTCCGCCCTAGTGGAACGCATGACGGAAGAAATCTGAGAAGAATGAGGGTTAGCTGCAACTGTAAGCTTAGCACTCTTAGCAGGTGGCTTCACCTTGGGGACTGGAGAAGTTTTGACCTTGGCTGCATTCACCAACATCTCGCTAAGCGAGGGACGAGCAATAATTTTTGTTAGAGAAGGTTCTGGGAAACGAAGCGGGGACTCCGCCAAGATAAAAGGAGAGGAAGGTGCCGAGAGGTAAGACCCCGAGGTAACCCCGGCGCCATGAGGAGAAGGAATGGGAGAGCGGGGTGCTTGAGAAGACGGGATTGGCAGTCTCATAGCAGTAGGAGGGGATGCTGGAGAAGGGACTGCTGAAACTGTAAAAAAAAATATATACATAAGATAATATGTAATATTTAACATAGAAAGAGAGAATGGAGAAAGGATGTTTGGCAAAGCACGATTACTCACCCGGTTCAGCGACAGATATCCTCAGATACCTCTCTAGCCGGGCTCCTTCGAAGGAGTCACGGGAGGGGTACTTCATGTTAATATCACCCCACTCCTGGATCCTTTTTAGAATCCCTATGGATTCAGAAGATAACTCCTCTGAACTCCATTTGTCTTTGGGAGAGAACTGGGTAGGAACGGGATATTCGGTCCCTCTGATGTGCACTGAGCGGCCCCATTCCTCTTCGACTACTATCCATTCGTCCTTCCAAGAGGAATTATATTTCACGTTTGCCCCGGGTACAACGAACTTCATTTTATTACAGGGTCTCAAATAAAACTGACCCCGGGGTGATAGGTTGGCTACCTGGTAGATATAGCGGATCTCGTTAATGCATACTTCCCTCTGAATGTTGTCCCTTTCACATTGCTCTCTCCAAAGCACCAAGAACCCCGTTAAGTTCTTCCAGAACCCGGGAGAAATCTGGAGTCTGGCTAGTTCCAAAGCTACAAGTACTAGACGAAGGGAAGGGTGAAGTGGAAGCCGAAGCCGGACCCCGCATTCAAAGGCGGCTACGTGGATCAGCAAACGACCTTTAGAGGGGGTGTAAACATCATAACCCCAATGAGGGAGAGACAGCGAGAGGTAATATGGTATCCTAAAGGTCCTCCTCAATCGGTTGAGAGTTTCGGATGTACAGACGGAGTCCGAGACAATCCGGCCATCGTGGAAGGAGGACAATGGGCCTATGTGAACCCCAGTTAGACCAATAGTCAGGGCATTCCCCTCATCTACCTCATTTTTAGCCTCATCGTCGTCTTCATCAGTGATTCGGGCTGGATCTTCGGGCCCGATGCCAGAACCCGACCCGATTCTCTAATTCTCGCTAGAACGATGGTGATTTAGCGGAGTACTGTCGTCGCCCACATCTCGACCTCGTTTCGGCGCTTTAGACATCGGGGAATCATCACCTGATCCCGTTCACCCCGTATCAAGCATCTCGTCAATGCTATCAGGATGATTCGGAGAAGAAGGTGGAGGATTAGCCAAGACCGCCAGGCTATCTTCTGGAAGGACCAATGTAGGAGCTGTTTTGTTGGTAGGTGAGGCCATTTGAGTAAGAGAAGGAAAGCAAAGAGGATCGTTAAAAGAGAAAGAAGAAGAGACAGAAGCACTGAAAGGTTCAAATAAGCGTGAACATGTGAGGGAAGAAGGAAGGGTACATTTATAGGTAAAGAAGGGCTAATATTGAGGTAGAGGAAGAGACGGGGTCGGAGACGAATCATGATAGTTTCGAGGGAATCGCGCCAAAAATGGCCAATTTAAAACTTGAAAACATACGTTATCTGACATGTGGGACGAGCATTAAATGCAATCAAATCCAAGAAAGATACTTTCATCAATTATGGAAGCCAACTGGATGAGACTAGACGAGCGGACAATATGGAAAATCCTTCGAGTGGACGAGGAAATCCTAACTCCAACCCCTGCAAGACATCGGTGTTCAAGTCAGGGGGGACTTCTGTTAACCACCATAATTGGCAGGGATCAAAAAAGAATTTTCCACTAGCTTACAGGAGAAAGCCGGGATCCGAAGTAGAAGCGAAAAGATGTCTGGGTACCCCGCCTGCTAGCTGACAGGCTAGAACCTTTGCCTACCCAGGTCAGGTCCAGAATTCCTGGAGACACAATCATCACCAGATCCTGGAGCCCAATTACCCCGGATACCCCGATACTCGAGTATCCTGGTACCCTGCTACTTGAAACCCCGATATCCACGAACATCGCTTTTATCAGAAGCGTGAGAGACGCAGGGTACCCGGGGTACCCCAACCAGCGAAACACGTGACGTACACATGGCAAGACATATACCAGGATCCCAGTAGACCGACCCCGTTGAAGCAGGAGGGGGGTAACCCGAAGAATAGACTACATATAAAAACAGACATTAAACGTCACCATTTGAGATAAAAACTCATGCTACAATGCAGCATTTATCCCCGCCAAGTTAGTGTCCTATTTTAAATAAGAATCAACTCATTTGGAAACCAGAAAAGAAGGAATCACCAGGCCTTTTGGGATCAATTTCCCGACGAAGTTGTCGGGCTCCACATGAAGACATGTGTATCACTGAAACCCTAGACCGAGTTTCTAGGAATGCTCAGCAAGAAAGCGGGCCTATATATTAATGATATGTTCATAGGAAAGGGAGATCGAAACCGTAATTTACTTTTTCTACTTATCGACAGACACGAAAAGTTCCATCTCCATTGTTCTCCTTCAGGCTTTATTTCTTTTCCATATTATAATACTGATAGTTGAAATACCGGGTTGTAAGAAATCGTATTTCTGATCCACATATATATATACATATAGGTAAACTACTTTTCAGCTTTCATATATCCACTATAAGGATTCCCAATTATTGATAGGCTTATTTCGTGGACAAACCACATGTGGGGCTTATTGTAAGGGTAGCTTAGGAATTGGTGAAAGTTCAATGGCCCTCTTAAGACCTCAAGAGAAGAAGCACAAAAGGTAAATTCTAGTGCTTACATGCTTTGAAGAGATCATAGTTGCACACACTCACAACTCATGCATATTTCTTATACTTATATGTTGTGTGTTTTCATATGTGTGTATTCATAATTGTTGAATATCTCTTCATGCATGTTTATTTAATTGCATCTATTTTATTGAAATGCCATGACATGTTTAGGCATTAGGATGCAAAGTCATGAATTTTATTCATGCATGTTTGATTTGAGTGCATCTTGTTCAATGATAATGCCATGACATGTTAGGCATTAGGATGCATTCAATACCCACACGTGCACTTCATGTATGTTAGCTTTAAGTGTGGTATAATTCGTTTCCCGAAGGATGTTCGGAAACGTCCGCGCTTGCACGATGGTGTGCATGTCTTAGCGTGATGATTGACCACTTGAGAAGGTCTCATTCTTCTCTTGGATAAGTGTTAAATTTGGTTGGGTTGATTGGAGTAAGGTGTCTAGTTTCAAAAGATTGGATTTCAATGTTTCAAGTGTTTTCAAAACTGACCTTTGCATGGTCTTGTGACCATAACGTTTTATACAAAGCTTCAAAATGAGTTTTGAAAATTTCTGTACAAACTAGACACCCATACCTTTCCAACGGTATATTATTCGTAATATTTCATGACCGTTTGGATTGGTTTTAAAATCTCCAAAGTTACAACCAAAACAGGGCAACTCTGTTGTTGTCCGTTTCTGACCTTTGGTCACTCAATTGACCATAAATATTTCTACATACATCAAAATTTCATTCTATAAAAATGAATAGAAAGTATACATCCATACCTTTCCAACGATATATCATACGAAAGGTTTCGATGTCGTTTGGTCATGTTTTGAAGCGCTCGAATCTTGAGTCGCTGCACTGACGCGAGTACCGCGAAAATGCCCATAATTTTTCCATTTCTTCCAAAACGACATAGTTTCACTTGGGCATTATAAATACATAACTTTCTCATCATTTTGAGGGAAGAGCCACAAAATCAAACCCTAGAGAGAGAGGCTCCTTATTCTTGAAAGAGAAAGAAAGCTTAAAGATTACATCTTTATCTCTCTAAACCCATTCCCACATGCACAAATCATCATCTAGGCATCATCTAGGTTCATCTAGCATGTGCTAATGCATGGGTCTTCTTCAACACACATGGTATGATTTGTTGAACACTTTTATCTTACATAATTAGTGTTTCTACTTATCAATTTTATCTCATTTATTACTTGTATGTGTTTAGATTAATTTCTACATACATGATTGAGATTATGTGTTGATTGGGTTATTTATGTTAGCTAGGTTTTCATGCCTATTTTATATCTAGCTAATTAATCTCATTATATGATTGAGATTATTTTTGATAGCTTAAATGATTAGGTCATTATTGCCTAAAAGCTATGCCATAAACATTCTTGTGTGATTTATTGATAACTAGGTTGATAGATTGTATTTTAATCAACTAGTTAATCTTTTGAATGTTTGTGGGTTATTTGTGATAGCTTTATATCTAGGATTGGTTATCCTTTACTTAGCTAAAGTTGTATGCCATGACATATAGCTATTTTCATATCTAGGATTGATTTTATTGTCATCATATAATCCTAGGTAAGCATCTAGAGTACCCTAGCTCTATATTGCATATTTGGATATCATTGCATATTCACTTAGGGTGTTGATCTCTTCGGAGAAGTAAGTCTTGTGTGATAGATCGGGATTAGGTCGTACACCGGGATTAGGTGGTCACATGAGCAAATTGGACTAGGTCCACTTTTACAGGCCTACAGGTAGTGGTAGCGGGATATTGGTCGGGATTAGGCCGTCAAACCGGGATTAGGTTGTATACGCTATCACAATTAGTGGATTCGAGGTTCGAGTGTGGCGCACTTACCAGCCCGTGGTTTTTCCCGTGAGGGTTTCCACGTAAATATCAAGTGTTATTTAATTTCCGCACCATATTACACTTGTTATTTATATTGTCTAGTTGGGGAATTTTCATAAAATTGACTAAACGCGAAAATTGGGTAATAATTGATAAAATCTATTCATCCCCCATCTAGATTAGTTTTATACACGCCGTGCATTATTTGTTTCATCCACCATATAAGAAATTCGTCCATCCCATTACTTGTATTCATCATAATATCGGACTCACGATACCCAGCGGGATACCAGGGTATAGAGTATCCCGCTAGCCCAGGTCTAATTAGATCCGGGTCCATCACATACAGTTAATTCTAAATTACACCCCGATGACAATTTTGGGTTGACATATATATATATATATATATATTTATTTATACATAAGAAAATATGTAATATTAAACATAGAAAGAGAGAATGGAAGAAGGATGTTGGTAAAGTACGATCACTCACCCGGTTCAGCGACAGATATCCTTAGATACCTCTCTAGCCGGGATCCTTCGAAGGAGTCACATGAGGGGTATGTTAGGATTATGCTCAATAGCAAGAGTGTAATGTTGTAATTAACAATCTTTTTCATATTAATAAAGTGATTTCTGGTTTAACAAATCGTATAGCATTTATAGTTTAATATTATAATTGTCAAAGTAAATAATCATAAGGTCTAAAGACTATGAGAAAAGAAGAATTGTTCGTACATCTGGATATGTATGTGGTAGACACAATTCTTTAGTTAGTCTTGAATAATGTTCACAACTTAAGTTAAAGGTTGGGCACCTTTATCTTGTTAAAGTTGTAGAATTCTTTTGCTAGCATTTGAGTGGGATCAAATGAGATATGATGAGTCTAAATCATCGGAGTGTCTTCGAGCAAAAGGATCTAGTGCACTGGGTGCATTGAACAGGATCACAATGAAAAGCTTTATCTAGAACCGTCAATGGATAATAGTCTTTTCATTATCAGGACAATCGGAGAGTCTATCTTAATCCTGAGATAAATGATGGACTTATGGTTGCAAGTGATATCATTTGAGTTATCAATGAGTACGATTATATCGCATAGTCTATCCTCGATAGTTTGGTGATATTCATTTGTTAATCGATAGAGGACTTCATTTATAGATATGGACATTGATCGGTTCATTTATATACATGTTTTAGGCCCCTATTTCCTATTATTTATGCTTTGTTCTCGAGTAAATTAGGGTGTTTAATGTGTTTGTTGAGCATGTGTAGGTCCATTCCATAAAAGTGGTGTTAAAACTTATTTTGGAAGAAAAGGAATCAAAAGATGGAGAAAATGAGCAAATTGGAAGAAAACATGGAAAGGTGAAGTTTTTCCAGTGCAGAGCAGCCAGGTTGCGGGCCCCATATCTCTCAGCTCCGATTGAATTGTGTGTCCTACCACCTATGGATTGAAAGCCCTGAAAGTCTAGTTTCCGGCGCACTTTTCGGATCGCAATTCCGATATTCCTAGAAGAAGTTATGACTGATTTAGTAACCGAAGGTCAGAGCTGAAAAGAATTACCGCGGCCCAGACCGCCCACCGTGCAACTTGCCTAGGGAGCGGCCTAGGCAGCGACCCGGAGCAGAACATTTCCGCTTGACGTGCAGCTGCCGAGGCAACATGCCTCCGGAGCGACCCAATGAGCGGAATTACGTATTTTTGGCGGATTTCAACTCCGAATTGGTCCAGAACTGTTCCAAAACTTCCCAAATCAAATCCTAATAACTTTAGAAGATCAAGACATGTTTGGGAAACTTCCTAAACTCAAATTAGGAGTCAATCATCAAGATAAGAAATCCAAGTTAGGAAATGATTCTCATTCCTTGTTTCATTCTACTTTCCCACTTGGTGTATTTCCTAAACCTAAGAAGAATTGGGGGTTCACAAGGAAAAGTCACCTATAAATACTTTATATTCTTTTCAATTCAAGAGAGACAGCCAAGGGAGGTTCCAAGCCACAAAAGGGGGCCGTCCCCCATCACTCTGACCACCACACATCGGGTTTTCTCTACATCTCTTCTATGTTTTTATTCTCTCCATTGATGTGTAACTAAACCTTTATTAGGGGATTGATGTAACCAATTTTGGACAACTATATGTAATCAGTTAGTTTATCTTTTGTTAATCAATTGGGTTTTAGTCTTGTCTATTGAATTAATTGCTCTACATTACTTATTCATATTATTTTGTGGCCTCAATTGATATGGGTTTGTGATTTAGTTTATCCATGAGATTAGGGTTTAGATGTGAATGGCCTTTTCCATTTAAACCATGATCATAAGCTTAATAGATTTTGAAAGTTAATGTTTGCATGGCCTTGTTGCATTGATTTGGCTTAGAGTTTTGTTCTAAAGGATTTCGTTATTATCACTTGATACATGGCCTTTGTGCGAGTGGTAGGAAAGAGATTCGTTCTTAATTGTTTATCAAAACAAGCCCTAAACTTTATTGAAGTGTTTATTGAGACTGATTGAGAGCATTGAGTGTCTAAGAAAGGTGCATCGATTCCCTAGTTTTTCTCTCCATATATTCATTCCTTGTGTGTGATATTTGAATTGATTTGATTCGATTTTAGTCTTTAGTTCAAGTAGTCATAATTTAGGTTAATTTTAGAATTAAACAATTTCCAAAACAAAGCATTATGCAATTTAGTTTTTCGCACTTAGAGTAATCCTTGCTAGATTAATTGGCTTTGACCGATAGAATCGCCGATCCCAGTGAACGAACTTTCTTAGTAAATTGAACACAGATTTTACTGCATCAATTTTGGCGCCGCTGCCGGGGATTGGTATAGATTCTATTTGTTGAGTCTAGTTAGTTTAGTTCGGTAGTGTGTGTCATTAATTAGTTTTTAGTTTAATTTTTTTTTTTCCCTCTTTTTCGATTTTGTTTTCTTTTTATTTTGTTTTTCTTTCTTTCAGGAACAATGGATTTTGATAGGCAACATAAACTTGCTATGCAAATGGCTGCTTTACAGCAAGACGTTGACAAATTGTCTTCAATATTTTGGGAAAAAGAACAAGCAAGAACCGTGGTGTGCCGTCAATGTGGAAATTTTGGGCATGATATGTGGAGCTGTCATTTGAGAAGAGAATTTTCGGAACCCTACAATCCAGAACCTATGTGCAGACCATATGGAGATTCCTACAATCCAGGGCTGAGCTATGAGCCATATAACAATTCTTGCAACATGGATGGGAGGAATGATCACGATTTATCGTGGAGCTACAATGAGGGCAATACCTATGAGCAGCCTATCTCGCCCTACCAACCAAGAAAGCGATCACTTGAGGAGATAGTGAACAACTTGGCTCAAATGACGGGAGCTATTGAGGAAATTGTGAACAAATTTAGACAAGACAGTATTCAAAGCCGTCTAGACATGGAAGCCTCTGTGGAAAGAACTTTAGTGCACATGGAGAACATCGCTAAAGCTATGCAAGAGCGAAAGTATGAAGAGTTCCCAAGCCAACTGGAGCAAGAAGATGCTACCACAATCCCTTCGAATGGTGAGATTGTCGATACCATAGTGAGCCATGAACTTTCTGATGATTTTTCTTGTGTTGCAGATGAAGAAGTAGAAAAGGAGGAGACAGATGAAAAAGAAGTGGAAGATGTACCTTTCGAGGCACCGCTCCTATACAAGGAACTCAAGCCTTATGTCCCTCCCATTACTTTCCCGAGCCAACCAGAGCAAGAAGATGTTGCCACTTTCCCATTGAAGGGTGAAGAAGTAGAAAAGGAGGAGATGGACGAAAAAGAAGTGGAAGATGTACCTTTTGAGGAACCACTCCTATACAAGGAACTCAAGCCTTATGTCCCTCCCATTACTTTTCCGAGCCGCCTACACAAAAGCAAGTGGAATAAGTGGTTTTCTGAACTTATTTCGTCATACTTTATAGTAAACATTTACTTGTCTTTGCTTATTGTGTGTAGGAACATACCGGTGCGTGAATTTTTTTTCCAAGACCTAATCTCATATAGGCGCAAATTCGAGACATTGGAGTTTGGTTGAGTCAGCCCTTGCACCCGTCTTGCCAAGACGTTAAATTAAGCGCTTGGTGGGAGGCAACCCACCTAGGTACTTTCTTTTTAGTTTTTAGTTTTTAGTTTTTAGTTTTCTAGTTTTGTGTGTGTTGAGTTCATACATGCCATGCTTTTTCTTTATTTGTTGTCCATGCTTTTAATGTCATACAAACATTGAGGACAATGTTTAGATTAGGTTTGGGGGTGTGAATTCGTGTTTGTTTGATTTTTTTTTGATTCATTGACAAATCTGCTAAAAAGTGACCTGTTTTGAAAAGTTTTGAGGCAAACGTTTTGTTAAAACTGTATTGATTGGTGAGGAAATAAATTTTTCCGTCCACGTTGGGTTATTCGTTTTTTTGATACGAATCCAACGGTATAAAGAATGAAAAATTCTGGGCAGTGGTTTTAAAGTTATGAATGTTTCTTCGACCAAAGGTCATGGGCAATGCCCTGTTGCTGCGAAACGGTGCGTGCACTGTCTTCGTCGTCTGTTCTCTCACTTTTCCAATGCGAATTTTGAAATATGCTCTACATGAAAAGTGTGTGTTTGCATGTCTATTATCTTATGCTAAAATTTGGTTAACTTTGGTTGAGTCATGTGAGAGATATACGTTAAAGAACAGACATAGGTCAATTTCGAAAGTCATCAGTTTTTGAATTTTTGTCCTCCTTGTTGAGATGCTTCTTGTGTGTGCTTTAAAAGCCGTAATATATGTTTTATTCACTGAGTTTAAACTAACTTCTTGCCACTTAGAGTATTGCATTGTATTTTCAAAAACTTATGACATGCTCTTGATATGATAGTGGATAGGATGCTTAGTTGGATTGTCATGATTAATAGTGGAGACTACCCTTGTGAGTTCACTAAGCCAAAAAGCGTACATAAATGACATATATGAGGGATTATTTTGTTTCTACTCTTTAAACACTCAGTAGGTTCTTAGCATTAGATTCGATCTCTATAGGTTGTACATTGAGCATTAAAGAACAATTCTCATAAAAAGATATCACATGTGGACTTTGCTCTTGTTTTGGTTGAACCATTAGAAGTGATATAGGCAATGCGTGCTTGAACTCACTTAAAAGGCCTTAAATATTTCCTACCTTATGTGTGTGCTCCATAGCCCTGTTTGAAGCCAAACACAATAAGCCTTTTTCTTTCATCACCCACATTAACTTAACCCCAATAAACCATAATTTAGCCATACCTTATAGCTTGGGATCATATAGAGGAAGTGATGAAGATGATTGAAGGGAGTTCGAAATGGGTGACTCGTGTTGTGCATGTACCAAGGAAAAAGCAAGAGAACAAACACCAAAGTGGTGTCAAAAAGAAATGTATTGAAAAGTTGTTATATTAAAAAAAAAAAAAAAAAAAAAAAAAAAAAAAGATAAATGAATGAGATGATGAATCAAATAAAAGAGAAAAGGAAAAGAGCGTTATAATGAAGTGATGAGAAATCAAAATCAACTCAAGAAGGAGGATGAACGAAAATTGTTCAAGAAGCCTGGATGCAAGTGGAATGAAGAATTCGAAGAAATTCGGCCGAATATGAAGATTGCCGAAGAATTTCTTGATATGATCCTAGGTTTGTTTGCTATCCTTTTCCCGTTCTTTCTTAGCCTACACCCAATGGCCCCGTTACAACCAAAGAAAAGACCTAATTGATCTTTTGGGGATGCTAGCTCGAGAGTAAGGTAAACATGTGCTCTATCTTGTTCTTAATGTTTGATTCTTTTCATGAGATCTTTTGCATACAAATCAAGCGTTCTTTCAATGTTATATTCATATGCGATTATAATTTGAAAATTCTTGTGCATAACTTCTTTCGCATATGCTTGATGAGTGTATTTGTCTAGGTTCTGTGTGAAATATGAGCGATATCTTGTGAGAATTAGAGTTGAGGCGAATTATATCTATGGCGTTTGGCGAATGTGTTTTTGAAGCTAGAATGTCTTGAGCTTGGGCTTTTCATTAAAATTGAGCAATGCATTCAAATTTGTGACTTAACTTTAGTCTTTACTTATTGGCTCTAGCATACATTGGCTTGAATGGTACATATGAGTTGCATGTTGATTATTTGGCTTTTCGCAGAAGTATGTTTGTGGGTAGCATTGCTGTAAACCCTCAGGAGACAACACTCCTCCTACTAGGGACACCTAGAGGTTTAAAGGCTTGTAGCATGCGCTCAATGCTATCGTGTTCCCTACGAAAGTGGCTTAGCTTAGGTTTTGATTTTTAGGTTTTTTGTTTTTTGTTTTGTTTTGCTCGAGGACTAGCAAAAGATAGGTTTGGGGGTATTTGATCGGTTCATTTATATACATGTTTTAGGCCCCTATTTCCTATTATTTATGCTTTGTTCTCGAGTAAATTAGGGTGTTTAATGTGTTTGTTGAGCATGTGTAGGTCCATTCCATAAAAGTGGTGTTAAAACTTATTTTGGAAGAAAAGGAATCAAAAGATGGAGAAAATGAGCAAATTGGAAGAAAACATGGAAAGGTGAAGTTTTTCCAGTGCAGAGCAGCCAGGTTGCGGGCCCCATATCTCTCAGCTCCGATTGAATTGTGTGTCCTACCACCTATGGATTGAAAGCCCTGAAAGTCTAGTTTCCGGCGCACTTTTCGGATCGCAATTCCGATATTCCTAGAAGAAGTTATGACTGATTTAGTAACCGAAGGTCAGAGCTGAAAAGAATTACCGCGGCCCAGACCGCCCACCGTGCAACTTGCCTAGGGAGCGGCCTAGGCAGCGACCCGGAGCAGAACATTTCCGCTTGACGTGCAGCTGCCGAGGCAACATGCCTCCGGAGCGACCCAATGAGCGGAATTACGTATTTTTGGCGGATTTCAACTCCGAATTGGTCCAGAACTGTTCCAAAACTTCCCAAATCAAATCCTAATAACTTTAGAAGATCAAGACATGTTTGGGAAACTTCCTAAACTCAAATTAGGAGTCAATCATCAAGATAAGAAATCCAAGTTAGGAAATGATTCTCATTCCTTGTTTCATTCTACTTTCCCACTTGGTGTATTTCCTAAACCTAAGAAGAATTGGGGGTTCACAAGGAAAAGTCACCTATAAATACTTTATATTCTTTTCAATTCAAGAGAGACAGCCAAGGGAGGTTCCAAGCCACAAAAGGGGGCCGTCCCCCATCACTCTGACCACCACACATCGGGTTTTCTCTACATCTCTTCTATGTTTTTATTCTCTCCATTGATGTGTAACTAAACCTTTATTAGGGGATTGATGTAACCAATTTTGGACAACTATATGTAATCAGTTAGTTTATCTTTTGTTAATCAATTGGGTTTTAGTCTTGTCTATTGAATTAATTGCTCTACATTACTTATTCATATTATTTTGTGGCCTCAATTGATATGGGTTTGTGATTTAGTTTATCCATGAGATTAGGGTTTAGATGTGAATGGCCTTTTCCATTTAAACCATGATCATAAGCTTAATAGATTTTGAAAGTTAATGTTTGCATGGCCTTGTTGCATTGATTTGGCTTAGAGTTTTGTTCTAAAGGATTTCGTTATTATCACTTGATACATGGCCTTTGTGCGAGTGGTAGGAAAGAGATTCGTTCTTAATTGTTTATCAAAACAAGCCCTAAACTTTATTGAAGTGTTTATTGAGACTGATTGAGAGCATTGAGTGTCTAAGAAAGGTGCATCGATTCCCTAGTTTTTCTCTCCATATATTCATTCCTTGTGTGTGATATTTGAATTGATTTGATTCGATTTTAGTCTTTAGTTCAAGTAGTCATAATTTAGGTTAATTTTAGAATTAAACAATTTCCAAAACAAAGCATTATGCAATTTAGTTTTTCGCACTTAGAGTAATCCTTGCTAGATTAATTGGCTTTGACCGATAGAATCGCCGATCCCAGTGAACGAACTTTCTTAGTAAATTGAACACAGATTTTACTGCATCAGACATCGTGGCTCCATTTAATTAAATGAGAGTATAATATCATCATATGGATGTTTTGAGGTAATTGGATATTAAATCTCAACGTTGAGTTTTCGATAGTGTCTATTGAAAACATGGCTTCTGGACAAGTCAAAATATCCAAGTTCAAAACGTGGTCATATGAGTAAATATGGTAACTTGGAGAGTTATAGGCAGTCTATGAACTCTTGGCGATTACTGATATTAATCACGATGATACACTATCTCCTATATGATTGTCTAGGGTATGAATGAGGAGCATCTTCCTTTTCTATCTTTATTTAAGAGTTCAATTTTAGCTCTTTAGTGGAATGAGTTAAAATTAATGGATCGGACCTAAGTGAATCATTTGTTGATTGTGATTAGGTTATGTCTATTGAAGCTTAAATTTAGATGGCCCGCCAAGATCCCAATCCACACGGACTTGCATGGATCACTTATATTCTACCGGACCAATTTAAGGGTCCATCTAGAATTGCATTTAATATATTAAGAATATAATTTGCACATTATTTAAGTAATGGGCTGCTCAATTATATTTATATATTAATGAAAGACATGTGGGCTTGTTTCTTTTAGTAAGAATGGGTCTGGTTCACATGTGGGCTTTTTATTTAAAGTCCAATGGATTAAATGAAATAAGAAAATAATATTTTGGCCCATTTATTCAAGTGGGGCGGCAAGGTTAAGTTTTAACCTAATATATTATTTTGTTTCATTTGTTTTAATTAAATAAGAATTAATTAATTTATTAATTAATTGTTTAATTAATAAACAAATTTTTTATGATTAGGAAATATGATTCCTAATGTTATACTATTGTTGGTAGTATACTAAAAGTAAAAGACTTATTTGGTAAGAAAATAAATAATTAATTTTATTTATTCAAATAAGAAGTCTTTTAATTTAGTCATTAAAAAGAATAAAATAACTATGAGTTAGATTAGGGTTAGAAGTCTATTCTTTTATGGAAATTAGGGTGCAACACAAACCTTTAGAGGTGGTGATTTGCGGCAACCCTAGTGTAAAAAGGAGAGTGAAAGTTCTCAAAATACTCGAGGTGTGTTTATCAATATAAAGCTAGAGGGGGGGTGAATAGATTTTATCTAATTATTACCCAATTTTCGCATACAAGTCAATTTTACGAAAATACCCCTAGCAAGTCAACAAAACATACAAGTGTAATAAGATGCGGAAATAGTAAATGACACTTGATGTTTACGTGGAAAACCCAACCACTGGGAAAAACCACGGGCTGTTAAGTGCGCCACACTCGGACCTCGAAATCCACTATATGAAAAGACGGTTACACCCTCAAGTGATTCTCGGACCCTCACCCTAGATAACCTCAGGCTATGGACACTACCAATCGCCACTCTTGGTTCAATCCCTAGTGATATCCCCTGATACACTACTCTTGGCGTGAGCACCCTCTAATCTACCACGCGGGCCTTTTATAGCGGCTCTAGTCCAATTTGCTTGAGGCCTAAGCAACCTTAGCCCCAAGACTTCAATCTCTCAAAAGAGATGCACAACCCTATGTGAATATGTATGAATATTCAATTAATGCAATAAGAGCTAGGGTACTCTAAATGCTTACCTAGGATTATAAGATGACAATATAATCAATCCTAGATATCACATATAGCTATATGACATGGCATATAACTTTAGCTAAGTAAAGGATCACCAATCCTAGATACAAAGCTATCATATAAAACCCACAAACATTCAAAGGATTAACTAGTTGATTAAAAAACAATCTATCAAACTAGTTATCAATACATCACACAAGAATGTTCATGGCATAGCTTTTAGGCAATAATGACCTAATCAAATAAGCTATGAACAATAATCTCAATCAATAAATGAGATCAATTAGCTAGATGGAATATGAACATTAAAGCCTAGCTAACAAATAAAAACCCAATCAACACATAATCTCAATCTTATATGTAGAAATTAATCTAAACACATATAAGTAAAATATGAGATAAAATTGATAAGTAGAAACACTAATTATGTACGATAAAAGTGTTCAACAAATCATACCATGTGTGTTGAAGAAGTCCCATGCATTAGCATATGCTAGATGATCCTAGATGATGCTTAGATGAAGATTTATGCATGTGGGAATGGGTTTAAAGAGATAAAGATATGATCTTTAAGCTTTCTCTCTCAAGTCTCTCTAAATATCTCTCTAGGGTTCTTATCATCAAAGACTTGTATTCTGAACCAGAGATAAGGATGTATTTATAGAGACCAAAAACAGGGCAGGTGAAAATACAATTTTGCCCTTGAAACGCACCGATCGGCGGTTTCATTCGGCGGCCAGGCCGCCGAAATGAACCGCCGAATGGCTCCCGTGTGGAACAGGGGAACTTCGGCGACTTCATTCGGCGGTTTGGAAACCGCCGATCCCAACCGCCGTTTTGGACCCGAGAGATATATTTCAATCAGGTCTCATTCGGCGGTTTCGAACGGCGGCCAGGCCGCCGAACTTAACCGCCGATTCACCAAAAATGGTGAAACCAAGGAGAAGCCAAAGGCATCTCCACCGGCGATCATCGCGCAAAACAAAGCACATTACCGTGCACGCGCGGACGTTTCCGAACATCCTTAGGGAAACGAATTACTCCACACTAAAAGCTAACATACATGAAGTGCAAGTGTGGGTATTGAATGCATCCTAATGCCTAACATGTCATGGCATTATCATATAACAAGATGCAATCAATTCAACATGCAAGAAGAGATATTGAATAAATCAATAAAGCACAATGCACACAAAATATAAACACACCATACAAGAATAAGAGTTATGCATGTTGTGTGTGTGTGTGCAACTATATCTCTTCAAGCCAATGTAAGCACTAGATATATACCTTTGGTGCTTGTCCTCTTGAGGTCTTGGAAAGGGTCTTGATCTTCAACAAACACCTAGACTACCCTTACAACCAAACCCCAACATGTGGTTTGACCACGAAATAAGCCAATCAATAATGGGAATCCTTACAGAGAGAGATTTCGGCAACCCTAAAAAGACAAGGAGAGGAAAATTTCGGCCACCTATATATTCCCACATATAGATTTCGGCCACCCTAGTTGTTCTGGAGACAATTTTTCTTCTTCTTCTCAATTCATAGAAAGCTTTTATTCTACTAAAACAAATAGGAGTGTTAGATTATTCTTTGATAGTATACTATTTGCTTAATCATCAATAAGCTTGTGTATACGATATCGATCTAGGTTCACGCGAGTTTCGATCATTAGATTGAGAACTCAAAAGTGACCGGAATAATCTCAGTCATTCTTTTGATTGTTTTTGTGACTAACAAAGAAAAGAAAGTTTGTTTTGTCCATTCACAGGTTTGCAATTCAAAGAAAAAGGGAGACCACGCTCCTAGGTGATCCACGTTCGTGCTAGGATTGAAGATCTTGCGGATTACCATCGACGTAAGTCAATCGGATCACGCGACAAAAGGTATTCTACTTTTTGGTTATTGTATATGCATGTTTAATTAATTAAAGGGTTTAAGGTTCATAAAGGAAAAATTTTAAATGTCACTAAATCTTAATTTTAGTCTCGCTTCCGCTGCGTGTACTACGGTATTTCTCCCTACAATTGGTATCAGAGCCTAGGTTAAACCCTTTTAATTAATTAACGTATATATACGTGGATCTATTTCTTTTTATTGTGATTATGCATGTTTAGAAAGAGATGGCACTCTAGGTATTCGAATATATAATTACATGTGGATGTATGGATTTATATATGTTTATGTGGATTGTTATTGCTCGATTTTGGTCCTAGATTTTCAATGTAATTTTTGTTTCGGAGTTGTAACAAGAAGGGTGGTCTATCATCGCCATAATTCCTTCTTGGTAGATTGCTAGGTTTTATTATTTTTTTTTGGTGCAGTATTTTTTTTATATACTGCTGCAGTTTTATTTTTTTTATTATGTGCAGTTTTTGTATGTAAAAGGTACTGCAGTGATTAAAAAAAAAAAAAAAATACTGCAGTATTTTATTTGTTTAAATACTGCCGTAATATATTTAGGTCTTGAAGATTCGAAGACACGAAGAAAAACGAAGCAACCGGAACCGAGAACGAGCACCGTGCGCACCCTAGGAGTGGATTGGGCTGCGCATGGCAAGCCCATCTCAAGGTGGGCTGCGCACGGCAGCCTTGGAGGACTTATGGGCTGCGCATGGCAGCCCCTTTGTGGGGTTGTGGTGTGTGCCGCCCATAGGAGAAGGCCGAAGGATGAGCTTATGGTTGATGGGCCACCTGAAGATCTTGTGTTCCTAAAACAAATTGTAATTTACTTGTTTTTCTAGGATGGGCCAAAATTGTTGCTATTTAATTTATGCTTTAAATATTACAATATTTGTTATTGTATGATAACATGACATATAGAATAGGAGTGCCACTCATATATCTCTTTTGGTATGAACATGCATTGAATGATTTAGGTATCTAAATTGGCATCTAGATAACTTGGTAAATCATTCTATGGGATTTAATCACACGCCTTAAATAATTGAGTGGGAGAAGGTGTTTTTGTAACACCTATGGCCTCCAAGGTTGGTTGAGCTTTATTATTTATGGTAATCCCCCCAAGGGGCGTCCATGAATGGAATTTAGCAACATACTTCCTTACAAGGATAGACTAGACAATGGACTCAAACGAGATCTACTCCCCAATGAGGGATATTCGTGAGAGAAAACTGAGGGTCGATATCTTGGTAACACACTCAATGTAATTTTATTGATATCCTCCCAAGAGTTCTTGTCAGTAAAATTGCAAGGCTAAAATTGAAAACGCTGGTTGTTATGTTAACAATTAGGTGGGACCTAGTCTAACTAGTAAATGGTGCGAACTCCCAAAGGAGGCGTAACATTTATGGGTGTTGGATCACCGTTGAATTTTATGATTGAGTTATTTATTTAATTCAAGATAAATATTTAAAAGTGCTTTATCATGATTATTTACTTATATATGTTTTGTTTTATTCAGAAATCATGACCCCATCACTTATGAACATCCTGAAAGATAACACTTTAACTGGAGATAATTATGTCACATGGAAAAGGAAAATTGGGTTGTTGCTGCAAAGTGAAAAACATAAGTTTGTTCTAACTACTCCTAAACCACCTGCTCCTAATAATGAATCAAGCATAATGTATAGAGATGAGTATGAGCAGTGGAAGACTTCAGATGATATGGCAAAATGTTACATTATGGCCACTATCTCCGACGTGTTGCAACAGCAGCATGAAGGAATGGAGTCCGCTGCTGATATTATGATGTCTCTAGAGGAGATGTTTGCTATGAAGTCTAGGACGACTAAGAGAGAGGCAGTGACTGCTTTTATGAATCTTAGGATGAAACCTGGACAGGCTGTGAAAGATCACATGATGAAAGTCATAGCACATCTCAACATTGCTGAACTGCATGGCGCTGAGATAGATGGTGAGACAAAGATTGATATGGTTGTCAATTCATTGTCAGATTCCTTTGATCAGTTCAAATTGGACTACACTTTGAACAAAAAGGAATATACCTTACAAGGCCTGATGCAAGATGTTTAAGGTGCTGAAAAGATCCTTGTGAAAGGCAAAGGTCAAGAGATTCATATGGTTGGTAAAGTTGCTACTGTTAAGGCCCGTCAAAAGGTTAAGAAACAACAAAAGAAAAAGCAACTTGGGCCTATCAAGAAGGACACCAAGAAAGTAACCAAGATCAAAGGGAAATGCTTCCTTTGTGGTGAAAAGGGACATTGGAAGAGAAATTGCCCAAAGTCCCAGAATAAGAAGGAAGAAGGTAATGTGAATTATCTTGAAACATGTTTTTTGGCTGATTCTACAGATTCTTGGATCATAGACTCAGGAGCCACTAATCATGTTTGTTATTCCTTGCAGGGGTTCCAAGAAAGGAGAAAGCTGAGTAAGAATGAAATCAATTTGCGCTTGGGCAACGGAACGTTAGTGTCTACAAGTGCAGTGGGAGATATTAGAGTTTATTTGGATTCTAGAAGGCATTTAGATTTGATAGACGTTTATTATGTACCTCAATTCAAGAGAAATTTAATTTCAGTTTCTTGTTTAAATAAATTTGGATATTCGGTTACTTTTAATAAAGTTTTTATTATTAGTAAGAATGACAAAATTATTTGCCAAGGTACATTGGAAAACGGTCTATACTTTTTGCATAGAAATATCTCTCACTCGTTAGACACAGAAATAATGGAACCTAATCATAAAAGAGTAAAATTATCAACAGATGAAACCTACCTTTGGCACTTACGCTTAGGTCATATTAACCTTAATAGGATTAAAAGATTGGTATGTGACGGACCTTTGAGTGACTTAAAGGTTGATGATCTACCAACTTGTGAATCTTGTTTGGAAGGTAAAATGACCAAAAGGACGTTCTCTGCCAAAGGTGCAAGAGCCACTGAATGTTTAGGATTGATACACACTGATGTATATGGACCTATGAGCATTCAAGCTAGAGGTGGATATGAGTACTTCATCACCTTCACAGATGATTACTCGAGATTTGGTTATGTGTATCTCATGCGACATAAGTCGGATGCTTTTGACATGTTCAAAGCATTCAAAGCTGAAGTGGAAAATCAGCTTGAGAAACACATAAAAATCTTGAGATCTGATCGTGGTGGAGAATATCTATCTGGTGAGTTTCAGCAATATCTTATTGATAATGGAATTGTTTCTCAGTTTTCTACACCAGGTACACCTTAACAGAATGGGGTAGTAGAAAGGAGAAATAGAACTCTTTTGGATATGGTTAGGTCTATGTTGAGTTATTCAACACTTCCTATTTCTTTTTGGGGATATGCTTTACAAACTGCTATATACATTCTAAACGATGTACCATCTAGGTCTGTTCCTAAAACACCGCATGAGTTGTGGACTGGGCGCAAGCCTAGTTTACAACACTTAAGGATATTTGGTTGTCCTGCACATGTGTTAAAAGGAAAGACAGAAAAGATGGAGTCCCGTTCAGAAACATGTATATTTATAGGGTATCCAAAAGAAACTAAAGGATATTATTTCTATAGTCCTTCAGATCTTAAAGTATTTGTTTCGACAAATGCTAAATTTCTGGAAAAGGACTATATGAATGATTTTGTGCCTAGAAGTAGAATTGTCCTGAATGAGATGTCAGGAGATACAATTCCACGAGAGGTTACACAACCTAACCCAATTGTAAGTTCCGATCCAACACAAGATCAACAACCTACCATTCCTCGTCGTAGTGGGAGGGTTAGAACACAACCCGAAAGATACATCGGTCTGGGAGAATCAGTGGAGAATCTCCCGGACGACGATGATCCCTACACGTACAAGGAAGCTATGGAGGATGTTGATAGTCGCCATTGGCAAAAGGCAATGCAATCTGAGATTGAATCTATGTTCGATAACAAAGTCTGGTCCCTTGTAGACTTGCCTAAAGGGATAAAACCCATTGGGTGCAAGTGGGTATACAAGAGGAAAAGAGGTATGGATGGTAAGGTGGAAACCTTTAAAGATAGATTGGTAGCTAAAGGGTATACACAGAAAGAAGGTATCGATTACGAGGAAACCTTCTCTCCTGTGGCCATGCTTAAATCCATTAGGATACTCTTATCCATTGCAGCATCTTTAGATCTAGATATTTGGCAAATGGACGTCAAGACAGCTTTCCTTAATGGAAGTCTTGACGAAAGCATCTACATGATGCAACCAGAGGGATTCATTGAAAAGGGCCAAATGGAAAAGGTATGCAAGTTGCAGAAATCCATATATGGATTGAAGCAAGCATCCAGATCCTGGAACATAAGGTTTGATCAAGCTGTCAAAGGTTTTGGATTTATTCAGAATCCTGACGAACCTTGTGTATACAAAAGGATTAAGGGCGACAAGTTGGTTTTCCTGATTCTTTATGTTGATGATATACTACTCATTGGAAACGATGTAGGTGTATTGACATCAGTAAAAGAATGGTTAGCAAAACAATTTGATATGAAGGACTTAGGAGAAGCAAGTTTTATTCTAGGTATCCAAGTAATAAGGGATAGAAAGAATAGAACGATTGCATTATCCCAAGCTTCATACATAGACAAGATCTTGTCTAGGTTTTCCATGCAGGATTCCAAGAAAGGTATGTTACCTTTCAGACATGGAATCAAGCTTTCTAAGGAACAAGTTCCTAAGAATGAGCATGAAGAGCAATTCATGAGTAGAGTTCCATATGCCTCGGCAGTTGGAAGTCTCATGTATGCAATGCTCTGTACTAGACCAGATATTTGTTTTGCTGTTGGCATAGTTAGCAGGTTTCAATCGAAACCTGGTACTGATCACTGGACGGCAGTCAAGCATATTTTCAAGTATCTTAAGAGAACGAGAGATAATATGCTTGTATACTCTGGAGGGGATTTGATTCCCGTTGGGTATACAGATTCTGATTTCCAATCAGATTCTGACTCCAGAAAATCCACATCAGGGGCTGTGTTTACTATTGGAGGAGGAGCAGTTATATGGAGGAGTATCAAGCAATCTTGTATTGCTGATTCCACCATGGAAGCTGAGTATGTTGCTGTATGCGAGGCTGCCAAAGAGGCTGTTTGGCTCCTCCAATTCTTGATTGACTTAGAAGTGGTTCCTAGTGCGAATAAGCAGATCACTATCTACTATGACAACAGTGGAGCAGTGGCTAATTCGAAAGAACCAAGAAGTCACAAGAGAGGTAAACACATTGAAAGAAAGTATCATCTTTTAAGGGAGATTGTTCAAAGAGGTGACGTGACGATTACCAAAATCGCGTCAGCAGAAAATCTAGCGGATCCCTTCACAAAGGCTCTACCTCAGAAGAGTTTCGATGGGCATCTAGAGAACATTGGCTTGAGAGATATGACACATTTGCTATAGTGCAAGTGGGAGATTGTTAGGATTATGCTCAATAGCAAGAGTGTAATGTTTTAATTAACAATCTTTTTCATATTAATAAAGTGATTTCTGGTTTAACAAATCGTATAGCATTTATAGTTTAATATTATAATTGTCAAAGTAAATAATCATAAGGTCTAAAGACTATGAGAAAAGAAGAATTGTTCGTACATCTGGATATGTATGTGGTAGACACAATTCTTTAGTTAGTCTTGAATAATGTTCACAACTTAAGTTAAAGGTTGGGCACCTTTATCTTGTTAAAGTTGTAGAATTCTTTTGCTAGCATTTGAGTGGGATCAAATGAGATATGATGAGTCTAAATCATCGGAGTGTCTTCGAGCAAAAGGATCTAGTGCACTGGGTGCATTGAACAGGATCACAATGAAAGCTTTATCTAGAACCGTCAATAGATAATAGTCTTTTCATTATCAGGACAATCGGAGAGTCTATCTTAATCCTGAGATAAATGATGGACTTATGGTTGCAAGTGATATCATTTGAGTTATCAATGAGTACGATTATATCGCATAGTCTATCCTCGATAGTTTGGTGATATTCATTTGTTAATCGATAGAGGACTTCATTTATAGATATGGACATCGTGGCTCCATTTAATTAAATGAGAGTATAATATCATCATATGGATGTTTTGAGGTAATTGGATATTAAATCTCAACGTTGAGTTTTCGATAGTGTCTATTGAAAACATGGCTTCTGGACAAGTCAAAATATCCAAGTTCAAAACGTGGTCATATGAGTAAATATGGTAACTTGGAGAGTTATAGGCGGTCTATGAACTCTTGGCGATTACTGATATTAATCACGAGGATACACTATCTCCTATATGATTGTCTAGGGTATGAATGAGGAGCATCTTCCTTTTCTATCTTTATTTAAGAGTTCAATTTTAGCTCTTTAGTGGAATGAGTTAAAATTAATGGATCGGACCTAAGTGAATCATTTGTTGATTGTGATTAGGATATGTCTATTGAAGCTTAAATTTAGATGGCCCGCCAAGATCCCAATCCACACGGACTTGCATGGATCACTTATATTCTACCGGACCAATTTAAGGGTCCATCTAGAATTGCATTTAATATATTAAGAATATAATTTGCACAGTATTTAAGTAATGGGCTGCTCAATTATATTTATATATTAATGAAAGACATGTAGGCTTGTTTCTTTTAGTAAGAATGGGTCTGGTTCACATGTGGGCTTTTTATTTAAAGTCCAATGGATTAAATGAAATAAGAAAATAATATTTTGGCCCATTTATTCAAGTGGGGCGGCAAGGTTAAGTTTTAACCTAATATATTATTTTGTTTCATTTGTTTTAATTAAATAAGAATTAATTAATTTATTAATTAATTGTTTAATTAATAAACAAATTTTTTCTGATTAGGAAATATGATTCCTAATGTTATACTATTGTTGGTAGTATACTAAAAGTAAAAGACTTATTTGGTAAGAAAATAAATAATTAATTTTATTTATTCAAATAAGAAGTCTTTTAATTTAGTCATTAAAAAGAATAAAATAACTATGAGTTAGATTAGGGTTAGAAGTCTATTCTTTTATGGAAATTAGGGTGCAACACAAACCTTTAGAGGTGGTGATTTGCGGCAACCCTAGTGTAAAAAGGAGAGAGATTTCGGCAACCCTAAAAAGACAAGGAGAGGAAAATTTCGGCCACCTATATATTCCCACATATAGATTTCGGCCACCCTAGTTGTTCTGGAGACAATTTTTCTTCTTCTTCTCAATTCATAGAAAGCTTTTATTCTACTAAAACAAATAGGAGTGTTAGATTATTCTTTGATAGTATACTATTTGCTTAATCATCAATAAGCTTGTGTATACGATATCGATCTAGGTTCACGCGAGTTTCGATCATTAGATTAAGAACTCAAAAGTGACCGGAATAATCTCAGTCATTCTTTTGATTGTTTTTGTGACTAACAAAGAAAAGAAAGTTTGTTTTGTCCATTCACAGGTTTGCAATTCAAAGAAAAAGGGAGACCACGCTCCTAGGTGATCCACGTTCGTGCTAGGATTGAAGATCTTGCGGATTACCATCGACGTAAGTCAATCGGATCACGCGACAAAAGGTATTCTACTTTTTGGTTATTGTATATGCATGTTTAATTAATTAAAGGGTTTAAGGTTCATAAAGGAAAAATTTTAAATGTCACTAAATCTTAATTTTAGTCTCGCTTCTGCTGCGTGTACTACGGTATTTCTCCCTACAGGGTACTTCATGTTAATATAACCCTGCTTCTGGATCCTTGTTAGAATCCCCCTGGATTCAGGAGACAACTCCTCTAAGCTCCATTTGTCTCTGGGAGAGAACTGAGTAGGAATGGAATATTCGGTCTCCCCGATGTGCACTGAGCAGCCCCATTGCCCTTCGACTACTATCCATTCGTCCTTCCAGGAGGAATTATATTTCACGTTTGCCCCAGGTACGACGAACTTCATTTTATTACTGGGTCTCAAATAAAACTGACCCCGGGGTGATAGGTTGGCTATCTAGTAGATGTAGCGGATCTCGTCGATGCCCACTTCCCTCTGAATGTTGTCCCTCTCACATTGCTCTCTCCAGAGCACCAAGAACCCCGTCAAGTTCTTCCAGAACCCGAGAGAAATCTGGAGTGGGGCTAGTTCCAAAGCTACAAGTACTCGGTGGAGGGAAAGGTGAAGTGGAAGCTGGACCCCGCATTCAAAGGTGGCTACATGGATCAGCAGACGACTTTCAGAGGGGTGTAAACATCATAACCCCGATGAGGGAGAGACAGCGAGAGGTAGTCTGGTATCCTAAAGGTCCTCCTCAATCGGATAAGAGTTTCGGATGTACAAACGGAGTCCGGGATAATCCAGCCGTCATGGAAGGAGGACAATGGGCCTATGTGAACCCCAGTTAGACTGATAGTCGGGGCATTCCCCTCATCTGCCTCGATTTCAGCCTCATCGTTGTCTTCATCAGCGATTCGGGCTGGATCTTCGGGCCTAGTGCCAAAACCCGACCCGATTCTTTAATTCTTGCTAGGACGATGGCGTTTTAGCGGAGTACTGTCATCGACGATGTCGCCCTCATCCCGACCTCGTTTCGGCTCTTTAGACGTCGGGGAATCATCACATGATCCCGTTCGTCCCACATCGAGCATCTCGTCAATGCTATCAGGAAGATTCGGAGAAGAAGGTGGAGGATTAGCCAAGACTGCCGAGTTATCTTCTGGGAGGATCGATGTAGAAGTTGGTTTGTTGGAAGGTGAGGCCATTTGAGTAAGAGAAGGAAAGCAAAGAAGGTTCTTAGAGGAGAAAGAAGAAGAAATAGAAGCTCTGAAAGGTTCAAATAAGCGTGTGCATGTGAGGGAATAAGGAAGGGTGCATTTATAGGCAAAGACGGGATGATATCGAGGTAGAGGAAGAGACGGAGTCAGAGATGAATCATGACAGTTTCGAGGGAATCACGCCAAAAACGGCCAATTTAAAACTTAAAGACAGATGTTATCTGACATGTGAGTCGAGCATTAAATGCAATCAAATCCAAGAAAGATACTCTCATCAATTGTGGAAGCCAACCGGATGAGACTAGACAAGCGGACAAGACGGAAAATCCTTCGAGTTCACAATCATTAGATCGAAACTCGCATGAACCTTATTCGAAATTGTGCACAAAACCTTTTGATATAAAAGTTACTAGTGCACTATCGAAATAAGAACAAACTTTTCTCTCTTTTCCTCTTGGCCGAATTCTCACACTAATCTAAGAGTTGGATTTTATTTTTCTCAAGCAAAAGAAAATACTCTCAAGTCCGCATTAGGGTTCATCAAAATATACAAAGAATATATATATATATATTTAGTGGCCGCTCAAAAAAATCAATTATATATATTTTTGCGCCACTACTTATATCATATATTTTGCGCCTATGCCCAATCTCTATATATATCAAAATCTGCACTTTACTTATATATATATTTTTTATATATAAAATCTGCACTTTACTTATATCTATATATACTGCACCGAACTTATATTATATATATATATATATATATATTTCTATAAAGCATATATATATATATATATATATATATATATTCCGGTTAATTGCCATATATATTTTATATATATCTCTATATATTGAGGCCAAAATCCTTTACCATTTAGGATTTGTGTCTTTTGACTTAAATCCTAATCCTAGGTAGATTTCCTTAGAATTCTAAACCCTAATCCAACTCTTTAGTGTATTTGTGACTATATAAAAGACTTCCTTATTTGACTAGATAAATAAATCTCTTATTTATCTACTTACCAAATAAAGTATTTTATTTTATTTATACTACCACAATAGTATACTACTAAGAAACATATTTCCTAGTCAGAAAAAGATTTTGATTTTTAATTAAATAATTAATTAATCAATTAATTAATTTCCATTTAATCAAATAATAAAAATAAAACAATATAATATCATATATATATATCTCGGCCATGTGCCATATATATTAATATATCTATATATTGTTTTTCTATTTTATTAAATCCATTGGACCTTAATAAAAGGCACAGATGTTAACCAGACCCATTCTTACTAAAAGAAACAAGCCCACATGCCTTTCATTAATATATTAACATAATTGATCAGCCCATTAAATAAATAATGTGCAAATTATATTCTTAATATATTAAATACAATTCTAGATGGACCCATAAATTGGTCCGGTAGAATATAATATCAAGTGATCCATGCAAGTCCGTGTGGATTGGGGATCTTGGGGGACCTATCTAAATTTAAGCTCCAATAGACATAACCCAATCACAATCAACAAATGATTCACTTAGGTTCAATCTATTAATTTTAGTTCATTCCACTAAAGAACTAAAATTGCACTCTTAAATAAAGATGGAATAAGAAAATGATTCTCATTCATACCTTAGACAATCTTATAGGAGATGGTGTATCCTCGTGAAGAATATCAGTAATCGCCAAGAGCTCATAGACCGCCTATAGCTCTTCAAGTTACCATATTTCCTCATATGACCACATTTTGAACTTGGATATTTTGACTTGTCCAGAAGCCATGTTTCAATAGACACTATTGAAAACTTAACGTTAAGATTTAATATCCAATACCTCAAAACATCCATATGATGATATTCTACTCTCATTTAATAAATGGAGCCACGATGTCCATATCCATAAATGAAGTCCTCTATCGATTAACAAATGAATACCACCAAACTATCGAGGATAGACTATGCTATATAATCGTACTCATTGATAACTCAAATGATAACACTTGCAACCATAAGTCCATCATTTATCTCAGGATTAAGATAGACTCTCCGATTGTCCTGATAATGAAAAGACTTTTATCTACTGACGGTTCTAGATAAAGTATTTCGTTGTGATCCAGTTCAATGCACCTAGTGCACTAGATCTTTTACTCAAAGCCACTTTGATGATTTTAGACTCATCATAACACATTTGATCCCACTCAAATGCCAGTAAAAGAATCTACAACTTTAACAAGATAAAGGTGCCCAACCTTTACCTTAAGTTGTGAACATTATTCAAGACTAACTAAATCATTGTGTCTACCTCATACATATCCAGATGTACGAACAATTCTTCTTTTCTCACAGTCTTTTGACCTTATGATTATTTACTTTTGACAATTATAATAATTAAACTATAAATACTATAAGATTTGTTAAACTAGAAATCACATCATTAATATGAATAGATTGTCAAAAACACTATTACACTCTTGCTATTGAGCATAATCCTAACAGAATTGTTAGTAGAAGGGGTTTCCTTCTCATTTATATAGCCCAATCCTCTTTTATCACTAGGATGCTTTCCACTTTTAATGAGGGTTTCAATTTTATTAGAGCTAGATGACATCTTGCTAATTATCCTATTAGCCTCATCAAGTTTCTCACTAAGCACCCTAATTTTAATGGCATATTTTTCGGCGATGTCATCACTAAACATAACATATTTTCAAGATTTATTTAGCCATTGTTCATACTTTTTCTCTTGAGTTAAGTGCTCACTAATTTTGGCTTTAAGCATGTTTTCTAGTCTTTTAGCACTAACAAGATAAATATCCATTTGCTCAATTTCTTGCTTCAAGATGCTAAGTCTATCATTGTTATCTTTTAGATTCAATTCTAGACTTAGGATCTTGTTTTTAAGTTCATTGAATTCTTTTGAGCCAAGATCATTGAAACAAATTATAGCACGGTGTGTATAAAACTATCTAGAGAGGGGGGGGGGGTGAATATATTTTAAGCTTTTTACCCAATTTTTCGTGTTAGTCAAAATTATGAAATTATCCCTAAATAGATAAAGCAATAAATCATGTATAAAATGCGGAAATTAAATAACACTTGATTTTTACGTGGAAACCCTCATGGGAAAAACCATGAGCTAGTAAGTAAGCCACACTCGAACCTCGAATCCACTAAATGTGTAAAACGATTACAACCTAATCCCGGAAGTAATCACACACCTACCTAATCCCGGTATGAGTGAACCTAGTCCAATTTGCTTGCGATTTAAGCAACCTAATCCCGGATGCTACACACAAGACTTACTTTCTCTATGAAGAGAATAACAACCCTAAGTGAATATATGAATATCCAAATGCAACATAGAGCAAGGGAAACCCTATATGCTTATCTAAGATGATTAATATGCAATTAGAACAATCCTAGATATTAAAAACTAAATGACATGTTCAATCAAATAGTTTAGCTAATCAAGATTAAGCACAAAACCTAATTATTGTAAGGTTCCCATTTGTTGATTGGCTCATTTCGTAGACAACCACATGTTGGGGTTCTTTGTAAGGGTAGCCTAAGTATCGGTCTTATTGTTCGAAGCCCTTTGAAGACCTCGTGTTGACAAGCACCGAAGGTAAATTTCTATGTGCTTACTTTTCCTTGAAGAGATTAGTTGCACACACACACTTAACATTCATTGCATATGTGTGCATTCTCTTCATTTGTCACATTTCACACTTGCACTTATTTATTATATTTTGTTGTGTGTAATTGTGTCATGTTGTTGTGTAATTTGTTTCCCGATAACTTTCGGAAACGTCCGCGCATGCACTAGAATGTGCTTGGTTTAGCGCGAGGACCGCCTATGGAGAATGCCCTTGGATTCTCCTTGGTTTTCACCTATCTAGGTGATTGGCGGTTATGATCGGCGGCCTAGCCGCCGAATGAAACCGCCGTTTCAGTCCAGATTGGTCTGAAGCATTTCTGCGGTTAAGATCGGCGGTCACGACCGCCGTTCGAAACCGCCGTTTCAAGACCTGATTGATTTTTCTCTCAGTCTAATTCGGCGGTTGAATCGGCGGTCACGAGACCGCCGTTCGAAATCGCTGTTCATACCTGATTGATTTTGATCTCTCTGTTTTGATTCGGCGGTCGGATTCGGCGGTCACGAAACCGCCGAATGAACCGCCATTTTTGCTCTGTTCTTCACGAGCGGCCTGGCCGCCGATTGAAACCGCCGATCGGCGCGTTTCTTTGAAACTTACTTAAACGACCACACTTTGATTTGGCCCCCTATATATATGCCACTTTGACTTTAGGTCAATTAAGAGAGTTCATATTCAGAATTCATACTTAGGATATTTTTCAAAGAAAAGAAAAATTCCAAGAACTCAATTCTTGATTACTCAAACACTTTTTCATGATCATCAATCATCATCTAGCATCATCCTTGATCTTCTAGATGTCATCTTGCATGGAATCTTCATCATACTTTGCTTGGTAAGCTTTTCACTAATATCTTACATGTTTTGTGTTTCTCTTATCTAGCAATCTCAATTAATTACTTGTTTGTTATTTTGTATGCTTTGAATACAATATTGAGATGAGTATGATGTATGTTTGAGAATTTGTATTGTGCTAGCATATTAGGTTTTGTGCTTAATATTGATTAGCTAAACTAATTGACATGTCATTTGGTTTTGATATCTAGGATTGTACTAATTGCATATTAATCATCTTAGATAAGCATATAGGGTTTCCCTTGCTCTATGTTGCATTTTAGATATTCATATATATTCACTTAGGGTTGTATTCTCTTCTAGAGAAAGTAAGTCTTGTGTGTAGCAACCGGGATTAGGTTGCTTAGATCGCAAGCAAATAGGACTAGGTTCACTCATACCGGGATTAGGTAGGTGTGTGATTACTTCCGGGATTAGGTTGTAATCGTTTGCACATTTAGTGGATTCGAGGTTCGAGTGTGGCTTACTTACATAGCCCGTTGTTTTTCCCGTGAGGGTTTCCACGTAAAAACCAAGTGTTGTTTTAATTTCCGCACCATATTACAATTGCTTGGTTATATTATCTTGAGGGCATTTTCGTAATTTTGACTAACACGAAAAATTGGGTAAAAAGCGTAAAATCTATTCCCTCCCCCCCCCCCCCCCCCCCCCCCCCCCCCCCCCTCTAGATAGCTTTATACACACCGTGCTATTATTTGTTTCAATTAGCTATCACAATACAACTTCTCAAACATACATCACACTAATCTCAATCTTGTATCAAAAAATATATGAAAATCATACAAGTAATAAATTGAGATTGCTTGTTAAGAAAAACACAAAATATGTAAGATATTAGTGAAAAGCTTACCAAACAAAGTATGATGAAGAATCCATGCAAGATGTCATCTAGATGATCAAGGATGATGCTAGATGATGATTGATGATCATGAAAAAGTGTTTGAGTAAACTAAAAATGAGTTTTTTGGAATTTTTCTTCTCTTTGAAAAATATCCTAAGTATAGAATCTGAATATGAACTCTTGTGATTGACCTAAAGTCAAAGTGGCATATATATAAGGGGCCAAAACAAGGTGTGGTCGCTTTGATAAGTTGGCCTCATATTTGCCTTGGGCGCTGTACGTATAGCGCCTCTTGTACATCGCTTGTACAGTGCCCTAACTCTGTTCTCATGGGAAAACAGAGTGGCGCTGTACGTAGAGCGCTTTGTACAGCGCCTGTACAGCTACCCAACAGCGACCGAATTAAATCGATCAGGTCTGAACAGCGCTCAATAGGCGCTGTTCGTACAGTGCTTCTGTAGAGCGTTTTTGGGAGCGCCCAATGCAAAAGTGCAATCCTAAGTCTAAGCATGACAAGGCAATTGGATATGAAAGATACATTCAAACTAACATGCAAGAAGAGATGTTAATGAACATTAATGCACAAAAATAAGACACACAACATACAAGTATTAAACATATGCATGAGTTGTGAGTATGTGCAACTATCTCTTCAAGACAAGTAAGCACAAAGAAATATACCTTCGGTGCTTGTCAATACGAGGTCTTCAAAGGGCTTACAATCATGTTCTTCTAGCTTCTTATTGAGGGACATATTGACTTTGGATAAATGTTCATTTTCAAAAGTAAGATCATTGATCTTTTTCTCATCTAAGTCAATATGTTCAACAAAAGAAGCCACATAGGAACACACTTCCTTAATCATGATTATCACAAACAAAACACAAACACTACAAAGAAAGGATCTATCTAAGTGCGTCTAGACACCCGCTCTGATACCAAATGAAATTCCCTTAAGTAATAGTGTAAAATATACCTAGAGGGGGGGGGGGTGAATAGGTTAGGCCCAAATCTCTTCCAATATTAAAAATAATGCGGAATATAACAAAGAATATGCACACTTGCTAAGATTTGACAAATGGATTGATTTAACTAAAGCAAGAGTAAATCAATATACAAGATATGCAATCAATGTAAGATATGGAAGATAATGAAAAGTAAAGCAAAAATTGACACAATGATTTTTACGTGGTAAAACCTCAAAGAGGAAACATCCATAGGTTGATACCACAACCACCGGCAAAGCAATCCACTATACGAAAAGGATTTACACACTCAAGCAATCAACACAAGATATCCGCTCAAGCTATCACCTCCTAATCTACCCTCGGGCAAGTGAACTACCAAGCCTACTTCTTATCCGAGATGTGTCCTACACCTCTAGAAAGCAACTTCCTATCCAAGACGCTTACGTCTCTATGAAGATTTCTTGCTTGTCTATTCGGATCCTCCCGACCCTAGACAAGTCTCCTTGCTTGACTATCTGAGTCCTCCCGACTCTAATCAAGACTTCTTTGCTCTATCCACAAAACTTCACTCACTTTTCTAGAGACTTCATCCTTATACAAGGCAATGATCTAAGTGATGCAAATGATGCAAACACAATCAAATAAAGCTAGATGATCAATCAAGCTAAATGTACATGCTTAGTGATAAACTAGAATTATGCTTTCAACACACAATCACAAATCTATCTAGCAATCAAAGCATGTGAATAAATAAGAACAAGATATGAATATTCAATATATCACACAAAAATCTTAGTTCTTAGATGATGAAATTAAAACTAGAAAATGTCATTAGGCACAACATATATGATATTTCTAGAATCAATTTCAAGATAGGTCAAGTTTAGCAATATATGTTCAATTGAAATCTGTTAACCCAAAGTTGTCACCGGGGTGCAATTTAGAATTAACGATATGTGATGGACTCGGATCTAATTAGACCTGGGCTAGCGGGATACTCTATACCCCGATATTCCGCTGGTTCACTGGAATCTGCTAGGCGAGATATTGCATGTATGTAACAGACCTGGATTGGGATTGACTGGGGCCGACGAGATACTTAGTAGCCTGGTATCCCGCTGGGTATCATGAATTCGATATTATGATGAATACAAGTAATGGGATGGACGAGTTTATTATACGGTGGATGTATGAAAGCTGAAAAGCGGTTTATATATATATATATGTGGATTTGAAATACGATCTCTTACAACTCGGTATTTGAACTATCAGTATTACAGCATGGAAGAGAATAAAGTCTAAAGGAGAACGATGGAGATGGAGCTTTTCGTGCCTGTCAATAAGTAGAAAAAGTGAATTAGGGTTTCGATCCCCTTTTCCTATGAACATATCATCCATATATAGGCCCGCTTTCTTGCTGAACATTCCTAGAACTTCGATCTAGGGTTTCAGTGATGCACGGGCCTTCCTTTGGAGTCTAACAGATTCGTCGAGACATTGATCCTGAAAGATCAGGCGATTCCTTCTTTCTAGGTTCCAAATAAGTTGACCCCTATTTGAAATAGGATTCTTTATGGCGGGAATGAATGTCGCGTTGTAACTTGAATTTCTATGTTGAACGGTGGCGTTTAATGTTTGTCTTTATATGTGGTCTGCTCTTCGGGGTGCTTGCCTCCTGCTTCAACGGGGTCAGTATACTGGGATCCTGGTATATGTCTTGCCATGTGTATGTCACGTGTTTCGCTGGTCGGGGTACCCCGGGTACCCTACGTCTCTCACGCTCCTTTAATAGAGATGTTCACGGATATCGGGGTTTCAAGTAGCGGGGTACCAGGATACTCAGGTATCGGGGTATCGGGGTATCCAGGTAGTTGGGCGCCAGGATCTGGTGATGGTTGTGTCTCCCAGGCCCCCATTTAGTTTTTTGGCTTCCTAGTGCTTTTTCATGGTCCCGGGAATTCTGGACCTGGCCGGGGTGGGTAAAGGCTCTTTCTCTAGCCCGTCAGCTAGCAGGCAGGGTACCCGAACATCTTTTTGCTTCTACTATGGATCCCGGCTTTCTTCTGTAAGCTAGTGGAAAATTCTTTTTTGATCCCTGCCAATTATGGCGATTAACAAAAGTCCCCCCTGACTTGAACACCGGTGTCTTGCAGGGGTTGGAGTCAGGATTCCCTCGTCCACTCGAAGGATTTTCCATCTTGTCCGCTTGTCTAGTCTCGTCCGGTTGGCTTCCATAATTGATTAGAGTATCTTTCTTGGATTTGATTGCATTTAATGCTCGACTCACGTGTCAGATAACGTCTGTCTTCAGGTTTTAAATTGGCCGTTTCTAGCACGATTCCCTCGAAACTGTCATGATTCATCTCTGACTCCGTCTCTTGCTCTAACTCGATATCAGCCCGTCTTTGCCTATAAATGCACCCTTCCTTCTTCCCTCACATGCTCACGCTTATTTGAACCTTTCAGAGCTTCTGTTTCTTCTTCTTTATCCTATAAGAATCCTCTTTGCTTTCCTTCTCTTACTCAAATGGCCTTACCTTCCAACAAACCAACTTCTACATCGGTCCTCCCAAAAGATAGCTCGGCGGTCTTGGCTAATCCTCCACCTTCTTCTCTGAATCTTCCTGACAGCATTAATGAGATGCTCGATGCGGGACAAACGGGATCAGGTGATGATTCCCTGACTTCTAAAGAGCCGAAATGAGGTCAGGATGAGGGCGACGTCATCGATGACAGTACTCCACTAAAATGCCGTCATCCTAACAAGAATCAAAGAATCGGGTCGGGTTTTGGCACTGGGCCAGAAGATCCAGCTCTAATCACTGATGAAGACGATGATAAGGCTTAAATCAGGGCAGATGAGGGGAATGCCCCGACTATCAGTATAACTGGGGTTCACATAGGCCCATTGTCCTCCTTCCACGACGGTCGGATTATCCCGGACTCCGTCTGTACATCCGAAACTCTTATCCGATTAAGGAGGACCTTTAGGATACCGGACTACCTCTCGCTGTCTCTCCCTCATCGGGGTTATGATGTTTACACCCCCTCTAAAGGTCGTCTGCTGATCCATGTAGCCGCCTTTGAATGCGGGGTCCGGCTTCCACTTCACCCTTCCCTCTGCCGAATACTTATAGCTTTGGAACTAGCCCCACTCCAGATTTCTCCTGGGTTCTGGAAGAACTTGACTGGGTTATTGGTGCTCTGGAGAGAGCAATGTTAGAGAGACAACATTCAGAGGAAAGCGGGCATCGATGAGATCCGTTACATCTACCAGGTAGCCAACCTATCACCCCGGGGTCAGTTTTATTTGAGACTCAGTAATAAAATGAAATTCGTCGTACCCGGGGCAAACGTGAAATATAATCCCCCTTGGAAGGACGAATGGATAGTAGTTGAAGGGGAATGGGGCCGCTCAGTGCACATCGGGGGGACCGAATATTCCGTTCCTACCCAGTTCTCTCCCAGAGACAAATGGAGTTCAGAGGAATTGTCTCCTGAATCCTGGGGGATTCTAACAAGGATCCAGAATCGGGGTTATATTAACATGAAGTACCCCTCATGTGACTCCTTCGAAGGAGCCCGGCTAGAGAGGTATCTGAGGATATCTGTTCCTGAACCAGGTGAGTGATCGTGCTTTGCCAATCATCCTTCCTCCATTCTCTCTCTCTATGTTTATTATTACATATTTTCTTATGTATTTTTTTTTCTTTTAATTTCAGCAGTCTCTCCTCCAGCATTCCCTCCTACTGCTACGGGACCGCCAATCCCGACTTCTCAAGCACCCTGCTCTCCCATTCCTTCTCCTCCTGGTGCCGGGGTCACCTCGGTGCCTTACCCCTCGGCACCTTCTTCTCCTCCTATCTTGGCGGAGTCCCCGCTTCGTTTCCCGGACCCTTCTCTAACAAAACTTGTTACCCGTCCCTCACTTAGAGAGATGTTGGCGAAGGCAGCCAAGGTAAAAACTTCTCCAGTCCCCTGGGCGAAACCAACCACTAAGATTACTAAGCCTACAGTTGCAGCTGCCCCTCCTTCTTCTCAGATTTCTTCAGCCATGCGCTCCACTAGGGCGGAGAAGTCTAGACTTGCCCGGGTGGACAAAGGAAAGGGTTCCACCTCTAAAGCTCCCCCTGTAAGCCTTTCATCCGGGTCAAGGCCACAAGATAGCCGCCAAGATGACATTGTTTCAAAGTTCATCGCGGCATGTCCCGGTAGGAGTCTACAGTTGATGTCCTCCTTGCCTATGGAGATTTTTGCTACCAAGGGGGCTTCTCTGCTCGCCGAGGTATGGTTTTGCTCCCTTCAAGTTGGTATACATATATAAATGCTTCTGTATCTCATTTGACTATATATATATATATATATATATATATATATATATATATATAATTTTTTTTTTTTAGGGCTTCAAGTTTGCCTTAGCTATGGGGCAACAGGTGGCAACTTTGAAGGAGGCCAATTTGGCGCTTCAGGCCAATTTGGAAGAAGCCCGCGCCGATCTAGCCCAGTCTGAAGAAAACGTCACTGAACTAGTCCAATCTGCAACTGAGTCTGAATCCGGGAGGCGGGCTACTCTAGCGGAGTTGGAAAGGATGTAGCCTGCTTATGACACAGAGACTATCATTTCCACCCGGCGTAAGGCTGAGAGGGAGTCCATCAAGGCGGAGATGGCGGTCCTGTCAGACGAGAACCGGTTCTTGCGGGGATCCGTGAAGATCTTAGAAACCCGACTGGATTCTTCCTTCACGAACGGATATTTTACTGTCTCTTACGAGGTTGCCAAGACCTTCCCACCTCCTTTCCACTTGATGAATTCTCTTGGGTGGGATCGGGACCACATTATGGCTAAGGCCGCGTCCCTTTCAGATGTTGGCCCTGACCAAGGAGGTCCGTCAAAGGATGTCTCTGTCCCGGATCCATCTTCTCTCCCTCCTATTACCAGATCTGGAGAAAACGTTGAGGGGGAATCTCAGGATCCTTCTTCCATTCAGGAAGATGTTGGGCAGGCTTCTGTTCAACGCTCGAAGGTGGTGGGCTCTTCTGCCGCGACCAGCTCACTTGAAGAAAGGCAGGCAAAAGGGGAACAGGCGGTGGAATCCCGGCAGGAAAAGCACGCAGGAGGGGGGGATGATATATGATTTTGCTTTTTTTTCTTTTTTGGAATTTATATTTGTAACTGTTTGTAGCCCGGAAATGGGGGTGGGCACCCTGCCTAAGTTAATGAACTCCTTCCAATCTTACGATCATTCTCTTTTACCCTCATAATATGCTTGCTTGTTGAACTTATGCCTTGCCCCAGGATGGTGCTTGTATGTTTGAACGTGATCCAAGTAAAGATTATCCTGATTCCTGTATAGTTTTACCTCGTCAATGATGTACTCCCAAGTGATCCATTAGAAGCAAGACGATTGAAGTACAGAGCTACGAGATATTCAATACTCAATGGAGAACTATACAAAAGGGGGTACTCAAGAGCACTGCAGAGATGTGTCGGGCCTGAAGAAGCAGAAGGTATCCTGAGAAGCATACATAGTGGGAATTGTGGGAATCACACTGGGGGTGTCAGCCTAGCCCACAAAACATTAAGGCAGGGTTTTTACTGGCCAACACTATTCACCGACGCCAAAAGAGTGGCAGCGAGATGTGAGGCATGTCAAAAGATTGCCAACAACATTTGCCAACCACCTGAACTCTTGCAGAGTATTACCTCGCCTTGGCCGTTCGCCATATGGGGAATTGACTTGATCGGCCCAATGCCAACAGCAACTGGAGGAGCGAAGCACGCTATAGTAGCTGTAGATTATTTTACAAAGTGGGTAGAAGCCGAACCATTAGTACATATAACAGAAGCCAATACTATAAGCTTTGTGAAGAAAAATATCCTGTACAGATTCGGGATACCCAACACCATCATCACTGACAATGGGACCCAATTCGACGGAAACAAATTCAGGGAGCTATGTGACAAGTATGGTATCAACAACTACTACGCCTCCCCAGCGCACCCGCAGACAAACGGCCAAACTGAAGCAGTGAACAAGATCATAAAACACAACCTGAAAGCCAAATTGGCAGCAAAAAAGGGAAGCTGGGCAGAGAAATTACCACAGGTACTTTGGGCATATCGAACCATAGAAAGAGGTTCAACAGGTGAGACCCCATATTCCATGGCTTACGGAGCTGAAGCAGTCATCCCCGTAGAGACGTCCTTCTCTTCACCAAGAGTACAACTCTTTCAACCCGAACTCAATGTTGATATGTTAAAATGCGGTCTGGATGAATTAGAAGAGAGAAGAGAACGTGCACAGATAAGAAACACTGCATACCAACAGAGGGTAGCCAGGTATTACAATTCACATGTGCGTGAAAGGAGGTTCGCACTCGGTGACTTGGTGCTGAAAAGGGTGAACCGAGGAACTAGAGACAAGGCTGCAGGATCACTCGCAGACAAATGGGAAGGGCCTTATCAAATCACGGGCATAGCTGGCCACGGGGCATATCGCATCACTCGAGAAGGTTTCGGTGAACTACCTCGGCCATGCAATGCGCAATACCTGAAGATATATTACCCTTGACTTTTTCATTATCTCTAAAGATTTAGTTCACAGTTTTTTATTCATAGGCAGTTTCCGTTTTAGCATTTTTTCTATGCTACTGTTTTGACAAAAGTTGCAGGAACTATCCAAATAAAGAGTAATTTATTACTGAGAATTTGTGACTTGACTCGCCAGTTACAAAGGGCATTCGCCGTCTTATATCAATACCATTGCGTAAAGACGAGTTTCGTACTCGCAGCAATGAGAATAAGTGGCGACCCAACGAAACTAAAGCAAGCCAAAAGCGATTACGTCGCCATAGCCCAAGCTACAGAAATTGGGGATCGCCACTACTAGGAGAATAAGATCTCCAGAGAAAAACTTGGTGTGGGCAAATACGCCCTGAATAAGCACCAAGTACACCAGAACTCAACAATGGCAGCTGAATAAATAAAAGCATGTTAAAAACTTGGTGTATGGTCGGATACATCCTGACAAACACTGAGTACGCCAAAATCCAGCAATGGCAGCTGAATACAACAAAATATGCTAAAAACTTAGTAAAACACTGAGTACGCCAAAATCCAGCAATGGCAGCTGAATACAACAAAAATGCTACAAAGTGAAATACTGAGCAAAAATTCAGCGAATAACAGCTGAATACACAAAAATATGCTAAAAACTTGGTGAAATACTGAGTAAGCCGAAAAGTCAGCAAAGGCAGTTGAACAAAGAAAAAGTTTATAACTTTCAATAAATAAAGTCATTTACAATTAAAGAATTAAGAATGAAGATACAAAAAGAGAAACTGAAGATATAAAGATTTACAATCCTTCAGTATGAAAGACACAAAAATTCAACTAGCTGCAGGAGGGCCCTCGCTATCTTCCTCATCTTCGATCTCCTCGTCTGAAGGCCAGGTAACTTCCTCATCCCCTTCTGGCATAAAAGGCTCATAATCCCTTCCAGCAACAGGACCCAAGTCAGGCTCAGCGCCAGAACCAGAAAAGCTGCCCTTCTGACTCGAGTAGTAAGTATTGAAGACACGCTTGCTGGGAATTTCTAAATGCATAGGGTGAGGTTCAGTCGTGTTGTAACGACAGTGGGCTTTCCAACGTTTTATCTGCTCTTTAATTGACTCCACCCCGCTGGCCATATGCTGTTGAAAAGACTGGTCGAAACGTTTCAGAGCCTTCTCATTTGAATGACCCTTCATGGCGAAGAACTTCTTCGACTGCCTCATGCCTTTTTCAAATTCACGCAATAAAAGCGCATCATAGGCAGGGGATCTCTTAAAACGATCAACTGCTTCAACCTCCAGCACAGCCTTGAGATCGTTCAGAATAACTTCATGCGAGGACAACTGGTTGCGCAAGTCTAAAGCCTCACGCTCAGCTTTCTCCTTTGCCTCCTCAGCTAGTCGCTCAGCTTCAAAGCGTGCTGCGAGCGATTCTTGATTAACAGAAAGTTGCTCTCGCAACAAACGCATCTCCTCCTCAGCAGCAGCTAATTTTTCTTCAGCAGTCAGTTGGGCTGAGAGATAACCATCTGTGGATTCTCTCAACTGAGCAAGTTGCTGAGCATGAGTTTCCTCAGCAGAGAGTTTCTCAGCTACCAAAAGGGAGGTTTGTTCTCGCAGGCGTCTCACGTCTTTTGAAAGAAAATTTCCTCGCCTATAATTATCAGCCAACTCGGACAACATCTGAAAAGAAAAAATAGAAGTCAGGATACACGCAAATAAAAAATACATGGGCAAAGCAAGAAGCCCACCAGAGAGTGGCAGTCGAAGAAAAATTCCATTTTTCTGTTGCAGGACCCTCTCTTCATCTGCTCCCAATCCTCATCAACATAGACATTGTTGTTCATTATATATGAGCAGATTTCTACAGCCGTAAAATCTGAAAGGGAGACAGACCCGACTCCCTCACCAGCATCAGTTGGATCAATGGGAGGAGCTTCATGAGCGACACCGGAACCAGACGCAGTAGCCCCAGGCTGTCTCGATGACCCCGGCTTATCAGTTGGCCCTGGTCGATCAGCTGACCCTGGCTGGCCAGCAAAAGAGGTGTCCGGCTTATTCGCGGCTGCCGGAGGAGGAGTTGAACCAGTTGGGGAAATGGTAGGAGCATCAAAATTGTTTACCCCCTCCGGAAGAGAAGGCTCCGTCAAATCTGGTCCCTCAACAGAAGCTCCAGGGACAGCCGTTTCAGTGGAGGGAGCCTCGGCGAGCACAGGGTCATCAGCGACCTCATCATCTGAAGAAACAACATATTGCACGACCCTTGACGCCCGTTTCAGAGGTCGAGCAACATGGTCAGGCGTACCCTCAGCCGGACGTTTGCCTCTACTGGTTCTGGGGGTCAAATCGCTTGAAGGATCCAGGGGAGTCTCAGGAACATCCGTATCAAAAATGGGGATGTCACTAGCCACACTTGAAACCCCCACTTTCTCCTTTCCCTTACGACTGGAGGCACTCGCGGTGGCAGTCGCAGCTGGAGAAGTCGCAGCAGTACTCGCAGCAGGTGTACTCACAGCAACCTCCGGGCGAACAGGGGATGTCCCCGACTCGACACGCCCCCCATCAACATCACCAACTTCCTCATCATCTGAGGGATCGCCACCATCCGGGCTAGCAACTCCCTCCTTAGCCAAACCAGCAGCTTGCCTTTTACTGGCAGCCTCAGAATTTTTAACTGCCCGAGCTTGCAGATCACAAACTGTGTCAAAATCATGTACTGCAGAAACTCACCAAAAGTTAGCAAGTGGAGACAGGAAAACTATAATACTAAAAGAAAACAGGTAGAACTTACAGCGAGGAAGCCTGGCGGGTAGGCGCGGAAAAAGCCCCTGGGCGATCATTTTATCCTCGTCCAAAAGAAACGAGCGACCCATTTCATTCAAAGGAAGGACAGCTGCAGCAGCAAGGTGAGACACCTCCTCATCTAACAAAATAGGGGCAGTTTTGGACCAGGCATCAGGGGAGGTAAAATGCCTAGGAACCTTCTTCGCCGCAAGATTTAGGCGACCATTGGCGGACACATCTCTACCCCACTCGCCGCCAACAAAGTACCAACTGTTCTTCCATCTCTTATTTGAGGTAGGAAAGCCCCAAATAAAACCTTTCTTCTTCTCATCACTGGAAACCTCCACTTGCCCAGGGTTCGCCATACCCTCAGGGATCCAGTTCTCCACGGGCGAAGAGAGAAGAAAGTATGTCCCATTGTTGCCAGCCTGCCTTAAAGTGTAAAAATGACGAATCTCACGAGGCGTGGGGGGTTCATAACCTTTCAACTTCCATATTAAACCCAAACACATGAGGATCCTATAGCTGTTTGGGGCAAGTTGAGCAGGTGCAATTTGAACCTCCACGAGGAACCTGGCAATAAAAGGTTGAAGAGGAAGGGTAATCCCGCAGCTAAGCATGGCACCATAAATGGCAACCGCATTCTCAGGAGGATTCCACGCTGCTCGGCTACTAGGCGACATCAAAGTCACTGAGTCTGGAATCCCAAAGCGACTCTTATACTTACGGAGCTCACCCTCACCAACCACATTAACTTCAGTATCAAAGGAACATGGGCGATCAAATGAAAAGTTCAGCATGTTCCATTGATGGTCCTCAACATCAGAATCAACAGTCGTTTGCGCATCCAAAAGGGACCCCCGAGGAATCCTAGAAGCGCGTCGTTTGTTTCCACTTGGTCTAGAAGATCTCGGCATTTCTAAAGATTCACTATTGGAAGACGAAGAAGGATAAACATTAGGAAAAAAGTCATCATCAGAAGGTGGAATATAAACAGAAATGGGGACCGGAGAATCTGGGTGGAAATTACGAATCAAAGATTCGATTTTGTCTGCAGTACCCTTATCACCAAGTTCTAAGGCTTGCATCATCTGATTAAAAAGAGAAGAACGTAAGGAAGGATCCATGGGAACTCACCAGAAAACCCTAGGTTCGGAGGATGAGCAAGCGGTTTGGGGGCGTCGAGAAATAAGCACGATCAATTTTCGAAGCAAGCCGTCAGACAGCAAAGTAGAATAGAAGGAATTCGTGGCAGAGATTTCTAAGGAAGACGAAGAAGCTCTGTTTTGAGAGAAGAACAAAGGAGAAAATAGAAAAATAAATGAAAAGAGCAAAGTGAGGAAGAAGGAACGATCGGGCCTTAAAAAGAGGGAATTTTGAAATTCAAAAAGAAAATCAAATAAAAGATATGCAATTAATGTGAGTGACAGCCACAGTAACTAGCCGCAATAGTCACCACCAGGTAATGGACATGTGGCATCTCGGGGATCACCAAGCAGTCAGAATATCCCCTCACCTGTCAAGTAAGTGGAAGCGCCAGAAGTTGTGTGGCTGAAATTAAAAACTTGCACCGGAAGAATCAACACAATACACGGTGAAAAGAAGAGAGAGAGTTAATTACAAAGATACGTCAAAATTCTGAAGGCATAGATATAAATACTACTCGCAAAGGCAAACGAAGTAAAGCCATTCGCCCTGCTCGGAGTATTTATGGGGGTATTGTTATGTGTACAAATTCGCCAAACAGGACACGTCATCATAAAAGCCAATAATTGCTGAAAGAAGGGATGCCACGTCACTCGTTGACCAAGTCAAAGGGGAAAAACATGGATCAGTTAATAGGTCAAGGGTGTAGTCGCCAGAATCAAATATATACTCGCCAAAGTCAGAAATGTAGTCGCCAAAGGATAAAACCTAGAAGCGGGGGTGTTCGCTGCATCAGCCTATTGAGCATGAACTGACCCCGCAGAAGCACAATGGTAAAACCCCCACTCACGGAAAACCCTCTACACCAAGGAGTCTTAGAATAAAGAGGTAGGAAAGCCTATCCTAATCCGTAACAACATGGGATTCCCAATACAAGTCCAAGAGGAAGTCCTACTACAAACACGCCTAAAATCAAGGGGAAACCCTAAATATCATGTATAAATAGAACCACCTATCCCACGAGGAAGGGGTCGGAAAAACCAAAAGAGAAATGAAACAAATAATAGCACGGTGTGTATAAAGCTATCTAGAGGGGGGGTGAATAGATTTTACGCTTTTTACCCAATTTTTCGTGTTAGTCAAAATTACGAAAATGCCCTCAAGATAATATAACCAAGCAATTGTAATATGGTGCGGAAATTAAAACAACACTTGGTTTTTTACGTGGAAACCCTCACGGGAAAAACCACGGGCTATGTAAGTAAGCCACACTCGAACCTCGAATCCACTAAATGTGCAAACGATTACAACCTAATCCCGGAAGTAATCACACACCTACCTAGTCCCGGTATGAGTGAACCTAGTCCAATTTGCTTGCGTTCTAAGCAACCTAATCCCGGATGCTACACACAAGACTTACTTTCTCTTTGAAGAGAATACAACCCTAAGTGAATATATGTGAATATCCAAAATGCAACATAGAGCAAGGGAAACCCTATATGCTTATCTAAGATGATTAATATGCAATTAAGTATAATCCTAGATATCAAAACTAAATGACATGTCAATTAGTTTAGCTAATCAATATTAAGCACAAAACCTAATATGCAAGCACAATATAAAATCTCAAACATACATCATACTCATCTCAATATTGTATCTAAAGCATACAAAATAACAAACAAGTAATAAATTGAGATTGCTAGATAAGAGAAACACAAAACATGTAAGATATTAGTGAAAAGCTTACCAAGCAAAGTATGATGAAGATTCTATGCTAGATGACATCTAGATGATCTAAGATGATGCTAGATGATGATTGATGATCATGAAAAGTGGTTGAGAATCAAGAATGGAGTTCTTGGAATTTTTCTTCTCTTTGAAAAAATATCCTAAGTATGAATTCTGAATATGAACTCTCTTAATTGACCTAAAGTCAAAGTGGCATATATATAGGGTGCCAAATCAAAGTGTGGTCGTTTAAGTAAGTTTCAAAGAAACGCGCCAATCGGCGGTTTCAATCGGCGGCCAGGCCGCCGTTAATGACCGCCGAATTGAGCTCGTGAAGAACAGAGCATAAACGGCGGTTCATTCGGCGGTTTCGTGACCGCCGATTCCAACCGCCGAAACAGAACAGAGAGATCAAAATCGACCAGGTATGAACGGCGGTTTCGAACGGCGGTTTAATGCCCGCCGTTTCAACCGCCGAATTAGACCGAGAGATAAATCAATCAGGTCTTGAAACGGCGGTTTCGAACGGCGGTCGTGACCGCCGATATTAACCGCAGAAAAGCTTCAGACCAATCTGGACTGAAACGGCGGTTTAATTCGGCGGCCAGGCCGCCGATCATAACCGCCGATCACCTAGAAAGGTGAAAACCAAGGAGAAGCCAAGGGCATTCTCCATAGGCGGTCCTCGCGCTAAACCAAGCACATTCTCGTGCATGCGCGGACGTTTCCGAAAGTTATCGGGAAACGAATTAACACAACAACAAGACACAATAACACACAACAAAATATAATAAATAAGTGCAAGTGTGAATTGTGACAAATGAAGAGAATGCACACATATGCAATGAATGTTTAGTGTGTGTGTGCTTCTAAATCTCTTCAAAGAAAAGTAAGCACATAGAAATTTACCTTCGGTGCTTATCAACACGAGGTCTTAAAAAGGGTTTCGAACAACAAGACCGATACTTAGGCTACCCTTACAAAGAACCCCCACATATGGTTTGATCACGAAATAAGCCAATTAAAAACAACGGGAATCCTTACAATCTCCCCCTTTGGCTATTTCGTGACAAAACCATCACTCACAATGATTCCTCACAAAAAAATAGAAACTACGGGACTATAATGATATTCTACAATACAAAGAGATAAGATAATGCAACTTGAAGTCTTCAATTCTCTTGTAGAATAATCAATCCCTGAAAAGAGTTTCTAACATTTCTAATACAAGAAAAGTGTGAGATTAATCATGTGAGAACAATACCAAGCATTTGCATTTTTAGAATTTAGGCACAACATTACCAAATGTATGCAATGTATGATAAATGCAATGCTCCCCCTCAACGGGTTACTCCCCCTCAATGTATGTTTCCCCCAAAGTGCACAAAAGCTTCTATATTTTGCACCTCCCCTTACCATATCCTACTCCCCCTTTTTGTCATGATATAGGCAAAGGAGTAGTCCCCAATTGGGTCACTCATAGCAACGAGAGATAGAAGCATGCAAGATATGCATATACATATAAGTCACTTTATGCACTTCAATTAATTTGAGAGAAACAAGGAGATTTATTTTGAGAAAATGTGTGAATTCAACATGCTTTGCATACAAGACATATAGCATTCAAGTCCAAAATACAATGGTATTTGGCAAAGCAAATGACAAAGGTTTCTAATAAGAATTCAAACCAATTTCACCAATGTCATGGGAAAAGCAAGGATATAGAGATTATTGATTTCAATATAAGAGCAACTATATCCAACTTTATAAGCGAAACATGGCATGAGCGACTTTGCACCCTATTTGATTTTTCCGGATAAAATTATCCGTATGATAGTAACCATGTTCAACTAATAAAGAAAGAGAGACATTTGGAATGTAAATTCCTTTGAATGGATACAAGATCCTTTATTCATTTTGAGTCTCATAAGTTTTCACACAAGTTTTGCATTTTTAAGAATATGCAATCATCAATTCATGCTTTTCATGTGAGCATGGTATATGAATTTCATGCTTTGTCATTTGTCATTAGCATGTTATTAAAGAATCATCATGTCATGGAGATAATCAAGGTCATTCAAATCATACTTCCAATGTAAATCTCCTAGTCCAAAAATGCATGTTTGAACATAAATATGACATGGATTGTAGACAAGCAAGGTTCACACTTATGGAATTTTAAAACATATATACATATGTACAACCAAGCTTACTCAAGCAATATAAAAGAAGAGGCATAAGATATTTCAAATTTTTTGCAAGATAAAAGAATGCAAAATAGCTCTCTTTGCTTGAGTTCCCCATATGGGGTTAATCATAGAACATCACTCCACAAGACATACCCCAATAGATCTACTAAGAGTTTTAAATCGAGTAGCATCTAAGGGTTTGGTAAATAGGTCCGCAAGTTGATCATTAGTACCTACATGTTCAAGTACTATGCATTTATTTTCAACAAGCTCTCTAATGAAGTGATGGCGGATGTCAATATGCTTAGTTCTAGAATGTTGCACCGGATTCTTGGAAATATTAATGGCACTCATGTTATCACAAAAGAGAGTGAGAGTACCTTGGTTGAATCCGTAATCCACTAGCATTTGCTTCATCCACATAAGTTGAGTGCATCCACTCCCCGCGGCTATGTACTCGGCTTCCGCCGTGGACAAGGAAATCGAGTTTTGCTTCTTGCAAAACCACGACACCAAGTTGTTGCCTAGAAAGAAGCAACCGCCCGATGTGCTCTTCCTATCATCACAATTTCCTGCCCAATCTGCATCACTATATCCTACAAGACTAGGATTAGTGTCAAATGAGTACCAAATCCCATAGTTGGAAGTCCCATTCACAAAGCGAATGACTCTCTTAACCGAAGAGAGATGGGACTCCTTGGGATCGGATTGGTACCTAGCACAAACTCCTACACTAAAAGATATATCGGGCCTACTTGCGGTCAAATAGAGCAAGCTCCCTATCATGCCACGATATAAGGTTTGGTCCACACTTTTACCGCTAGCATCCTTGCTTAGCTTCAAAGTGGTGCTCATAGGAGTGTCACAATGTTTGGCTTTTTCAAGACCAAACTTCTTCACAAGGTTTTTGGCATATTTGGCTTGGGTTATGAAGATCCCATTATCAAGTTGCCTAATTTGCAAACCTAGGAAGTAATTAAGCTCACCAACAAGACTCATCTCAAATTCATGAGACATAACATCAACAAATTGTTGGACCTTGGTGTTGTTGGTGGAGCCAAACACTATGTCATCAACATATATTTGAGCTATGAAAAGCTCATCATTGTCTCTCTTGATGAATAGTGTCTTGTCAACACTACCTCTTGTGTAGTCATTGTCAACAAGAAATTGAGTGAGGCGCTCATACCAAGCCCTCGGTGCTTGTTTCAACCCATATAGTGCCTTCTTGAGGCGATAGACATGGTTGGGGTGGTGTGCATCCACAAACCCCTTGGGTTGTTCAACAAACACTTCCTCTTGCAAGAAGCCATTGAGGAAGGCACTCTTGACATCCATTTGGTGCAATTTGAACTTGTGCACACAAGAAATGGACAAGAGAAGCCTAATAGACTCTAAACGGGCAACGGGAGCAAATGTCTCCTCAAAGTCGATACCCTCAATTTGAGAGTACCCTTGTGCTACAAGTCTAGCCTTGTTCCGCACTATGTTGCCATCCTCATCGGATTTGTTCCTAAATATCCATTTAGTGCCTATGACATTAGTGGTCTTAGGCCTAGGAACTAGAGTCCAAACCTCATTCCTTTCGAATTGGTTTAGCTCTTCTTGCATGGCAAGAACCCAAAATTCATCATGTAAGGCTTCTTCAACCTTTTTGGGTTCAATTTGAGAGGTGTAGCAAGTATAGCTAATAAGATTAGCAAGTTGACGTCTAGTCCTAACACCCTCATTAACATCTCCAATAACATCCTCTTTGTTATGGAGTCTTCTAACCCATGGAGCGGGTTCATTAGAGTCCAAGTTAGGAACTCTAGTAATGGGTTGTGTGACTTCATTAGATGTCCCAACATTGGGAGTCACCACAACCCTCTCCAAATGAGTGTCATCCTCTAGAACATCCTCCTCCTCATGGTCATTAGACTTGAGCCTAGTATCATCAATGACCACATTTGATGATTCCATGACGGTTCGAGTCTTCAAGTTGAAAACTCTATAGGCTTTACTATTCAAGGCGTAGCCAATAAAGATACCCTCATCACTCTTAGCATCAAACTTGCCAAGTTGATCACGGTCATTTAAAATGTAGCATTTGCTTCCAAATGTGTGGAAGTAGCTAACATTTGGCTTCCTACCCTTCCATAGCTCATAGGAGGTGTTTCTAGAACCGGGCCTTAGGAACACACGATTTCCTATATAGCAAGCCGTATTGATGGCTTCGGCCCATAGGTTCCTAGGGACATTGTTGCTAAGCAACATCACTCGGGCCATCTCTTGGAGGACCCTATTTTTCCTCTCAACAACTCCATTTTGTTGAGGTGTCCTAGGAGCCGAAAACTCATGGGAGATGCCTAAGCTATCACAAAAGCTTTCAAAAGAGGCATTCTCAAACTCTCTCCCATGGTCACTTCTAATCCGTTTAATGCTTCTAATGTTAGATTTCATTTCATTTTGTAATTTAGTACAAAGCATTTTAAACTTATCAAAAGTTTCGGATTTTTCTCTAAGAAAGTATGTCCATGTAAATCTAGAGAAATCATCAACACATACAAAAATGTATCTCTTTCCACCCAAACTTTCGGTTTGCATGGGACCCATGAGGTCCATGTGGAGAAGCTCAAGAGGCTCCTTGGTGGTGAGATACTTACCCTTTTTGTGCATGCTTTTAGTTTGCTTTCCTTGTTGGCAAGGTCCACAAACACCATTGGCTTTCTTCCCAAGCTTAGGGAGGCCACGCACACACTCGAACTTTCCAAGGGTCCGTAGATCCCTAAAGTTCATGTGGCCAAGTCTTTCATGCCACAACTCAATTTGCTCATCCATGGACACATTGTTTGAGACTATTCTAGCTTCAAGACAATAGCAATTGTCGCTAGATCTCATACCTTTCAATAAGGTTTGTCCATCGGGCTTTAGGATTGAGCAATCATCTTTACAAAACAAGACGGAATATCCTTCATCACTTAGATGTGAAATGCTTATTAAATTGGCTTTCAAGCCATCAACAAATAAAGCATCGGATAAGGAGGGTAATCCGGGAACGGAAATGGTTCCTTTCCCTACAACTTTCTTTTTGGATCCATCACCAAAAGTGACATATCCACCTTCCTCCATAACGAGAGTCTCGAAGAAACTCTTGTTTCCCGTCATGTGCCTAGAGCACCCACTATCTAGATACCAAAAATTAGAAGAATTTGCCTTCAAGGCTATTTGAACAACATGGCAAACAATGTCATTCTTTCTAATCCACCTAGAAACAATCTTAGCTTTCTTAGTGGTCTTTGGTATATGGGCTCTAGATGTCCTAGGATCATGCATAATAATATTATCATTCCTAGGAACATGCATCATGGCTCTTTTCTTTTTCTTCTCAATCATGCTTTGTTTTCTACACATTTTAATATATTGAAAGCAATTTGGTCTAATATGACCATCACAACCACAAAAGTGACAAATAGGGATGAAATAAAAAATCATACCTTGCCTTTGTCTTTGTGGATGAAAGGGTTCAATCCTTCTTCGTTGTTGAACCGGTCTTGGTTGCTTCCTAGCTTGAGGTTGCATGATAGGTCTCTTTCCTTTGTGAGCCATTTGAGGAGGAATGTTGGCTTGAGAGACCCTAGGGGGTTGAGCTTGAGGTTTCCTTCTTGGACCCATCTTCACTTGTGCATTAGAGCATTGTCCTACTTCTAATTTCTTTCTAGGAGCTTGCACAAATGAAGTTTCTTCTTTCTTCAAGCTCTTGACAAACACGGTCTTGTTAGAGGTAGAGATCTTCTTGTCGTCTTCATACCCAAGACCCCTCTTGTCACATGGACTCTTTCCAACACCAAGCATATGGTCAAGCTTCTTGGTGCTAGAATCCATCCTAGTCATAGAATTTCTAACTTCTTTAAGCTCACTCTTTAGACTTTCTTCATTCCTCCTAGATAAAGCTAACTCCTCTCTTAGCTTATCTTCTATCTTCTTGAATTTTTCCACTTGTTCACCTAAGTGGTCATTATGAGATGCAAGCTCAAGATTTTCTTCTCTCAACATCTTGATCTTTCTTGTGCTCTTGATTGCTAAATCATTAAACTCGGCATGGCATTTAGCAAGCACCTTTTTCTCCACAAAACTACTTATGGAGTTAGATGAGGAATCACTTTCTTCTTCACTTGAGTCATTTTCCTCTTGACTCATTTCCTCTTTCTCACTACCACTTTTGCTCTTATGTGAGGAGGCAAAAGCTAGGAGGTTAGCCATGAGCTCTTCTTCACTTGAAGACTCATCTTCCTCATTGGAGTCATCACTACTCCCACTCCAAGTGGCGGCCATCACTTTGCTCTTCTTCTTATCATTGTGATTAGCACATTCGGGGGCAAAGTGACCAATCCCACCACATTCAAAGCATCGGACCCCTTTCCTTTCGGTCCTCTCTTGTCTAGGCTCAAACTTCTTGAAGGAACTCTTTTTCTTCAAATCTTGTCCTCTTGACCCAAATCCCTTCTTCTTCTTGAACCCCATAACCTTGTTGAACCTTTTCACAAATAAGGCAAGGTCTTCATCCGATTCATGCTTTGCCTCCTTTGCATCCTTAGATGCTTTCAAAGCTATTCCTTTAGACTTCTTAGGAGGAGTAGTGGTGCTAGGAGCCTTCCTAGACTCATATGCAAGGAGACGCCCAATCACCTCACTTGGCTTCATATCCATGTAGCCACTATTTTCTTCTATGGCCGTCACCTTGGATTCAAACCTATCGGGGAGAGATCTCATAATTTTTTGCTTGACTCTCCTATCCGAATACGGGTCTCCGAGTTGATGGCTTTGATTTACAATATCCATCAATTTGATTTCGAAGTCATTGAAGCATTCATCCTCTCCCATCCTAAGTAGCTCAAACTGAGTTTGGAGGACTTGAAGCTTGGACTCCTTCACCACCTCGGTTCCCTCATGTGCAACTAGAAGGATGTCCCATGCCACTTTGGCAATCTGAGTATTCTGAATAAGCTTGTACTGATTCTCATCCATAGCACACATAATGGCATGCATAGCCTTCCTATTCCACTTAGAAGCCTCAAACTCTTGCGCGTTCCATTGCGCCTTAGGCTTCAAAACATCTTGTCCTCCACCATCGGGAGTCATCATAGGGAGATCATATCCGTCTTCCACCGCCATCCATGCACGGTCATGAATTTGGCATATGTAGGATTCCATCTTCCCTTTCCATTGGGAATAGTTCAATCCGGTAAGAAGTGGAGGCCTTGTGCTAGAAGCTCCTTCGTGGCCACCACCATTTCCACCGTTTCCACTCATAGTGTTTATGAATGAATGAAATGAATGCAAATGTATGAATGATCAAAAATCACACAAAATGCAAAACACACCAAAATAAGCAAGGATCACCTATGTATGTCTAGGAACCCGCTCTGATACCAATTGAAACAAATAATAGCACGGTGTGTATAAAGCTATCTAGAGGGGGGGTGAATAGATTTTACGCTTTTTACCCAATTTTTCGTGTTAGTCAAAATTACGAAAATGCCCTCAAGATAATATAACCAAGCAATTGTAATATGGTGCGGAAATTAAAACAACACTTGGTTTTTTACGTGGAAACCCTCACGGGAAAAACCACGGGCTATGTAAGTAAGCCACACTCGAACCTCGAATCCACTAAATGTGCAAACGATTACAACCTAATCCCGGAAGTAATCACACACCTACCTAGTCCCGGTATGAGTGAACCTAGTCCAATTTGCTTGCGTTCTAAGCAACCTAATCCCGGATGCTACACACAAGACTTACTTTCTCTTTGAAGAGAATACAACCCTAAGTGAATATATGTGAATATCCAAAATGCAACATAGAGCAAGGGAAACCCTATATGCTTATCTAAGATGATTAATATGCAATTAAGTATAATCCTAGATATCAAAACTAAATGACATGTCAATTAGTTTAGCTAATCAATATTAAGCACAAAACCTAATATGCAAGCACAATATAAAATCTCAAACATACATCATACTCATCTCAATATTGTATCTAAAGCATACAAAATAACAAACAAGTAATAAATTGAGATTGCTAGATAAGAGAAACACAAAACATGTAAGATATTAGTGAAAAGCTTACCAAGCAAAGTATGATGAAGATTCCATGCTAGATGACATCTAGATGATCTAAGATGATGCTAGATGATGATTGATGATCATGAAAAGTGTTTGAGAATCAAGAATGGAGTTCTTGGAATTTTTCTTCTCTTTGAAAAAATATCCTAAGTATGAATTCTGAATATGAACTCTCTTAATTGACCTAAAGTCAAAGTGGCATATATATAGGGTGCCAAATCAAAGTGTGGTCGTTTAAGTAAGTTTCAAAGAAACGCGCCAATCGGCGGTTTCAATCGGCGGCCAGGCCGCCGTTAATGACCGCCGAATTGAGCTCGTGAAGAACAGAGCATAAACGGCGGTTCATTCGGCGGTTTCGTGACCGCCGATTCCAACCGCCGAAACAGAACAGAGAGATCAAAATCGACCAGGTATGAACGGCGGTTTCAAACGGCGGTTTAATGCCCGCCGTTTCAACCGCCGAATTAGACCGAGAGATAAATCAATCAGGTCTTGAAACGGCGGTTTCGAACGGCGGTCGTGACCGCCGATATTAACCGCAGAAAAGCTTCAGACCAATCTGGACTGAAACGGCGGTTTAATTCGGCGGCCAGGCCGCCGATCATAACCGCCGATCACCTAGAAAGGTGAAAACCAAGGAGAAGCCAAGGGCATTCTCCATAGGCGGTCCTCGCGCTAAACCAAGCACATTCTCGTGCATGCGCGGACGTTTCCGAAAGTTATCGGGAAACGAATTAACACAACAACAAGACACAATAACACACAACAAAATATAATAAATAAGTGCAAGTGTGAATTGTGACAAATGAAGAGAATGCACACATATGCAATGAATGTTTAGTGTGTGTGTGCTTCTAAATCTCTTCAAAGAAAAGTAAGCACATAGAAATTTACCTTCGGTGCTTATCAACACGAGGTCTTAAAAAGGGTTTCGAACAACAAGACCGATACTTAGGCTACCCTTACAAAGAACCCCCACATATGGTTTGATCACGAAATAAGCCAATTAAAAACAACGGGAATCCTTACAAGAAAGAAAGCAATAATTCGAGAGATCTGAGTGTGTAACAAAGCCAAGTAATTCAGTGATATTTTCCTGTCCTCCGGGAAGCCGTGGTTTTTTCCCATTCAAGGGTTTTCCATGTAAACCTGTCTTTTGCATATTCTAATTTTCTTTCTTGTTTGACGTTTGTTTTGATTTAGTTATTGACTCTGTGATAATCCAAAAATCACTGTCAACATGTATATATATTGTACCTAGTGTTTTAATGATTGTACATAATGTGTTTGTAAAAAATTTCTTTTCCAAATTTTTTTTTTCCGATAAAGCCAAGGGAACACATTTTGTTTAAATAAGATGCTAGGAGGTATGTGTTGTTAAGGAGTGTGTGCATTCGTTAATTACTAAAGTGTCGCTATCACGATAGCATTCCGAGAAGACATTGCGCTCTGCGTAATAGTCCCTTTCTCTTTTGCTTAGTGAACGGAACTTAGCACGAGATTGCTTTAACCAATAATGGAGACTACCCGTGAGAGTCAGTGCCTAAAATAATCACCTTTAGAGGGTAAACACTCTTCATTAATCATATGATCTCATTTGCATAATTGAATGCCCATGAACATGAAAATTATGGACTGCTTGCTAGACTTGTATTCCCTCGTCAGACCGACTTTTGGAAAGGATTCTAGGCATGTGTGTGCTTAGCTACCAAATGCCCAAACAATGTCCATGTTGTGATGTGTGCTCCAATTGCCAAATTTGAGGCCAAACACAAACCTTTCATTTCATAACCACCACATACCCATATACATACACTTGGAATGATGTAGTATTTGATCACGGATTATGCATGATTATAGATACATTAGGATAGCTCAAAATTTCTGTAATAACGTGTACTCAAGCGATAATAGATAGTTGTGTAAATTTTTGGCTTGTAGTAAAAATAAAAAAATAAAAAATAAAAACTCGAGCAAGCCACGATATTTGTTTAGAAGTTCTCAAATCCGAGTACTAATTGGCACAAATCAAACCATGAATCTTAGCCTAGACGCTTGGAGACATTTCTATAATGAGCTGAGGAAACAAAATCGTAAGGTGATCAAAAACTTCAGAATTCCAGTGATTCTCCCATTCACCTGATATCACCCTTTGGCCCCATTACAACCAAGGAAAGCCCTAGTTGATCCTTTAGAGAGTCTAGTTAGGGAATGCAAGTCGAAACATGTTCCTTCCACGTTTGTGGCGTATCAATTCATTCATAAATAGTTTCCATAATCTGTGCATTAATTTTGATTACATATGCGTTACATTTGATTCTTATATATTCTTACACTCGCATATGTTATTGAGAGCCACTTAGGTTCTAAGAGAAAATCATACTGAAATCCGGTAAGGATAGAGTCAAGGCGAATTGAGTTCTTGCTTTTGAGTGCTTTGTTTCTGAAACAGAGTATTGAGAGTGTGGGATTCGCCTTGTTGCGTGTTTTTGAAGGGTGTAATTGTGCTAGTTTCCAACCAGAGGTTTTAGCATGCTTTACTCCTGAATCATCTCATCATTTAGCATCTTTGCAAATTGGCTCTCGAAAATGTTTTAGTGTGCATTTTATATATTTAATACATAGTAGACTTTTGTTTTTAACTTAATTTTTAGCATTTATAGTTTGCTCGAGGACAAGCAAAAGTCAGGTTTGGCGGTTTGATCGCGCTACAAATGTTCACATTTAGCGCCCCTTACTTGGTTTTTGTAATCATTTTCCATGCATTTTTAGGGGTTTAATATTGTAAATATGTGTTTTCAAGTAAGTACGGCATTTCGAAGGCATTTGGGTTTGAAATTAGGAAAAGAAAGCAAAAAAGGCAGAGAACCAGAGCATGCCATGTTCCCGCGAGTTCAGTCATCAAAGCCCCGCTGGAAAGATTCAGCAGAAGGAACCAGCGGGAAAGAAAACAGAGACCCGCGGGTTCATTTCCCCTGCCGCGCGGGAAAGAGCTAGTTGAAGAAAGCCGCGGGCTGCGTCAAAACCACATCTAGCGACTTCAAGTCTTCTGTTCCGCGGGCATAAAGCCGCCAACCAAAGCTGCGGGAGCACATCAGCGGTTTCAGACTAGTCCTCCGGAGAGACAATTCCCAAGGACGGAATCCGTGAGAACAGAGGAAGATCAGCCACGGGTTCATTCTGCGAGAAAGAAGCCGCGGAACATACCCGCGGGAGACTCTCACGAGCTGGAAGTGGATGGAATCCAGCCATTTCATACTCACTTTCCATCCCTTTTACATTTTTAGCCTTGGTTGTGGACAAAAGGACCCTTGCTTGTCTTTGAAAGGCCTCCCCTTTATTGTAATTATCCATCCAATTTTACTTCTCTAAGTAGAACAAGTAGTAAAAAAAGAAAGTAGTAGTGATCATATAGAATAGATATTATTATTAGATATTTTTCTCTTAGAAAAGCCAAGTTAGTTGTTCTTGGCAATTCTCTAGGCAACCAAACACCATTTTTGGTACCTTAGTATAGATTACTTCAATTTGCTATAGAAGAGGAAGTTGCTTGGATTGCAAAAGGGATCATTTCCACTTCACAAGAGCTATCATTTGGTGATGTTTCCTTCAATTGTATCTCTTAGTAGCTTTGATTCTATGTGTAGCTAAATCCTCCTTGTTAGGGGATTAGATGTAGTTATTGTAATTAACCTTGCTTTATAATCAATCATATTAACTTCACCTTTTCAAGTGATGTATGTGCTCCTTAATTCAATTATGAGTGGTGGTTTCAACCACCAATCTATCATTTGATGCACAAATAACTTTGATGAACTTATATGCAATTAAGACCATTTATGCATGAGTCTCTTATGCCATCTATGTTGTAGAGACTACTAACTTGTGAATCTTTACTAATACCTTGAGTAAGCTTCCTGAAAGTAATTAAATACTCGAGGTGTGTTTATCAATATAAAGCTAGAGGGGGGTGAATAGATTTTATCTAATTATTACCCAATTTTCGCATACAAGTCAATTTTACGAAAATACCCCTAGCAAGTCAATAATACATACAAGTGTAATAAGATGCGGAAATAGTAAATGACACTTGATGTTTACGTGGAAAACCCAACCACTGGGAAAAACCACGGGCTGTTAAGTGCGCCACACTCGGACCTCGAAATCCACTATATGAAAAGACGGTTACACCCTCAAGTGATTCTCGGACTCTCACCCTAGATAACCTCAGGCTATGGACACTACCAATCGCCACTCTTGGTTCAATCCCTAGTGATATCCCCTGATACACTACTCTTGGCGTGAGCACCCTCTAATCTACCACGCGGGCCTTTTATAGCGGCTCTAGTCCAATTTGCTTGAGGCCTAAGCACACTTAGCCCCAAGACTTCAATCTCTCAAAAGAGATGCACAACCCTATGTGAATATGTATGAATATTCAATTAATGCAATAAGAGCTAGGGTACTCTAAATGCTTACCTAGGATTATAAGATGACAATATAATCAATCCTAGATATCACATATAGCTATATGACATGGCATATAACTTTAGCTAAGTAAAGGATAACCAATCCTAGATACAAAGCTATCATATAAAACCCACAAACATTCAAAGGATTAACTAGTTGATTAAAAAACAATCTATCAACCTAGTTATCAATACATCACACAAGAATGTTCATGGCATAGCTTTTAGGCAATAATGACCTAATCAAATAAGCTATGAAAAATAATCTCAATTAACAAATGAGATCAATTAGCTAGATGGCATATGAACATTAAAGCCTAGCTAACAAATAAAAACCCAATCAACACATAATCTCAATCTTATATGAAGAAATTAATCTAAACACATATAAGTAAAATATGAGATAAAATTGATAAGTAGAAACACTAATTATGTAAGATAAAAGTGTTCAACAAATCATACCATGTGTGTTGAAGAAGTCCCATGCATTAGCATATGCTAGATGATCCTAGATGATGCTTAGATGAAGATTTATGCATGTGGGAATGGGTTTAGAGAGATAAAGATATGATCTTTAAGCTTTCTCTCTCAAGTCTCTCTAAATATCTCTCTAGGGTTCTTATAATCAAAGACTTGTGTTCTGAACCAGAGATAAGGATGTATTTATAGAGACCAAAAACAGGGCAGGTGAAAATACAATTTTGCCCTTGAAACGCACCGATCGGCGGTTTCATTCGGCGGCCAGGCCGCCGAAATGAACCGCCGAATGGCTCCCGTGTGGAACAGGGGAACTTCGGCGACTTCATACGGCGGTTTGGAAACCGCCGATCCCAACCGCCGTTTTGGACCCGAGAGATATATTTCAATCAGGTCTCATTCGGCGGTTTCGAACGGCGGCAAGGCCGCCGAACGTAACCGCCGATTCACCAAAAATGGTGAAACCAAGGAGAAGCCAAAGGCATCTCCACCGGCGATCATCGCGCAAATCAAAGCACATTACCGTGCACGCGCGGACGTTTCCGAACATCCTTAGGGAAACGAATTACTCCACACTAAAAGCTAACATACATGAAGTGCAAGTGTGGGTATTGAATGCATCCTAATGCCTAACATGTCATGGCATTATCATATAACAAGATGCAATCAATTCAACATGCAAGAAGAGATATTGAATAAATCAATAAAGCACAATGCACACAAAATATAAACACACCATACAAGAATAAGAGTTATGCATGTTGTGTGTGTGTGTGCAACTATATCTCTTCAAGCCAATGTAAGCACTAGATATATACCTTTGGTGCTTGTCCTCTTGAGGTCTTGGAAAGGGTCTTGATCTTCAACAAACACCTAGACTACCCTTACAACCAAACCCCAACATGTGGTTTGACCACGAAATAAGCCAATCAATAATGGGAATCCTTACACTTCCTTTAGTCATTATTCTAATCCTAGATTGTGATTAAAGTTGAGGACTTAATGCCTCATAATTTAACATGAATAGATGCATGTTAGGGTCTTTGTGATGGAGTTTAATGCATGATTGATTATCTAATAAGTTGTTACTTGATTTAATCTATTCCCTAGCAATCTTTTAATCTAGAATTTAAACCCAATAGTTGAAATTGTTTCCTTAATCAATTCCAATTTGAGTATAGTGAATGTGTTAATCATCTTAGTTAATTGAATTGACCTTAGTTAGATTGAACTCTAGGGTTATTAACTTTTATTCTAAGTAAGTGTAAATTGCTAATCCTCCGTGGGAACGATAACCCTTACTTTGAACACTACACTCATACGACTTGTGCGCTTGCAAAATGGGTGAAATACTCGCGCGCCCCTTTAGAATAATCGTAGTAGAATAGTGTAAATTGTAGTAGTATTTGTAGAACTGGTTCGGGCGCGTCAACTACATGTCGCATATTTGTAAGAAACGAAGATGATATTCAGTTTATGCTAGGGGAAGATAGGGGGATTCCTCAAGTATGTGTTGTCCTAATTGAAAGGAGATGTGGAGGTGTGATGGGTGATGCCATCCCTTTTCATGGAAATCCCAAAAATTATCCACCCGTCAGCGGCAGTAACCAAATGTTGACACAACGGAGTGGGATCGATAACGATGGAAATCCCCAAGGTGTAGAAAACATTTTCATTGTCCCGCCTGCAGCCGTTGACCTTGCAGCTGACGTTGAACATCATTTTGACCATTACTTTGGGTGTCAATTTGAGGCCAATATGGAGCCGAATATAGAACCCAATCATGATCATGTAGGTGACCATGAAAACGTTGTTGAAGAATATATACAACGTCAAACTGAAGGAAGGCATGTACAAGATAACCGTCTCCGTTGTAGTGCAACGGATATGGCAAGGGCATCCTCTGTCCAAGAAAATCTTAATATGTCAGGTTCCGATAATCACTCAACTTGGGTTATTCTCGGATCCTAAGTGTATTCGTTTGGTCAACCGAACAACACCATAGGATCACGTGAACCTAACACTTTGATTTACAAAGGTCAATTTTTTCCAAAAAAAATGTGATTTAAAAAGGTTAGTAGGTCTTTGTGCAATGAGGGAGAACTATGAATGGAAGGTCAAAAGGTCTAACAAGTCGGTTCTACATTTGGTATGCAAGATTGACAACTGTACGTGGAAATTAAGAGCAGTGAGGAGAGATGAAGGCACATACTTTCAAATGAGAAGTTTGTTAAGTGAACATAGTTATCACTTAGAAGAGGTCCACCGGCATCACCGACAGGCTAGTGCAGTCATAATCGGTGAAGTAATAGCCCCTAGACTCCAACAACACGATGGCCGTCTAATGAAACCTAAAGACATAATTACAGATATGAAAACAATGTATGGCATCCAAGTTATGTACAGTAAGGCTCATCAAGCGTTGCATTATGCATTGACATTAACCTATGGAGGTCATGAAGAATCATTCCAACTACTGCCATCTTTTGGTTATGTTTTGGAGCAAAACAATCCTGGCACAATCATAGAATTATAGTGCACAGATGACAATAAATTTTTGTATTTCTTCATGGCGTTAGGGGCTTCAATTAGAGGTTTCCAATGGTGTATGCGTCCCGTGATTGTTGTTAACGGTACCTTTCTCAAAGGGAGATGTTGGGGTACAATGTTTGTGGCAACAACACAAGATGGCAATGAACAAGCATATCCAATAGCTTTTGGTTATAGGGATTTAGAAAACAACGCTTCTTGGGAGTGGTTTTTGGATTGCTTGAAGGGTGCCCTCGGACATATTAAAGATTTGGTTTTCATTTCCAATCGACATGCAAGCATAGAAGCCAGGATAGCTAGTGTCTTCCCATATGCAACCCATACCAAATGTGCTTGGCACTTTTCTGAAAACATAAAGAAACGTTTCCATAGAAAGGATGTAGCACAGCTGATGTTTGCAGCAACAAAACTGAATATATATATAAAACACGTCTAATTATATCTAGATGGGGGGTGAATAGATATTAATCAAGTTAATTACCAATTTTTCTTGATTAGTCAATATTCAATAAAAACCCTATCTAGTCAAAAACAACAATCAAGTGTAAAGTGTGAAAATTAAATAACACTTGATTTTTACGTGGAAACCTTCAACAAGGAAAAACCATGGGCTGTTATGTGTGCTACACATGGTCCTCAAATCCACTACTTGTAATGATGTTTACAACCTAGGTTGACCACGTCAAACCTTACACGGTTACTAACCCACCACTACTACCTAACGGGCCTCTAATAGCGATTCTAGACCAATATGCTTGAGCACTACACACGGTAGTCATAAGACTTAACTCTCAAAGAGAAGAGATAAACAACCTAAAGTGAATATGAGCAATATTCAAAGTGCATAAATGCAAGGTCAAACATTTAAGCTTATCTAGGCATGGATGAACATGTCAAAGACATTCCTAGATATCATGTAGCTATATGACATGCATACAACTTAGCTATATATGCAAATCAAATCCTATATGCAATAGCTATCACAAACAACTAACAAAACACAATAAAAAAGCATTCTTGAAACAAGTCAAGTCATAAAGATGCTATCTTGTAAAGTAAGAACATATGAAAAAGATGAAGATGATGTTCTAACTACAAGTCATGTGAGTAATAAAGAAAACCCATGAGAAATCATACCTAGAACATGTTAGATGATGTATGAATCATGAAGGATGATGGGTGTTTGTGTTTTGGATGATAAAAATCAAATCTTGGTTGCTTTTCTTTGAAAACACTCTTAAGCTCTCTCTCTAGTTAATTTGAAACTCCAAAACCTAAAAAAGAACTAGCGAATAGGATGTATTTATAGAGGAGTGTGTGAGAATGTGAAAAGTTACGTTTTTAAAAAATGCATCAACCATCGACCGCTGTCAATACCGTTGTGAAAGCCACAGCGGTGAGTGATGTCAAGACAACCGCTGTGAAAAATAACAGCAGTAATGAGAGCGGTAGAGGAAGCGGTGTACTCTATCCAGAAAAGCGATGTGCCTACTGCTGTGAATTTTCACAGCTATCATGGCAGCGGTCTAAGGCAAAAACAAGCCTCTAGGAAAATCTCATGCAATTTTACAAGACCAATTAGCATGGCAAAGATCAAATAGAATACAATAGAGTGATCATGCATGAAAAGAGAATATGCACCAACAAGAAACACACAACATAATACAAGGTATGTAAATGCATGAGATATGTGTGTGCGCAATCTAAATCTCTTCAATTAAGAGTTAAGACAAGTAAACTACCTTCCTTGAAGCTTTTGATGTCCATAATGAGGTCCATTAGCATTTGAGGAGAATTTCTTCAATCCTAAGCTACCTTTACATATTAGAACCCCATTGTGATTTTATCAACGAAATATGCCAATCAAAAGTGAGGCACTTACAGAAACAATACCGAGAATTTCAATATAACCATTTAATGGGCGAGTTACGTAACCTGCACCAGAATGCGTACGATGATGTTGTTAATGTCGAGCCAGAAAAGTGGTCCCGTGTCCATTGTGCCCAATGAAGTTATAGGTTGATGACAACCAATACTGCTGAGTACTGGAACTCATGCATGAGATTTGCACTGAAATTGCCAATGCTGACTTTGGCTGAGTTCATAAGGGATATGCTGCAACGTTGGTATTACGACCGTCATCGAGCTGCACTCTCCATGCATCACCAACTAACTAATGCTGCACAATTGGTGATCTCGAAACATATTCAAAAATGTAGTTGCATGACCGTAAGCCATGTTGATTGGAACACATTCTTGGTTAAATTGAAAGGAAATCAGTGAATGGTGAACTTGTTGCAAAAGACTTGCACATGTAACAAATTCCAAATGGATTATCTACCATGTTCTCATGCACTTGCAGCGGCTAGGTAATTTTTAAATTCTATGAAATATTTTTAATTTTCTCATATATTCCTATGGTTTTTTTATTTTAACATTTTTGTTCCATTATTTTAGGGAGCAAAACTTGGATTACACTTCCCTATGTGCAGACTACTACAAGAGAGAAACACTTGTGGACGCATATTCGGTGCCTATCATGCCGGTTGGGCATCCTAATACTTTGGAAGTGCATGAAGATATAAGACAGCGTGTGGTATTACCTCCAAAATCCAAAAAGGACAAATAACAAGAAGCTAGTCTGGGATGCCCGCAAGAGAATCGATTTCAATCCGTATCAGAGAGGACATCCACACAGAAATATAGAAGATGTCACAAAACTGGGCACAACAGTAGACGATGTACTAACCCTCCGGTGCTTCCAAGCAACAGTAGCCAACCTATCCCTGACCAATTTCGTCGCAACTGTAACATGTGCCACCAAGTCTAGCACAACAAACAAACATGCCCGACCAAGGAGACAGAAATCCCCGAACCTAGTAATCCAGAATAAATAAAGAAATGTTGTTTCCAAAATGTACAAATGAAAACCGAGACTTTTTTGTATAAGTCCGAGACTTTTGTGTATATTCCAAGACTTTTATGAATATTCCGAGACTTTTGTTAAATATGTTCCGAGACTTTTTATATGTGTATGGTCTGAGACTTTTGTGTGTATGTCCAAGACTTTTATGTATTTTCCGAGACTTTAGTTAAATCTGTTCCAAGACTTTTTGTATGTGTATGGTCCGAGACTTTTGTGCGTATGTTTGAGACTTTTATGTATTTTCCGAGACTTTAGTTTGTTCCGAGACTTTAGTTAAATATGTTCCGAGACTTTTTTGTATATGTCCGAGACTTTTATGTATATTCTGAGACTTTAGTTAAATTTGTTCTGAGACTTTTTATATGTGTATGGTCTAAGACTTTAGTAAAGTTAAATCTGTTCCGAGACTTTTTATATGTGTATGGTCCAAGACTTTAGTTAAGTTAAATATGTTCTAAGACTTTTTATATGTGTATGGTCTAAGACTTTAGTTAAATATGTTCCGAGACATTTTTATATATATGTATGGTCCGAGACTTGTAAATGACAATAATTTCTGAACTAATTTCGGTGCATAAAAAATATTACAAAAATTGTTTCCACTCATGAAGGCGAAGCCTTGGAGTTACAAAATACTTCAACGGCCATCTTCAACCGTATTACCTCCATCTGTTTATCTACCCACTCAAACTTCTTCTTTTTTGTTGTTGTGTGCTCAATCAATAGCAACGTATGGGGACCACGGTTACCCCTATTAAAAAAACACATCAAATGTAAACAACACGCAAAATCAACAAACTCGTTGGAATTAAAGCAACAATGTGATTTCACTTATAACTTACCCATTTGATTGTTGTGGCACTAAACGTTTCGGGATTATGGCCATATGTATGTGATCGGCTTCCACCTTACAAAGCGGCTGGTCACTAGTTCTGTTCACATAAAATCCCGCCTGTGCCAACATCGATGGTAACAACCACCGTAAGCAGGCCACCTGTTTGTTCCTATGCTGAAATGAAACCTGCTGCATAAATGGATCGTAAAGGTGGATCTCTCAATGAACGAGATCAATACTAGCCATAATCCAATGTCACCCTCCGACGTTGCACGGCACCAAAAGCTACAATACAATATAAAGTCATGTAAGATACGTTGAAATATGAAATCGAATTTCCATTTTCGTTTCCAATACACTCACCGTGTCAACCTCGTGCCATGGCCGACATCCAGGGTCTTTGAGTCCGTTGGCCCAAACAAGAGCGCCCTCGTCATCCCAAGTTCGAGTCAACACGAACCATTTCTGGTCATCTGGTGGTGTCTCCATATCACCGAACATACTCACCCACTCGCGGTACATATGTGCCTGAATAACAATTAATAATAGTTATATCATAGACGTTTGTAACCATATAATAATTACTAATATAAACATCCGAGACCTTTGTAACCGTATAACAATTAATAAATAACTTACATAGAATTGTGTATCAATGATCTTTAGCTCTGATTGTAGACCTGATGAAATGCACGCTGGCGATTCTGCACGATCTGTAAATATGTGTCCATATACTGAGAAAAGGAACCAAAACTAACGTTAAAATACATTACAAAGTCTAAAAAAAAAAGAGCCGATGTACCAAATTTATACCGTATCTTCCAACTCCGTATGGTTGGTTTCGAACTCTTAGAACCAAGAGACTTTGAACTCACTCCCCCCATCCACAACGCGCCTGTATCATTGAAGAATAATAAACATTAAAATTAGCAAGTAGTTATTAAAAATCTAGGAAAATATTACCAAAAATGTAGTATGTTATACATTTCCATTCTCTTCTGCTTGAACTGCAGGTACGCGTCTAGATGTTCTCGGTGAACTAGATCAGTAGGGCAAAATTTGTGGGCCGCCTCAATCTTAGACTTCTTTCACCTACATGGGTTAGTGTAGGGAGTATTCGTTTGCGAACTGCGTTTGTGTTCATGCACTTGTCAGGCCACCTGTAATCTAGGGTCTGCTAGTTCATCTGAAGCGGTGGCAACAGTGTCATGCTAAGTCTGTGCACCAACGTCTGAAGCGGTTGCACTGTCTTGTTGACTATGTGCACCAACAGCTGAAGCGCCTGCAGTGTCCTGCTGACTCTGTGCACCAACATCTGAAGTGCTTACAACAGTGTCATGTTAGGGAGGAGGTACTGCATCCATATGGGACAACGCTGCAGTATCCTAACGAGAGGTCTCTGTACCGTGTACAGCTGCACTATCCTGCTGGGGAGGAGGTACTGAATCCATGCGGGGCAACACTGAGTATCCTCATGAGAGGTCTCTGCACTGTCTCTCTATCTACTTAAGCTCTGCTGGGGTGTCACCCTTAGAGCCTCATAATGAAACGGCTCATCCGTATGCATATGAGTTGATGTCCCCTAAAGTGTCTATATCATACGGACCAACTCCTTGTGTTGCTCCCCTCTGACCCTGTCACTCTCCTTTCTTTCCCTGTCACTTTTGTGAACCTCCTCCTATAGTGCTTCTACCGCACTAGTGACATCGACAAACTGACGTTCCAAATGGTCTGGTACTCACTCCCTGAAGGAGAAAATCATCACACGTCAGATTTATAATGCAGATTCTTATCTCAAATTGACCTCATGCAATAACAATTTATATACCTCTCATACAGGAGATCGTCGCTCTGCATCATAACCTCTTGTCCGAGTAGAGTACACGAATCTTAAACGGGTACACCTGGCAGGTGCAGGTGCAGCTGCAACAGGGACACTACTCAGTGCAAAAGGGACACTCCTATCTATAACAGGGACACTACTCGGTCCAACATCATCAGTTGTCTGCTGCTGGGATGCACAAGAACTGGACCTAGTCTGTCTGACTGTGTCTGCCTCTCTCAACTCCACATCATCTTCAGTAGACGGTGACAGATCTCCCGCGCCCAGCATAGTCACCATCGAAGCCTCATCAGGGTACAGATTGCATACCTCATCAATCCCCTGGTAATACCATAAACCCCTCTCTGCTTCTATGAGGATCAGCTCTGACTCCGCGAACATCTAAAATTTTAGCATAAAAACATCCGTGACATCAGAAACTTGGAATGACAATTACATTCAGACGTGTACTAGCTAGATAATTACATTTGCGGTGAAAATCTTGTCCAGTTTATCCCCCCTCGGTCGGTTGGTTGGTCAACTCCCATTTCAGAATTTACGAGAAGGGTTGTTCAACTTGTCTAACAGTTGTGAATCTCGTGGCAAAGGTTGGAATAGCTTCATAGGCAAAAAGCTACAACACAACCAACGGAAATATTATTGGTTAGTTGGAAAACATAACAACTCGATAATTAATTTATTTATGGTAATTATGATTCCAAAGGCTCACCAGTAGCGCGTATCCCAACCCGAAAATATTGTATCTCTTCGGCTGACTGACAATTGCCTTTTTCAACCAAAATATAGTGTATTTATAAACATGCGAACCCCATGGGAACGCATTGAATGCATCCAAGTCATCAACAAGGCGCAACTGCCATATAGGGACGTATTTCCTCTCTTCCGCACCTATCAAAACACAATTCAACATGTACAAAAGACATAGCTTCACTGCATCCAAGGGTTGCTCCCATTGACCCTATTCAATCTTTGCTTCAAGTTATATAAAATTGACCTCCTCTCGACCATGGAAATACCTGTGGTGTATGCCATTCAGGACATCCTCATATAGCTTCGTGTCCGGAATGGCTCCGAACTTCAACCCGGTGATCAAACAAAACTCAACCTTAGAAAACTGGACACTATGCGGACCAAATAGAAACCTCATCTCATCACTAGGTCTGTCATGGTGTAACTCACGCAATAGCAATCGATGCACAATACCACCAGAAAACGCCATTCCTCGCTGCATGCGTTGCTAATAACCAAAACATGACTGCTGATACCTTTGTCGAACTTTAGCCTGAAACAAATTACGGTGTGTTCTAATATATTATCTAGAGGGGGGTGAATAGATATTAATCGGTTATTACCAAATTTTCACGTTTAGTCAATTTTACGAAAATACCCTAATCTAGTCAATTCAATAAATCAAGCATAATAGTGTAGAAATCAAAAGACGCTTGATTTTTACGTGGAAACCCTAAACAGGGAAAAACCACGAGCTATTATGTGCGCCACACACGAACCTCGAATCCACTAATTGCAATGGTGTTTACAACCTAGGTTGACCTCAACCTCTCACGGTATATAACCCACCACTACTACCCGCAAGCCTTTAAAAGTGAACCTAGTCCAATTTGCTTGTGGCCTAAGCAGCCTTAGCCACAAGACTTACTTCTCAATGAAGAGATAAAATAATCTATATGAATATATATGATATCCAAAATGCAAATAGAGCTAGGGAACACTAAATGCTTATCTAGGATTATAATATGACAATTAAATCAATCCTAGATATCAAATGCTATATGACTTGGCATAAAGCTTAGCTAACTTAGATTGAACAATCCTAGGTATAGCTATCACAATACAACACTCAATCAAAACAACACAATAATCTCTATCTTGTATAATATAATATAATCTAAGAACATACAAGTAATTAAAGAGATTTCTTGTAAAGTGAAACCCTAAGATTAGATGAAATTAGTGAAGAACTTACCAAGGCATTGTGTTCAGTAAACCCATGCAAGAAAGCATCCTAGATATGCTAGAAGATGCTAGATGAAGTTTGATGCATATGAAAATGGTTTTGAGTGATCAAAGATGATCAAAGATGAAATCTTGAATAAAAATCTCTCTTTGAAAATGCTCTCAATTAAAAATATGATTTTTGAGTCATCTCATTGACCTAAGAACAAAGAGGCATATTTATATGAGATCATATTGATGCTATGTCATTTTTGACAAAACAGTTTTCGCCCTTTTCTGTCGCCATTTCTCATGGCGACACCATATATTCTTCTCTGTCGCCATTTGTTTTCAGGGTGACACTCATGGCAACGCCTGACGACACCATAAAATCTTCTCTGTCGCCATTTGTTCTCATGGTGACACTTCATGGTGACGCCATACATGATTGATTTTCAGGAATTAATCTCTATGTCGCCTTATGCTCAAGGCGACATCATCAAAGGGCGACATCATCAAAGGGCGACAATGCCCTGTTTTCCCACTTTGTGTGGTGAAACCAAAGGAGAAGCCAAGGGCTTTCTCCGGTGGCGATCCTCGTGCTAAACCAAGCACACCATTATGCATGCGCAAACGTTTCCGAAACAATCTTCGGGAAACGAATTACACGACACACAAACAACACAAGATAAACTATCAAGGATGTGCAAGTGTGAAGTGAATGCATCCTAATGCCTAAACATGTCATGATATTTCAATGAACAAGATGCAATCAAATAAACATGCATGAATAGAATTCATGGCTTTGCATCCTAATGCCTAAACATGTCATGGTATTTCAATGAACAAGATGCAATCATTTAAAACATGCATGAAGAGATATTCAAGAACATGAATGCACACATATAAAAACACACAACATACAAGTATTAGAGATATGCATGAGTTGTGAGTGTGTGCAACTAAGATCTCTTCAATGCAAGTAAGCACAAGTGATTTACCTTTGAAGTGCTTATCATGTTGAGGTCTTGAGAGGGCCTTTGTTGTGCTTGATCACCAACAATTATGCGCCTAAGCTACCCTTACAATTCAAACCCCAATTGTGGTTTGTCCATGAAATAAGCCAATCAAACTTGAGGAACTTACACAGCCCTATTTTCCACGACTCCATCAAGTGCCTTATTGATTACGACCAGGTTTTGTATGTGGTTGTGATGAGTAATCTTGACATCATACCTTGTCCTGTGGAGTTTTTAAGCTAGCCCTCAATTTCCTCAAATTCCTCATCTGTAATTCACAATATAAAAAAGGTCAGGAAATTTTTCCCAGTAAAAAAGTCTCGGATAAAAGTCTCGGAACGCATTCGAAAAGTCTTGAAACAATATAAAAGTCTTAGATAAAAGTCTTGGAACGCATTCAAAAAGTCTCAGAACTCTTTTACAAAAGTCTCGGAGAGTGATACAAAAGTTTCAAACAAAAGTCTCGGAGAGTGTTACAAAAGTCTTGGACGAAAGTTTAGGACAACAGTCTCTGAGAATTTTGTCACATTGTCTGAGACTTTTGTAACTCTTTTCGAGACTTTTGTAACACTTTCTGAGACTTTTGCAACATTGTCCAAGACTTTTACTAACCTATTCATTATTCATCATCTTCCCCGATCTAACCCTAGTGACCAAAACCAGGTATAAAACTAAAAACACTACAAACACTACAAACTTGATATTAACGATGCAAAAATACAAAACAAATGTATAACCCAACAAACACAATCAAATCGGTATTCAAAATCAAATCGTTGAAATTACATACCTTGTTTTGGACCGAAAATGAAATCGAAATGGAGGACAAATCGTCGCCGTGTACTATAGAAATCAGGTTGCTTGGAGTCTTGAAACAGTCGCATAAGTTGTCTCAAAGTGAAAGTGAAAGTGAAAAGTGTGAAAGTAAAAAGTCGTTGTAAGATAAAAAGTTAAATGAATAGAGAGAGGCAAAATGAAACATGAGTTTTCAAAATAGCTGATGTGGAAGTGCTTTTCGGGGCATTTTTGTCCGTTCACCGTAATAGGTGCCTTTTAAACATAACTTATTAAAACGGTAATAATCTTGAAAACCCACCTTAAAAAAGTGCCATTTATTTTTTGAACCCAGAATGTGAACCATTAGATTTACATACTTTGACTCAAAGTATATGCACTTATCAAAACTTCTCCATAATCTATGGTCCACATTCTTCGTCCTGATATAAAATATATTATGACGAACTGACAGTAGAAAGACTATGTATATATATATATATATATATATATATAATGTAAGGATTCTCATTTATTGATTGGCTTATTTCATGGACAAACCGCATATTGGGGCTTGATGTAAGGGTAGCTTAGGCATGAGATGGCTGATGACTTGCACAACCAAGGCCCTCTCAAGACCTCAAGAAAAGAAGCACCAAAGGTAAATTCTAGTACTTACTTGCTTTGAAGAGATCTAGTTGTACACACACATAACTCATGCATATTTCTATTACTTGTATGTTGTTTGTTTTTATATGTGTGCATGCATGTTCTTGAACATCTCTTCTTGCATGTTTTAATTGATTGCATCTAGTTTATTATAATGCCATGACATGTTAGGCATTAGGATGCATTCAATACCCACACTTGCACTTGATGTAAGGGTAGCTTAGGCATGAGATGGCTGATGACTTGCACAACCAAGGCCCTCTCAAGACCTCAAGAAAAGAAGCACCAAAGGTAAATTCTAGTGCTTACTTGCTTTGAAGAGATCTAGTTGTACACACACATAACTCATGCATATTTCTATTACTTGTATGTTGTTTGTTTTTATATGTGTGCATGCATGTTCTTGAACATCTCTTCTTGCATGTTTTAATTGATTGCATCTAGTTTATTATAATGCCATGACATGTTAGGCATTAGGATGCATTCAATACCCACACTTGCACTTCATGATTGTTAGCTTTAAGTGTGGTGTAATTCGTTTCTCGAAGGATGATCGGAAATGTCCGTGCTTGCACGATGGTGTGCATGTCTTAGCGCGATAGTTGACCACTTGAGAAAGTCTCATTCTTCTCTTGGATAAGAGTTAGATTCAGTTTGGTTATTTGGAGTAAAGTGTCTAGTTTTAAAAGATTGGATTTCAATGATTTAAATATTTTTCAAAACTGACTTTTGTATGGTCTTGTGACCATAACTTTTTATAAAAAGATTGAAATTGAGTTTTGTAAACTTCTAGACAAACTAGACACCCATACCTTTCCAACGGTATATTATTCGTAATATTTCATGACCGTTTTGATTGGTTTTGAAATCTCCAAAGTAACCACTAAAACAGGGCATCACAGCTGTTATCCGAATATGACCTTTGGTTACTCAATTGATCATAACTTTTTCTATAGATATCAAAATGTCATTCCATAAATTGGAGTAGAAATTAGACTTCCATACCTTTCCAACGGTATATTATACGAAAGGTTTTGATGTCGTTTTATCATGTTTCGGTGCGCTCGAATTTAGAGCTGAAGTGCTGTCGCATGTTTCTGCGGCCTGACCGCCGATTTGGCCGCAGAATGCCCAGTGATGTCTTTTTAACTTTCTCAAAATGTCGTAGCTTCATTTGGCACCTATAAATACCCTCTTATCTCTCCTTATTCAACATAACTCTCCCAACTGAAACCCTAGAGAGAGAATTCACTTTCTAGAAAGAGAAAGAGATATTCTTGAGAGAGAAAGAGAGATTCTTGAGAGAGAAAGCACCAAGCTTGCTTCTTTAACTCTCCAAACCCAAAACCCATCATCTTCATGCTTCTCTAAGCATCTTTAAAGCATGGGTCTTCATGGTTTCATGACTAGGTAAGTTAGAACTCCATTGAATATCATTTAATGTTCTTCTTACACTAGATTAGGTGTTTATTGTATGATTAAATACCTAGACTCTATTTATTTCATATATTTATGAGTCTTGATAACATGATTGGGTTTATTTGTGATAGCTAGGTTTTCATGCTTATATGTCATCTAGCTAATTAATCTCATTGTATGATTGAGATTGTTTTTTGATAGCTAGGTTTTCATGTTTATCTAACATTTAGCTAATTGATCTCATTAAAATGATTGAGATTGTTTTTGATAGCTACTGTATCTAGGATTGGTTATCCTCTACATAGCTAAAGTTGTATGCCATGTCATATAGCTATTTTCATATCTAGGATTGATTTTATTGACATCATATAATCCTAGATAAGCATTTAGTGTACCCTAGCATTATTTGCATATTTGAATATCATTGTATATTTGAATATCATTGCATATTCACTTACGGTTTGATCTCTTCAGAGAAGTAAGTCTTGTGTGATGATTGGGATTAGGTCGTACACCAGGATTAGGTGGTCACATGAGCAAATTGGACTATGACCACTTTTACAGGCCTGCGGGTGTTGGTAACGGGTTATTGATCAGGATTAGATCATAAACCGGGATTAGGTTGTAAACGTTATCACAATTAGTGGATTCGAGGTTCGAGTATAGCGCACTTACCAGCCCATGGTTTTTCCCGTGAGGGTTTCCATGTAAATATCAAGTGTTATTTAATTTTCACACCATATTACACTTGCTATATTATATTGTCTAGTTTGGGGCATTTTCGTAAATTTGACTAAACGTGAAAATTGGGCCCCCCCCCCCCCAGATGAATATTTAGAACACACCTTTATTTGTTTCATATAAGAATACAAGTACTTGTTGATTTGTGTTTTAGTATAATTCTCTTCATGAAAATCATAGACTATGTTTGATCATTTGAATAGAATATAGTTCTCATGGTTTATATGTGCTTGTATATGCTTATTGAGATATGATATATACAAGCTATCTAGAGGGACAAACTTATATTTGTTCAAAGGGATTGAAAAGAGGCTTAAAAACCTATTCACCACCCCCCCCCCCCCCCCCCCCCCAAAGTACTTGTTGATTTGTGTTTTAGTATAATTCTCTTTATGAAAATCATAGACTATGTTTGATTATTTGAATAGAATATATTTTTCATGGTTTATATGTGCTTATATATGCTTATTGAGATGTGATACAAGCTATCTAGAGGGAAAAACTTATGTTTGTTCAAAGGGATTGAAAAGAGGCTTAAAAACCTATCCCCCATCCCCATACAAGTACTTGTTGATTTGTGTTTTAGTATAATTCTCTTCATGAAAATCATAGACTATGTTTGATCATTTGAATATATTATACTTTTCATGGTCTATATGTGCTTGTATATGCTTATTGAGATGTGATACAAGCTATCTAGAGGCACAAAATTATATTTGTTCAAAGGGATTGAAAAGAGGCTTAAAAACCTATTCAACCCCCCCCAGGTTAGCTTTAAGCAATTTAACCGTGACTGTATTCTTAGTTTAATATGCCCTACAATATTGCAAAAATGATAAATCGGGATAAACTTAGAGATGTTATTTTTAGCTCTAGAATTAAGCTAATTCTTAGGAGAAGTGTTAGGTAACTTTTTACCATTATCATGCATTCTATTTCCAAGTTTGCATAGTATATTTATAACATTTAGGCTTAATGTGACCAACCACATTTTAATAATGACAATCCAGAATGAATTTAGAAAATGTACCATTTGGGTGAAAGTGCACCAATGGTGAAGACTATTCACTCTTGTAGACTTTGCTCTTAGCATTGGGAGGTTGGGAGGATTAGCCTTTGAAATATTCTTCTTCTTGTACCTTTGTGGCTTATTTTTAATTGTATGAGTCTTCTCTTTCTCATCGGCAAATCCTATGCCACTTGTATCCCCATGAAGTTTAGCAAGCTTCATTACCTGATCGAGCAAATAGTCAAGCCTTTTATGGTTTGCTTGGTCAAGTTGACCTCCTCAATGTAATCTTGCTTCTTGGTCTTCATAATTGCCTACTCCTCTTCTTTGGCTTTGATCATTTCCTTTATAGAAAACAACTTATTAGCAAAATCAATTTTTAAATTTTATAACACAAGAGCTTCTTCAACCATTTTCTTCTATTAACATTTGATCACTTCAACTTTCTTCAAGTCTTCATCTCTTTCTTTCTCAAGAGTTTAAACTCTAGCCATCAAGTTGAAGTTGGTGGTCTTTAATTCGCAATTCTCTTCATTGAGTTTCACAAACAAGTGATCATATCTAGATTGATCATCCTCTGGGAAATCATCTTTGTCTTCAATATCTTCTACTTGCGAAGTCATGCCACATCAGTAGTTACCTACAAATTCATTAACTTCCGTTGACTCTAATTCCTCTTCATCTTCACTTTTGTCACTAAGGGTGTGTTTGGTATGTGGGACAAGACGAGACAATGTGGGACAACTTCCTCTTGTCCCACGTTTGGCACGTTTTAAACATGGGACGGGATGGGACAGGACGAGATTGGATAGGACAAAAAACACCAAAAGTTGTCCCATCCAAAACCCTCGGCATGGGACAAGTCCCAAAAAGACGTTTTTACCCTTAATATTTCCAAAAATTACAAAAATGTCATATATATATATATATAAAATAAATAATAATAAATGCATCTAGAAAAATGAAAAAAATTAAAATTAAAACCAGATAACTTGGAGATCAGGAGATATCTCATAATGAAAGAAATCAATAAATCTTCTCTCCACATAACCCAAACCCGATCTCTCCTTGTAGGACTTTTTTTGTCTTTCATTCCTACTAAAGACTTTGAATGACCTTTTTTTAAAAAAAAACATTAAAAAAAATTAGAAAGAATTCCACTTTAAAAGAAAAACATAAAACTTTTTGAAAAACATCAACCATCAAACATATGTTCTATTTTCAAATAAAAGCACTTCACGAATAAAATAAAATGAATAAACATTATCAAAAAAAAAAAAAAAAAACATGCAAACATTAACAATGTATAACAAAAAAAATTAACTAAAAAATAATATAAAACAAGTCTCCATTGGCTATGCAATTAAGGATGAAAGATTTTTTTATTTTATTTTTTTTTATCTCTATTTTCAAAGAAACTAAAAAACAACGAAACAAATCAAATGAACTTCATTTATGTTAATTAAAAATAACAAAATACGAAAACCACTACCCAACTATGCCAATATGCCATAATCAAAGTCGCGTATGAGCATTGCTTCATGTAATTATGATCAATATCAAACTGCCCACTTTTAGTCATGAGTCTTGTTCAACAACTAGGTGTGGTTTTTATATTTTATCTTAGTAACTTGAATTAATTTTGTGTATATTTTTTATACCCATTGTCATAATTTCATGAAGATATGTAAACGTTAATATTATTGTCGGTTTGCTACATTTATTTTAAAAGAAAATTTATAATATTTTAACTAATTATAAAAAATAAAAATAAAAATTGACTAATTATTATAAAAAATAGGTGCATAATGTCTTTATGATGCAAAATATAATAAAAATACAAATAACATTTTTAAAATCACATATATAGGCATGAATGCTTTTGTCAAGTTTAATTAACAATTTTTTTTTTTATTCTCATTTTTATTGGCATGAAAAATATATATAATTTAGCAAAACAAAGTATATATTATATTTAAAAATCAATGAAAGTCTATGAAAGTTTTTTGAAATGAAAGTCTATGAAAGTATTTTAAAATGAAAGTCTATGAAAGTTTTTCATAATTCTGTAAAGTCTATAAAAGTTCATAAAATCTACAAAAGTCATCCACTTAGAAAAATCTTAAAAAGTCTTTTGAAATCCTAATTGAATACACCCTCCTTAGTGTTTGGAGGAACCAATAACTTTCCAAATACAACACATGTTGCAGACAATAATTCTCCTCTTTTTTTTTATTAATGAATTATATATATATGCAGATTTTCAATTGTCAGTTCGTCCTGACAATAAATATATTAGGACGAAAAATGTGGATCACTAGATTTACATACTAGTGTATGCACTGTCAAAACTTCTCCATAATCTATGGTCCACATTCTTCGTCCTGATATATTTATTGTCAAGATGAACTGACAATAGAAAGATTGTATATATATACACACACAAAATATGTGTGCTCAACTCTCTCCTAGAATTAAGAACCTAACTCACCCATAGGGATGTAACCATGATTGAAAACTAGGGTAGGCTAGATTTTATTTTATTTTTTTATTTTATTTCACTAAACATCAACATCACTTGGTTAGAAGGACATAATTAGACATTCCCGTAAAATGCCCATTCTCAATAAATACGTTATCGGATTTATTTTATTTTTAAGAAGTCAAAACAAATTATAAGTGAAACAAAAAATGCAAATGCCCACTAATTGAATTGTATCATACGTTTTTTTTTTTTCTTTTTTTAATTTTGTTTTGTTAGTGACAACGATAATCTCTCTTTCAATGTAGACATGCATGAAGTTTGTTAAAAATTCATTTTCCATCTTAATGTGAAATGATGTTCTGATAATTTTCATTGCTGAAAAAATTAATAATTTAAATGTACAATGTTCTTATATTATTATATTAGTTTGATTCATTCGAAATATACTAATATAATGTTCTGAAAAATTTAATGAAATTCATATAACAATATCGTTACTTTGTAAATTTAAATTGGATTACTCCTAAAATCTCATTAACTAAAAATTATAGTATTCCTAAAAAATTTTAAAAAAATAAATATTTAAAGCTAAAATATTCACCCAAACATATATAATTTGAAGATTAATTGGTGGATGTTGATAAAAGGATTGAGTCAAATTTGAGCAAATTTGAAGAATGATGAGAAAGAATTGTTATTATAAAAAGAAAAAAAAATTATTTAATCTATTTTAAATAGAAAATAACATTAATTCTTTAATTAATTTGTCTTTAAAAAAATTCTTTAATTAATTTTTTTTATACCATTTTAATTTTTTTTAAGGGGGGCAGGGTTGGCTCCCTGCTCACCCACAACCCATAAATATTTTAACAAGTAAATCCACTGACTTAATATTTTTTGCTATTATCAATTTAGTCCCTAAGTTTTAGTGAAAAATCAATTTTTTAAATGAGTTTACTTTTTTACAACCCTTGGTCCCTTACTTTTCAAAAATATATCAAATTGATCCATTTGCTAGTCAACCGTTAGTTTAACTTACGGTTCCAGGGGTATTTTTGTCTTTAAACATAAAAACATACCACTTGTCAATTATTTATTTATTAATATATAAAATTGTAAATTAAAAATACAAATACTATTATTCCCTTCTATCTCTCTTTTATAATTTTTAATTTAAAAAATTAAAAAAAATCAAATAAAAGAAAAAAAATACCCTAATTTTGATTTTTAATTTTTTAAATATATATATATATATGAATGGATTAATAAAATAAAATATTAAAAAATCATTTTGTTTTTCTTCATCTTCTTCACAGTTAATCCCTCATCTTCATCCAAATCCAAATCCAACTTCTCACCTAACAAATTCCATTCACAACAACAAAACAAAATTTCATCCAACACAACTCAAGTTGTTCTTGGATTTCATCCACCCTTCAACAAAATGATTTTTTCAAAAAAGAAAATAAGAAAATTGCAAAAACTCTAAAAAAAAAAAAATTGAAAATGGAAAAATTTACAGATTTAAAGATATCTAGAAAAAATTCCAGATTTCTTCATACAATATAAACACCATGACCATCAGATTCAAGCCAACCCAAAATCAATAATTGAAAACACAAAAACACCATCAAATTCAATTCAAGCCAACCCCAATTCAGATTAATCACTATCCATCATCAATCTCTTATAAAAAAAATAAAAAATAAAACAAAATCGTGGATATGGATCTCTCTCTCTCTCTCTCTCTCTCTCTCTCTCTCTCTTTCTCTTTTGCTCCCAAAGATGGTGGAGAGCACGTAGAGGAGCAATATGCTTTGTTGGGCGATCTGCACCGTCGCACGGAGGAGCAATATGCACCGTTGCACGGAGGAGCAATCTACTCTGTCTCTCGATCGCGTGGAGGAGCTGCGCTGTGCTCCAGAGCTCGCTCGCGAGCTTCATATCACCGGAGATGGAGCAGACTACTCATGCTCCATCTGATATGGTTCGTGGTTGAGGAAGATTGGTTTTTGTTTATTGAATAGAGATGACAATGGTGTGTGGGTGTAGGTGTTAGCAAATCGTGGTGTATAGATGTGGGTGTTAGTAGATCATTTGTTTTTATTCAATTGTGTGGATGATGGTGATCATTTGTTTTTATAACAATTTTGTTTTTAATTTATTTGTTAAAAATTAAAAATAAATAAAAAAGTCACCAAAGAATGAAGGTTCCCAAATCGACCTGGTTTTTTCCAAATCTAAACCCATATCGTAATCTGGGTTTTCTAGATCTTCATTATCATTGTCTTTTTGTTAGAGGTGGAATTTTTTTTGTTTTTATTTTTTCTCTTCCTTATTTGGTCTTTTTTTTTTCTTTTATTTAAAAATTTTGTTATCTATTTTGTAGTGTTGACACGTGGCATTTTTCTTTAATTTTTTATGATATATTTTAATTTTTAACTAATTTTTCTTCCTTTTTTCCTAAAAGAAAAACTAAAATGTTTTATTTTATTTTATTTTATAAAAGGAAATAAATGTCTAGGGGTGAAGAGGTCATTTTACCTATTTTGTAACCTTCGACCGTAAAATTTTTAGTCAATGGACCAATTTGATGCACTTTTGAAAAGTAAAGGACCAAGGGTTGTAAAAAAGCAAACACGCTTAAAAAAACTGATGTTTCCCCAAAATTTAGGGACTATATTGATAATACCCTCTAATTCAAACTAGATAAAAACAACAAAGTTTGCAGACAATAATCCTCCTTTAAATTTTTTTTTTTTTTTAATGAATTGTAGATATAAATACAAAATATGTGTGCTCAACTCTCTCCTATAAATAAGAAGCTAACTCACCCACAACCCATAAATAATTTAACAAGTAAACTCACTGACTTAATATTTTTGACTAATTCAAACTAGATAAAAACAACGAAATAAAATTAAAATAAATTAATTAAATATCTAAATAAAATTAGAAGGTTGGTATCATAATTTCTCTAGGTACAGTCCTGAACAAGGGTATTTTAAAAACATTTTTGTTATGTGGTTACAAGCATAGCCTGGTATAACCAGACATTTCAACATTGATACACCCCATGTAAAATAAAATAAAATAAAAAACATTTTTCTTATACTAATACATACCCTCCAATCTCCATTGAAAATTGTGTGGTGAGTTGGTCATGGTCCCCATCTTCTGGGGCCTGAGTTTGTCGAAGTTAATTGGGTCTGCATTGGGTTCTCTCAACACTACTGGTTTGTTTGGGCCTCTTGAGTCTTTTGGCTCTTTATATTATATGGATATTTGCACCCATCAAAAACTGTATGTACACCCCAAATTAGTATATTTTTTAAAATCCAATAATACCCTTTAGGAAAATTACCAATAAGACTAAATAATTTGTAAGCATACCCAGTTACCCACCAATAATTATTAATTAGTTTCCAATTTTAATATTTTGTGAAAAAAAAAAAAGAAGTTTCCTTTTAATGATTTGATTTTGATATTAACGTACATCATTACAAATTCTTTCCATTTTCTTAAACCCTAGATTCTATTTTAAAATATAATATTAAATATATTTTCAATTTCTTTAAAGGAAATACAAATTGAATACCAGAGAATTAATCAAAATTTTCCAAAGTTGATTGTAAAAAAACAAGTTTTAAATTATTTTTATTAGAAGAACAAAATCATTATAAATCATTTTCTCTATAATATATATATATTCTTTCAAACACGCTGTAGACGTTTTTTTTTTTTTAATTTTTTTTTTTTATCAATATTAGTTGTTCTTCAATTTCATTAAATACTTTTCTACTTCCAAATCAATTCATACGTGATATAAACCTTGCATCCCTACAACTTTCACAAACGGAAAATGGATCTTCAATTGGTTCAAATTGTAGTGATTTTGTTGATAGAAAATAGTTAAGAAGAAATGGAGAGAGCTGCATGACATGTGGAGAGAGAAAAAGAAATAAAGAAAAATAGAGTTTGATTTGGTGAAAGGAAAACATGGAAGATAAAAAGAAGCAAGGGAAGAGAAAGAACAATGATAGATTTGTTTTTTTTAAAGAATAGTGATATAATTTTTTTATTTTTTTTTATTTTTGGAAATAACAGTGATAAAATTAAAAGAATTAAAGATAATAACAAAATTTTAAATAATAATAAAGTTGATTAAATAACATAATAATATATGTAGCAATATAATTAATACAATACAATATAATTAATGAAAGATACTTTTGACATTAAGTGGGGTTTATTTACAAACTATAATTTTTTTTTTAAATTTTGATGGTTGTAATTATGAAAGAGGTGTACCGTGTTACAAGCGGTTTTTAAGAGATGTCATTATCTTCAGTCAAATCATAATTGATATTTTAATTACATAATCTAGGCTCGACAAAAAGGCAAAGAAACGACAAAAGAACAACATTGGTTTTGTAACAAAATAACCAACCGAAGTACCAAAATTCAAGCTCTCACTGCCTGTTGTTTTCAACTCTCTCTCTCTCTCTCTTCTTTTTAGGCACTAAATGTAACAGACGATTCTCTCTCTGTCTGAAAATTCTTTCAATAGCTTTCAAAACCACAAATACACACACACCCTCTAGAGGTTCATTTGTGTGTGTGCGCGTCGAGTTGTTTCTGTTAGAACTTGGCATTGTGTGAGTGAATGTGTGTCTGTTTCTGTTAGGTGAGCTTGAAAACGTAACTGACAGTTTTTGTGCAACATTTGTCACTCTGTGCTGGGTCAGTTTCTAGGATTTTATTGTCTAGAAATGGTCATTCCTCTCAATATCAGCATCTAATTGAAGTTGATATTTGTTATTTTTTCTTCCTCTGCATGTCCTTTTCTTGATCTGGATTATACCCAGCATTGGCATATTTGCCTTACACACCTGGTTTTTTCATGTGGGTGTGTTTATGTGGTCTGGTGTTTTCTCAATTAATGCTTTTTCAGATTTTAGAAAAAAAAAAAGGTTATGTTTTTATGCGTTGTTTTCTAAAAGTTACTCAATTGTTTGTTTCTTTTTGCTTTGTGGATAGATATTTAGTTGTGTTTTGATGGTTTTGGGGTAATTGGGGTTAAGGAGGATAAAAAGAATGGCTATTTTTAGTAAAATGTGGAGTTTTTAAGAAATGGGAATTGAGTGATTGTTTTGTTTTTGCTTCTGGTTTTGGCCTTTGTTGCTTAAGTTAGGAGAAATTAGATTTTAGGATTTGAAGATGGTATTAGGTCCAGATACTATCCATCCTAAGGCTTTGAGTAAGAAGAACAAGAAACATCCTGAATCTGAGCAGCCTGGGTGCTGGTTCAAGTTTAGGTTCATTGGGAGCTGCTTGGCTTCAAGGACCAAAGCAGATGCTACAAGTAGTGTTACAAGCACTCAGTCTGGTATACTATTCAATTATGTATTGTTCTTAGATATTGTTTCATCACACAAGATCCTTAATTTCTTATGTATTATATGCAATTAGATACTGTTTGATTCTTTGGTTATATTTGCCATATTTGATGCCAAAAGGATTAAGAATCGAATAATTGATTCATTGTTTGTGCCACGTATATGTTATGAATGTTTGGCATGGTGATTCTATTATAAAACATTAACGAATTCTTGTCATATAGCATATTAAGTTGTGATGAGAATATTTGTTTGTGCCACATATATGATATATGTTGTGAATGTTTGGCACGGTAATTCTAGAGTAAAACATTAACTAATTGTTGTCGTATTGTGTATTAAGTTGTGATTGGATTCTTTGTTTGTGCCCTGTATATGTTATGAATGTTTGGCATGGTAATTCTATTGTAGAACATTAATTAATTATTGTCGTATACTCGTATTGCATATTAAGTTGTGATTGCCTTCCATTTGTGCATGCTCGATAGATAATAACTTCAACAATTGCTTGATTGCCTAGGTCTGTTGAGACAGTTGGTGATGATTATTGTTTTGTCGTTTCCGTTGATTACTAAATCAAAAAAGTTTGACGGCCGCATAAAAATTTGATCGTGTGTGGTCCTTAAAGATTCGTACTTCTCTTACCCTGTCGTTTGGTAGATGAAATAACTAGGAAGTCTAAAATGTCTCAACATCATTGGCCATTTATGAATGTTGGGCACGTGCAAATTTATTAGTTTGCATCAGTAGATGAAAAGTACATTGGGGTAGTATATGTAGGTTAATTGGCATATGCTTTTGAAAAACGTTCTACTAGTTGTGTTGTAGATACAGTGCATCATTGGTGGTTAATCTAAAACATTGACTGATATGGCTTCCCTTTATATACAAAGTTCAATCCATGCATTGTCCTTCATAATATGTACATATATAGACATGATTTGCTTAGAATGCATTGTGATGGACAGTATTTAATTCCATCTTCCATGGTGTTATGTAGTCTATTTTAACATCTCAAATACAGGAATGACAAATGCTTTCATGCATATTAGCTGATTACTGGTGAACCAGATAACATTGACATGCTATCTCTTTTTATTTGGTTTTGTCTGTGAATCAGCTGAAAGTAAATCTACAATTGATACAAGCCAAGACCAACCCATTGTTCCGGTTGTATCCTCCTCAACTACTAGTCATGCAGAAAGTACTACGCCATCCACTCCTAACATCCATGACGAACTGAAAATTTCTTCGCAGCTTAGAAAATTCTCCTTTAATGAGCTCAAGTCAGCGACAAGGAATTTTAGGCCGGAGAGTCTCCTGGGTGAGGGTGGGTTTGGTTGTGTATTTAAAGGTTGGATAAATGAGAATGGAGCAGCACCGGTTAAACTTGGTATAGGACTTCCTGTTGCTGTGAAAACACTCAACCATGATGGACTTCAGGGTCACAAAGAATGGCTTGTATGATACATTTCATCTAATATATTGTACTTATGTGCATGTAGGCATTCCTAGTACACACAGGCACAAACACAGACAGAGAACACACACACACACACTCATACATAAATGTATGTAATCTAATTCTATGTATTTATGTGCATGTGTACATTTCTATGCGCACTCTCACATACAGACACAGAGAATTCACACTCATACATACATACATGTATATGTGTGTACGTGTGTGTAAGGAAATATATGTACATCTCATTTACATATTTGGCCTACTTCTATGCTTGTTTAGCTTCAATTGCCTTCTGATTGAAAGACTTATATTAATCTCTACAATGTGGTAGGCTGAGGTTAATTATCTTGGTGAGCTCCTTCATCCTAACCTTGTTAAGTTGATTGGTTGTTGCATTGAAGATGATCAAAGGCTACTTGTGTATGAGTTTATGCCTCGAGGAAGTTTAGAGAATCACCTTTTTAGAAGTATGTTACTGAATTCATTGTTTTGACAAATTTGATTACCTTTATTCTATTGGATTATAGCATTATTGTGTGTTCTCTTTCAACAATTTATAGAGTTTTCTTTTAGCTTTTTAGGGATGGGAAATATGTTGAGGTAATTACCCTAAGATATGGATGTGCTATATGTTTCATTTAATTAAGTTTATGCATTGATAAGCTTTTTCTTTTCCCTCCTCATTTGTCTACAATTTAATGTTTGAAAATTAGATTCGAATTGATGTGATTTTTGTTCTATCTACCCATTACTGTTGGAATTCAGTTGGATAAAGATGGTACAATAAGAACTGTTATTCTGTGATATGCAGTTAGTTACCTGTTAAATGGCATTGGAGGGATGCTTTCATTAGCTACTTGACATATTCTATTCTGGGCTTGGTTTTTGCATTTTATCATTGGTTTATAGAGAAACTGAATCTAAAACTTGTTCATAAATATTGTTGTCTATAGCCTTGAATTTGTTGGATTCTTTATGAGGGAAAACCTCTTAAATGCAATGTGGTCGGAAAAATGTTAATGAATTTACAATGCTTTGAAACCTAAGGATGGTACATAGGTTATACTTATAATGCAATCCGGTGAAAAGAAAGTAATGAATACATAAATGCTTTAAAATTTAAGCGAGTGGTGGAGTTATAGTGTTCTTTCTTGAAAGATGTCAAGATTGATTATGCATGATATAATTCGGTAGTTAACTTCTGATGAAAGTTGGTCTTCTTGCTGACTGTGGGTGGGAAGGCTATTGGTCTCTCTCTTTCTGTGTGTGCGTGCATGCGTGGTGTTTATGGAATCATATCTTTTTAACGTCAGAGATTGGCTTGGATTATCATAAATATGCAAATGATCTGGTTACAAATTTTATTGACAATAATTATAGCAAGAATAAATTATATGAGCAAACTTAGAAGATTCCAAGATACCGAACCAAGAATTCTGCATCTTGAAACCCCCTTATTTTGATTTAGTGATATTAGCAATCTTGCTACCAAATGATGGATTGCTAGCAGACATTTCCATTCAATTATTTTATTGAAATAATTTTTGGAAGCAGGGTCTTTGCCTCTTCCTTGGTCCATCAGAATGAAAGTTGCACTTGGTGCTGCAAAGGGGCTTGCCTTTCTTCATGAGGAAGCTGAAAAGCCAGTGATATATAGAGATTTTAAAACATCTAACATCCTGCTAGATGCGGTACGTGACTTATGTGAACAACAACAACTAATCTTTTCCACTTTTATTCCCTATCTAATTTATTGCTAAATCGGTGTTCCAGGACTACAATGCTAAGCTTTCTGATTTTGGACTTGCCAAAGATGGTCCAGAGGGAGATAAGACCCATGTATCTACACGGGTGATGGGAACTTATGGTTATGCAGCCCCTGAGTATGTGATGACAGGTAAATCATTAGCCTCTCTATATTAGTTTTATTTTGTTTTACCTTTTCATTAAACATTTTCTCTCCATTCTTTAATGGACTTCCTATAACGTGTCTCTGAAATTCTTGTACCTTGAGCATGAATTCCCCCTACATTAGTTCATTTTCTTGCTTACATTTACTCAATTGTATTTCTTTGTAAATCTCCTGGGTGTCCTATTCTTTTATTGTATGTATTTTAGAGACTGTTTTCCTTCAATTTCCCACCTAAGTCACCTTCATTTCCACCATGCCTCCACTGCCTAAAGAAGAAAACAGAAACTTAAAAGTAAAATAAAAGTAAAATTAGTAAATACCCTTGAGTAAAATTTGAGTTAGGTTCTTTAATGTTAAAGAATGGTCTATAGTGAAGAGCTTTAGCCAAAAAAATGGATGACCACAATGATGGATGAATTCCTGTTCTAGAAAGCTTTTGTCCTAGGTAGTGAATCAATTAGTTACTATGGTTTACTTATTTCTTGATCCGAGCTATAAATTACCATAAATTATTGGATTACCAATATCTATATCAAACCGAAAATAAGTCCTAGATACTATAACTAGTACAAGGATTGCCTAGTGAAATTTAAATTATGAGACAAGGATAACATTATGTGAAAGGCTTGTTGTTCTTACATATAGGTTGGTATTTATTTCTTTTGCTGGATGAATGATTTCTCCGTATGTTGTAGGATTTGTCAACAGTAGAATATTACGGTCAGATAAAGATTTAGCCGTGGAATTATGATATTTTAACTTTGTGTTCAATCATAATTACTTCTGAATCACTTAAAGTAGTATAAAATAAGTTTTCAATCGTGTATCAGTTATAAAGTGTTATGCCTGTTGGGCAAGATAACGATCTTTCTTCTCCTGTTGTAGTTTTTATTTTAAATCAACAAAATAAAAACACTGTATGGGAACTATGCATATACGTGCATGTGCATCTTGCATTTATATAAATGCTGAAACTACAACATATGTTTTCCTCATTCTAATGCTAGAGAGGATAGTCATCTTCAATATGCCTTCTTTAAGCATGACGTGTGCATAGATGGCTTGAATTCTCAGTTTCTAGCCTCAGTCAAATTTTATCTTCTCAACAGTCATCTTTTCCCATGGTCAAACCTGAGAGCTTTTATATGGATCTTGAGTACAATTTTAGTTATACTAATGTGTGCGAATCCAATCATAATTAATAGAATTTGTTTATGCCAGGCCATCTCACATCAAATAGTGATGTCTACAGCTTTGGGGTGGTTCTACTTGAAATGTTGACTGGCCGAAGATCGATGGACAAAAACCAAGCTAATGGAGAACATAACCTGGTGGAATGGGCTAGGCCACAGCTTGGAGAGAGGCGAAGGTTCTATCGTCTAATAGATCCTCGCCTTGAAGGATGCTTCTCAATAAAAGGTGCTCAGAAAGCAATTGAATTGGCATCCTACTGCCTTAGCCGTGACCCGAAAACCAGACCTCTTATGAGTGAAGTGGTTGATATCCTTACACCGCTGCCTAACCTCAAGGACATGGCCAGTTCCTCATCCTATTTTCAGGCCATGCAAGCAGGGCGTATAGGGTCCAACCCGAACTCTAGACATGGCCCTAGAGTGCAAGCTGGGCAGTTACCAAGGAATGGGCAACCAATGAGGAGCTTCTCCATACCAAATGGTCCACGTACTTCTCCATATCATTAGAACAATCCTCACCGGTCATAGAAACCTAATTTTCAGTAACAGAAGAAGTGAGCCTATGCTCCAAACTTCGTGTCAAGCGACCGTAACGGACAGTTTATGTCTTCTAGATACCCAGTCTGTTCTTTTATAGGTTTTGGGTATAGAGCTCAGACTAATTTTGGTAGAGTAAAGAACTGAAATGGTTGTATACAATTTAATGTTGATGAGTTTCTTTTCTGAGAGGTGAGTGGTGTTAGTTGGCCCTGCCATCAGATGCAGAGATAACTGATAGAGAAGCTAGAAAGGTAAGAGTAAGCAGCGCAGTCGTGGCTTGTAATTTGTTTTGAATTTAGAGAAACAAATTGCTTAGAGCATTTCTAACGGTCTCTCTTTGAGACCTCCCTTAGCTTAATTAAGGGAGAAACTATATTTTTACAGCTTCAACAAGTCCCTTAGGGTGCGTTTGGTACGTGGGACGGGACGGGACGGGACAGGACAGGACAATTTTCTTGTCCCGCGTTTGGCACGTCCGTACATGGGACAGGACGGGACAAGGTGGGACAAAAAACTCAAAAAATTGTCCCATCCAAATAGCTCAGCCAGACTTGTCCCATGCATGGGACAAGTCTGGAAAAGACATTTTTACCCTTCAAACTTTCAAAAATTACATACATATATATATATACACCAACACCTGAATGCTGAATCCCATCTCTCTCTCCTTCTTAGACGATCTCTCTCTCTCTCTCTCTCATTTGTAGACACAGATCTCTCTCTCTCTCCTTCTCCTTTGTAGACGCTGATCTCTCTCTCAGATCGTCGCCGTTGCTCTTGTGATGCTTTGTAAAAAAAAAATCAATTTTCAATTTTTGCAAATTTTCTGTGTAAATTTTTTCATTTCAGTTTCAATTTTTTGTTTTAATTGAAACTCACTTAGTTTGAATGGCATCTAGCCATACACAAGATAGGACCTTCACAAGAGCAGCGACGACATACCTCAATCCAACTTTCTCTTGCCCAGATTGGATCTTTTTTGTTTTTTGAAAAGGCAAACCTTATTAAGAAAAAGAGGCAAGAAGCTGCACCCAATGAGGCACGAACAAAACCCCAACCAACAGCCATCAGATTGGATCTTCACCTCAACTTTATATATATATTTTTTTAATTTTTCAGTTTTTATATTTTTTGTGTTGGACGATCTTGATTCTTGGCGATTGATTTTCAATGGTAGCGATTGATTTATACCCCAGTTTTTTTTTTCAATCGTAGTGATTGATTTTTTTGATTCTGGATCTTGTTTCCAGATCTTGTTTCTGGAGGGATTCCACAATCAATTCCAGATTTTCTTTTATTTTGCTTTTTGAAATATTTTTTGTATTTTTTTAATTTCTAATTTTATTGAAATGGTAAAGGTTAAAATGACAATTCTTAATCAACTGGGGACATTTTCTAATAGCATAGTTGGGTTGTTTAATTGATTTAAGAACATATTAATTATTAGGATGAATTTTGTGGAATTGATTTGTTGTTTTTGTTGGTGGAATTTGAATGAAGAAAAATTTATGGTGTTTGTGTAGTGAGAAAATGAAAGAAAATATTATTTTTGTATGATTTTTAATTAATTTTAATTCAATAATATTTGATATTTTTCAAATATTTTTTTTCCAAACTTAATAAAATTGTTATAAACATTGGAAATGACATGAGGGGCACTCTGGTCATTTAAACCTTTTGTCCAGTTCTGTCCCAGCCATACCAAACGCATAATAGTGCAGACCACAGTTCTGTCCTAGGCATTCCAAACACAATACGGAACAACTTGTCCTGTCCTGTCCCGTCCTGTCCCGTCCCATATTGTCCTGTCCCATGTCCGTACCAAACGCACCCTTAAGAGCATCTTCCACCATACTCTAAAATAGAGTATCGGTTTCTATGACCATACTCCAATTTTTTGTTTCCAAGAAAAAAAAAATTAGAGTTTTCAATATTGCTAGTCTAAATTTAGAGTACCAAATCTCATACTCTAAACTTTCCAACATTTTATATTCCATTTATATCTTTTTTATCTTTTTCATTAAATTTAATTAATATATAATAAATTTTAATTTATAAATTTTATTAACATAAAAATTATATCTTTAGAAATGTCTCATCTAGATCTATAAAATGAATTCAATATTGAATATTAATTAATAATTTTACTCATTTTTACCATACTTTATCATTTGTGTTTTGGTTTCTTTCCCATGTTCAAGTCTTCTATTATGCTTTCCTCATTTTAATTTTTTTTTTTTAGATTTTGCATAAATAATTCAATTTTAATTTTCAACTAGATTATGGTTATCGTTGATAATTAGTAGTTGTAATTAAAAAAAAAGAAAAAATTTAAGTTGCTCATTGACCAATCCAACCTTGTTATTCATTTTATTGTTAATAAAAAAAACCTTCCTTTTATTGTTATTCATTTTAAGATTCTGTTATAATTTTCTCTAAAAAAAAAATTATGGTGAAAAATTATAAAAAAGTTAGATTTTGGTGAAAATCTAATTATTATTTTGTTATAATTTTGGTGAAAAAAAATAAATTTGATTGAAAAAGTTAGAAAAGAAATAAGTAGGTTGGGAAAATAAGTTGAAAAATGTTAGAAAAGAAATAAGTGGGTTGAGAAAATTAGTTGAAAAATGTTAGAAAAGAAATAAGTAGGTTGAGGAAATTAGTTGAAAAATGTTAGAACCTAAAAATTAGTTATTATAAACTCATGCACTAATAAAACATTATATTTTTACAAAAAAGTAAGAAAAAAAAATACAAATGTTATTAAAAATAATATTTGTTAAAATTTAGTTGAACAATAATTCATTTAATAAAGTAAAAAATAATAAAGAAAATACAAGTTATTTGAAGATATAAATAGAAATAGGGATAGAGATAGAGATGGAAATAAAGATAGAGAGTGGTGGGAGTGAAACAATTTTAGAGATGGAATCCGAGAGGAATATTTCCTTTTGGAACTCTATTTTAGAGATAGAGTTTGAGTGGTGACGAGATCGTTTGTACTCAACAAAAACGTATATTTATAGTTCACTTTGAAAACAAGTTTTACCACTTGAAAATCCATTTAGGATGTAAAAACTAGTAAAACGGTAAGCAAGAGATTCATTCCACAGTGAATTAGAGTAATTAGTTGGATTAATTAAATAATCTAAAATGCAGTAAAGTAAATCATAGTAGTTTGGATAGTGTATGGTTTTAGAAACCATCAAACATGACATGTAAACTAAATGTAATAAAAGTGATAGGAAAAATAGAATGCTCAACAACCTAAATAAGATAATGGAGTTTAATCAATTAATGAGGAACTAAGGAATTGAAATGGATGTTGGGCAATGCTTATCAAGCTACTTTAATGAACCAATCTCACTAATATGAACCGTTTGTAGTCTTAAGTGTGCAATGACTTTATAAACAAAATGGTGTAGCGGAAGCGTCTACGAGAAAAACCTGCAATAAACAATTAGAAACAACCTACTAATACTCTGTTAATTCGCGCACGGATGCTAGAATATCAGGCTTCAAATACGACAATCTTTGTAAAGATATTGTAATTGGATAGTTTGAGAAACAATTCTTTGTAATTTTTATTAAACGAAAACTGAATAGCAAAAGCGGCTTACAGGTCTATTTAAAGTAAACAAACCCACAAACCCTAACCCTAATCCGAAACCTTGTTGAGCAAGGAAACAACCTAATTAACCTAAATGACGAAAATTACCAATAAAGGCAAATCTGAGCTAAATGCGAAAACAAATAAAACTAAGAATTCTAAGCAAGCCAGAATTGACGGAAGTCGATTCAGACTTGGAAAACTAAATTTATTACGAAAATGAAATTTTCATAAAACAGCAATTTCGGAGCCTAAACGACAGAATTGGGACAAAAAAGGACATGCCTCACCGCATATCGGTGATTATTGAAGATCTCGACGATTCGCTTTAACCGTGAAAGTTCACGCCATTCCGACTCCGACACCTGAACTAGTAGAACTCATTTGGCCTTCTTGTGGTCCCATCCCTCAATGTAATCCAATGCCATGTCTGCTGCTGCATCACAAAACCAAGGCACTTCCCACCAAAATGCCTAACCGATTAAGGAGAGGGGATAAATGTGGGATTGGTTAATTACAAACCAAGGCTTAGATAATTGTGGTTGATATACCCTCCAATTATCAATCCTATTTACCTATGTGCTCTAACCAATCAAGTGTGTCAATCCAAGATCAATTATGTCACCATTTATCCTAACAAGATTATAATCAACTAGTGGCATACAAAGTCAATCATATAATGAGTAGAATCTAATTAACAAGTGAATAGAACATAAAAGTATACTCAAATATAATATAACTTAAGCAAAAACCTATATCCAAATGTTCCTCACACCAATCCTCTAGATTGGGGATTAGTTACACATAGTTACAAGCAAGGAAAAAGAAGTAAAAGAATAGGAAATCACCATTGGGCCACCTTCTTCAGTGCTTGATCCTTTCTTGCCTTGTTGCTCTTTGTGCAAAGAATGGTAGATGATGATGTGTCTAGATGGATGGATGTCTAATGGGTAGTGGCAAAGGTAGGGAATGTAGAGAATAGGAAGAAAGGAATGATCGGGTTAAAGTAATCTAGATTTGGTGTTAAGTTTGGGGTGGAAAAGATAGTTCAAGTTTAGAGATGGATGAAGGTGAGTTAAGGTAAAATGGAGGAGATAATGCTCTTCTAAATCTCATAATTTTGTCTATGGAAAAGCTCTTCTTCAAGTTGGAGAAGACAACTATTTATATGGTTCAATATTTTATCCTGTAATTGCCAGAAATTGCTGAGGTGTCATGTGTCGCGGTCATGGGTTTGTGGTCTTGGAGACATCGACAGTGCCGCGATAGACGATTATACGGTTTTCGATCTGGTTGTTGCGGGCATTTTTAATCTTTATCGCGTCATGCATACAACGACACCTAAACAACAACAATTGGATCTGAGATCTCGTGAGTGGTCGTTGTTTGACCATACAGCGACACTAGGCAACGACACTAGACCTGATTGATTTCTTGATTTTCCTCTTCTCTGTCACGGTTTGTCTTCACAGCGATAATGCACCGCGATAAAAGACCTGATTGATTTATCAGGTTTTACAACTCTCTATCGCGGTGTCTTCACATCAACATTTGCTTAGCCTTGATTTTCATTTCTTCAAGCCCTCTGTCACGGTGTGCATAGGTTACACTGAAACAACGACAATGCCCCGTTTTTCCCTTTTTGTACTTTTTTTGTATCAAAATTTTCTCCATCTTCACAAATGCCCTTATGGTACTAATAATCATGAAACACTTGATTAACATTGTCAAAACACGGGAAAATGTTCAAGAATCAAGCGGAAAGAGTAGGAAATGGGGGCCAAAATCATATCTATTTTGGCTTGATTAAGTGGGAGATGCTCTAAAGGCTCCCTTAAATGTGTTTTGGTAGAGCTCACTCCCTTAATTAAGGGGGGCTGAAGCCCCCTTTAGGTGGGTTCCACATATTTTCTTTTTTGAAAAGCACCAGATATTTAACTTTTAAATTCCAACAACTCTTTTATTATTCAATGAGTAATTTGTTTTACAATAATAATTACAAAGTAAAACATCAAGTTAATAATAAAAAATTATTAAGAGAGCCATTTAAGGGAGTATAGTTGGACAACATACTCCCTTAATGGCCCCTTACAACAACATCCACCCTTATTTAAGAGGGTTTTCAAGGGAAACTGTTGAAGATGCCCTTATATCAAAAATCATCTTTCCATGCATCATTTAACATGACCAAAATCCAAGAGCCAGCAAGTTAACTAAACAATTCTTTTTAGTGTATATATGTGGCCAATTTTATAGTGCTCGACCAAATTGGTGGCCATTAGGGTAAATTTTTAAAAAATTAATAGTGTGATGGAATGATTATTTCCGCCATATCATTCACTAAAAATGACCAATTTAAAACGAATTTCTTATTTAATGGTTATTTTGATTGCGTCTAATCAAATGGATAACCACTAGGATAATTTTTCTTTTAAAAAAAAAAATGAACATTTGCATATATTCCACACTCTCTCTCTCTTATGTTTGCAAAAAGCCTACATTTGTTTCGCTCAGTAAAACTTGGAATCCCAAGATATTTGACATGAATCTCAACCACTTGAACACCTAGTAAGCTAGCCATATCATTCTTATCACCAATCAAAAGGTGCTTGCTGAAACACATGACTGATTTGGCAAAGTTAACCACCTGACCCAAAGCCTCAGCATTACCATCCAACAGCCTCTTAATCGTACCACATTCCTCACTAGAACCTTTTGAGAATAGCAGACTGTTATATGCAAAGAAAAGATGAGACACAATAGGCCCCGACCTGCTCCTACGAAATCCCAAAAGGCAGCCCCTACCAATCGGATCCTTAATGAGACAAGAGAGACCTTTTGCACAAATTAAAAAGAGATAAGGCGAAAGAGGATCCCCTTGTCTCAGGCCTTTTGACGAACAGATACAACCATTGATCTCTCCGTTAATTTGAAAAGAATGCAAAACCGACCTCACACAAGCCATAATTTTTCTGATCCAAACTTTAGAATAACCCAACCGCCGCATCATGCCATCAAGAAAAATCCACTCCACCTAATCGTAGGCTTTTGATATATTAAGCTTAAGAGCCATGTAATTCTTTTTTTTGGAAGGATGAGAGCCATTCCACCTGATCGTAGGTTACATCCTCATCGCATGCATGCATTCAAACCCGACCAAAGCTTTTTCTGAAATTAATTGACCGGGGATAAAAACGCAATGATTATCCAAAATAACCTCCCCTAGAACACCTCTAGGCTGATTCCCCAGCGCCTTATTGATAATCTTATTAATCACATTGCAAAGGTTGATCGGATGGAAATCAGAGAGAGAGACATCATTTTTTATTTTTGGAATGAGGGTAATAACTGTCGAATTAACAAAATCAAACGAATCCTTATTATTAAGACAACCCAAACATGCCACCAAAACTGGACCCCCAATTACATTCCGATAAAAAAGAGTCGAAAAACCATCCCTACCTAGAGCTTGCGTCGAATACATATCAAAGAGGGTCTTTCTAACATTGCCAATCGAAAACAGCCTATCCAATAGTCTACCACTTCTAACTGAAATTTTAGGCTGCACACATTTCAAAACCTTCCCTAACTGATCGTGAGAGGGATTGGAAGTTTTAAACATACTGCTAAAATATCTACAAACAATACATTACATCGCCTGCTTATCTTCCTGCTAGATACCAGCTTTATCCATTAAACCCAAAATCTAGTTTCGTTTGCAACAGCTTGAAGCTTTTGAGTGAAAATTATTTGTTTTTTTATCACCCCCTCGTAACCAATCCACTCTTGATATTTGTTTCTAGTGTAGCACTTCCTGGAATAACAACTCATTCAACTAATTTTCAACTTTGAGAATATGAACACAAGATCCTGCCCGAACCTCTTTAAACACCTCCAATAATTCTTTTGATTTCAACTTGATACGATGCTGCAACTTATTTCTATTGATATCCTTCCACCCTTTCATGAACTGTTGAGCACACGAATTCAACCTAGAAACCAAACCATGAAGCTCAATCTCACTACTGGAATCTTACCAAACTGACTTGACCACTTCCTTGCAATTCTCATTATCCACCTAGCATGCTTCGTAGAGGAAACGCCTACCACGATTGGTTCGAGTGACACCCAAACCATCCATACACAGCAAGAAAGGATGATGATTTGATCTCCAAAATTGGAGATGAGTTACTACGGCAGTAGGAAATAAACTTGTCCACCTTATCGAACTACACATCGGTCTATTCTCTCCTGAATTAAATCGCCACCATCCAGTTTATTAGACCATGTGTATTTGGGACTTGAGAAACCCATATCCATGAGCCCGCAAGAGTCTAGAGCCCACCGAAAACTATCCATCAAAGCCTTTTGTCGAGGTAGACCACCTGATTTCTCTTTCTCCTAAAGAATTTCATTAAAATCCCCCCTCCCCCGGCCAGCTGAGAGAGAGACGAAAGACCGTGAAGCTAATTTAAAAGTTTCCAAGTATGAGAACGTTGAGTACTATCCGGGTGTCCATACACCCCTGAGAACATCCACAATTTATTCCTATAAGACAACTGTAACATCTGTGTGAACACGAGAAAAAGACAAAAGAGTTACATCTACCTTATCAGTCCGGAGTAGACAAAGGCCCCACTTCGACCAACTCGATCCACTACTAGATTACCAACAAAACCCAATTTTAACTAATTCCATAAGCACGTAATCCGAATTAGTTTCAATGACAAAAACCATGTTAGGTTATGCTTCTGCACTAGCATCTATAGGAATCAAAACGCCTGATTATTCTGTAATCCCCGAACGTTCCATAGTAAGGTTTTCATTGCGACCGGCGGGCCGGTGATTCTGTACCCATCGATACGATATCAAAAGCAGTAGCAATAATGTTCTTAGCTTTTATTCTTTTCTGTGAAACCTTAACTTCTGCCTACTCTTGCTCCAAAAGTCTTTTTCCTGCCGGAACACCCAATTGAGGCCCATCTCCATTAATCATTCATTGCCTAGCTATTTTTTTTTTCTTTTCCATTTGGCCTTACGAAGCCCCTTATGAATTTTCTCTAACTCGTCTCTAAAAACCTCACCAGGCCCATCATCGATTCCATTAGGCCTAAACCGGCCCCCACTAGTAAACTAAAACACTAGACCTTTGTGTGGATCGGTTAATTCCATGCTCTTGAGTCTTGCCAATGTGTTCGTCTGTTTTATTCATATTAGGAAGCTTCCCCGAATCTTCATTGCAAATCTCCATTGCCCCGAAGTAATTAGAACTTGGTAAGTCAACCCCATCCAATACCGTATCAGTAAAATTCCCTTGCTAAATTGTAATCATCGGATTTTCAGCCAAAATTCCCAGTTCCTTTCCCGTTGCAACATGTTTTCCTTTTTCAGGCCCTCCGATGACACTAGCACTCTTAGGTGATTGGTCAACTCCAGCCTTCACTGGTAAAGGGATCTCCGTCGCAGCTGTCACCAGTCGCCACAAATGTGCTCCCTTGTACCTTCTTCAACCCATGGTGACCAATATTCCTATTGTCACGTACTGTCATATTTTTCAAGTCACTTCGCTGCTAGTTGTTCCTCTGAAACCAAGGGCGATTACTGCCCTCTCATCCCTCTCCATATTGTTTCGGTAAGGATCGGACCAGACTCATAGCCCTCAACCAGGACCCAAATTTAAAATCTTGTTCCAGTAGAGGCTAGTCTTCCTTACTGTGGCTTGGGAACTCTAGTACCAGATGTCCCAACATGCCACGTTTGAAGCAATGGCTCGGAAGCCGCTCGTAATGTGGCCGCCGTGGACGACTGCTGCGGAAGCGTGGTGGAATGTTATGATCCCACATTAATTAAGTATGGGATTAATCAATGGTATATAACTCATTGGGCACCCTCTCCTTACAAGCCGGTTTTAAGGATGAGTTCTACCCAGTGGATTCGTATCATCCACACGAAGGCATCGCTTCAACGCTTGCTAACCGAGATCATGACCTTGACTCTGAGGTACTTACCCAAGCAATCACTAGAAGCACCCATATCTATGTCCACCACATCTCCTACAAGGCTTTCAAGGAATTTCTTAATTTCCTGTTGGTCATGCAAAAAAGAAGAATCTAGTGTATCTGCACCCAGAATTCTGCTTTATCCAAGGCCATACTGTCAACATCTACCTCTCCAGCCGGCTCTTCCAACACCACTAGTGTTTATCGAAACTCTGAGGCCCCCCTGTTAACAGTTAACACCCTTCTCTTGTCCATCTGATTCTTCAAGTAGAAAGCAAATAGATTATCCCTTATCACTTCGATCTCCATCTCGTGTTTAGGATGCCATATTCTGGGAATAAACGCTCGAAACACCTCTCTATTAATCTGTTTATTAGCTATCACTTTACCCATCAAACTGAACTCTACTTTCCGATGGCCAAATTTCCGAAGATCCTCACGTACCACCTCCATCGGGCCATCCTCTTCTGTCAGAGACAGAGAAGCACAAAGGTTTTCGATATCTTCCGTACTTTTAATACAAAGAAACAGACAAAAGCAAACAAAGTATAGAAACAAAAAAGACACCACTCGGTCTCCACCCCTAAAAGAGTGCTTTTCTCGATCCCTAGGATCCCAAACTGCTTTCACTCTAGTTTTCTTTTTGAGAAAAAAACCTAGGAGAGAGATTTCGCCTCATTGGATACCGAAAATGTTCTCAGAAAAGCATTTTGGGTTTTACAAGCTTATCTTATAGTTTTTGTTGAGTTTTGAAAACCATTTTACTTGCACATAATCGCTTATAATATTTTTTTAGTAATTAATCATAATAACCTTTAAATATATACTCATGTATAAACATTTTCAAGTGTATTATACATTAGCAAGTTGCTTCACCCAAAAGATGTTTTTTTTTTTTAATCATAAAAGCAGTTTTGTATCCCAAGACCACAACATATTGAGTTGTATTCCATGTATGTACGTAGTTGGAGAAAGGGTAGAATGGTAAACAATTCAATGTAACCACAACAGATGAAAATTGAAAACACAAAAACCATGGCCACACCTACTCACAATTAGCTAAAAACAAAGTAGTGACAAAAACCTTAATTAATGTGGCACAAACAAGTCATTAATTATGTCCAAATCTCACAATAGACTTCACGTTTTATGTTAAATGACAAATGGAGGCTGCAAGCCTGCAATACAAATTCTCACTTTCGGTTACAAAACCATCTTTGAAAACCTAGATGAGGATACCCTCCCACAGAATTCTATATAATGAGTCTCTTTGCAGCTCTAAAAACACACACAACAACAAAAAAATTCAAAGCAAGTTGAAGAAAGTATATATTCTGTCCTCTCTTCTTTTTTAGCTCCATTTTAGGTCGTTGAAGAAAGATCAAGCACAACTGAGTAGTACTCTCTAGTCTGTTCATTTTTAGCTCCAGTTTTGGTTTTGTTTGCTGAGTATTTTTATCATATCTATTGTTTTTTATTTTATCTATAGATGTGTTTTCAAGGATTGTTTTGATATGCTTGTCTTTTTCCAACAGATTTTGGTGTTCTTGAACCAAAGTATTGTTTTTAGGTGGTTTCAGTAAAAGGTTTTCTGAAAATTTTCAAAATTTGACACAGGTTTTCAAGCTAGAAAATAATTATTTGTCCATGGAAGCTCCGTTGTTGCAAGAAACTGACCTGGCATGGCCTACTGTGTATTTTCCGACGAAGAAGATGTATTTGGCCTAAAAAATGAAAGCAGAATTTGTCATGCACTAGAATTCATTGAGAATATCAGAATATGGATGCCCCGTGTAACTGCAGAGGCACTATCAAGGTATTAAAATATCCTTGCTTGTAATTTTAAACTTTTGGATCTTAAGGTTTTTATTTTATTTTAATTATTACAATATTTTGGAATCGGGAGGAGACATAACTATAACCCACAACCTCATTGATGTAAGGTGTTTAGTACTATTGAGCCAACATCATATTGTCTGGATTTTACAGTAGTATGCCAAGCCTTTACCTAATTCCTGTCAAAATAAATATGGCAGATTTGTTTTTTGAATTACCATGGAATTCTATGAAGAATAATGCTTGGGTACTGACCAGTTAGTAACCAAAATACTAACCCCACCAATGGGAGTATAGCACATGGCCTTTTTTTTTTTTTTTTTTTTTTTTTTTTTACATATATATCACAAATTGGGTCACGTCCTACACTCCCATTGATGGAGTCAGTATTTTGGGTACTAACTGATCAGTACCCAAGCATTATTCTTCTATGAAATATGAATCAACAACCTCATTGTCTGGATTTTACAGTAGTATGCCAAGCCTTTACCTAATTCCTATCAAAATAAATATGGCAGATTTGATCTATGAAATATGAATCACTAAATCTCACACCAAACACACACTTCCATATATTTCAAAGTCTTTTATCGGTTACTGAATCCTTAATTAATTATATTCTATAATTACGTATATTATCTTCAAATTAAATGTAGTCAAAAGTTTTTCACTCCTTTGCAAAAATAAAAACCCGCCTCTATCTGTTTCTTGACATAATCAATATTGTCGTTCTCTAATTTCTTATACAAGCAATTGTGGATCGTTTCTATAATATTTATGTTATACAAAACTCTCATAACAATTTCCATTTTTATGCTGAGTATGTAATATAAATATATATATATATATTTTTCCAGTTTGCCCACAGGAACTGTGTTCAGAGTTGGTGCAATGCTAAGGCAACCACAACCTGTGAAATTTGCAATCAGGTACATAGTCTGTTTCTTCTTTAATGGGTGTGTTTTCTGTTTATCTAAACTTTTATCTGAACTAGTATAAATCTCTAATAGACGATCAAAAAATAAAATACAAAAAGAACATGATCTCGATCACGTGTCAAAAGATTATTTAAAATTTAAAAGATTTCAAATTAGAACACCACGGCCAATGTGCTCTCTGGATATGTTATTTATCAGCATGTAATATATAATTGTTCTAATTATATTGCTTTTGTTATATGCTCCTATATACACACAGACTTACCAGCCTGGTTACACTGCCCCATCACCTCGCCTCCCTCGCCTTCCAACTCAAATAATCGATATGAGGCAAGTCTTCAATCTCTCTCCGGTGGATCGACCTAATCCGTTTGACACCTATACTTCTTGGTTGAACACTGTATCAAGTACTACTTATAGATATCCCTGCAGCCTGAGGTGATGTTGGATTGTGGTACTTGCAGCGATGTGATTTGGGAGAGTTCTTCTGATGGTCTGCGACCGAGGGCCATGATTGCACCACAGATGTTTAGGCCGGTGGCAGCGCATCCGGTCTTGGATCAAGGTCATTTAGACCAGAATAACAATTGTGCGTTTTTCCGGGTATGGCTTTTGACCTCTTATATATAATTTATCAAATAGTCTTTCTCTGACATGAAGTCTAAATTTTAATCAAAATTCATATATCAAATATCTGATAAGATAAAATTTAGATACTCTAACATGAGAAAAATTTATTATATATATAATATAATAATTAAATTAATACCAAAAGGAAACACAGATTATTCTATTGTTTATATATACTTATTTGTTTCTTTTCAGGTTTGTATTGGTCTTTTGGTGCCTTCGTATATTGGAACATTGCTGGCCCTTATATTGGAAAGTTGCTGGGAAAGTGACCGCCATAGACCTGTTAGTTGTCTTCTTTTAAGTTATAACTAGCAATTAACTTGACTGTTTGGTATTGTTTTTCAAGTTAAAGATTTTGAATAGCATTATTTTTATTTTTACAAATTGATTTGAAATTCAGGAAGTAACTCCCGGTACAATTCCAGCAGATGAAGTATCCATTACCATAGACGGGGAAGAAGGCGATAACAACGAAACTGGTGATGGTGATGGTGATGATTAGCAGCTTGGAGAGGCGTCAGGATCCGGTGATTAAGTTAGGGTTGGACCTGAAAATGTGTTTTAAAATTCCAGATGGACGAAATGTCAGACCTAGTAGTCAAGCACATAAGACTTCAAACCAAACTTCTATACAAAGAAGTATCTGTGAAGTACAATTTTGTTAGTTTCAACCTTATATAATAGATAGCTTTTAGTGTTGGACCTTGTAACCAACAAAACTACATTTTAATTTCACTTATCATCAAATTTTGATCTTTTCTTATAAGGAATATGAGCATATTAAATGCAGCCAAAAAATTTAAGATGTCTCACTAAAGGCTTGATCTCGCTCCACCATGCTTCACAATAACAGCCTCAATATATTCATATTTTTCTGGTTGGTTGATTTTAAATTTTCTCAACAATTTTCTAGTCAGTAATATTATCTCAGTCTTCGTATGGTTGAAAACATCAATGATTCTGGAGAAATATTATTCCTTCATGCTCTCTGAATCTTTCATTCATTTTGAGATTTTTGAATTACCTTGTTTTTATGTTCTTTGTTTTCCAACTCCGTTGTTCATGTTTTGTTGTCTTGATGTTTAGTATAGTTGTGTAAAACATGAATGGATTGTTGCCTATGTGTGTAATGAAATGTAGCTGGAGCTATAGAACCTCTATGTTATATAATCTTTTGCAATTCTATATTTGTTGGGAAAAGTGACGTGAAAGTGAATGTCTAATATTCACCACAACACAAATAACGTCTACAAGAAGAAAAATAAGGTAAGAGAATCCAATCACACAACACAAGATTTTAAGTGGAAACCATAAAACGGGAAAAAACCACGGTCGTTATGATGACAAAAAAATATATCAATAAGTATATAATCGTTACAACTACACACTTAATTACAACTAATCCTTACCGAGCCAAAACTCACAACCAAGCTTACATCTTAGCCATAAGATCACAACTCTATCTTCAGGTCTCCAGGTCCTCCCTAATATTCACCACAACACAAATAACATAAACTAGCAGAAAAATAAGATGAGAAAAACAAATCACACAACACAATATTTGAAGTGGAAAAACCACGGCCGTCAAGACGACAAGAAAAAATTATCACTATGTAGATAATTGTTATAACTACACAATGAATATTCTTTCTCCTAACCCAAACTCCATTTAAAGTTATGTCTTACCGAGCTCAAGCTCACAACCAAGCTTACATCATAGCGCAATATCCCCTAGATATAATATCCCTTAGATCACTCCCAAGATCCCAGATATTTAGATCTCCCCTAGATATTTCATGGTTCTACTCCCAGGTCTACCCTGGATATCACTAGGTCTCCCAGTCCCGGATATCCCTTGGGTCTCCCTTGGGGTCTCACTCCTTGAATTTACCCAATTTCTCATATTCTCGGCCAGGTGTTTCTAAGTAATCAGAAACGCATAAGTAGTAGGAAATTTTGATGTGGAAATCATAGTTTATCCTCACAAGTGCACGAATCGCTAGAAGATTCGTATAGCGACAAGTATGAGGTTCGTTCCTCAAGGAAAAGGGAATTGATTGGCTAACATTAGCTAAACTAAAATTAAACTAACTACATGCGAAAAATGTATAGCAAGTTGGTTTGAGAGTTGTGAATTGAAAATCTAAGTAAGCAATTAAATTAACTAAGCAAGGAAAATCGCAAGCAATTAAATTAACTAAGCAAGGAAAATCACAAGCCAAGACAAACAACCTCAAGAGAGTGAATATGATGGAAGGGAAATACTAGGGTACTGATGGAACCAAAACAAAAACAAATAGTGTTGCTAATTTAACCTCATTAATGCACTTCTATCCCAATCTTGGGTTCAATCTTATCTTTGGTGTGACTGAACCGTATGATGGCAAATTGAGTCACTTATCCTCTACCATTACTTGTCTATGATGTTTAGTAGAAGCAATAGCCAATGACTCATTAAGCTTAAAGATTTAATGGACCAAAATTAAATCCAATTAGCATGGTGTGTACTTTCATGAATCCCATCTATTCAATTAAGAGTAACTAAAGCTAAGCATGATGTGTACTCAACTCTAATTCTCATATTAACCTAATCAATTAACATTATTAACCTAATCAATTAACATGTAACAACAGTGATGTTCAATCAACACAAATCAAAGACTAAGCTAATGAAGAATTGAATAAAACAAGATATGGATAGATAATCTCAAAATAAGTTTATAAATCAACACCAAGCATTCATGTACAACTCACATCGATCCCCTAGTGTGAAATATTAGTTACACGCCTATACAAAATTAAAATGAAAAGAGAAATGATAAGAAGAAACCCATGTGATGTCCAAGAGAGTCTTCATTCTTCAAGCTTGGTCCAACTCCTTCTCTCTCCAATAAAGCTCTTGACACTACAAAAAAAAGCCCTATCAGTGACAAACTATTTCCGACGGCGCTAATTGCCGTTGGTAATAATACCTTTTCCGACGGCCATATCAGTGCCGTCAGAAATGAGTAAAAATCTGATATGACATTTCCGACGGCCAAATGACCGTCGGAAATAGTCTTTGTGCCGTTGGAAATAGTCTTGTTCCGTTGGAAATGAGGAAAAAGTAATCCAACATTTCCGACGGCCTAATTGCCGTCGGAAATAGTCACATTTCCGACGGTAATTGGTCTTTTCCGACTGCTAAATGCTATTGGAAAAGATTAATTTTTTTTCTTTTGGAAAAGATTAAATTTTTTTTTAAGTGTCAAAAACATATTTTTATATAAAGTTTCTTCAAATAATTTGTATAAATAAAAATTTCATGATTTATTTTTTCTTGAAAAATAAAAAGTTAGATAAAATAATTATATAAAGTCTATTTCGTAGTAAGCATTTAATACACCTGATTTTCCTTAAATTGCTATCTGGACAATGACATATATGTGCAAAAATCAGGAGTGAACACTTTGATGCAACAGAAATACACAAAACATTTGTTAGGGTTATGATGCAGGGATTTGTGAGATATTGACATCATTCTTTAGGAACTCCCTCTTATTATAAGCAATTTTATCTTGAAAAATTGCCCGATGGCAAAATATCGCCAGTCAACTGTCTAGAAAGTCACGTAGGGATGTCAAGGAACATTACGACGCCCTCGTACATGACATCTACAAGATTGATTTGGGTTGTGTCAAGTTGTCGAGTTATGCCGATGACTTGTGGGACTTTTTGTGCCGTCGGAAATTTAAAAAAATAAATAAATAACAGTACTGCATTTCCGACTACTTTTGGGCCTTCAAAAATAGTCAAATAAGCCGTCAATATTACTGTAAGGATTCCCGTTTTGTTGATTGGCTTATTTCGTGGTCAAACCACATGTTGGGGTTTTGAATGTAAGGGTAGTCTAAGTGATTAGTGTTGAAGATCAAAGGCCCTTCCATGACCTCAAGATTCAAGCACGCCAAAGGTATAATCTCTTGTGCTTGTTTTTCTTTGAAGAGATCTAGTAGCACACACACACTTAGCATTCTTGCTATGATTGCATACTTGCTTATTTTTATGTGCATCTCTTCACATGTCACTTTACACACTAGCACATTGGTTGATATATCTTGTTGTGTGTATATGTGCCTTATAATTCGTTTCCCGACATTGTTCGGAAACGTCCGCGCTTGCACTAATGAGTGCTTGGTTTCGCGCGAAGACCGCCTATGGAGAATGCCCTTGGCTTCTCCTTGGTTTTCACCATTGTTGGTGATCGGCGGTTATTATCGGCGGCCAGGCCGCCGAATTAAACCGCCGTTTCAGTCCAGATTGGTCTGAAGCAATTATGCGGTCAAGATCGGCGGTCACGTAACCGCCGAATGAAACCGCCGTTAATGCTCTGTTCTTCACGAGCTCAATTCGGCGGTTGTAATCGGCGGTCTGGCCGCCGATTGAAACCGCCGAACGGTGCGTTTCAGGGGCAAAATTGTCTTTTCACTTGCCATGTTCTTGATGTCTATAAATATCACACTTTCTCATTATCTGAATTAGTTCTTTGACTCTTAAGAACCCTAATCTTCAAAGATAGATTTTGAGAGAAAATCAAATCAAGAACTCATCTTTAACCACTCAAATCAAACCCCTTTTGCATCAAATTTCATATTGCATCTCCTATGTCTATATAGAGTGCATCCATGTATGGGTTTGCATCATCACAACTTGCTTGGTAAGATTTTGATTAATTTCATCTTATTGTAGTATTTTAAATACCAAGCCATCTCTTTTTAATTACTTGTATGTTTTTGATCATATGTTAAATACAAGAAAAGAGATTATTTGTGATGAATTAATTGAGTGTTGTTTTTGATAGATATCTAGGTTTTTATAATCTATGATCATCTATGCTATTTGACATGTCATTTAGCAATTGATATCTAGGGTTGATTTAAATTGAATATATCATCATCCTAGATAAGCATTTAGAGTACCCTAGCTCTTATTGCATTAATTGAATATTCATACATATTCACATAGGGTTGTTTCTCTTCATAGAGAAGTAAGTCTTGAGGCTAAGAGTGCTTAGGCCTCAAGCAAATTGGAATAGGGTTGCTAATAAAGGCCCGCTGGGTAGAAGTGAGGGGTTACAGACCGGAATGTTAGACGAGGTCTACATAGGTTGTAAACTTCATTTCAATTAGTGATTTCGAGTTCCGAGTGTGGCGCACTATACAGCCCGTGGTTTTTTCCCAGTGGTTGGGTTTCCACGTATACATCAAGTGTTATTTAAATTCCGCACTATATTACACTTGTATGTATTTTTGACTAGTAGGGGCATTTTCGTAAAATTGACTTGCATGCGAAAATTGGGTAATAATAGTTAAAATCTATTCACCCCCCCCCCCCCCCCCCCCCCCCCCCCCCCCCTCTAGCTTTATATTGATAAACACGCCTCGAGTTTTTTAATAACTTTCAATTGGTATCAGAGCGGGTTCCTAGATATACTTAGGTGATCCTAGCTCATTTTGGTGTGTTTTTGCATTTTGTATGTTTGTTTGATTTCTTCATACTTTTTGCATTCTTCTCATTTGCATTCATTCAACGCAAACACTATGAGTGATTTTGTGAGAGAAGAAATTGACTCCATTGAGGAGATGCCTCTCTTACTAGAGAGATTTAGGAGATTTGTGAATTTAACCACCTCACCTCCTAAGAAGAAGTTGACCACCGCACCTCCTAAGAAGAAGAAGAAGAAAATTGCTTTGGAGACTTCGAAGCATGACAAGAAGGAGGGTATCTCAATTGAAGACATGGGACTCATTAACAAGCCAAACCAAGGAGTGTCTTCAAGAGAGGGGATTCAGTGCTACGAATGTGGAGGATTCGGGCATTTCTCCCCGGAGTGTGGAAACTTGAAGGATAGAAGAAAAGGGAAGGCGAAGGCCACCTTATGGGATAAATATGAAGATGACGAAAATCCTTCAAGTGATGAAGAACTTGCCATCATCTACACGGAATTTGGAGCCAAGAGTGTAGAAGTTGAAGAAGATGGCAAAGTTGCTTTTCCTTGTGATCCCCAAGAAGAACAAGGTATAGAAGTAGTTGGTGTAGCTACTCATAGGGATTTGGCTCTTTCCTCATCAAGAGAAAAATTTGATGATCTTGATGAAGGAGATGACTCCATTGGTGAAATGGAGATTAGAGGAGATGACACAAGTGTTGAATATTTGTCATCTAACTCCACAAATGGAAATGTGGAGTGTATGGATCTTAATGACTACAAAGTCAAAGTTGAGAGCTCGATGATGAGGAACAAGGAAGAAATTAGAAGATTAAAAGAAGAGAATCTAGAGCTTTCAACACTAGTAAACCACTTGTGTGAAGAAGTGGTGAGATCCATGGCGGATGAAGATAAGCTAAAAGAAGACTTAGAATTATCTAAGAGGAGAGAAGAAGAGCTAGAAAGAGAGCTTGAAGAAGTTAAGGTCTTATTGGCTAAGATGACTTCAAGCACCAAGAAGCTTGACCACATGTTGGGAGTTGGAAGAAAGCCAAGTGACAAGAGAGGTCTTGGCTACATTGATGACACGGATGCCTCCTCCACAAGCAAGACATCCTGTGCCATGAACATGGACTTCAATATGTCCCCTCCTCCTCAACAACCTAGGAAGAAGAGTGACCTAGGAGAGTGTTCAAGAAGTGCCCAAGTGGTTGAGGCACCAAAAGGTCAAGCTCAAGCTCACACCCAAAGGGCTCCTCACACTATCTTCCCTCAAACTCAAAAACACAATGGGAAGAGTTCAATCATGCAAGCTCAGACAAGCAAGCAACCTCGTCTTGGTTTTCAACAAAAGAGGAGAGATCCGATCCAACAACCAAGACAACCACAACGACAAGGGAAAGCTCCTATCCATGCTAAAGGGAATGGTATGATTCCTAACTTTATTCCCACTTGTCATTTTTGTGGTATTGTTGGTCACATTAGACCAAGTTGCTTGCATTACATTGAAATGTGTAGAGCTAAAAGCATGATTGACAAGAAAAAGGCTAGAGCTAAGATGCTTCATAAAAAGGAAGAAAATCATGTGCATGATCCTTTTTCATCTTGTACTCTAGAACCTTTGTCCACTAGGATTGATTTAGTGTCACCTAAGTGGAGTAATAAGAATGAACCCGCTTGCTACGAGACTAACAAGTCTCAAATAGGTTCATCCAAGTCCAAAGGACTTGGTAGGTCCATAGGACCTCATACCTTTCTTTGAAGTGGTATGGAAATTTGACCCCATATGGGGAACTTAAGCAAAGAGAGCTATTTTGCATCTAGTCACTTGCAAAAAATTTGAAATATCTTATGCTTCTCTTTTTGTTGCTTGAGTTAGCTTGGTTACACTATGTATACATATTTTCTATTCAATAAGTGTGATCAATGCTTGTATTGCAATCCATGTCATATTTATGTTCAAACATGCATTTTTGGACTAGGAGATATATACATTGGATTTAATTTGAATGACCTATAATGATCTCCATGACATGATGATTGCTAAAATGACATGCTAAATGCTAATCTTAAAAAGCATGTTTTGATGATTGCATTTCTTAACTGCAAATAATGTGTGAAAAAGCTTATGAGACTCAAATGAAAAAGGATCTTGTATCCATTCAAGGATTTTACAATCCAAATGTCTCTCTTTCTTTATTGGTTGAACATGTCTACTATCATACGGATATCTTATCCGGAAAAATCAAGTAGGGTGCAAAGTCGCTCATGACATGTTTAGCTTATAAAGTTGGATATAGTTGTTCTTAAATTGAAATCAATAAAAACCTATATCCTTGCTTCTCTCTTGACATTGGTGAAATTGGTTTGAATTCATATTGAAAACCTTTGTCATTTGCTTTGCCAAATACCATGATATTTTGGACTTAAATGCTACATGTCTTGTATGCAAAGCAATTTTTTGATTCACACATTTTCTTTAAATAAATCTCCTTGTTTCTCTCCAATAAATTGAGATTGCATAAAGTGACTTATATTGATTATGCATATACTAGAATGCTACTATCTCTCTTTGCCTTGAGTGACCCGGTTGGGGACTACTCCTTGTCTATATCATGACAAAAAGGGGGAGTATGTTGTGGTAAGGGGAGTTGCAAATTGTAGTAGCAATTGTGCATGTTGGGGAGAATACTAATTGAGGGGGAGTAACCCTTTGAGGGGGAGCATTTGCACATTCATACATTGCATGATGTTGTACTTAAATTTTTAAATGCAAATGCTTGTTTTATCTCACTTGATTCATCTCACCTTTTCTTGTATTGGAAAGTATAGAAACTGTGCTTTCAGGGATTGATTGTTCTACTTGAGATTGAAGACTTCAAGACCATTTATCTTATCTCTTTGTAAAGTAGAAAATCATTGTAGACCCGTAGTTTCTATTATGTTGTGAGGAATCAATGTGAGTGGTGGTTTTGTCACGAAATAGCCAAAGGGGGAGATTGTAAGGATTCCCGTTTTGTTGATTGGCTTATTTCGTGGTCAAACCACATGTTGGGGTTTTGAATGTAAGGGTAGTCTAAGTGATTAGTGTTGAAGATCAAAGGCCCTTCCATGATCTCAAGATTCAAGCACGCCAAAGGTATAATCTCTTGTGCTTGTTTTTCTTTGAAGAGATCTAGTAGCACACACACACTTAGCATTCTTGCTATGATTGCATACTTGCTTATTTTTATGTGCATCTCTTCACATGTCACTTTACACACTAGCACATTGGTTGATATATCTTGTTGTGTGTATATGTGCCTTATAATTCGTTTCCCGACATTGTTCGGAAACGTCCGCGCTTGCACTAATGAGTGCTTGGTTTCGCGCGAAGACCGCCTATGGAGAATGCCCTTGGCTTCTCCTTGGTTTTCACCATTGTTGGTGATCGGCGGTTATTATCGGCGGCCAGGCCGCCGAATTAAACCGCCGTTTCAGTCCAGATTGGTCTGAAGCAATTATGCGGTCAAGATCGGCGGTCACGACCGCCGTTCGAAACCGCCGTTCATACCTGATCGATTTTAATCTCTCGGGTTTGATTCGGCGGTTTGATCAGCGGTCACGTAACCGCCGAATGAAACCGCCGTTAATGCTCTGTTCTTCACGAGCTCAATTCGGCGGTTGTAATCGGCGGTCTGGCCGCCGATTGAAACCGCCGAACGGTGCGTTTCAGGGGCAAAATTGTCTTTTCACTTGCCCTGTTCTTGATGTCTATAAATATCACACTTTCTCATTATCTGAATTAGTTCTTTGACTCTTAAGAACCCTAATCTTCAAAGATAGATTTTGAGAGAAAATCAAATCAAGAACTCATCTTTAACCACTCAAATCAAACCCCTTTTGCATCAAATTTCATATTGCATCTCCTATGTCTATATAGAGTGCATCCATGTATGGGTTTGCATCATCACAACTTGCTTGGTAAGATTTTGATTAATTTCATCTTATTGTAGTATTTTAAATACCAAGCCATCTCTTTTTAATTACTTGTATGTTTTTGATCATATGTTAAATACAAGAAAAGAGATTATTTGTGATGAATTAATTGAGTGTTGTTTTTGATAGATATCTAGGTTTTTATAATCTATGATCATCTATGCTATTTGACATGTCATTTAGCAATTGATATCTAGGGTTGATTTAAATTGAATATATCATCATCCTAGATAAGCATTTAGAGTACCCTAGCTCTTATTGCATTAATTGAATATTCATACATATTCACATAGGGTTGTTTCTCTTCATAGAGAAGTAAGTCTTGAGGCTAAGAGTGCTTAGGCCTCAAGCAAATTGGAATAGGGTTGCTAATAAAGGCCCGCTGGGTAGAAGTGAGGGGTTACAGACCGGAATGTTAGACGAGGTCTACATAGGTTGTAAACTTCATTTCAATTAGTGATTTCGAGTTCCGAGTGTGGCGCACTATACAGCCCGTGGTTTTTTCCCAGTGGTTGGGTTTCCACGTATACATCAAGTGTTATTTAAATTCCGCACTATATTACACTTGTATGTATTTTTGACTAGTAGGGGCATTTTCGTAAAATTGACTTGCATGCGAAAATTGGGTAATAATAGTTAAAATCTATTCACCCCCCCCCCCCCCCCCCCCCCCCCCCCCCCCCCCCCCCCCCCCTCCCCTCTAGCTTTATATTGATAAACACGCCTCGAGTTTTTTAATAACTTTCAATTACTCACTTTTCTAACAACATAAAAAGTATCATCGGAAATGCTAAAATTTAATTCGAATTACTTTATGGAAACATCTTACTAAATTAACTAAATATAAAATATAGTAAAATTATTAGTAATCACAAGAACATTTAGTTATTTTTAGTTATGTTTAGTGACACTATATCAGATTTTTTAAAACAAACTCTAATAATTTCAATCAAATATTATTTTAAAAAACAATATCTCAATAGTTATATTTAAACAGTATAAATTTTTTTTTTAATTAGATATTTTACAAAAATATCAATAGCTTATATATAAATAGTATGCAAAACATATCAGATATAAAGTTATAGCAAAATGGTAAGGGTAACCCTTATTGTCATTCAAGTCAAGGGTTCGAACCCCATGAGTTTCATGGATTTAACGTTGCTGGGTGCCTGGGTGATGTGGCGCGTGTCGGGTGAGGTGGCGCCTGTCAAGTACAGTCGCACTATTTTTTTTTATTTTTTATAATTCGACTATTTCCGACGGCAATAAGCCGTCGGAAATAGTGGTAAAGCCGTCGGAAAATGCAAGTAATTTTGACCACCCTTAATTACTATTACCGACGGCATTTTTATCTTTTCTGACGGCTATGGCCGTCGGAAATTGTAGTATTTATGACGGCTCATCGGTAAATGGTTTTTTCTGACAAGCGTATTTGTGACGGCCTTCAACGGCCTTTTCCCATCGGAAAAGTGTATTTCCGACAGGAAATGATCTTTTCCGACGGGATTTAGCCGTCGGAAAAGACCATTTTTTTGTAGTGTGATGTGCAACAATGGTGGGATTTGAAGATGTGTGGGAAAAGATAAGGAAAAGATGATGATTTGAGGTGAAAATGTGGTGTTTTTGAGGTTGGATGTTGTGGGTGGCTTGGGAGCCATGACACGGCCGTTTTACACATGTCAAAATGATAAGAATGTTTTGCTAAGAAAACTAGTTTGTTTACCATTGTAAGGTTCCCATTTGTTGATTGGCTCATTTCATGGACAACCCACATGTTGGGGTTCTTTGTAAGGGTAGCTTAGGTGTTGGTGTTATTGTTCAAAGCCCTTTGAAGACCTCATCTTGATAAGCACCGAAGGTAAAATTCTAAGTGCTTACTTGTCTTGAAGAGATAGTTGCACACACTCACAACTCATGCATATGGTTAATTCTTGTATGTTGTGTGTCTTATTGTTGTGCATTAATGTTCATTAATATCTTTTCTTGCATATTCTTTTGATTGCATCTTGTATGTCCAATTGTCTTGTCATGCATAGACTTAGGATTGCAAACTTACAATGGGCGCTGTCAAAAGCGCTCTACAGAGGCGTTGTTCGAACAGCGCCCATCCTGACCTGGTTGAAAAATGTATTTTTTATGCATCAGGTCTGATGCTATTTTGGAAGGCGATGTATGAGCGCTGTTCAAAGCGCTATACATACAGCGCCTATCTCAGACCCAAGAAGAACAGTTTTAAGGCGCTGTTCAAGCGCTGTACAAAGGCGCTCTACGTATAGCGCCCTGTACAACGCCCAAGGCAAAATTGGTGTCACTTTTCAAAACGACCACACTTCATCTTGACACCATATATATATGCCTCTTTGACTTTAGGTCAATTAAGAGAGTTCATTTTCAGATTCCATACTTATGATATTTTTCAAAAGAAAGAAAAATACCAAGAACTCATCTTTAATTTCTCAAACACCTTTTCATGATCATCAATCATCATCTAGCATCATCCTTGATCATCTAGATGTCATTTTGCATGGATTCTTCATCACACTTTGCTTGGTAAGCTTTTCACTAATATCTTACATATTTTGTGTCTTTCTTAACAAGTAATCTCATTTATTAATTGTATGTTATTCATGTATATTTTGGATACAAGATTGAGATTAGTGTATTGAATGTTTGAGAGTTGTATTGTGATAGCTAATTAGGTTTTTGTTTAATCTTGATTAGCTAAGCTATTTGACATGTCATTTAGTTTTTAATATCTAGGATTGTTTTAATTGCAAAATCATCATCTTAGATAAGAATATAGGGTTCCCTTGCTCTATGTTGTATTTTGGATATTCATATATTCACTTAGGGTGTTAATTTCTTCATTGAGAATCAAAGCCTTGTGTGTAGCTTCCGGGATTAGGTTGCTTAGATCGCAAGCATTCGAACTAGGTTCACTCATACCAGGATTAGGTAGGTGTGTGTTTACTTCTTGGATTAGATTGTAATTTTATCACATTTATTGGATTCGAGGTTCGGGTGTGGCTCACTCAACAGCCCGTGAGGGTTTCCATGTAAATATCAATTGTTGTTTATATTTCCGTACCATATTACACTTGCTATATTTTATTGACTATTAGGGGCTTTTTCATAATCTTACCCTACACGAAAATTGGGTAAAATTGTTAAAATCTATTCATTCCACCCCCCCCTAATTTGTTTCAACCACTTGCAACCACACTAAAAATATAAAATTAATATATATGGCAAGTAAGGGATCATCCACAGGGATTGGATTTGAATAATCAAAATGCAATCTACTCTAAGTTAGTCTAACTAGGTGCAAGAAAACATAAATCATGTTGGTTTGAGATAGATTTTTAATTAATGACAAAAAATGTAAAAGACAAGATTAAAGAGATAGAAATCAACAATCTAGAAAAGTAGATGGATAAAATCAAATGAGAAAAGTCTAGAGAATCAATGTAGTTGCAATTGGACCATATGTAATGCTTTAATAGCTTCATTATCGTATGATTCACACAATTAAGGATCCAATCTCTTTCTAGAGTGTGATTTGGCTGTGGAAACAAGACCAAATCACATCTCACATAAATTCCTTATCTATGGAATTTAGAGTAAGGGGATAAAGGTGAGATCGGTTAAATGATGATCAATGGGTCTAGGCCATTGAGAGTGGCATTCTCACCAACAACCTATCATATTTATTAAGAGCTCTAATTAACTAAGTGTGTCAATTCTCAATCAATTGTATCTCAAATTATCTTACCAATATTGCAATTAAAAAGTGATATTCAATTCAATCACATAATGAATAAGAACTAACTAAGAACATGAATAGAACAATAATTGTGTAATTATTCTATTGAAAGCTAAAACCTACCCATAATCCAAATGTTCATCACATTAATCCCCTAGAAGGGGAATTTAGTTACACATATTCATAGAACAAGAAAATAGGTAAAAAAAAAAATAGAGAAGTAACCCATAGTTGATGTTAAGTCTTCTCTTCTAAAGCTTGATCCCTCCTTGAGCTTCTTACCTTGAATGTGGTATGTAAAGAATGTTAGCTAAGATGTTTAGTGTGATGGAGTCAAATGGGTAGTGACAAAGGAAAAGTGGTGGAGAAGGTGGGCAGAGAGGATTGATTAAAATGAAGTAATCTAGATTTTGTTGAGTTTTTGGGTAGAGAATAATGGAATAAGATTTGGAAAATCTGGTGTATGAGGTATTCAAGTCGTGATATGAGAGAATCTAAGATGAAACAAATTAAGGCATGTTCTAATATTAATCTAGGGGGGACCCATTTTACCAAATTTTCGTGTTTAGTCAATTTTACGAAAATACCCCAAACTAGTCAAAATAATAAATCAAGTGTAATGAATGCGGAATTATAAATGACACTTGATTTTTACATGGAAACCCAAACTGGGAAAAACCACGGGTTGTTATGTGCGCCACACATGAACCTCGAATCCACTAATTGTAATGGTGTTTACATCCTAGGTTGACCTCAACCATTCTCGACCTATAACCCACCATTACTACCCGTAGGCTTTTAAAAGTGAACTTAGTCCAATTGCTTGTGCACTAAGCAACCTAGTTACACAAGACTTAATTCTCAATAAGGAGATTAATAACCTATGTGAATATATGATAATATCCAAAATGCAAATAAAGCTAGGCTACACTAAATGCTTATCTAGAGATTAAAAGATGGCAATAAAATCAATCATAGATATCAATATGTCTAAATGAATGCTCATAGAGACCTAACTAGATATAGATATGAAAACCTAAAATCTAGTCATCAAACAAAAGCCAATCAACATAGTTGTCATCAAACATGGCAAGGACAATAAATGCAATCAAGAAATGCAATAAATGAGTCCTAATCAATAATGTCTAAATGTAAAGCATATAAACTTAGCTAGAGGGCAAAATGGTCATAAATGCTAGCTATCACAATACAAACCTAATCATACAAGGAAACTCATAAAGATGTGCAATAAAGAGGATCCTAGCTTTAATCAACTAAAAATGCAATAAAAACACAATCTTAGAAGGTATTATCAAATAACAAAAATGGGGTTTTTGTTCAACTTACCAAGTCAACTTAATGATGAAGACCCATGCCTAAGAATGCTTAATGATGCATGAAGATGATGGGTTTTGGGTTTGGATGAGTAAAGATGGGATCTTTAGAGTCTCTCTCTTGAAAATCTTTTTCTCTCTCAAAAATATATGTTTTTCTTTTTGCTCTATGTCTCGCCCGAAAGAAGAGAAGAAAGTGTATGCGTATATTTTGGCTTTTCAATACATAAAACTGCATCGTTTAAATATATGGAAAAATAAATATATTAGGTCAACAAAAAAAAATACTGCATGTTTATATATATACTAGGTATTGGGGCACATGCAAGGCATGTGCTTAAATTAGTATTTGAGTTTCATATTTGCAAATATACATATCCTTGAAAAATAAGAGATGTTAATATAACACAGTATAGTTTTAATTCATGTAAATGTTATTACATTGATATAACACCCTGAGAAAGTCTTAAATTCATGGGTTTGACAAGAAGCTTTTCTACACTTGCCTCAAAATAGATTCTTCCCACGATGATTTAACAATGGTAATCTATATACAATTGTTTGCAACTTTTATTGAACATCTCAACAATTTAAATTCAACAACTAAATTATATTTTTTTTACATCCAAAAGTGCTTTTCGACTCAATTGCATAAACTGTGATGAAATGATTATTTAAATCTTAAATAACCGATATCCATATCTTCCTTATCAGATGAATCCACCGCTTGCAGTCAAATCCATTTTATTTTATTTTATTTTTTCACTTTACAAATTTCCCCTATATATATATATATATATATATATTTATATTTAAGTCATCAAGTTGCATGTCAAATTAAATTTATACCCCTATAATATTTCTTATTCCTTTTCAAGTCATTAAATATAAAATTATATTTTCATCCCTTATCTCATTTTACAATATAAAATAATCATCAATCCAAATACCTATTAATTTGGGTCTAGTCCATATCATTATGTGTCACTATTACTAAGACATTTCTATTAAGTAATTCTGCAAGCTCAAATAAATTACATCTAAATTCATAATAATTGGGGTAAACTATTTAACAATGATTTTACCTATTTAAAATTGTAAATTAAGATAAATCTTAGAAATTACTATACAATCCCTGTTGTGTTACTATCACTATTACTAAGACATTTCTATTAAGTAATTCTGCAAGCTCAAATAAATTACATCTAAATTCATAATAATTGGGGTAAACTATTTAACAATGATTTTACCTATTTAAAATTGTAAATTAAGATAAATCTTGGAAATTACCATACAATCCCTGTTGTGTTACTATCACTATTACTAAGACATTTCTATTAAGTAATTCTGCAAGCTCAAATAAATTACATCTAAATTCATAATAATTGGGGTAAACTATTTAACAATGATTTTACCTATTTAAAATTGTAAATTAAGATAAATCTTGGAAATTACTATACAATCCCTGTTGTGTTACGCACAGCTTTTGGATGTTTGATTGTAAAAGACAAAAAGAGAGGATCCTGTGTGGTGAGCTCATGTGAGAAGCTTCAAGTGGTCCAATTATTTATCAAGTCAAATCCACTCATGCAACAAGTCAACACACACAAACGAGCTCACATACAATTTAATGCACACAATAAAAAATATGAAAAATTACATAACTTTCCACTCTAAGCTCGGAATTGAATTTCGATTTCCGATAAAAACACGAAATATCCCAAATGTCTCGGAAATCATCCGAAACACATAAATAAGTCTCTGAATCGCTCGGAACTCATCTAAAGACAAATTCACACACGGTTGGACTTGTAAAAATACAAAAAAAATCTCAAAAATATATTTCTTTGAAATACAATGAGATTTTACCAACCATATCAAAACAAACACAAATACTAAAATGCATGAATTATGTGTGTGCACCGTAAATCTCTTCAAGAATCAAGTCAAGTAAATTACCTTTCGCTCTTGCACTTAATCTTGAAGTCACGAAGATGCTTGGAAGCTTGCCAACGAGGACCTAAGCTACCTATTACAAAATCATCACCAAATGTGGTTCATCAATGAAATAAGCCAATCAAAATATGAGGACCTTACATAAAAGATGTTTATATAGGTGGTCCAAAAGCAATCTTGTAACCGCCAGATTCACTGATGTGGCATATGTCATGGTCTGGACATAGCAACATCAGCCGCGACAGACGGTTATATGGATTTCTGATCTGGAATTCACGGCCTTTAACCTAGCGACCATAGGGCGACATCTTAGATCTGATTTTTTGCCATAAGTGTCGTTGCTCTTGCCTAGCGACGCAATGAGGGCAACATCTTCTAGACTTGGATTTGCTGGTTTGCTCTGTAAATGTTACGGTCGCCCCCTAGCGATGCAATGGAGGCAACATCCACTAGAATTAGGTTCGCTACCTGTTGATAGCCACATGCCAGCGATTTGTCCCTTTGCTTCACTTCTTCTCTCTATTTTCACTTTTGACCTCTAATTCTTCAATTTATGTTCAAATACCCTTATGACATAATATTACATGCACAACTCAATTTAAGCTATTAAATGACCAGATTTTACCCGATAACACACAAAAGAGTTGGAATTAGGGGCCAAAATCATATGTAAATTTGGCTCGATCAAGCCACCCTTGGCTACTTGGATGTCAAAGAGGGCTCAAAATAGGGTATAAATAGTATCCCACAAAATTAGGGCATAAAAATTGTAAAATTACGAAAATTCCCTAAGAGGCTTGGGTGCAATTTGTGGTCTGGCATGACGAAACCATGACCATGAACATCTCTGGTCATTTTTCGCGAGGGGAAAGGGGGGGTGGTTCTCGCATCCTAGCGAGGCAAGGAAGATGCCATAATTGCTGAGGTGTGCTTAGGCTTCCAACATGGGGTCACTTCTTGGGCCACGTTGAAGTGCTAGGCCACCTAGTGTGAGGCGCTCTAAGAAACAAGCTGGGGTGTGTTGAGAAGCTTGCTGGGCTACGTCTTAGGCTGCTTCATGGCCTAATATTTGCTAGATATTTACCTCTATGTCCTTGCTTTCCTCCATAATTGACCAAACATCATTTCTAGCTTGATTTTACATTTTTGCCCTGCTTTCCTCCAAAATTAATCCAACACCCTTGAATTATAAAATTCCCCTGCACATGCTTATTTAAACCATTAAATATCTGGTTTTACCCGAGAAGCAAGTACAAATATTGGAAATGAGGGCTATATATATATATATATTAATGGTGCGATCAAATTCTGAAACTTATCCTTCTCCAACAGGAAAATTGACTTCCAAATGTTTTATCATGTCTTCCAGAAGTCTCACGCGCTCACTGAAATGACCCATCCTGACTCCTCTCTTGAGTCTAAGAGAATCTTGTGGAAATCTCATCTTTCTAACTGAAATTTGTTTCTTCTGAAAATCTTTTCATAAAATCATATAAATCTCTAGGTGGCTTCTAGTAATAACATTAGTAGAATCACTTTATTATTCAAACTTTTCAACCTTGCAATTAAATAAAATATACATTTCTAAAATCCGATTTAACTAATAAGAAAATAAGAAATTTCCTTTTCATGTGTTAGATCCATCTGTTGAATATTTACACGAAAACTAATCAAGAATAATAAGGTTCATAAAAATAACCTTTGGAAATGATGTGTGTTCGTCATATAAGATATTTTCAAAGCTAACTAGGAAAAATCTTGAAATTTGAATATGTTCACAGTTGTATAACAGGTTTAATTAAAACTATGAACTATCATTTATGTCATCACATGTGGCTCATCTTACGATACTAAAGAATCTGCAAGAACTTGTTGATCACTTGGGAAAATAGTTTAAAATAAAAGAATGAACATTAATGCCTAGTAAATGGTAATAAACTTTGAATATAAAATCTTTTCTCTTTATAAAATTTTCTATAACTATTATCTCTTAATAAATCATAATTCATAAATATCTTTCAAAAAGCATTTGTACTTTATAAACTTTATACTGGCTAAACTTAATCTGGAAACTATTAACCGTAAAAAAGTTTTTTGTATCTCTTTCTGAATTATGTGATGAATATATGCACAGATGCATAACAGGTTTAATTAAAACTATGAACTATCATTTATGTCATCACATGTGGCTCATCTCATGATACTAAAGAATCTGCATGAACTTGTTGATCACCTAGGAAAAATAGTTTTAAATAAAAGAATGATTGCTAATGCCCAATGAGTGGTAATAAACTTTGAATATACAATCTTTTCTCTTTATAAAATTTTCTATAACTATTATCTCTTAATAAATCATAATTCATAAATATCTTTCTAAAAGCATTTGTACTTTATAAACTTTATACTAGCTAAACTTAATCTAGAAACTATTAACCGTAGAAAAGTTTTATGTATCTCTTTCTGAATTCGGTATCTCTTCCTGAAGCAAGTTAAGAATATTATGAAAATGTTCCATAACTCAAGCTGACAACTGATTAAATATTTTCTCTATAAATAAATCACATTTTCAATAACATAACTCCTTTTCTCAAAACTGTTATGAGACTAGGTTCCATCTGGATTCATCTATATCTAGATCCACCCTGAATTTCTCAATACATTGATCATCATATCACATCTTCACCTCTCTCTCTCTCTCTCTCTCTCTCTCTCTCGGGTCCAGAGACGGACCATAACAAGGGCTAGGGTGGGCTCAAGCCCACCCTGGCAATGTAGTAACCAGATTCCTTTCCTAATTCAACTCAGACACTAGTTTCGAAGAGTTCTAATTAATCAAGATCAAATTCTTCGTTTTAGCAAGAGTCCTAATATTCTCAAGCGTTGAGTGTCCTTATCTAACTCAAAGAGTCTTTGTTCAAGTAGGATTCCTAATGACATATAGAAACTATGTTTAGATGATCTAAACATTAAGCTATTTTCTATGCGCAAACCGTGCAATAATGTTTAGATAAATGTAAACATTACCTGTAGACATTGAGTTCAACATATAAAGTAAACACAAATGCGTATACTTCCAACTTAACATCTATTCTATAAAAGCTTTATGTCCCAAGTCAAAATTTATTTAAGTCTAATGATAAGTATACAAGATATGCGATTTAGATTACATACATTTATTGTGAAAGCAATACATCTTCAAGATCCATTTAACCTTTGCTCCATATTGCAATTATCATTTCTCATCTCCTACCTCAAGGTATGTTTTTGGTTATTGGAATATGCCAACAAAATCAAAGGAACAACATGAATAAGACACCAAAGTGCCATGGCTAGATCCAGCGAGGTTCAGGGCTCACGTGGGAACATCTCAACCCTCCGGGGTGTGTGTTCTCTACATGTGTGTAAAAAAGGAACTATTGTGAAAATTGTTAAGACGCTAAATAAATATGCAAAATAAAAGCTAAGAGGAACAGGAGAAATTTACATGGTTCAAAGTAAAACCTACGTTCACGGGCAGAGATGATAAAGAAATTCACTATGATCAATGGAGATTACAAAAGAGTGTATGAGAATCACTCACAAAACCTAAAACCCTAGTACACCCAAAGAACTCTAAAAAAAGACTTATTTCCTAAAAGATCCTATAACCACGTATTTATAATATGGGTAGAGACACAATAGGAATTTATATAAAATAAGATTACTAACTAATTTATGCCACATATTAATGGGAACAATGAGGATTAGTTGATGGGGTGACCTTTTTGCCCCTTAACAATTGTTGTACAGAAATCATCCATGATTTTTTTTAGATAACAATATTATTTCTTTCTACGTATCTTAAATACATTAAATGAAAATTGAATCATAACATATATTTTATATCTTAACTATTATTATTTTCTCATTCAAATAATTTTGTTCACACTTCCAATCTTAGGCCATCTCCAATAGAGAGCTATATGCTCATTATAAGTTTCAAAGCCATCTCCAATAGAGAGTTAAAATAGGTTGAGAGTTATTTGAGTGTTATTTGAGTAAGTTATATTTAGTAAAGGTGAGAGTGAGAGTTATATGGTAGGAGTGTAGGACCCATGTGTAAGGTGGTGGGGCACGTGTTGGATGAATAAAATAGTGATATTTTTTTTGTGTGTGGGACCCATACCATAATTAAGAGAGATGAATGTGTGGGACCCAGTAGGATTTGTTGATCGATGGAGATGGACAGATCAGATTTGTTGACCGCTAAAGATGAACGGTCTACAATTTTTCAGACATTAAAATTTGAAATAATCTAATTTTTTTTATCACAAAAATACTAGAAAATCAACAAAAAATTCAAAAAAAAATTATAAAATTTGTAGTTTAAATTTGTGATTTACATTTATGTTTGTACTTTCGATTATGCATGTAATTTTTCTTTATGTATGTGTTTATGTTAAATGTATTTTAATCTATGAAATTTAAATTTTATGATGTTTCCTTATTTAAAAATTAAAATTTTCAATATTATTAAACTTTGTAATAATTTAAAAATATTTAAATATATTAAATATCAGTACCATTTTAAAGATCTCATTGAGAAATTTACAATGGTATTATTTTTATCAACATTAAAGTTTATAAATTATAATTTATTGACCACTTATTATAAATTAGGCATAATTAAATTTGTTACAAAGATATCACTCTCAGTACTACCGGAGCAAAAGTACATATAAGCATCACTCTCAGCACTATTTGAGACCCAAATATAACTATAACTCTCACTCTCTATTGGAGATGGCCTTACTTATCTTAGCTTAATACCATGACATACTTTTGATATTTTATTTATTTTTAATTAATCAATGCATTAATTAATTTATATAATTAAAATATGTCAACCAATTAAACATAAACATATATCTAAGTTTAACTATTAAGATATTTTATCAAAACAACTTTTACCAATTTTTTTTTTTAAAATTAAAATAGTTTTTGAGGTCATAAAAGAAAAAAACGAAGCCGTAGAAGAGGGTTGTTTTTGAATCTTCATGAGAGGAAAAAGATGGATCGGTACCAGAGAGTAGAGAAGCCAAAACCAGAGACACCAATTGACGAGAATGAAATTCGGATTACGAGTCAAGGGAGGATGCGCAGCTATATCACGTACGCTATGACTCTGCTTCAGGAAAAAGGATCAAATGAAATTGTATTCAAGGCAATGGGAAGGGATATCAATAAGACTGTGACCATTGTGGAGCTGATAAAGAGAAGAATTATTAGTCTGCATCAAAATACGGCTATTGGATCTACAGACATAACTGATAAGTGGGAGCCCCTTAAGGAAGGCCTCCTCCCCTTGGAGACCACAAGGCATGTTTCAATGATTACAATAACCCTTTCAATGAAGGAGCTATATACATCTTTTGTTGGGTATCAACCTCTACTACCTGCAGAACTGGTCAAGGCATTAACAAAATTTGAGTATGATGGATAAAGAAATAATATATGCAGGATAAAATTGTCTCTTGTTTCTTTGAATAGAATGATACAAATTTATACTACTCAATGATAATATAAAAATGGAAGGTCAACTATACAGTCTGTACAATGGCTTTATACAAGGCCAAAATTAAGGCTGAATATAAAAGGCTACAATCTTGGGATTTGACAAATGATGCTGTTATCATGGCTGCTAATTGTTGGAGCTAATTTCCTACTAATTGTTGGAGCTGATTTCTCTCTTACATGCCCCCGCAAGATGGTGTTTCCATCAAAGACACCAATTTTGTCTCGAAGTAACTCAAATCGTGATTGGGAGAGAGGTTTGGTTAACGCATCTGCCATCTGATCCGAAGAAGAGACATGTGCCACACGAAGTTTTTCATTAGAGACTTGATCCCGAATGAAATAGAAGTCGATTGTAATATGTTTCATCCTAGAATGAAAGACAGAGTTAGCACATAAGTAAGTGGTGCCAACATTGTCACAATAGATTGTAGGAGGTTTTGTGGCAGAAATATCTAGCTTATTGAGGAGAGATTGAATCCAATTAACCTCTGCAGTAGTGGCTGCCACTGCCCGATATTCTGCTTCATTTGATGATCGAGCAACCGTTCTTTGTTTCTCAGAACTCCATAAGATGGGATTTGCTCCAAGATAAACTATGTATGCTGTGGTAGAGGTTCGATCATTAAGATTCCCAGCCCAATCTGCATCTGAAAAGGCATGGAGCTTGAGTGGAGTATTGGATCGTAGATGAAGACCAAAGTTGATTGTGTTTTTCAGATATCGAAGTACTCGTTTTGCTGTTATCTAATGAGTGGTAGTAGGCTTGTGCATGAACTGAGAGAGCTTGTTCACTGTATATGATATGTCAAGCCGTGTGAGGGAGAGATATTGAAATGCTCCAATGACTTTGCGATATTCGGTTAGATCAGTAGCTTCTGTTCCATCATATAAAGTAAGAGTATTAGTGGTACAAATTGGTGTTGTTGATTCTTTGGCTCCCTCCATATGATTCTTATGCAAAAGATCTCTTATGTATTTGTGTTGTGATAAAAAGATGCCACTTTTGATTGGTATCACTTTAACTCCGAGAAAATAGTTGAGGTTGCCAAGATCTTTGAGAGAAAATCTATGTGTAAGAGTATCAATAAGATTTTATAGTGCTTGATTATCATTGCATGTAAGTAGTATGTCATCAACATAGACTAGAAGATATATGGTGATGTTTGTGTTTTGTAGATGAACAATGATATGTCTGCTTTGGAGCTAAGAAATCCAAGTTACAGTAAAAATCGACTCGATTCTTGGTACCATACTCGCGGTGCCTGACGAAGACCATAAATAGCTTTCCTTAGTCGACACACATGATTTAGGTATTATGAGTCTATGAAGCCAGGTAGTTGGACCATGAAAACATCATCATTTAGGCTTCCCTACAAAAATGCATTGTTGATCTCAATTTGTCGAAGTGACCAATTTTGAGAAACAGCAATGGAGAGTACTAGGCGAATCGTAGTTGGCTTGATGATGGGGCTAAATGTGGCATGAAAGTCAAGTCTTAGACGCTGGTGGAACCCTTTGGCAATAAGATGTGCCTTGTATCTTTCAATGCTACCATCAGCCTTACGTTTGATTTTGAAGATCCACTTTCAACCAATTACATTTTTGAGTAGGAGCACATGGAACCAGTTCCCAAGTTCCATTTCTAAGTAAAGCATCGAATTCAACACTCATTGCAACTCTCCATGGTTCTAGCTTTAAGGCTTGAATAGCTATTTGAGGTTCAATTGACTCGGGCATAGGATGTATAGATGTGAGATTGAGCTGCTTGGGTTTGAAAATATTATTTCTTGACCTTGTGATCATAGGATGAACATGGGTTAGTGGTAAAGAAAAGGAATTGGTAGAGGTTCTTACCTGATCAAGATCAGATGCGGCGGCTACTGTATTAGATGACACTGTAATAGAAGGTTCTTCTACTACTGTAACACCATTGGTTATAGAGATGGTAGTGATTGGAATTGTAAAATGAGTGTCATTCAAAAGCGCAGGATGAGGTGTTGCCCAATCTTTAATTGTTTCTATCGGATCGAAAGGCTTTTGAGATTCAAATGATGGAAAAACATTTTTGACAAAAACGACATGGCGCGAAGTATATATTCTTTTAGTTGATGCATAAAGACATTTGTAGGCATTTTGTGCTGATGAATAGCCAAGGAAGATGTAGGGTGTTGATTTGGAGTCTAGTTTAGTTTATGTGTATGGTTTTAACCATGGATAACAGAGATAGCCAAAGTTTTGATAATTTGGAATTTTTTGAAATAATTTTTCAAATAAAGATTTCATTTGGTTGAGTGGAGAGGGTAATCTGTTGAGAAGATAAGTAGTAGTGAGGAATGCATGACTCCAATAGGCAATGGGTAGTTTGGCTTGGTGTAGAAGTGATAAACAAGTTTCTCTGATGGTTCTATGTCTTCTCTCAGCTGTACCATTGTGTTCAGGTGTATATGGAGGGGTTTTGAGATGTTGTATGCCATGGGTTGCTAAAAAAAGGCTTTAGTGCTTCATATTCTCCTCCACCATCTATATATAAAGTCACAATATGAGTGTTGGAGTATTTCTCAACTACTTTGAATTTAGAGAACACAGATGCAACATAAAACTTTTTTTATTATTGGATATAGCCACATGTATTTGCTGTAATGGTCAACAAACAAGACATAATATGAAAAGCCATCAACTAATTGTATAGGAGCTGGTCCCTATACATCAGTGTATAATTATTCAAGAGGCTTTGAGCTAGATAATGAAATGACACCGCGAATGACTGTTTGTGACTTTTATTGCAATTGCAAGAGTTACAATGAGTAAATGATGAGGACGATGAGGACGATGATAGGGAAATGAGTTGAGAAGTGACTAAGTGATTTAACAGTTTGGGGTTGGGATGTCCTAATCTACGATGCCAATCTTCTCGAGTGGTTTTAATTCCAACCAGGGCCAATGGCATTGAAACAACTGAAGAGTTGTGGGAGGGCCATTCATATACGTTGCCCTTGTTCATTTCACGCACCAACAATGCCCCCGTTGTCTGATCCTTCACAAAAAAAGAATGAGAGTTAAATTCAATGGAAGCGTTATTTTGTTTGCAGAGCTAGGAAATTGATAACAAATTTCGATTAATAGCAGGTGCATGTAGAACATTATGTAAAGAAAATTTTTTGGTAGGTGTTAGGATAAGAGCAGAACTGATGTGAGAGATTTTTAAACCATTACCGTCTCCAAGAATAATGTCATCACTACCATTACATTCAGAATGAATTGCCAAGTTTTGTAGATCAGACGTTATGTGAAGAGAGGCTCCTGAGTCTAGCAGCCAATTTGAAGTACCCCCAGTATTGTTTGTTGCAAAATTAGCCCGAGGATGTCGAATGGGAGGACCCCTGATTTTGTAGCATTGCTTGGCACTATGTCCAAGTTTATCACAAAATTGACAAACAAGCTTTTGGCGTTGATCAAAGAACTGCTTTTGTGGTGTGTTAAAGGAAAGGTTATTTGATGAGAATAAGGGAGTTGCACCAAGGGATTCATTGCATGTTCCAGTTGGGCCAATAACAAGGGCAACGGCTAAGAGATTCAAAGAAGCACTCAATGACTTGATTCAATAAATGTGGGCTGATTCTGAAATGTTGAAGTCCAAGATGGGCCCAAATGAAGACCAAGGCTTAGTTAACATCATTAAGACAACTGATTGGGTTGAACAAGAGACTTGGGCGTGTGATACAAGCTAGGGCGTGTGGTGAGCATATTTCCGTATAGTTGGAGGAGTCCCAATTTCAGCATATTTCCTATTTTTAATTATTTCCCAAATAAAGAGTTGATTTGTTTCCCAAACAAAGTCAACTAGTTGCTAGTTTTATTATTTTATTTTCCTAATTATAAGGCAATTAAATTGCCGAATAGTTTATTTCCTTAGTATGTTAGGCGTTTAGCCTTTCTTTTCTTTTCTAGGGTTTACATATTTTTAGTATATAAGGGACACATGGATGTATTATTTCGAGACTTTTGAATGAAATTGTTAACCGCCAAAAATGGCAGGGATCAAAGAAGAATTTTCCATCGGTATCAGAGGTTAAGTCGGGGTAAGAGGTACCATGGAAGAGGTATCCCGATACCCCGTCATTCTACCAAAAATGGCCAAGTACAAACTTCTACCCACCTCGATCAGATTTAAGGCTTCCATGACTCAGAAGGTACCAGGAAACCCAAAAGACAAGGCTCCAAGGACTCCACTGTTACAAGATCCTAGCACATTTTTACATCCCGGTACCCCGGTATCCCGGTACCCTGGCATCCCGATACCCCGATACGCACATACATAATTCAAGAAAACGAAGTGAAGGCAAGGTACTTGAGTACCCCGATCCACTAAAAGCTAGCAATAAATGCTAGGTTAATAAACGCCCAGATACCAATACAAGAATAGTACCCCGACCTCGCCTGAAGCAAGAGCAGGTACACCAAATAGCAAACCAAGTAGAAGGATAAATATTAAACGTCATCGTTCGAGACAAAGTATTATATTCATTCCCGCCATACAGAGTCCTACTTGAAATGGGAGTCAACTCCTACACAATCTATCAAAAAGAGAATCACTTGATTTTAGGGATCAAATCCCTCGGCAAATTCGTTGATCGTCAATGAAGGTCCTGTGAATTGCTAAAACCCTAGACCAAAGTTCTAGGAGCGCATGGCAAGAAACGAGACCTATATATTCATCGTATGATTACAGAGAAAGGGGGACCGAAAATCCTACTTCTTACTTTTCCACTTATTGACATGCATTAAAGCTCCATCGCCATCGCCCATTTAGCTTATTTTTTATCACACAACCATAACTATAGATTGTAACCCTACCATGTATTTACCATGAATAAAATAAGTTAAATTTCATTCTATTAGTTGTTTGAATCCATTTTCCTTACTACGATTATACATCATTCTTAGTGAACCCCAAGGAAGCTAAAGGTATCGAACTACCTGATACCTTTCCGACTAAGGTCTACCCTGATCTTAGTCCCTCTTGAATTATTAATTGGAAAAATCACCCCAGTGACAATTTTCGCTTAACATTGTTGGCGCCGTCTGTGGGAACAAACTCCCCACCCTTAATAAGCTACCAAGCTCTACCTAGAAGAAGTTGAAGATGAGGCTCCGATCCTCTCAGGTGTAGCCCGCCACCTCGGGGCCCCATTCCCTCGCTTCCACCTAAAGAAATCAAGGGAAAAGGAATGGAGCAAGAAGCCAGATCCCGGTATCGGTTCCACCACCTAACACCGGGTCAGCACCATAAGACCCTACGGTCCCAGAGGTAAATCGGGATGCCATGGAACAACATACTGCCGCTTAAGTAGAGAGTGTCCGCCTCCGGCTGATTGCCCAAGGAATACCCTTTGAAGCACCCATATTTATGGAAGGAGCTGGACTAAGTACCTGGGTACCGGTCTTTGATAGACTCGGGCCGCCTTTACCTGTGCCGGATCATCCTAGAGATCTTAGACCTCGATAGGTGAAGTTAGCTTTCGACATCCTGCCTAGAAGGATCCAGCCAACAGCTAGACCGGCAGCAGAAAGGAAGGATCCCCAGCCCGATGCAGGTGGCAGTACTGGGCCCAAGAGAAACCAACGGAATACCCGACCTGGGAAGGAGGAAAGCAAGGAACCAACTGCAGAGTCAGAAACCTCGGATAATGAACGGTCTGTAGCCCGATCCAGACACGATGGATCCAAACGCCTTGAGGATCAGATGGCCAAGATGGCGAAGGAACTCGAGGAGTTGAAGAAGGGGAAACACCGGGGCACCAGGAAGAACCCCTTAGGAGAGATGAATGCACATTTTTCTAGAAGGATTAGAGAAGCGGAGTTACCCCCCAAATTCAAGATGCCTGCCGAGAACTATTCCGATTCAGAGGATCCCGTAAGTCATATGGAGAGCTTTGTCCACCAGATGGAAATCCAGAATGCCACCCGGTCAGCTATGTGCGGAATGTTCCCTTCCACTCTGACCGACTGTACAAAGACTTAGTTCAGGAAATTACTTCCAGGTAGTGTGGATTCTTTTACAAAGCTTACTACGGAGTTTTGTGCTCAGTTTCAAGGGATCAAGCCTCGTCCCAAGGACCCCGTCCTACTATAGTATGTAGTCCAGGAGCGAGGTGAAACACTGAGATCCTACGTAGAGAAGTTCCACAAGGAAGTAATCCAGATGGGAGTGTTTGCTGAGAAGGAGACCTTAGCCAATTTCAGAAGGAACCTGTGGGCTGGCAGATTATTCCGATCATTTGCCAAGCATTCGGCCGAAACCTACTAAGAGGCCTATGACAGGGCACTAGAGCAAGTGGACATAGATGAGCAACTCCGAGTCAAGGTTGAACATGATGAAGCCCGAACAACTAAACGGCCTAAGAAGGAATCTCCAAAATCAGTACCTGCGAAGAAGTTCCCGAACCATCCTCCAAACCGATTGATGTACATGCCGCCACCCCCTAACACCGGGAAAGATATCCGGCTAGAAGGACTCCTCCCTGAGCAACACCCCCTTTGAGAGAAGTAGCCAGAGTATCAAGTGAGGAAGACTGGTACAACCACTACACTCCTCTCAATGCCTCCCGAGAAACCATATATCTGGCTATTCGTGATAAGGGCCTGCTCAGAAAGCCCGGTCCAATAAAGGTCCCAGCTGATCAAAGAAATCGTATAAATACTGTGATTTTCACGAGGATGTCAGACACAACACATCCGAGTGCTACAGCCTCCGCAACCAGATTGAAGGATTGGTAAGAGGAGGACTCTTAGTTGAAATTTTACAGCAAGTATGGGATAACATCAAGGCAGGGAAGGAGGTACAAGGGGAAATGCGAGAGGCAAAAGAGAGGAGGAAAGACGAAGGAAATGATTTGATGCAACTGATTCAGGTTATCCACACTATCAGCGGAGGCCCGACACTAGTAGGGACTTCTAACAATTCAAGAAAGAACCACGCCAGGAAGATCCCAAGGCTTACCGATGGTCAGGATATACTCCTGGTCTCCAGAGGATCACAAGAATATCCTCGCTCAGCTCAGATTATTTTCACTGAGGATGATACCTACAACACAGTACAGCCCCATGATGATCCAATGGTGATCACGGTACAGATTGCTAATTACTGGGTTCACCACATCTTGATAGATATCGGAAGCAGTGTCGATATTTTGTTTAAAGGGGCGTTGGAAAAGCTCAACCTGAAAAACCCTTACTATAACAGCTGCACCACACCGTTGTATGGTTTTACAGGGGACTCTGTGATGCCAGTGGGAACTCACATTCTGCCGGTAATAATTGGAGAAGTCCCCCTTCAGCAGAATATCATGATGGAATTCATAGTGGTTGATATTTTGTCAGCCTACAATGCAATCCTGGGAAGACCTTTCCTATCAGGAATTAGAGGAGTCCTATCTATTTATCACAACGTACTGAAGTTCCCGGTTGGAACCAAGGTGGGAGAAGTCAGGAGAGATCAGCAAGCAGCCTACACCTGTTATGCAGTATCCGCCAACCCTACCGCATTAGCCAAGCAGAACGCCCATGTTTCTGGCGAACCGGGCCACACGATTCCAGAATCGGATCACTATGTCTTAGAAGAAGGAGAGGAGCCAGATATGATCATAGAGGAAACAGAAGAGGAAGAACGGGGATGGATTGGTGGGCACCTCACGGAACAGTTAGAAGAAATCCAGATCAGGAAAAAAGATCCAACTAAAGTGGTGAAGATAAAAGGTGCACTTGATCATGAGGTTAGAGAAAGTCTGGTAAAGCTTCTTGAAGAGTATAACAATATTTTTACCTGGAGTCATAAAGAAATGCCGGGTATCCCTCTCAATCTAGCTGCTCATCGGCTAGCTGTAGACACTACAGTCAAGCCCGTTAAACAGAAACGAAGACATTTCAATGCAGAACAGAATGCTGCGGTATAGGAAGAAGTGGATAAACTCTTGAAAGCAAGATTCGTCAGGGAATCCCGCTACCCCGAATGGATTGCCAATGTAGTCATGGTAACCAAAGCCAATGGGAAGTGGCGTATTTGTGTGGACTATACCGACCTCAACTGGGCTTGCCCAAATGGCAGCTTCCCTCTTCCTAAAATCGACCAGCTGATTGATTCTACTGCAGGTAATAAGCTTTTAAGCTTTATGGATGCCTTCTCGGGATACAACCAGAGCATGATGCACCCCGCCGATCAAGACAAGACCAGCTTCATTACTGGACAAGGCCTGTACTGTTACAAGGTTATGCTGTTTGGCCTCAAGAATACTGGAGCTACTTACCAGCGTTTGGTGAACAAATTATTCAAGCAGCAGATAGGAAGTGTAAGGATTCCCATCTATTGATTGGCTTATTTCATGGACAAACCACATATTGGGGCTTGATGTAAGGGTAGCTTAGGTATTTGATGGTTGGTGTTTTACACAACCAAGGCCCTCTCAAGACCTCAAGAGATGAAGCACCAAAGGTAAATTCTAGTGCTTACTTGCTTTGAAGAGATCTAGTTGCACACACACACAAATCATGCATAAATCTTATTCTTGTATGTTGTGTGTTTTATATGTGTGCATGCATGTTCTTGAACATCTCTTCTTGCATGTTTTATTTGATTGCATCTTGTTCATTGAAATGCCATGACATATTTAGGCATTAGGATGCAAAGTCATGAATTCTATTCATGCATGTTTAAGTGATTGCATCTTGTTCATTGAAATGCCATGACATGTTTAGGCATTAAGATGCATTCACTTCCCACACTTGTACTTCATGATTAGTCTTAAGTGTGGTGTAATTCGTTTCCGTTTGTGTGATCGGAAACGTCCGCGCTTGCACGATGGTGTGCATGTCTTAGCGCGATGGTTGACCACTTGAGAAGGTCTCATTCTTCTCTTGGATAAGTGGTAGTTTTGGTTTGGTTGATTGGAGTAAGGTGTCTAGTTTCAAAAGATTGGATTTCAATGTTTTAAGTGTTTTCAAAACTGACCTTTGCATGGTCTTGTGACCATAACTTTTTACACAAAGCTTCAAAATGAGTTTTGAAATTTTCTGTACAAACTAGACACCCATACCTTTCCAACGGTATATTATTCATAATATTTCATGACCATTTGGATTGGTTTTAAAATCTCCAAAGTTACAACCAAAACAGGGCAACTCTGTTGTTGTCTGTTTCCGACCTTTAGTCACTCAATTGACCATAACGTTTTTTACAGATATCAAAATGTAATTCTGTAAAAACGATTAGAAATTAGATATCCATACCTTTCTAACGATATATCATACGAAAGGTTTCGATATCGTTTGGTTATGTTTCGAAGTGCTCGAATCTTGAGCAGCTGCACTGACGCGAGTACTGCGAAATTGCCCATAATTTTTCCATTCTTCCAAAACGACATAGTTTCACTTGGGCATTATAAATACATACCTTTCTCATCATTTTGAGGGCTGAGCCACAAAATCAAACCCTAGAGAGAGAGGCTCCATATTCTTGAGAGAGAAAGAGAGACTTGAGAGAAAAAGCTTAAAGATTACATCTTTATCTCTCTAAACCCATTCCCACATGCACAAATCATCATCTAGGCATCATCTAGGTTCATCTAGCATGTGCTAATGCATGGGTCTTCTTCAACACACATGGTATGATTTGTTAAACACTAATTTCATCCAATCTTAGTGTTTTTACTTATCAATTTATCTCTTTTATCACTTGTATGTTCTTTGAGTAATTTCTACATACATGATTGAGATTATGTGTTGATTGGGTTATTTATGTTAGCTAGGTTTTCATGCCTATTTTATATCTAGCTAATTAATCTCATTATATGATTGAGATTATTTTTGATAGCTTAATTGATTAGGTCATTATTGCCTAAAAGCTATGCCATAAATATTCTTGTGTGATTTATTGATAACTAGGTTGATAGATTGTATTTTAATCAACTAGTTAATCTTTTGAATGTTTGTAGGTTATTTGTGATAGCTATTGTATTTAGGATTGGTCATCCTTAACATAGCTAAAGTTGTATGCTATGTCATATAGCTATTTTCATATCTATGATTGATTTTATTGACATCATATAATCCTAGATAAGCATTTAGTGTTCCCTAGCATTACTTGCATATTTGGATATCTTTGCATATTCACATAGGGTTTTGATCTCTTCGGAGAAGTAAGTCTTGTGTGATAGACCGGGATTAGGTCGGACACCGGGATTAGGTGGTCACATGAGCAAATTGGACTAGGTCCACTTTTACAGGCCTGCGGGTAGTGGTAGCGGGATATTAGCCGGGATTAGGCCGTCAAACCTGGATTAGGTTGTATACGCTATCACAATTAGTGGATTCGAGGTTCGAGTGTGGCGCACTTACCAGCCCGTGGTTTTTCCCTGTTGAGGGTTTCCACGTAAAAAATCAAGTGTCATTTATATTTCCGCACCTTTACACTTGATTTATTGTATTGACTAGATTGGGGTATTTTCGTAATATTGACTAAACGCGAAAATTGGTAATAATTGATAAAATCTATTCACCCCCCCCCCCCCCCCCCCCCCCCCTCCTCCCCCCCTCTACATAGTTATATACACACCGTGCTATAATTTGTTTCAGGAAGGTCTATGGAAGTATACATAGACGATATGATCACCAAGTCTCAAATGGCTAACCAACACCCCGAAGATTTACGCCAGACTTTTCAAGTAATCAAAGAGAATCATATGAGACTAAATCCGACTAAGTGCGCCTTCAGGGTAGTAGCAGGAAAGTTCCTTGGTTTCATGGTACATGAGAGAGGAATCGAGGCCAATCCCAAGAAGATTAAGGCCATCATGAATTTGGAATCCCCTACCACACTCCAACAAGCACAAGGGTTGACTGGCCGGATAGCAGCGTTGAACCGTTTCATATCTTGATCTACAGATAAGTGCTTACCTTTCTTTAAAATCATCAAACATGGAAAGAAGATGAAGTGGGATCAGGAGAGTGAGCAGGCGTTTCAAGCACTGAAGGAGTACCTAGCCAGTCCACCTCTACTGGTAAAACCCCTTCCAGGAAAAGAACTACAACTTTACCTGGCAGTGTCAGAAACTGCGACAAGCGAAGCCCTAGTGAAGGAATGTAGTAAAGGAATGTAGTGACGGAGCCCAAAGACCAATCTATTATGTAAGTCGTGCCTTGACAAAGTCTGAGAAGAATTATACCATTCTGGAGAAGCTCGTCTATGCACTAGTAACCACGGCTAGAAAGCTTAGGCCTTACTTTCAAGCTCACAGCGTTGCAATGGTGACAGACCAACCCTTGAGACAGTTCCTTCAGAGGCCAGACGTGTCAGGCAGGTTGGTTTTGTTGGCCTTAGAGCTCACGCAGTATGACATAAAATACAAGGCAAGGACGACAATCAAGGCTAAGGCCCTGGCTGACTTTGTAGCAGAATTCAGCATGATTCCCCATCCAGATACCTCTGCAGCTCCGAGCTCAGATCCGAAATCCTCAGGATGGCCCATTGATTGCAAGACTTGGATCCTGTATACAGATGGGGCCTCTAATCAAGCCGGCTGTGTGGCCAGGATCGTCCTTATTGATCCTGAAGGGGTTGAATGCAGTCACTGTTTCAGGTTTGAGTTTAAAGTTACCAATAACGAAGTAGAGTATGAAACCTTGTTAGTAGGAATAAAGGTTGCTACAGAGTTAGGGGCTGATTACCTCCTAGTTAGAAGTGATTCCTAGTTGGTAATTAACCAAGTATTCGGGGTGTATCAAGCAAGAGGAGACAACATGATCGCATATCTCAGAAAAGTCCAAGAAGCAGCTACGCAGTTTAAGGGTATAAAGATGGAACAGATCCCTCGAGAGAAGAATTACCTAGTAGATGTCCTGGCTAAGATAGCTGCAACATGAGGGCGAACATTACCTAAAGGAATACCACTCCAGTTAATACCCTGACCTAGCACGGCCACGGGGCTAGAAGTAAACCTAGTCGATCGGCTACTTTGCTGGATGGATCCCATAGCTGATTACCTCCAAAATGACACACTTCTAGAAGACCCAGATCAAGCACGCAAGCTCAAGAGGATTGCTACCTGGTATTGCCTAATAGAGAGGCACCTCTATCGCAAAAGAAAGTCACTCCCATTGCTAAGATGTTTACACCCAGATGATGCTCAATAGGCACTAGACGAGGTACATGCAGGGGACTGTGGCAACCACGTTTCATGAGAGAATTTGGCATACCAGATTCTCCGAATAGGGTACTACTGGCCTACTATCCATTAGGATGCTAAAAAATTTGCACAGACCTATGAACCCTGCCAGAGGACAGCGAACCTTCACCATCTACCACCAAAAAGGCTTATCTCAATCAGCACACCTTATCCGTTTGCTATCTGGGGGCTGGACCTGATCAAGCCAAGCACGCTGTGATAGCCATAGATTACTTTACTCGGTGGGTGGAAGCAAAATCACTAGTCCAGATAACTAAAGCCAACACCACCAATTTTGTCAAAGAAAACATCGTCTGCAGATTTGGTACCCCGTTGGCCATAATCACCGATCTTGGTAAGCAGTTTGACAATGCCAACTTTAGGTTTTTCTGTGAAGAGTGGGGTATCGACCTTCGTTTGGCCTCGGTGGCTCATCTTTAGTCTAATGGGCTAGTAGAAGCTACTAGCAAGACTATCAAGAAGCTCCTTAAGCAGAAGAAAGTGGGATAGGTTGATGAGCTTCCAAATGTTCTCTGGGCATATCAGACTACCAAAAGGACTGCAACCGGAGAAATCCCTTACTCACTTGCTTTTGGAACAGAGGCAGTCTCACCTATCGAGCATAGGCTAATGTCTTTCAGGGTCCAGCACTTTGAGTTAGAAGAAAATGAAATGAAGTTGAGAGCCAATCTAGACCTCCTTGAAGAGAAGCAAGACAGAGCTACAGAACGGGTTACGGCCTACCAAAGCAAGATAGCCCGATGCTTCAATAAAAAGGTGAAGACTCGTAATTTTAAGGAAGGGGACTTAGTCCTTAGGAAGGTAACCCGGAATACCCGGAAGAGGTCTGACGGGGTACTGGCCCCCAATTGGGAAGGTCTATACCTGATAAAGATAGTGGTTCGTAGGGGGGCATACAAGTTAAAAGACATGGACAGCTACCCGATAGATCACACCTGGAATGCTGATCACCTCAAAAGGTTTTACCCTTAGAATTTGAAGAGGAATGTTATCTCAGTTGGTATTCAACTGATATATATACCCCGATTTAGCTTTGTATTCACTTTTGAAAAATTCAATAAAGTCAGTTTTTATTCTCCTACGTGATTCTCCTAAGTTCGCCTAGCAAGTTTTCGCTAATTTTGATCACCTCAAGACTAGGAAAGGCAATATGGCATTCCTGTTGCCTTGGTCAAGGTATACCCTCCTCCAGGAAGGATCTGGTGCTTAACGCATAAGAGGTATAGTTGCTTGCTAGACTCTACCTTATCAAGACCAGGAGGACCTATATGGACTTCCTGAAGCCTCGGACGGGGAATCCCCCTCTCCAGGAGAAAACTTGGTGCTAAAGCGGCCTTAGTTGCCTACCAGGACATACCGCCAAAGAATCGAGATATCTTATCGGGATACTTGGTACTTACTGCGTTATATCGCCATATCTCCACATGAAAAACTGGGTGCTAAAGTGGCCTTAATTGCCTACCAGGACATACCGCCAAAGAATCAAGATATCTTATCAGGATACTTGGTACTTACTGCGTTGTATCGCCATATCTCCATATGAAAAACCTGGTGCTAAAGTGGCCTTAGTTGCCTACCAGGGCAGATCACTAAAGAATCAAGATATCTAATCGGGATACTTGATACTTCACTTCTTCATATCACATATAAAATCCTGGTATTAAACGGCCTTAATAGCCTACCAGGGCAAGGCATTGAGGAATTAGGCCGCCATTTCAAAATGTCAAATTCTTCATCCCGATGGGCGATCATGAAAAGTCCATCATCAAGATCCCCAATGAAAGATTCATCAAGGTTCCATATTTAGACGAATAATGTTCAAATCAGGGTATCATACCCGAGTCAAGATTTTATGGTCAAGATGGTTCCATACTAAAAACACTGTTAACTTATGCTAAGGGGACTATAGTCCAAGAATTGCTTCCAGAAAATAAGACAAGTGTGGATTCTTCTGTTGCCTGTCTAGCAAGATTAAAGCTAAGTGTTATAATAGTCCGAGTAAGCCTTACTTGGATCAAATTCAAGCATATAAGTATCATCCTACACCGGGATATAAGTTCTACAAACATGTATATGAAGAAAGTAGAACAGAGTGGAAAAAGAAAAAAAAAAAAAGAGTTTCATTCAATCAATTAGGGTGCCCAATTCCCATTTCCGGGCTACAAAAAAAAAATCAAAAGGAAATCAGGCATTTCATTGTTTCTCCCCCATTAGCTCTACTTGCCCGAATCCACCTTCCTCCTCAACTCCCTTGTCACTTACAGCATCATGAGTTTCTCCAGCTCTTGCCACAACCGATCCAATAGGAGGATCCACTACATCAGCAGGACACCCAGAGTCTCGCCTTAAATCATCTTGCATAGCCAGGGGACTCTGAGTATCCTTCTCGACAGATTCAGGAATAATAGCAGCTTGAGAAGAACCTTCCTAGTCTTGGTCCGCAAATTGGCAGCCTTGACCATAATTTGATCTCGATCCCAGTTGAGGGTGGTTTGCAAGTCGAAGGGAGGAGGAAACGCCTTGGCAACTTCATATGATGCAGTGAAGTATCCATCCCCAAAGGAAGAATCCACTCTAGATTCCAGAATGCCCATGGAACCTCATAGAAACCTGTTCTCATCCATGAGGACAACCATCTCCACCTTGATAGTCTCTCTCTCAACCCGACGGCGTGTTGATTTGATAGTTTCTGTTAACCGAAAATTTAGGCAATTAATTCAAGGAAGAGCTTCTCCCACTAGGGGACCCAACCGCTTCATTGCGTACCATAATGGCACTCCTGATTAGTCCAGCCCGCTTGTTAGGAACAAGGACCCGGCCCTCTTATAACCGCGCCTTCTCACGGGCGCGCTAGGATTAAGCGTTGCGCGACCCAGAGCCGGCTTCCTCCCATGAGAGCGCTTACGAAGAAAGGGTACCTGACCCAGGCGGGGGGCCCGTCCCTAAAGCCACGACCCATATGGAACCCGGCTCCCGCTTCGTCACCCAATAAGAATAACCGCATCTTCCAGCAACGGTTCCGCTCTAGTAGCCATACTCACCACAGAGGTCACTACCTCGTCCCCCACAGCACCCTCCTACGACTCGAGCGGTCCTCTCTAGAAGAACCCCTGGGAGCTCGCTAGCGCGTCCTGTTCCGTAAGAGCTGACGCCAGCCCCTGCTTCCAGCTCACATGGACGAAAAGGGTGCTGAGAACACCTGCAAGGCACCAATGTCGCCTCATTAATAAGGAAGCAGTAAGCATGACTGAAGAAATACAGCAACCGACGGTTGAGATCTCCTACTAGCCGCGCTACATCAACGGCTGGATGACGTTCCATCTCAGCCCTAATTGGAGGTCAACTATCCCTTACATGCAAGAGGATACTGGTTTCCTCAGCAAAATACTTGCAAAAATGCAGCCAGCACGAAGAAGGAAATGGTGGAAGGGAACGCCTGACAGGGTGCAGCGGGACAAGCGCTGACACTGTCCCCCGCCAGACCAGAACCTTGACAACGACTTCCCACCACCACGAAGGTCTCTTGCGACCAATCAAAACTCGTGGAAACGCCACCTTTTCACCACCTCAGCCCTACAGAGGCTCTGATTTGGGCCTGAGGCCTAGGTGGAGCGATCAGAACCCTCAAAGGCGTGTGGTAACCCCGATCCTGCCCCAGATCAGTGGCTGGGATCAACCCCGCCAATTACGTCCTGGGAACTAGGGCCCCCACCTACCAAAACGGATGCTCCCGCCAAGGTAAAGCCAGTAGGGAGCAATCCTGATCCTTGATTCCTTGTGACCGCCACCGTGGAAATGAAGGAACGGTGGGGATTTAACCGGGGGTTCCCGCCTAAACAGAGGACCTCCACCTACCCCTACGAGAGACACTATAAAATGCCCCTACATCCCACAGAGGAAGGGGGTTGGCTCTTGAAAACACAAACCTCCCACAAAGCTCCTACGTGTGTGTTCTACTTGGCTACTACCCCGCCTGGTCAAAACTCTTATATGTATGTGTTCTACTTGGCTACTACCTCGCCTGGTCAAAGCTCCTATGTGTGTGTTCTACTTGGCTACTACCCCGCCTGGTAAAAGCTCCTATGTAGGTTCTACTTGGCTACTGTCTCATCTAGATAAAGCTCCCGTGTGCAACTTATTGAGTGGCTTCCCCGCCTAGTTTGGACTCTTGCATGTTGTATCCCCATCCCGCTAGTAACCCCCTTGTATTAGCCGGATGGTGTATGTAGACTGATGTATGCTGTACTCCGCTGTTAAGTAATAAAAAGCCTACCTTGTTACCCCTCCAATGATATGCCAGTCGCACCTCCTACACCAGCACTCTACCTCAACCTCTGTTCCATCGTGTAGGACCGATCCTACCGTATAGTATCGATCCCTGGTACCCGGTCTAAGGGGGCTTCCCCTACCCGGTTCGGGCCAGCTGCGGTGCACCCCGTACATCGCGGTCTAGGTTATCTCGGGAAAACGTCCAATGGATTTTCAGGATAACAGTTTCTATGTCATAGGCGTGCGTCATCCGCTTCAGCTCCACCAAGGCAGCTTTCCTACCAACCTCAGATTCGGAGGCAGCTTGGACTAAGGAAGTAACATTCTCCTCGGCTCGGGCTAGATTATCCTTGGTGTCCTCCAAATTGGCTTGCAACGCTAGGTTGGCTTTCTTCAGGGTAATGGCTTGCTGTCCCATTACTAAAGCAAATTTAAAGCCCTACAAAACGAAAAAAGATAGTAAGAAAAAAAAAACTTATACTCAACAAGCTAAAGGGTTAAGACTTATAACTCGGCAAGCAGAGAAGCCCCCTTTGTCGCCAGGATGTCAGCAGGCCCCTACCAGTGCAAGTAGCGATGAACTTGGAGATGATTTCCTCCTGGCTATAGTCTCGTGACCCCGATCTAGAGGGAAGATCGGTGGGGGGAGTAGCCTTAGCAGCAACAACCTTCTCTTTCTCCTTCCTAGCTAGAAGCTCAATTAGAATAGTGGGGGGAGGAGGAGGGGGAGGAACCTTTATGACGGATTGGGCAGCGAAAATACTAGAAGTTTGTTTTAGAGTAGAAAATGGAGAAACTTTAGCTTTGGCAGCCCGTGCCAACATCTCGCTCAAGGATGGACATACTACGACCTTTGTTGAAGGTGAAGTAGGAGAATGCAAGACCAACTCCGAAATTGCAACAAGAGGGGTTGATGCGAGTGGCTGAGACCCAGAGGTAGCATCGATACCGGGAGTAGAAGGAACATGAGAGTTGGCCGGAAAGGGATCCGGATATAACGGTCCTGAGGAAGAAGAAGGAGAAGAGTAGCAGAAACTGTCAGAAGAAGAATTAGTAAAAAAAAAAAAAAAAGGAAGGACATGAAGCAAAACCTACCCGGATGCGCAATGGATATCCTCAGATACCGCTTCAACCGAGCATCTTCAAAGGGATCACATGTGGGATACTTCGAATTGGTATAGTTCCTATCCTGGATCTTCTTAAGAATCTTCCTGGATTCTACAGAAAGTACACCCGTGCTCCACTTATCTTTCGGAGAGAAATGGGTAGGAACCAGGTACTTAGCCCTATCTAGGAGCACAGAATGTCCCTAATCGCTCTCAACTACAATCCATTCATCTTTCCAGGACTGGTTGTACTTCACATTCACCCCGGGAACGATGAACTGCATCTTGTTCTTGGGCCGCAGGTAGAATTGACCCCGAGGGACCATGCTCATTACTTGATAAACGTAGCGGATCTCATTAAAGCCGAGCTCCTTATCGATATTTTCTTTCTTTCTTTTATTGCTCCTTCCAGAGCACCAAGAACCCCGTCAGGTTTTTCCAGAATCTGGGTGAAATTTGTATTGGGGCTAGCTTTAAGGCAATAAGCAACCTACGAAGAGAGGGATGAAGAGGAAGCCGGACCCCACATTCAAAGGCGGCTACATGAATTAATAGACAGCCTGGAGGGGGAGTATATACTTCATACCCCCGATGAAGGAGAGAAAGACTGATAGTGTCTGGGATCTTGTAAACCTTTCTGAGTCGGGCTAGGGTACCAGTTGTGCAGACCAAATTCAGGATGATCCGACCATCATCAAAAGGGAGTAGAGGCCTAACAAGAACTCCGGTAGAATCCACAGCCGGGATATCATCCCCTTCCTCCTCTTCCTTGTCGTCGACATCGGCACTATCTTCTTCATCCGTAATCTGGACCGGGTCGTCAGGCTTGTTGTGGAAACCTGACCCGATTTGAGGATTCCTACTAGAACGACGGTGCTGGGATGAGATGCCATCACCAGTAACGTCGCCTTCGTCCCGACCACGTTTCTTTCCCCTGATTGACAGGGAACTCCTCTCCGAATCTGCCTGCTGCATGTTCAAAGGTTTGTCAAGACTATCAGGAGGATTGGCTGAGTTAGAATGAGAGCTTGAGGAAGCAGGTCGAGAAGGCAAAGAGGACAAATGAGCATCATGAGTAGAGGCAGGAAGTTTCGAGGAGGACGCTTTTGTAGCAAGAAGAGTGAGAGGGAAGAAAACTCCTGAAGAAAGAAGAAACCCAAAAGAGGGAAAAAGATTCTGGCTCTTGATTTCTGAAAGACAAGTGAGTGTAAGCAAGTGAGGGAAAGAGTGGTGCATTTATAGATGGAAGTTGGACGGTTACCGGAATATAAAAGGAAATATGGAGTAATGGTTGAAGACATGAACGAACGATTACCGGAGCATGGAAGTAAATAAGGAGTAATGACTGAAGACGTGTGCGAGACAGTTTTGAGAAAGTCGTGCCAAAAACGGCCCGTTTGAATCCATGAAGCAACCACTGTTTGACACGTGGATCAACATTAAATACCGCCGTATACAAGGAAGATCTCCCCCTTGGCTATGGAAGCCAGCCGAACAAGACTAGACAAGCAGACAAGATGGAAAATCCTTCAAGCGGACTAGAAATCCTAACTCCAACCCTAGTAAGATACCGGCGTTCAAGTCAAGGGGGACTTCTGTTAACCGTAAAAAATGGCATGGATTAAAGAAGAATTTTTCATCGGTATCAGAGGTTAAGTCGAGGTAAAAGGTACCATGGAAGAGGTATCCCGGGGTAAAAGGTACCATGGAAGAGGTATCCCGATACCCCGTCATTCTACCAAAAATGGCCAAATACAAACTTCTACCCACCTCGATCAGGTCTAAGGCTTCCAGGACTCAGAAGGTACCAGGAAACCCAAAAGACAAGGCTCCAAGGACTCCACTGTTACAAAATTCTAGCACATTTCTGCATCCCGGTACCCCAGCATCCCGATACCCCGATACGCACATACATAATTCAAGAAAACGAAGTGAAGGCAAGGTACTTGAGTACCCAGATCCACTAAAAGCTGGCAATAAATGCTAGGTTAATAAACGCCCAGATACCAATACAAGAATAGTACCCCCCGACCTTGCCTGAAGCAAGAGCAAGTACACCGAATAGCAAACCAAGCAGAAGGATAAATATTAAACGCCATCGTTCGAGACAAAGTATTATATTCATTCCCGCCACACAAAGTCCTACTTGAAATGGGAGTCAACTCCCACACAATCTATTAAAAAGAGAATCACTTGATTTTAGGGATCAAATCCCCCAACAAATTCGTTGATCGCCAAGGAAGGTCCCGTGAATTGCTAAAACCCTAGACCGAAGTTCTAGGAGTGCATGGCAAGAAACGAGACCTATATATTCATCGTATGATTACAGAGAAATGGGGACCGAAAACCTTACTTCTTACTTTTCCACTTATCGACATGCATTAAAGCTCCTTTGCCATCGCTCATTTAGCTTATTTTTTATCACACAACCATAACTATAGATTATAACCCTACCATGTATTTACCATGAATAAAATGAGTTAAATTTCGTTCTATTAGTTGTTTGAATCCATTTTCCTTACTACGATTATACACCATTCTTAGTGAACCCCAAGGAAGCTAAAGGTATTGAACTACCTGATACCTCTCCGACTAAGGTCTACCCTGATCTTAGTCTCCCTTGAATTGTTAATTGAAAAAATCACCCCAGTGACAATTTTCGGTTAACAAAAATTATTATTGAGAGCGTTTTCTCTTTAGTTCTTTAATCTCTGACTTATCACTCACAATTTTCTCTCGTTCTTGAGTGTGGCGTTTACAACTTTCTGATACCGTTGGTTCTTATCTCCATATAGATAACGGGTCATGGTCCTTAAATTGTTCTTCGTTATAAACTTGAATTAGAAAAACGATCCTTCGTTACCAAATATTGGTTTCGGGTCTCACTGCTCTTGGTGGGGTTCATATCAGTATTATTATGGTTGCGATTTTGAAAATTCTGAGTGTGGGAATAGTTATGAGTAAGATTGAAGTTACCGGGATGGGTATTTTTGTTGTAATGGCCACCACGATTTTTGTTGTTGTTATTGTTTCTTGTCTTTTGAGAGAGATTGGCTGTAATGTTTGTAATTTCTAGGTGAGATTCTTCCCTTTTTAAGAAACCTTCGTGTTCGACAAGCTTGTCATGAAGTTCTTCGAATGTGACTGGTGTCTCCCTCGATCTAATGGATGCATGGATGTCCTTAAATTCTGATTCGAGGCCTCTGAGCACATGAACGATGAGATTGTCATCTGAAATAGACGACTCAATAATGTCTAATTCATCTACAATGCACTTGATTGTCTGTAGATATTCAGATACTGATTGTGTGCCTTTGGTTATCCGAGATACTTGATCTTTGAGTTGCAAAACTCGAGTTCTGGATCTGTTTGCATATAGTTTGGAAAGTTTATCCCATGCTTCTTGAGATGTGGTTGCTGTGGAGATTAAAGGTATGACGTTATTAGATAATAAGGCAAAAATAGCAAGGAGTATAAGACTATCCTGTCGTTTCCAAATTGTATAAGCTGGGTTAGGAACTTTTTTGTTGTCTTCAGAGATGGTGATTGGAGGAGAGCTGTGAGACCCATTTATGTATCCCAACAGATCATAACCAAAAAGAAGAGTGTTGAATTGGGCACGCCAGGATGGATAGTTTGATGAAGTGAGTTTGAGAGGCAATTGAGTGGCTGGGTTCAGTGATATGATATTGGTATTTGTGATAGAGGTGGCAGCAATTACGGTGGTGCTTGGAATGTTTGCTAGTACTTTATCAGCCATTGAGAAAAAATAAGGCAAAATGGAAAAGGGCTAAAAAATTGAGAAAAAGGATAAGCAATGGTGCTCGTTGGAGCTTTATGGCTCTGATACCATAAAGAAATAATACACGTAGGATAAAATTGTCTCTTGTTTCTTTGAATATAATGATACAGATTTATACTACTCAATGATAATATGAAAATGGAAGGTCAACTATACAGTATGTACAATGGCTCTATACAAGGCCAGAATTAAGACTGAATATAAAAGGCTACAATCTTGAGATTTGACAATTGGTGCTGTTATCATGGCTGCTAATTGTTGGAACTAATTTCCTGCTACTTGTTGGAGCTGATTTTTCTCTTACAATGAAGAGGGTTCACCTAATGGCTGACGTAGGGGTTGAGGCGGTAGAGGGAGGCCTAGGGGAGGAGGTAATGGTTTTGTTGTGCCTGTTGAGTATGAAGATGGAGGTTGGGACCTCAACAATCGAGGTAGAGGACGAAGTTTCTGTGGCCGAGGGAGAGGAGGATACAATGGACCTTATATGGACATGTAGCAAGATGGAGGCTACAATAAGGTGGTGGTCGTCGTGGTCGTGGTCGTGGGAGGAGAAACCGTGGTGGGAGAGGTCGTGGCAATAGATCAAATGGGCCGATCCAGACAGCTGCATTAAGAGACAATGTTTCTCTCTAGAACTAAATGCAGATTATGCAGGGGTTGCCTTATCCATGTTATATCTAATCGTCGTTTCCTTTTATGTTTTCACTGTACTTTTTTTTTTTTTTTTTTTACCCTCGATTATCAGTGTTAACTTAGGATATTCATATAGTGTGGTTATTTTAATCAGAGTCTCCAAATGAGGCAACCTTTTTATTTAAAAAAAAAAAATTTAAATAGTTTTTAATTTGGATGTTAGAAAAATATTAAGAGTACAATTTAAATTTTAATTAGTTTTCTAACTCTTAAACACTATTATTGAATCATGAATTAAGATCCATAAGGTTTCTCTATATTATTTTTATAGTAATTTTAAACATTCCAACTCTATATCTCAATTTGTCTCCAACTATTATTGTGTCAATAGACAAATGTATATACATTAATGATATTTTTTAATTATTTTTTTCTTTAACATACCCTCTAAGATACATGTTGATATAACTCCTTATTTTACAACACTTCCATTGGAAACTATTTATGGCCCCGTCCTTGAGAGAGATTCGATTTATTTTATTTTATTTTATTGTTAGTTCTTTTTTAATATTTTGTTAAATAATTTTTTAATTTAAGTTTTTAAGTAATTTACTCAACCCTTTTTATTTTTCAAATATTTAACGTTTTAGGGACTTTTCGCTAACAACGAGAGGTTTTTTTTTACTATTAATGGAAACTATAAGGTGGATTTTAGTGATCACTAATGAAACTAAAGGGTATTTTTTTAGCCAGTTTAACAAGTTACAAGATGGTTGTAGAAATATTAAAAAAAAAAAATAAATAAAAACCGAAGAAGAAGAAGGTGGTTTTAGATAATATCTCATTTTATTTCAACAGTTAATTTGTTTAGTTCCCTCAGATTCTCAGACATAGCTCATAAATATGCCAAGGGCAATTTCTTTATATGTTGGAGATAGATGTGCGAGAAAATTAATCATATTCTTCATCTTCCGGCAGCAAAGAATGAAAAGAACCGTAAACACTTACTCGATATATTTTTTTACAAAGTTTGATTACACTTTTTAAAATTGTAATTTGACTACGTTTTTACTAAAATAATTGATATTTTTTTTCTAGACGTATTCTATTCGTACGTCCTGACCGTATCCTCAAGTCAAACTTGTGAAAAAGTCAAAAGACAAACAATTTGTGTGTCCAATATGTATCCTGCCTTATCCGAGGCGTATCCGAACCTGATACGAGTTCCCTCCACCATATAGAATTAAAAAAAAAAAAACTTTTTATTGTACATTCACATAAGTTTTGGTTCTTCAATAGAAAGATTTGGCTTCTATTGAAGGTTATTATGGGTTTTTCAGCAATTGCAAATTTGCATACAAATGTTAGACAAACTTAATAGAGATATTTTCAGTAGAAAACATGCTCCCCTAGTGTGATCTTTAACTTACTTCTTGTAGTGTGAGTTACTAGCCATTCACAAAGTGTGGGAAGACTCTCCCTTTTATCAATGTAGACCCCTTTGTTATAATGTGAACCGCTTTTCCATGCGAACCATTGGCAAAGTGTGGGAATACCCCTCATTTGAAAACCTGATTGGCTGATTGGTGTCGTATTTCAAATTTCTACTCCAAAAATAATTGGGCCTCTAATGAAGTCTTAAAAACCCAACAAGAAACTCAAAAACCAAACCGAAGTGTTTTTTCTTGTTTAACCAGTCAGTCTAGTACTCTAGTCGGAGCTTTTGTCTCTTTGACCTAACACACTTTACCTGTAAAAACTAACAAACCAAAGCCGCCACTTCAGTACTTTCACACATACATAGAGGGAAACCCAAACCCAAACCCAAACCCAAACCCCACACACCACCACCACCACCACCACCACCAAACAAAATGTCAGCGAAGTGGCGGGCATTGCAGCACCGCCACCGCTACACTTACAGCGCCGTCGCCTTCCCTTCCTCCTTCACTGACTCTCTTAACCGATTACAAAACTCTAACTTTTCCAGGTTTTACAGCGACTTGAAGGAACTAGTCTCTCTCAACTCCATATACTCCCAAGTCAACTATGCAAAGAAATTCGCTGCCTCTTTCGCCGACTTGCTCTCCGCTTCATCTGCAACGGACGACGACGACGAGTGTTTGCTTGCGGAACCCACGCGGCTGTACTTGGAGATCATGTTCTTGGAGAATTCGCTGCCGCTGCACAGGACTCTAGTCTCTGTTCTGGCAAAAACGAAGAACTTCCAGTCCCTGATCGGTTCTCGTTTTCGCAGTCTCTGTGATGAGTATGGCGGGTTGTCTGACAAGAAGAAGAGGTTCTGTGTCTCGCGTGTAGCATTATCTGTGATGGGTATGCCCAAATTGGGGTATTTGGTGGATGTGATTGAAGATTGTGCTGTTTTAGTTGCTTGGGATGTGGTTACAGGGATAAATGGTGTTGTTTTAGAGGTTAAAGAGTGGGCTAGGCCCTCTCCGATAGCTATGGAGCAGTGCCAGGAGGCTTTGTCTTGTTTGTACTATTTGCTTCAGCGATTTCCGGCTAAATTCAAGGACTTGAATGGTTGTGATGGTAAAAAAATGGATGTTTTGGAGATGGTGTTTGGGGTTTTGACAAGTATATTGAAATCAGTGGCATTTTCTAGGGATTGTTATGTGGCTGCTGGAGTGGCCTTTTGTGCCGCACTTCAAGTGTGTTTGAGTCCTGAAGAGCTTGGTCTGTTCATCATTGAAGGTATATTTTATCAAACAACTTGTAGTTTCGTTGCTAATGATTGTAAGAGTAAGTTTAGTGATGCTATTAGGGAGATCCCTTATAGTGCAGATGTTTGTAGCGATATTAGTGAGTTTTCAACATTGAGTAGACTTTGCTTGATCAGAGGGATTCTTACTGCTGTTTCGAGAAGTGTACTCAATACCTTATTTTATGTATCTATGGATAATTTGAATGTTTGCGAGGGTAATGGTAACAGCAGTAATCTTGTTAAGACTATATTGTATGATGGGATTTTGCCCGAGCTGTGTAATTACTGCGAGAGCCCAACTGATAGTCATTTTAACTTTCATGCATTGACTGTTATGCAAATATGTTTGCAACAGATAAAAACCTCAGTTTTAGCTAATTTAATAGATACATCAAATAATTATGATCCGATTTCAGAGGATATGGGGACACGGATATTGAGAATCATATGGAATAACTTGGAGGATCCTTTAAGTCAGACAGTCAAGCAAGTTCATCTTGTTTTTGATCTCTTCTTAGATATTGAATCCACCCTACGTTGGGGCGAGGGTAGTGAGAGAATAAAATCTTTCTTACAAAAGATTGCTTCTGATCTTCTTCGCCTAGGGCCACGGTGTAAGGGGAGATACATTCCTTTAGCTTCACTGACTAAGAGGTTGGGGGCAAAGAGTATGTTGAATATGAGTCCTGATCTGCTGTTTGAGACGGTTCAGGCCTATATTGATGATGATGTGTGCTCTGCTACCACATCTTTCTTGAAATGTTTCCTTGAGTACTTGCGTGATGAGTGTTGGAGTTCTGATGGTGTTGAGAGAGGGTATGCTGCTTATAGAGGGCATTGCTTGCCTCCGTTTTTGTCTGGACTTGCTTCTGGAGTTTCAAAGCTGCGCTCAAATCTGAACACTTATGCCTTGCCAGTTCTTTTAGATGTAGATGTAGATAGTGTATTTCCCATGCTTGCTTTCATCTCACTTGGGCCAACTGGGGTAGAAAATGGATTGTCATATCCTGAGCTTGATTGTACAAAAGTGGAACTCAGAGTTGAACAACGAGTGTCTGTCTTAGTCTCATTGCTTAAGGTATCTCGTTCGCTTGCTTTGCTTGAAGGAGATATTGATTTTTGCAAAGATTCGACAGTATTTTGCACAGAGGGTGCATTGGAAACTGAATGTCATAATCTTTATGCTCTTTTCTGCTTAAAGGGAATAGAGGTTAAGGTCCCTGTCGACTGGCTAGTGTTGGCGTTGACCCATGTTGATGAGTCACTGCGTGTAGATGCAGCAGTGTCTCTTTTCTTAAATCCCAAGACATCTAGTCTGCCTTCCCATTTAGAACTCACTTTGTTGAAAGTAGCTGTGCCATTGAACATGAGGTGTTGCTCAACAGCATTTCAGATGAAATGGACTAGCTTGTTTAGGAAGTTCTTTTCTCGAGTTCGAACAGCCTTAGAGAGGCAATTTAAGCTGGGGAGCTGGCAACCTCTTGTGGTATGCAGCAAAAGTGATGAGACTCTATGCAGTGGAACCGACGCAACTTTAATTAGTAGAGCAGAGGATCTATTTAATTTTATGAGATGGTTGAGTTCTTTTCTATTTTTCTCCTGCTATCCCTCTGCTCCTTATAAGAGAAAAATAATGGCCATGGATCTTATTCTGATTATGCTAAATGTCTGGTCTATTGTACCTTCTCAAGAAAAGCCTGGTTCTGTTTCTCCTGAAAGCTGTCTGTATCCTTACAATAAAGGAATTACTTCACCTGAATCAACTTTGTTGTTAGTTGGATCAATAATTGATAGTTGGGACAGGCTGAGAGAGAGTTCTTTTCGCATACTGCTGCATTTCCCTACCCCGCTTCCGGGCATTTCAAGTGAAGACATGGTCCAGAAAGTAATAACATGGGCTAAGAAATTAGTATGCAGTCCTCGTGTTAGAGAGAGCGATGCTGGAGCTCTGACTTTACGGCTTATGTTTAGGAAGTATGTCGTAGAGCACGGGTGGATGGTCAGAGCTTCAGGTGATGTTGTTTGTTTTCATTCCCAGCCTGAACAGGCAAACGGGGATTATCAAGTTAGTAAATCTAGGCATCCCATGACAGGATATATTAAATCACTAATTGATTGGTTGGATGTTGTGGTAGAGGAGGGTGAGAGAGATCTGCCTGAAGCATGTAAGAACAGTTTTGTTCATGGTATATTACTTGCTCTACGATACACTTTTGAAGAATTGGACTGGAATTCTGACGCTGTGTTGTCTGGTTATTCGGAGATGAGACATGCATTAGAGAAGCTCTTTGAGTTGGTTATGCGAATAACTTCACTGGCACTTTGGGTGGTTTCTGCGGATGCTTGGTTTCTGCCTGAGGACATGGATGAGATGATTAATGATGATGACTTCTTGGTGGATGTTCCTGATGAGGTGGATGAGCCCACAGAGACATTAGAAAAGGAAGATAAAAATTCAAAATCTGCGCAAGATAACAGACCAGATCAGATTGTTATGGTCGGTTGCTGGTTGGCTATGAAAGAGGTACGTTCCTTATTTCTTGTCTAGTTAGGGTTCTTCCATGAGAATACCTGTGGTGTTACTGTTACAATTATTCTTCAATCTAGTCCTGATTAATTCTGCATATAGCTGAAGTTGAAGCAAATTGAAAATGGATTTACAGCTGCTTTTAGATTTCGTTGACTATGGTGTTACTGAAAGAATACTTTTGGTTTTCAGGTGAGTCTTCTTCTAGGAACCATCATAAGAAAAATTCCTTTACCTAGTAACGATTGTTCAGGTTCATTGGAGTCTGGAAGCCCCTGTTCTGATGCCATGCTTGATCTGAAACAACTTGAAAAAATTGGGAATCATTTCTTGGAAGTCCTTTTGAAGATGAAGCATAATGGTGCGATTGATAAGACAAGGGCTGGTTTTACAGCTCTTTGCAACCGTTTACTTTGTTCAAATGATCCCAGGTAAATTTTCATTTAATCTTTTTTCTGTCTACACTCGTTCTTATGTCTCATTTCTTGCAATCTCCTTAAATGGAACAAGTGCCTGAGGGGATGATGATGTTACTTGATCGCTTTTGTTAGTTTTATGTGAAAGTCATTGCTGACAAACTCATGATAGGTTAGCCGAATGGTCAGGCTTGTGTATTGCTCCCACAAGGTTTGGGGTACAAATCCCCTCATGGATGTATTACATGGCCAAAGGCCATAGTTTACTGTTTTGCAAAGATTGTAAGGTTCGGCAGACACCCAACTTCAAACTCGGGTTTGCTAAGCGGGTTCGGCGGATTTCTAGGTTATCAAAAAGAAAAAGAAAAAATGTCATTGATGACAAAATTGCTTCTAGTGTAGCCAAAGGGGAAAAGCTGGCTTTCATATATAGGTTTCAACATTCCTTTTCAATTGTCCATAGTGCTATTTCTAGAGAACTAGGGACGAAGAAATAACTAATCGATTCTAGGAAACTAAGACTGGTATGATGAAAAAGCTTGGCTATGGTGGACCTTGTGTTACCTGGTTGTTAATTTTGCTACTTTCTTCGAAGATTGATATTTCTGACTTCAAATGAAATTTCTCTCTGATTTTATTGTGCAGCAAATAGGTGTAAGTTGCATTTTGGTAAATTCCCTTTCCTTCTGTAGTTTGTCAGGCTCCTCACATCCATGAAATAGGTCAATGAAAACTGTGGCTTTATTAATATTGTTAGTTTTCCTAACTGAGAATAGTCAAGGGTTCTTTCAGCAGGAGCTAAAAGTGTTTCAAAGGGATTTTAGACATGGTCAATATTTTTATATTCTTACAACTTTATTTGATCTACTGTGCTTCTGTTAAATTATTCTGTACATAAGACATCAACTCTTCTGTCGTTTTTGGGAACATCAATTTTAACAAGAAATATATGTGTTTCTGAGATGCTTTCCCTTCTTAGACTTTGTAGGTTGACAGAGTGTTGGATGGAGCAACTGATGGAAAGAACTGTGGCCAAGGGACAAATAGTTGATGATTTGTTAAGAAGAAGTGCAGGTATTCCTGCTGCTTTCATTGCTTTATTTCTTGCAGAACCAGAAGGTGCACCAAAGAAGCTCCTCCCTCGGGCTCTTCGATGGCTAATAGATGTAGCCAACAGGTCTTTGCTGGATTTAATTGAAATCAAAATCAAGGGAACAAAATCTGACTTGTGTCAGCTTTCGTCAACAAAATCAAACCAAGAGGGAGAGTCTGCTCTGCCATCTGAGATGGATGCTACCTGGAAATCTTCAAAGATCCGAGATGAGGGTGTTATTCCGACAGTGCATGCATTCAACGTCCTTAGAGCTGCTTTTAATGACACCAACCTGGCCACAGATACTTCTGGTTTTTCTGCCGAGGCTTTGATTGTTTCAATCTGCTCGTTTTCTTCTCCATACTGGGAGATTCGGAACAGTGCTTGTCTGGCATACACTGCCTTGGTTCGACGCATTATTGGATTTCTTAATGTTCAGAAACGAGAATCTGCACGACGCGCATTGACTGGGCTTGAATTTTTTCATAGGTATGATTACTATTACTGACAAATTTGATCCCTTACACAAGCAAGTTTGATTTCATTTTTCCATCTCTTGTATTTACTGTATATCTTGCATAGTTCTTGACTTGCGTTAACTCTTGGAAAACTGTTGGGGTATTAAATTAACCGGAACTCTTGGTAGACATAATTTAGTTAGTGTTACTTTCATATATAATTTTCTGGATACAAAGGAAACTGCCTTTCATTGCGATAGTTAACTTTACATTACTCTTTGTCTCATCTTATAATTAGTTGGCTAATCTGGTAAAACCCAGTTTTCTTTGTGTTTCATATTAATTGCTGATTTAGAACCACAAATTGCTTCTCAATTTTATAGGTGCATGTTTCACATACAGTAACATTAAGGCTAGCAGCAATTTGATATATATTTTTTAATTGCACTGTTCTTGTTCTTTCATTAAGGCTTTCTCTATTCATGCATGTTGTTTTTCTGCTTTGACAGTAATATCTAACACATTTATATTTAACCTCACGTGGTTGAAAATGATTTTAGAAGTTCTGGTTTACGACTTGCATGGACCATAATTTTAATTGTGCATTATTGTTCGTTTTGTAGATGGTAGTTTTTTTTTTACATTTTTATTTTTTTATTTTTTTGTTGAACGACTATAATAATTTTTAACAGTTTAGTAAATCTATTGTCCTGAAGGTACCCCTTATTGCATCCTTTCATCTACAACGAGCTGAAAGTTATAACTGAGTCGCTTGGTGATGCATCATCTGGTCAATCAGAATCCAACTTGGCAAAAGTTGTGCACCCAAGCTTGTGCCCTATGCTGATTCTTTTATCTAGGCTCAAACCTTCAACCCTAGCGAGTGAAAGTGGAGATGACCTGGACCCTTTCCTGTTCATGCCATTCATTAGAAGGTGTTCAACTCAAAGCAATTTAAGAGTTCGTGTTCTTGCATCTAGAGCTTTAACTGGCTTGGTATCTAATGAGAAACTGCACGTTGTCATTCTCAATGTTGCCTCTGAGTTACCCGGTGTTTATAGCCAAAATGAAGCTTCCAATGGAACCCACCGAGCTTCCTTTAACTTAATTCATGGAATCCTATTGCAATTAGGTTCCCTACTGGATGAAAACTGCAGAAACCTTAGTGATTTCTCTAAGAAGGATCAGATTCTTAATGACTTGGTCGAAGTTCTTCAGAGGTGCTCTTGGATTGCAAGCCCCAACAGGTGCCCTTGCCCCATCCTGAACACTTCTTTCCTAAAAGTGGTTGATCACATGCTCAGTATTGCGAGAATGCATATGAGCAAAAGCTTTTATGCCTCAAGGAACTTACTTTTGGAGTTATCTACTGAGTGTTTAGATGTGTGTGCTTCTTACGGGTTGTCATATTATGATCCAACAATTGCTGAACTTCGGGAACAAGCAGCTATATCCTATTTCAGTTGCGTGTTTCAAGCTTCTAAAGATGCAGATGAAGAAGTTTTTCAGATGCCACAGAGATGTTCCCCCCTTGATTCAAAGTTGTTGATAATACCTGAAATGAAGAATACTTTTGCTGGACTAGAGGAAAGGCTTGTTCGTTCCTTGTCAGATTCATCATATGAAGTTCGACTTGCAACATTAAAGTGGCTATTTAAGTTTCTGAAGTCGACAGAATCAGGTAGCAAGTTCATTGATCTGTCTTGCAGTGAAATAAGGATCATTTGGAACTGGACCAAAACTGACCTGCAAGCCACATTGATGAATCGTTTAGAATTGGACAAGCATCATAGATGTACATATTACATACTTAGGATTCTTTTCACTTGGAACTTGCTGCAGTTTCAGAAACCCAGCAATGAAATAAACAGTGAAACAATTTATGTTGGTGGGATGGATTGTGATTCCGTTTTTTGCTTTTGGGATAAGCTGATATCATTGTATGGGCTGACGAGACATACTAAAACTCGAGAGACGCTTATCTGCTGCATGGCAATATGCATAAGGCGTTTTGCAGAATTATTTACTAGTTTGGTTCTTGTTAATGCAGAAAAGAAAGCTATTGGATTTAGTGAATCTGATCATATGGAAAGATCGGCTCAGTTGTATGGATGCATTACTGCTTTCGTTAACATAATTAAACAACATAGTTTGTCGTCTGAGCCAGTAAACATGCGGAAGGCAGCAACTGAATCCATAATAGCATCAGGTTTGTTGGATCAAGCTGATCACATAGGTTCTCATGTGTTCAATCACCAAATCCCCACTGAAAAATTGTCTTTGCAATTTGAACCTCAAGAAGCTGTTAATATGTATGCCCGTCATGTGCTGGATGTATGGTTCACATGTATCAAACTACTAGAGGATGAAGATGATGGAGTTAGACAAAGACTTGCAAAGGATGTCCAGAAGTGTTTTTGTTCGAAAAGATTTGTAATTAGCTCTCTAGCTGGAGAAGTTCCAACCCAAGTTGAGAAAGTGATTGAATTGAGTTTCGAGTATCTGTCTTGTATCTTTGGTTCCTGGATGGAATATTTTGATTACCTTCTGCGGTGGGTACTTAAGACAGCAAGCCATGTGGTATCCGAAGGAGATTTAGTGAGACGGGTTTTTGACAAGGAAATTGATAATCATCACGAAGAAAAGCTGTTAATCAGTCAAATTTGTTGCTTCCAATTGGAGAGGATTCCTATAACCAAAACCTGGATGATAGACTTGTCGAACAAAGATAGTTTCAGAAATTATTTACTTGGTTGGAGAGTCAGATTCTGTAACCAGTTGATTTCATTTACAAAGGACCAGATTGGAAGGCAGGGAGGAGTTGATTGGATCGGTGGTGTAGGAAACCACAAAGATGCATTTTTACCATTATATGCAAATTTGCTTGGAATTTATGCTCTCTCAAACTGCATATTCAATGGGGAATCTGAGGTTTGCATGCCTTTACTTTCTGATGTCATTGAACTTGGAAGATCTATCAATCCATTTCTTATGAACCCTTTGATTAATAATTTGTATTTGTCAGTAGTTAGATTACATGAAAGAAAGATTGGTGTCACTGTTGATCGAACAGCTAAGTTCGAAGAAGACGACTCCGATTGGGATGGTTTTGATCCTTATTTTCTTTTTAGATAAGACTGAATTTGTTTACTAGCAGTGTAATTCATAACAGTGATACAAAGAGATTCTGTAGAATTTTGAAGGCAATGTGATTTTTTCCATGTATTATGCAACTATGCTAGTTTGTGAAAGATGAAATTGAAGGGCATTTTTGAGATTATTTCTCTTTTTTTAGCCTCCTTTTCCATTTATAACGTTTTTTTAGTACTGTGTTTGATACTTCAAAACGTTTTATACTCTAAAATATTGGCATTAATCTTAGGCTATATACTAAAGGTAATAGAAGTGAATCCATTTTTGATACCTACCCAAAACAGTGAAAGGATCATCCAAAACAAGTCCTTCAAAATATTGGAAACATCATAAGTTTATAATTTATAAAAATTAACTTAGGATGCTGCTAAGCAAAGTTAAGCAAATCAATATTGGACATCTCGTTCATTGACTGCAGCTGCATAAATTATACCCACAATCCCTTATATCTAAAATCTTTCGCTCCTCACTGCATTAGAAAACTCGACCAAGAAGTGATAATGCGGAAAAATCACACAAACAAAAATCGATAAATAGAATGGGATAATTGATTTGAATCTGTTGATTCGCACATGAATACCAAAAGCGAAACTTTCTATTACTTTATTGATTTATAGATAACAGAACAACAACAGACATCAAAATTCGTTGACCCTCGCAAAAGTACCGGAATTTGGGAAAAACTAGAGAAAACTCTTAGCAATTTTATTAATTATCAAAAACTAAAATCCATGGTAGGTACAAGTCCTTTAAATAGGATAGAAATGCAACATGTAACAATGTCCTAAATGTAATAAAGTGCAAGACAACACACAATATGCTTAACTAGAAAGATAGAAATGCAATGTAACAATCTTAGTTATTAAAGATGTCTAAATGAACATACAAGTGGGGGGTGGTGTTAATCGATTAATTACCAACTTTTTAAGTAGTCAAGATTAAACACAGAAACAATACAAAAATCAAGTAAATAATGAAAATTAAATGACACTTGATTTTTACATGAAAACCCTCCGACTCGGAAAAACCATGGGACTAGGCACTTAGTCATAGAAACGCCATTAATTGAATATTTTGTTAGCTTAGCTATATGAAGAAAATGTAATCTAACATACAATAAATGAGATGTCTTGACTAAGTAGAACATAAATGAAGTAGAGTATTTGTTATAACTTACCCTAAGTGATGAAAACCATGAAGACCATGCTTTAATGATGCTAGAAGATGCTAAACATGCATGGGTTTTGGGGTTAGAGTGTCAAAGAAGGTTTCTTGGAACTTTCTGCTCTAAAAACTTATCTCTCATTCTAAAGATTCAATTTTTTTAAGTCCCAAGACGGCTAGGGAAAGTTAAGGAAGAATATATAGGGCTTTAAACAAAACACAATCGTTTTGGCAAAAAACGCAAAAATGTGGGCAAAACGGTGTTCTGGCCCGCATAACACGCATGCAGAAAAAGGCAACGAAAAGTCGCAAACTCTCTGAAATAAAATGGCTGTCAAAAGGGCAAGCCTTAATCGCTGAATGAGGAACTGCAGAAATCTCTGTGAAAGAGATGCGGTCAAAACGGCGAGCCTTAACCGTAGAATCCTCATAAAAAGGAAATCTAAGAGAAGTAAGGACCTTTTCAAGCGGCCAATCACACTAACCTATATGCATGATGTGCAAGTGTGAAAATGTAATTGATGCACACTAAAATGACAATAAAAGAACACAAATGAATGACAGGTGTTTGTGTGCACCTAATATCTTCAAGAGCACAAGTCAAGTGATATACCTTTGAGGCTCTTGATCTTGAAGCACTTGGGATGCCGGGAAGCTTTCCAAACACGTTCATGAACTTGATTAACTTAAACTACCCTTACAAAATATCTCATTGTTGTTTGTCATAGAAATAAGTCAATCACAAAATGGTGGAACTTACAAACCTCATCCACATTAAACCTGTTATCATCTGGAATCGAACTTGCGAACAAAGTGGTAAGCCTTTACCACTTGTCTACAAGTTATTCTCTATCAATGTTTGCACAATGTTTATATATAACCTATTTTAGTTGTTAAATTTTTATTGATTATTTTAAATCAAAATTTTATTTTGAATTTAAAAAATAAAAAAAAACTTTAATTTATATGATAAACATAAATTTAAAAAATGTTTATTGGAGCATTTAATAAAACTATATTTTTTAAATCATATACAATCGAATCAAGAGTTTATCGGAACCTAGTGACATCAATTGTTATAAGCACGATTCAGAATGCAGCTCCCACTATAGGGGAGATGTTTCTCAACATCTTGTGATTTAATGAACAAATGTAAGATTCGAATTCCTATCATAAAAGAGAAGGTAAAATATACAACCACCTTTTATTTTTGAAATAAGAAATGTACAACCACTTTCGTAAAAGTTGTTGCATATTATAATATATAAAGTCACAACATAATTAAGATTGTTGTGGTAGCCAAAATCTGGCTTTAGGCCCAATGCATGGGCCCACATTTACTTTGCTTATAGATCCGAGTTGAGTCCAAAGTGTAAGGATTCCCATATCTTGATTGGCTTATTTCATGGACAAACCACATGTTGGGGTTTATTGTGTAAGGGTAGTTTAGGTGATTGAACTTCAAGATCGAAGGCCCTTTCAAGACCTCAAGGGACAAGCACGCCAAAGGTATAATCTCTAGTGCTTGGTTTTCTTTGAAGAGACTTAGAATGCACACACACACACTTAGTATACTTGCATTTGTGTGCATACTCTTCACATGTCACTTTACACACTAGCACTTTGATTGTTATATTCTATTGTGTGTATATGTGCCTAGTAATTCGTTTCCCGATAGTGTTCGAAAACGTCCGCGCATGCACTAGAATGTGCTTGGTATTGCGCGAAGACCGCCTACAGAGAATGCCCTTGGCTTCTCCTTGGTTTTCACCTCTGTTGGTGATCGGCGGCCTGGCCACCGAATGAAACCGCCGTTTGCATCCAGAAGTGTCTGGAGCAATTCTACGGTCACGATCAACAGTCACGACCGCCGTTCGAAACCGTCGTTCATACCTGATCGATTTATTCTCTCGAGTTTGATTCGGCGGTTACGAAACCGCCGAATGAAACCGCCGTTGTTCCCCTGTTCTTCTCGGGTTCAATTCGACGGTTATGATCGGTGGCCTGGCCGCCGATTGAAACTGCCGATCGGTGCGTTTCAGGGGCAAAATTATCTTTTCACATGCCCTGTTTTTGATGTCTATAAATATCTTACTTTCTCATTATCTGATCAAGTTCTTTTACTCCTTAGAACCCTAAACTTCAAAGAGAGATATTTGAGAGAAAATCAAATCAAGAACTCACATTTAAACACTCAAATCAAATCCTTTTTGCATCAAATTTCATATTGCATCTTCTATGACTATATAGAATGCATCCATGATTGGGTTTGCATCATCACAACTTGCTTGGTAAGATTTTGATTAAGTTCATCTTATTTTAGTATTTTTACTATCAAGTTATTCTCTTTTAATTTACTTGTATGTTTTTGATCATATGATAAATACAAGAATAGAGAATTAATTGTGATGAATTGATTGAGTGTTGTATTGTGATAGCTAATTAGGTTTTTGCTTAATCTTGATTAACTAAGCTATTTGACATGTCATTTAGCTCTTGATATCTAGGATTGATTTAATTGATTATATCATCATCCTAGATAAGCATCTAAGGTTCCCTAGTCTTATTTGTTATTTGAATATTCATACATATTCACATAGGTTGCATAATCTCTTCATTGAGAATTAAGTCTTGAGACTAAGATTGCTTAGGCCTCAAGCAATTGGACTAGAGCCACTTTTAAAGGCCCGCGATGTAGAAGTGGGGGGTTATTGACCGGAGTGTTAGACGAGATCTACATAGGTTGTAAACTCCATTTCAATTAGTGGATTTCGAGGTTCGAGTGTGGCGCACTATACAGCTCGTGGTTTTTCCCAGTGGTTGGGTTTCCACGTATACATCAAGTGTTATTTAATTTCCGCACTATATTACACTTGTTTGTATTTTTGACTAGTAGGGGCATTTTCGTAAAATTAACTTGCATACGAAAATTGGGTAATAATAGTTAAAATCTATTCACCCCCCTCTAGATATATTTATCATACACACCGAGTGTTTATTCGTTCCTTTCACAAAGTCCAAAGATGAAGGGTCGATCAAGGCCAATCAATTAAGGTTATCTCCTCTCGATGAAAGTTTGACTAGGTCAGGCAGTTATCTGATAGTGATAACTGCACAGTTCGAGTTTGACTTGGTTTTTGCTATCAGATCCCACACAATACGGGCGTGATATGAGGGATCTTGATACTCAATCAACCATGTAACCATCCTACCTCAAAGCTATAAATAAGACCCTTTTTTCGTCGAAAAGGGGTTTCAAATTCTTTCTAGTATCACAAGCTTACTTGCGTACTTAAACTCTGCAAAATCCATACTTCGTCCACCGAAATCATTCAACCATCTTACTTTAATCACTTGATACATCAATATACACTTGGTTTCATCACATTTTCGATACCAATATCCATCTCCTCACTCTTGTTATTAAATTACAGTTCTAAGTGTCACTTTGACCAGTGCACGACAAGCTCTACGTGATCCCTACCGTTTGATATATCTATAATTATATTGTTTAACTTGCTTAGTGCAACAATTGATTCTAACGCTTTATAATTCATTCTACATTGTCGAATCTTTACGAACAAATTGCTGACTTGAGCGTCAGAGAATCCCCTAGGGACACCCCCATCTCGCTTCTTTTTCTTTGTTTTCCAGGTTATCTGAGCGCTCGACGTATCTTTACCTATCGAGCTATACTTACAAGTTGTAGGTTCCCAGAGATCTACAACTATAGATCGATCCTCTACAGTTTGGCGCCCATCATGGGGCCTTGATAACTTTCTCACAAGCAAAAATGAGATAAGTCGACATTACGCTCGAAATGGTAGAAGATGGTGTTCCACCAACCGTCGAAGCGCGACTCGCTGTGTTGACTACGCTGATGGCCATTAACACTGACAAGCTACGAGAGCTCGAAGTCAAGAATGCTACGATACGCGCCAAGAATGCTGAATTGCAAACAAGAGTCGAAGGCGCCTCAAACAATGCAATTCCTATACCACTGATCCCAATGGTCGACGACACGTACAATGTCAAGAGAATAGCTCTGATTGCACCAAGGACAGATTTCCAAATACCGTAGCAACAATTCCATGTTGGTGAAAGCAGCTCAACGAGAGAGAACCCTCAAGCACCAACCCAGATGGTTCAAGTGGAAGGAAATCCGATTAACCCGTCGAACCCTCAAGGGATGACAAAAGAACCAAAACAGGACAATGCTCCATGGTCAAAAAATGTTTTTAGTACCCATGTGTCCCTTCAGTCAGCACCTGAATTTATAAGATTTAATACTGTGTCTCTCTTTGTTGACCTAGGAATTGCTCGTAAATTTACAGAAACGGAAGCTCTCACTCAAGGGATGCCAAGCGTACCAGCCCCGATCAAGAAGAGCGCATCAAGCAGTTTCACGGATTCTCCTTTCGTTGACGCCATTGCCCTCATCGAGATGCCCAGAAAATTTAATATGAAGCAATTCAAAGGCACGAAAGATCCGAATGATCACATCGCCCAATATAGGCAACGTATGTTCACTGTAGTAATCCCATGTGACCTTAGGGAAGCCTGCTTGTGCAAAGGATTCGTCTTTTACCTTAGTGGACACGTTTTGCAATGGTACACTAATTTATCAAACAATTATATAAGTTCTTTTGCGTAGCTTACAAATACATTCATGGAGCAATTCACGAATAGTCGAAAACTCGAGAAGCAATCAGATGACCATTATACCATAACCTAGAGGCGATGCGAGGCGAGGCGAGGCGAGAATTTGAAAAGCTATGTCGGACGCTTCAACAAATAGAAGGTGTCGATCCCTCCCCCCTGTAATCTCGTTACAGCAATCTCTACTTTCATGTGCTTTCAGGAAAGAGCTCTGATACGATTCAGAACTATACAAGGAGTTGAATAAGTACCCTTACAAAACTATGGAGGATGTCTTGGCAAAAGCTTGGGCTCAAATCATATAAGGAATTAAGTTCCTGAATGAAAAGGAACTTGATTCCCCCCACTTACCCTTGGAATCAAATTCCATTTCTTGATTGAAGAGAGGAACTCGTGTCTTTTTACTAAAATATCCGAACTTAATTTTTTAAAATTATATATATATATATATATATATATATATATATATATATATATATATATATATATATATATACTTAAACTAAAAATGATTTTTTTTTTGAGGAATTACAACTATTACAATCGGATTGTCGGGACCTTCCAAGATCGGACAATACATTAGCAGCCTGGATAACTACCATCTCCGCTAAGAGGTCATGTGGAACTAAAAATGATTGTGAAGCACGATATATATATATATACATATATATATATATATATATATATATAATGTGAACCGTTGATTTGATTTGGTATATATATATGAATTGTCAATTTTGAAAAAAAAATAAAAAAGTTTGATAAAAGAGCTGGCTTCCTCTTCTTATTCTAGTTCGAAGCATTGGCTGGGCCTTTGGAATCTCTTTCTCCCACTTAAAGTTACGATTTTCTTGTGGAAGGCATGTAACAATGCAATTCCCTCCTTTTTGAATCTCTTCCACCGTAGGTTATTACTACTCCAGTTTGTAAAAGGTGTGCAGGAGCTTTTCAGGATTCATCACATTTTATTTCCATGTACCAAAACTCCATATCGTATCTGTTTGATGAGTGTTATCGCCTAGGTTCTGAGTGAACATATGAGATGTCTCTTGTAAGAAGTAGAAGTCAAGGCGAATTCTATCTTGGGCATTCGAGCATAGTTGTTTTATAAACCGAAAACATCCTAAGTATCAGCATACATGCATGGCGTGATGTATTGATTTACAAAGAATATTTTTAGTCTTATTATAGAGATTTTAGCATGCATGTAGTTTTTGTTTGTATATGTGAAGTGTCATCTCAACTTTTATCTTGTAGAGTTGCATTTGTGGGTACCGTAGCTGGTAAACCTGCAAGAGACTATAACTCCTTCAACCAGGGACACCTAGGGTTTTAAAGGCTTGTGGCACATGCTAAGTGTCATCGTGTTTCCTATGAAAATGGACTAACCTAGTTTATGTTTTTATTTTTTTAGTGTGTTTTGTCTGTTCATTTGTTTGTTTGTTTGTTTGTTTGTTTGTTTTTCGTTTTTAGTTTTGCTTGATGACGAGCAAAAGATAGGTTTATAGGCATTTGATCATCACATTTATATACCTATTTTAGGCCCCCATTTCTAGCTTTTGTGCTCGTTTTGAGCGTTTTTGTGTATATAAAGTATGTTTGAGCCTTGTGTAGGTAAAAGTTCCTTAAAGATGGTGTTGTGCATAAAGTGAGGAACTGAGGGCAAAAAGGGAAATTATTCAAATAGGAGTCCAGTGCGGGATGATACTGTAGGCAACAAGCCACACTGAAGACCAGTGGATTGTGTGAAAATGCCAGTGCGGGCAACAAGCCGCAATGAGAAGCCGTACCAAAGATCAGAGACTTGTGCGAGTCCATTCAATGCGGGCAGAAAGACACAATACAAAGTCACACTACCTATTGCAGGATGTCTATATGGGCTACAAGCTGCATTGCCAAGTCACACAGCGCCCGTCAGACTTGAAAAACACGCGAATTAGCAGTGTTATCTTGTTCTTTTCCATCCGAAATCATGCGCAAACTTGCCTTAACTATAAATACACCTTATTGGCCACCCATATCACAATCTACCACTCTCCCCCTCTCTTAGATCAAAAACACTCAAACCCTAAACACCAAATAAGTTGAGAGAGAAGCTTCAAGCTCCCATAGAGGTTTTTCCTCCATGAGAGCTCACTATCCACCACCATCACTTCATCTTCCACCCATCTTAAAGTAGATTACAAGAAAAAAGGAAGGTTCCCATGACAAATTCAAGCCATGCATGCACCAAGGAAATATAGAGGCTTTGGAGGAGATTTCTTCAAGGGTTTTCTCTACAACTTATTTCTTCATTGTATTTCTTATTTCTTTGATGTGTAACACTGTAACCCCCACTAGGGAATATTTGTAAACCTACAGTTGTGCTATTTATGTATTATTTATTCTAGATTCGATTTGGGTCTTGTTTCATTCTTTATTTATAATGTTATTAATCTCTTATTGTCACATGCATGTGTATAGAGGTTTAGAAATTGATGTGTATTCATGAATGTGATTAGGAGTAGTATAACCTAATTTAGGAGTAGTTTAATCTAACATCCCATTTTTATATGTATGTTGATGGATAATTCAAAATGCCATGTTTGGAATTGAATGCATGAGAGTTAGGGTTATGTCTTTGGATGACCTTCTGGGCATGATCTTGACTACTTAGCTCTATTGAATGAATGAAACTTGTTTTATGCGTAAGTTTGCTAGAATAGGTTTCGGTTCTATGTTCTTGTGCTTAATAGGTCTTTGACTTTAAAACACAATTGTTCATTCCATAACCTTGGTTGAGTGATGATTTGATTTTGGTAATTTCATTAATCAAGAAAACGAACCCTTTACTTGAATTGAATGTGGTTAATGTTTAACAATAAACTTGATGTGTATATTTGTTTGGTGAACTCATTTCCCTTGTGTGTCCATTATCTTGCTTCTCTCCTAGCCACATTTGTTTCGTAACTCGGGTGTCTTGCCTTTAGGAGTAGTTTAATTTAGCTTAAGAGTTGTGTAATTTAGAAAGGCAGGCACCCGATTACTTTTATGCTTTAGTTTGAGGTTATTTTTGTTCACATGCTCACACACTCTTCGTATTATGCTTACACTCCACACACACTATTCTCACATTGCTTTCAATAATGCTATAGCTAGAGAAGGCTTAATAACGATGACCCTCCCTGTGGGAATAACCTATACTTAGTGTTATACTACATGTAACGATCAATGCACTTGCGGGATAAACATACACACTCATATTTTAGGGAACCACCCTTAGCGTGTCAGTTTACTAGTGTCTTTACAATCTATTCTGATCTTCTAAGCTTAGATCTTGGAAAACAAACTCATGCACAGACAATTAAAACATGTTTGAATTGTTTAATTGCAGGAAATGGTAACTATGTATGCAAGGAGAGATGCTTCAGTACCTCAGGTTTAAGAGGTGATGTGGCACGCCTGACCACTAATTTTTCAACACATCATCATCTATATAAAAACCTCATAATTTTCGCTACCAACTCATAAAAAAGCTTGTCCAGTTATTAAAAACTTGCCAACTCAGATATCTGAGTTAAACCTATGTAGCAACTCATTGTTTTCTCCATTCAGTGATGCACGACTTATCTGCAATCAAAAACAAAATTTTCTTCCTTAAATACTCAGCAGCTTCAATGCATCTTCTTCATTCACTACTTCTCTGCAAGATCGTAACCAATTTTTTTTTTTTTTTTGCTCACACTTGTTTAAGTTATCTGCTACTTCTTAAATTCAGACTTCTATACATCAACCTCTCAATTTTCAATTTCGTTTTAATGGCAGAATTTTCACCTCTGCATCTTCTATTTCGATTCTCTATTCATCTCGCAATCTCTTGATTTTTTTTTATTTGGGTATATAATGGAGACTCAATTTTCATATGGTTTGTTGTATCGCAATTATTGGATTCAATATTATTGGTAGGTTCTTGCCTTTTGGATGATTGAATTTTTAATTTTAATTTTTTAAAAGCAAGTAGAACCATTAATGATTCTCGTTAACCACATAAATATTCATAGTACAAATCCACCAACAAAACAAATCCAAAATTTATAAAGATGAAAAATTCCCATCAAGTGAACAAACAATTGTCCATAGAGTAACTCAGAATACCACACCAAGCTAACCAAATACAATGCAGTGAGGTTCAATTCTCTGCCGAGATGTTAGTAATTTTTAATTAAGGCATGGTGCCCTCTTTTGAATGAGGACCTGTTATTCAATGTTGACGGTGCTTGTAGTTTAGCGGAGGGGAGTGCTGGGATAGGAGGGGTTTTATGCAATTCCAAAGGAGGGCTTATGTACTCTTTTTCTGCTTTCATAGGGCACTTGGACGCCATTGCAGTTGAAATTTGCACAATTACAATCTACGACATTCGCTCTATGATTCGTTCTTTAGACAACACCTCTGTCATCCATATTCCTAGAACTACAAACTCCTATGCAAATAGTTTGGCTAAGAGGGGTTTGACTTTGGATGGAGAAGTCATTGAATGAGGAGATAACTGTGATTAGTCTTTGATTTTTTTATGGTTTTGCCTAGCTACCCTATTTTTCAGCTTCGTTTTTTAGGCTTTCTGGGTGTTTTCTAGTTTCATTTATGTTCTTTTTGTTTCTGCTTTGCTGGGCTGTTTGTGAGGCTGAAAAAAATGATAAGAGTGGTTCTATTGTGTTCCAATGCAAATCCTGCTCTGAGGCCTACTATGTTAGAGGTGGTTAGTATGCTCGAATCACAAACAATTGTTCAATAAGTTGCATCAAATCCTGGCATGTATGGTGATGATTTGCAATTTAAACAAATCAAAGGCTATTATCAACAGCTACATGATTAGAGCTCGAGTGTTTATGACACTTTAGAGTTGCATTCTAAGTTTTAAATATCAAATGACTCATAGTTGCATTCAAAGCAAAAGTTACTACAAAAGTAACAAACTCTATAAGAAAAATACTACAGTTGGAGTAACAAACAAAATAAGTCTACACTTGCTCTCAAATATCCCAAAAATACTAAACTAAATCATAGATAAAACCTAAAATTGTCCAAAATTTCATTCCATCAATTCTTCTTTTTTGTTGTGGCCATCAATTCTCTTGATTTGGAAATTGATTAACACTAGGAGAATTCGGAACCTACATCACAATTTTGTTATTATTAGAAAGCAATTATTATTATTTGTTCTCATAATGAACACACACAAAAAATGAAAAGAAAACAAACCTGGCTTAAATGAGACATTTGATCATTTCCTTGAAGCATGCTTGTGAAGCTAAAGTTAGAACCAACCTGAGAAGAACATATATATATTATCTATTGTAAATTGGACTGTCTAGGGGTTTTTAAGCTTATGATCGCTTGTGATGCTTTTTCCCTTTAGATCAGTCCAATTTTATTAAAAAAAAATCTATTGTAAATAAGAAAAGTAAACATACTGCATACATATTAAACTACAAAAAATCACACCTGATAATAAAAACTTAAATTTTGAGATATAAGACTTTGTTGGAATGTTGGATGAGTAGTTGTTGCATGATACAGAGTTGCTGTAAGATGAGGATTTGTCGTAAAATGATGATATGTAGTCATTCCATGAGAAGGGTCACTCACCAATTCTTGTATCTCTTTTCCCGCATATATTTGTATATATTCTTAAGAATGAAACAAAGGCAATTGAAAAATAAAATTTGACATCAAGTTAGACAATGCATATATACCTTTTCCTTTTGTTGTTTTTCGTTTTCGCTTCTCCAAATTGGTCTTCAATCTAGCATTTGTTTGGTCTTTAGTCTTAGCAATTGGTGGATTCAAAATTGATGGCTCACTACTAAAAAGATCATCATGCGGTTGCTCGTCCACCTTTTTAAAACATTACAACATACAAATAGTTTCACTATCTTTCTCAAGTAGCTCCATTGGCTCTACTAATTTGTTCTTAACTATCTTAGTTCCAGAAATAGTCAATGAAGCTATACTAAAGATATTATTTCCTTCATGTATCAATTCAAACAGGCGTAATGATTGGATATGTTTCTCATTGTTACTTGATGAAACCGAACTTTCACAACTCACAAAATTTCCCTTTTTTTGTCTCTTTAGTCCATCTAATAAATATGTATCTTGATGGTATGCTAGTAACATTGTTGAAATCAAGCACTTTCAAAGCATGATGACATAACATCCCCATTGACTCATATAGCATACAACTATTGTTTAGAAATCCAAACACAATTTGGTTCGAGCCTGTAGCAAACAGAAAGTGAAAAAGCCATCAAACAATCACGTTAGAAATAAGGTTTAAGAAAACTGAGGCCTGTGTTTCACATGGTGTCCTTAAGACAATTTCACCGTATATAACACCGTATGTGTATAGCGATTGTCTCCCAGGATACAACGGTTTAACAGTGGAAGTGCGAAGCACAAACCACTATCAGCAAACTCAAACCGAGTTCAAACTTACCAAGCACAGAAAATAGAAGAAAGACTTCGGCTGTTGTGATTTTCATATATTGTCGAATCAATTGATTTGAAGAGAATACTAGGGTTTTATAGACAAAACCGGATCACTAGGGTTTTGGGGATTAATTTGGAAATTCCTTGATTAATACGTTTTTGAATTAATATGGAAAAATAATTTAATTAGATAATAATCTCCAAAGAGATCTACTTCTAATTAAAAACCGATTCTGTATTCTTAGTGATCAAGTAAGAAATCAGAATCCAAACAATTAATGTTTTCCTTATTATTTACACAAAAACGTTTGACTTAGGGAAGTGGCAAAAAGTCAATTGCACTCTCACGGTCCAATCGGAGCGGCATTCATGTACGTAGGATGCGCCCACACACGAGTCATGCATTCGAAGGTTCGAGGTCCATGATTTGCACCCCCACCTGCGCGCGCGAGAGAGAGCCTATATGCCACACACATGTTGATAGCTACTATCACACAATTACTTATATACTATATATAAGTTTCTTCCCTAACCAATGTGGGATGTGCCATTTTCCCCCACATTTTGGGCTCACCTTGAGACTCAATTTCTCATTCACCCATTAATCATTTTGTGAGTTTGAGTATACAATTTCGAAGCTCTCAAGGAGGAGAATTCGAATACACTTTAATCTTCCATTTTCATGGAATTAATCATACCCAATTTGTGCTCTCAAATTAAGAGTTTATCATAAGAAACAGAATTAAAAGAAACTCTATAAACTCTTTCTTGCCCATCCTCATTTGCTTCATATGTATAACCTCCACTATTATTATGAACTTCATTCATCCTCACTCCCATACAACTTATTAACTCTCAATCATACTACCATCAACATTTAATTTAATCCAATCCATCAAAGGGGGGTTCCAAGCAATCAAACATGTATTCAACACAGAATTGGAGGTACTCACAGAATTAGCATTAAGGCAAGAGTCCAGGTATCTCTTAATAATTAGACCAGGGGAAGAGGGATATTTGAAATCTGAAACAAATATGCTTTTGCATCTCCATTTCTAGATGAACCACAAAGTAAGTGCAAATAGAAGGTATCCAAGCATCTCTCTCAAAATACTTTTGTTGTCCTTTAGGTTAAGGAATAGCCATTCCTTCCAGTCACGGTTAAACATAGAGGACTTAGAAACCCTTTTGCAGATATTATCCCATATGAAGATTGATTTTGGGCAGCCTCTAAAAACATGGTTCGTATCTTCGCAACTCAGATTACAATTGGAGCAATTAATATTCGTAGGCATACCTTTCAAAGCTCTGTGAACATTTGTAGGAAGTTTGTCATGTAGAAGGATCCATAGAAAGCTTAGAACTCTAGGAGGGATTCTAAGCTTCCAAATAAAGCTCCATTGCCATGAATGAATCTCACAGAACTTGTAGTGAAAGTCATAAGCACTTCTAATTGAGAACTCACCATTTTTAGAGAGACTCCAAATAGCTTTATTAGGCCCACTCCTCATTCTTCCAGTATGAATGTTGATAATTCTAAGCACAATATCCCAAGGCATAATAGAATTCAGCTTATGAATGTTCCACTCCTCATCATAAATATAATCACTAACTTTCTCAAGCAATTGAGCAGCAGATAAAGGGGAAATGGCCTGGTTCTTGAGAGAGTAGAATTCAGGAACCCATGCATCATACCAAAACCGAATTTTGCTACCATCTCTAACTCTCCAATTCAATCCCTTCAAAATAAGCTCAGCACCAAAGGAAATTCCCCTCCAAGTGCTCAAGCAGTTATTCATAGGAAGATTTCTAGAATTAGCAAAATTGCTATCTTTGAGATATTTTCTTCTTAGCAAACTACCCCATAAGCTAGTGTTATTTTGCATCAATCGCCAGCTAGCTTTGGTAAGCAAGGCTTGGTTCATCTTTTTCATTTGTTAGATACCCAAACCACCCTTATTTTTAGGTAAACAGACAGCATCCCAGTTAACATGATGAATCTTCTTCTTGTCGGCCGAATGACTCCATAAGAAGTCTCTATTGAGCTTATCAAATTTGGAGCAAATCTTCGTAGGGAGTTTTATGGACTACATAGCATAGACATGTATAGAAGAGGCCATAGATTTAATGAGAGTAATCCTACCAACTAGGGACAGAGAAGCGCTTTTCTAGGAGTCAAGTCTTTTTTGGGATTTTTCAAGGATCTCCTTGTAAGTTACCCTAGTCACTCTACCATGGATAAGAGGAACACCAAGGTAGTTTCCTAGATTAGTAGTCAACGGAGAACCACAAGTATCAGCGTAAGTCTTGGCTATTGAAGCATAGATGTTACTGGAGCAAAATACTCTAGATTTATGGTAACTGACCTGTTCACCAGAGAGGTCACAAAAGAGATCAAGACAATTCCTCATAGTAATAGCTTGCTGCAGAGAGGCTTGGCCAAAAAGAATGAGGTCATCTGCAAAAAAGAGGTGAGAAATTTTAGGACCTCCCTCGAAACCTTGACAGGTTTCCAGACCCCTTCCAGCAGCTTTTGGTGAATTAAGTAAGATAATTTCTCCATGCAAAGCACAAAGATATACGGAGATAGTGGATCACCTTGTCTTAATCCACTTCTAGGGGAAAATTCATTAGAAAGTTCAAGATTTAATATGACTTTGTATTCAATATATGTTTGTCATTCAAAATAGATTTTTGATTAGTTGAATAAATTTAAATTTACTCTTAAATTTATCTAAAAAGTTTTTTTTTTTTTCTAACAACTCATATAGATTATATATAAATATTGTACAATTGTTAACAAATTAAATGTTATAGTCCAGCGGTAAAGGCTTACCACTTTGATATGAGGTTGCAAGTTCGATTCTTCATAATGACAATTAATTGTCAATATTATCAAGGGTGGGCCAGCGGCGGATTAATTTTTAAAGTTCTAACATCTCTGAAGACCAATGTATACTCTTATCTGACGAAATAAATTCATCGGCTAAAACCTTAGCAGAAGATCGTCGGATACTTGTTTTTCGTTGGCTAAAACCTGTTTTAGCCGACGAAACTCAAAATTTCATCGCCTAATACCCTGCCCGACCATGATGTCCCCACGAAATTGCCGACTAAATTTTTTCATCGCGTAATACCTTTCTAGATGAATTTCAACTTTTCCCCACGAAAATAATTTTTCTGGAAAGACTAAAATTCTTGTAGTGGTAAATACCTTCTTTTGAACACACAAATTCCCTTTGTCGAATATTGTTTGTTGCATCTCTTCGAATATGCCATTTACGAATACTAAAACCCTTCTTTAAAGCATAGGCATTGCATAAATCGTAGGCTGCTTTATCAGAGTGAACTTCCATTCCTACTTTGAGTTCTCCATCGTCTTCCCCACTGAACGTGTCTTCCATTCCTTATACAATTGCTATAAATAAAAATTCAAAACATGTTAACGTGACATTTTTTTTTTCATTGGCGAACAAAGAAATAATCATTCTATATTTTCTGTGTATTTTTACCTATCCTATAATGTTAGATATACAATATTTGTTAAAAAAAAATGACAACTTAGAAAAAAAAAAAAAAAAAAAATATATATATATATATATATATATATATATATATATATATATATAGTCTTTCTATTATCAGTTCGAACTGACAAAAGTTATATCAGTTCCTTGTATGTGAGCCACTGGATTTAAATACTTTGACTGACAGTCAGTCAAAGTATTTAAATCCAGTGGCCCACATGCAAGGAACTGATATAACTTTTGTCAGTTCGAACTGATAATAGAATTTCTGTATATATATATATATATATAGCAGAGAGATTCAAAGAACTTAAAAAAAAAAAAAAAAAAAAAAAAAAAAAAAAAAAAAAACCATCTCATATGTTCTTTATTTTTATAAACGATACACATTGTCCTTATAAAAAAAAATATAAGAAATATTCATCATATATTTTATTTATATTTTTCACTCATCCTATAATGGCCAACATATAATTTTTTTTTAATGACAACATAAAAAAAAAAAAAAAAAAAAAAAAAAAGAATAGCTGAGAGATTCAGAGCACTCAAAAACAAGCAAACAACTTTTTAAACCTTAGTCTCTACCTTAATGCCCTGGGAAATGGAACGAACCTTTGATTAGGAGAAATTTCTTACCAAAGGAGGCAGAGCTAATTCTTAGTACCCCCTTGATTGCTCTTCCAAAAAGGGATTCAATATTGTGGCATTTTGAAAAAAATGGAATTTTCTCAATGAATAGTGCCTATAGAGTAGCAATCTCGGCCATGAGGAGATTTGAAGCTTCTTGTTCTTCTGGTCCCCATCCTTGGTGGAAAAAATTGTGGTGTTTACAACTTCCCAACAAAATAAAAATCTTTTGCTGGAAGGCTTGCCGTAATATTCTTCCTACCAAAGCTTTACTGCATAAAAGAGGAATCATTGATTCAGATTTATGCCCTCTCTGCACTGAAGGTCCGAAAACGGTGGACCATGCCTTATGGGTAGGGGTGGGCGTTTAATGGATCGGTTCACTTTTGGAGTGAACCGATAAAAAACCGATAATATCCAGTTTTTAAAAAAATGAACCGATCCGATAAAATTGAAAAGTGTGAACTGATCAAAAACCGATTAAACCGGTTCGGTTCGATTCGGTTCGGTTTTTTCGGTTTTGGGCCTATTTGGCCAAATTATTGGGCTTTAATTTTAAAATCTGTCATGGTTAGAAAATTTGAAAAAACACATATTTTTCATATTTTGGGCCTATTGGGCCGAATAATCTAGCAATTTAAACCTTAAATCCAACAATTTAAACCTTCAATCCATAACAATTCACATAACTCATAAGTCATAACATTAAACAGTCCACAAAAAAGTTCATAAACAATCCATCATTAAGTCTAGAATAACACAATTACATAATAAAAACAACTTGAACAGCAGCTGTATAGTGGACTTGAACTTGAACTCTCTGCAGAAACAAAAAAAGCAGATATATTAGACAATCAGATACACAACACACATTCACTATAACAACAAGAGACCCTAACAAGAGAAACCAGTTTACAAATCTATCAACTATAAACTACTCAAGTCACAAATCTATCAACTATAAACTACACATTTTTATTTTTATTTTAATAGCAAAGAAGCATATATTAAAAAGACCTGAGAACAGGCAACACACCAACAAAGGAGCACTGCCTAGGCAGAGCCACAACAACGGCCACCCACCAGGCAAAAAACAAGCAGGAAAAACAACAACTAAGCCAACAAATGCCCGAAAACAGAGCAAAAGCAGATATAATCTGATGAATTATTTAGGACTGTCAAATATTTCAACAATAAGTTATTATTATTTCGAGTCTACCAAATTGTTAAATCAGAAAACTCAAGAACCAGAAAATAACCTAGAAACAAAATCAAACCAAAAATAGACTCCCACCTAGATCAGATATCACTCCAAAGCAATAAAAAAATTAATACAAAAAGCTTAAATTGCAAGTACAAAATCAAACGAAACAAAGTTGGATCAATATGAAAAATAAAAGAGCACAACAAATTTGGATCCATTAACCCAGAAACAAAATCAAATGAAAAAAAGTTTAAGACCCAATTAAACAAATCAAGTGTATTTTCATTACTAAAACAAACAAATAAAACCCCTAAATTAATTGATTTTGATACCGAGATACAAATCCCAAATCATTCGAGTAAAAATACTTAGAAAACTTACCCAAAAAAATTACTAGCGAAAACGATGGTAGGAGACCGGCGACAACAGCGACTAGCGATCGACGACTTACGACTGGCAATAAAGGCTAGAGGGTGGAGAATGGAGACGGTGAGAAAAGAGAGGCAAAGAGGCAAAGGAGAGATTTAGGGTTGAGAAAAGACAGTAGCTGGAGACGGTGAGATGAGAGACGATAGCTAGAGACGGTGAGACGAGAGACGACGGCTGAAGACGGTGTAGTTGAGAGATTTAGGGTTAGGGATTATATGAGAGAGAGAGAGAGAGAGAGAGAGAGAGAGGCAAAGAGGCAAAGGAAGTCAGTCTGCAGATTATGTGTAATTTAGGGATTTTTCATACACCGGTTCTCGGTTCGGTTCACCGGTTTGAACCCTTGAACTGAAAACCGAACCAGAATATCTGGTTTTCTAAAAAACGAACCGAATTGAACTGATAAACAGTAAAAAATCGAAAAAAACCGATTTGACCGGTTCAGTTCATCGGTTCGGTTCGGTTCGGTTCACTGGTTTTTTGCCCACCCCTACTTATGGGGATGTAAGAATGTGAAGCCATAATGGAGCCAATGCCCCCTCTTTTCTGATCTAAATAAATTCAAAATTGCTGACTTTCTTGAGAGGCTGATTTGGGTGGCAACTGTGGGCAATTTGGAAACTGTAACCAATTTTATTACCACAACTTGGTTTGTGTGGAACAACCGGAACCAAACTCTGTTTGGTGACAAAGCTAGAATCTAAGAAGAGTCTTGGAAAAAGGCTGTTTTGTTTTTGACAGGTGTGAAGACAAATGAAAATCAGGCTAAAGCCTCTGCTAAATCTTCAATTGAAATCAAGACTTAGAGTCCTCCAACTATTGGTACTTTTAAAGTTAATATCGACGTGGCTTTGGATTTGGGAAGGGGCAGGTTTGGTGCAGGAATTGTCATTAGAGATAACATAGGAAGAATCCTGAAAGCTGCTGCGTTGTTCTTTGATGGTAGAGTTTCAGCTGACATTGCAGAAGCCAAGGCAATCTATGAAGGCCTTTTGTTAGCAAAGAAGTCAGGTTTGCACCATTTGTCTATTGAGTCTGATTCTCTGAATGTGGTGAGGTTGTGTAAAGGTGAGATTACCACTAGAAGTGATGTGTTTAATGTGATTAGTGATATCCAGATTCTTTAGAATAGGGATGGAATTATAAAGGTTTGATATATTTCGGTGATTGATGTTGAATACAGCAGTGCTGCATATATATACAGGGAAGAGACTTTAAGAAGTCTGAAGTAAATAAGCTATATGAATCCTAAACTAATTAGACTACTGTATCTGCTATGGACAAGGAAATACAAATAGTAATTTACAAAGAGAGCAAGTGTGACTAAACTACACTTCCTTAACACGCCCCCGCAAGACAGTGGGCATTTCAGAGACACTGATCTTGGACCGTAAGAGACAAAACCTTGTCCTGGAGAGCGGCTTAGTGAGAGAGTCAGCCAATTGGTCAGCAGAGGACACATGTGATATGCGGAGTTGATTGTTTTGGACCTTTTCTCTGACAAAATGGAAATCAATGGCAATGTGTTTCATTCTTGAGTGAAAAACGGGATTAAAGCAGAGGTATGTCGCCCCGATATTGTCACAATAGATGGTTGGGGGACCGGCCATAGGGATCATTAGTTCCCGCAGAAGAGACGTGAGCCAAATGACTTCAGAGGCAGTGGTGGCAACGGCCTTGTACTCAGCTTCTGTCGAGGATCTAGCAACCGAGCGCTGCTTGCGAGAGCACTAAGAGATGGCATTTGACCCAAGAAAGACAACATAGGCACTAGTTGAGGTCCAATCATCTTGATTTCCTACCCAGTCAGCGTCTGAGAACGCATGCAACAGCAATGGGGAGTCACGGCGCACCACCAGGCCATGACTAATTGTTCCATGTAAGCAACGCAACATGCGTTTTGCAATAGCCCAGTGACCAGTTGTTGGACGATGCATGAACTGAGCAAGTTTATTCACAGCAAAAGCAATGTCAGGGCGAGTAAAAGATAGATACTGCAGGGCACCAATTACCTGACGAAATTCAGTGACATCTGTGAGAGAGGTGCCGTCAAGAAGCTTGAGTTCACGATCGGTTGGAAGAGGAGTAGTGACCAGTTTGGAGTCAAGCATTTTGGTGCGAGTTAGAAGTTCAGTCACATATTTCTTTTGAGAAAGAAACAATCCAGATGCGCACGGTAGAACCTCGACTCCAAGGAAATAGGATAGGGCTCCAAGATCCTTGATTGAAAAACGACGAGCAAGAGACGTAATGAACTCATTAACAAGGTTCCTGTCACTACCAGTGACAATGATGTCATCAACATAAACTAGCAGAAAAATCACACGCCCATTAGCATTGAAAATAAATAAAGAGGTGTCGGAACGAGAGTTGACAAACCCTTTTTGAATAAGAAATTGCCGAAGTTCATTGTACCACGCCCGAGGGGCTTGCTTGAGACCATAGATGGCACGCTGAAGGCGGCATACATGTGATGGAAAAGCCGGATCCACAAACCCAGGCGGTTGTGCCATGAACACATCTTCAGTTAGATATCCCTGAAGAAAAGCATTGTTTACATCAAGTTGACGCAAAGGCCACCCTTTTGTAACCGCCAGACATAGTAACACATGGATTGTTGTTGTTTTCACGACAGGGCTGAATGTGTCTGTGTAGTCAAGGCCCGGGCGTTGATGAAACCCATTTGCAACCAAACGCGCCTTAAAGCGAGAGATGGACCCATCTGGTGATCGTTTAATTCGAAACACCCACTTGTACCCAATAATATTCTGTGACGTATTAGGAGGAACCAGAACCCATGTTCCATTGTGAATGAGGGCATCAAATTCTTCCGACATTGCGTGCCTCCACTCAGGAGATTTTAGCGCCTGAGACGCGCATGTGGGCTCAGATGGAGTTGATGACAGAAGGCCGGTCATGGACAGTTTGGTGAGAGGTTTGTGGATATGGTTCTTGGATCTGGTGATCATTGGGTGGTCATTTGTGTGGTCGGGTATGGGTGGGGGCCGAGTTGGCGGTGGATCATGAGGAACAGGTGCAGCGGTGTTGGGAGGGACCTCGGTAATGGGCTGTGACATCACAGGAGCTGGCTAGATAGGTGCTGGTTCAAGTGTGGGACGGTGCAGATCTAATGTGGGGAAGTGGGGCTGTGTGGTAGGCGAGCTTGTGTGTGGTAGGCGGGCAGTTGTGGTAGGCGAGCTGGGTGCAATAGCGCACGGTACTGTTGTGGTGACAGGTGGGGATGAATTGTGAGGTGTGGATAGTGGGACCGCAGCCCTTGCTCGAGAAGAAGATGGTGGCAGATGGTGTGTCTCATGCAAAGCCGAACCAGAGGTGGAGTGAGAGTGTATGACCGGAACCACTAAACTTGGAGATTCATGAGATAACCATTGGGAGCAGGTGTTTGCGGAGGACCTAGGAAGACTCGTGTGAAGTGTTTCGTATGGAAAAACTGATTCAACAAAGTTCACATGCCTAGAGACAAATACGCGATCCGTTTCTGGATCCAGACAATGATAGGCACTTTGTGACAAAGAGTACCCTATAAAGATACAGGCTCTAGACCTAGACTCAAGTTTGTGAACGTTGTATGGCTTGACCCATGGATAGCAAAGACATCCGAATACTCGGAGCTTGGCATATGAGGGACGCGTGTTGAAAATTTTCTCAAAGGGAGACAACATGTGCAAAAGCGGTGTGGGCATCCTATTAATTAGGTACACAGCCGTGGTGAATGCATGAGACCAAAAGGTGAGAGGTAGGGAGGCATGAGTGAGAAGTGATAGACCCGTCTCAACAATGTGCCTATGACGACGCTCAGAGACACCATTGTGCTCTGGTGTGTGCGGTGGTGTGGTGAAGTGAGATATACCATGATGAGCAAGAGTGTGCCTTATAGCTATGTATTCGCCATCATTGTCACTGTAAAGTGAAATAATAGTGTGTTTAAAAAACTTTTCAACCAAGGTTTTGAAGCGAATAAATACTGCATGGACTTCAGATTTTTGTTTTAAAGGATACATCCACATGTATTTCGTAAAGTGGTCAACAAACAACACATAATATTTGAAACCATCTTTAGATGAAATAGGAGAACTCCAGACATCAAAGTAAATAATTTCTAGAGGTTTAGAACTGATAACAGTAGAGACGGAAAAAGGCAATTTATGCGTTTTATTTCTTAAACATGCACTACATGGATTGCTAGAACTATCAAAAGAGATGACAGACAATGCTTGGGACCCTACTAAATTTGAAACTATTTTTGACGACGGATGACCTAGACGGTGGCGTCAGTTAGGGAGAGTGGCTTTAATACTGGAAAAGGCGATGACAGGTGATGTGTCAAGCTCGGCATGAGACGGCCACTCGTAAACACCATTCTTAGTCCGTCCTTGCATGAGCTGCGCCCCCGTATGGAGATCCTTCACAATAAATGAAAAGGGTGAAAATTCAATTGCAACTTGGTTAGATAAACAAAATTTAGAGACTGAAATCAGATTTTGTTTCATAGTAGGCACACATAATACATCAGATAATAAAAAGGATGAAGATTTAGTGGGGAGATGTAGAGAACCAGAATGTGTTATGGGTAAGCCTGAACCATCACCAATCATTATATCATCTGAGCCAGAGTAAGAAGAGTGCAGGGATAGGTTGTTCAGATCTGAGGTTACATGATGAGAAGCACCAGAGTCAAGCAACCATTCAGGCGTAGTGGAGTGAGGTGCCGCAAAATTCGCTCGAGGTTGCCATTGTGGTCTTGATGGAGCCGGCTGAGATTGAGCAAGAGTTGGAGAGACACTGAATGTGGCACACCGTTTAGCAGTATGTCCCTGTTCACCACAGAGCTGGCAAAAACCACGGTACGGTCTGGGACCTGACCTGGACGCCGAATTGGACAAGTTTGGAGCGGTTTGGGAAAGAGAAAACTGACCTGCAGCTGCTGAACCTGGTCTGGCTGAATGTTGAGGGCTGTTCCGGCTGTAGTTCTAATTTTGATTTGGTTGATATGGTTTGGCTGCAAAATTTGCAGTGATGGGGAGTTGATGGATCCTTGTTGATTCTTGTTTCAGGAGAGCCTCGGAATTGAGAAGTTTCTCATGCAATTCTTCAAAGGAAATTGCAGAGTCACGAGCACGGACAGCCGATGATATATCTTTAAATTCGTCACCCAGACCATTCAGAATTTTTACTGTTAAGTCTTCAGAATTTTCAGGAGCGTCAAGCATTGCTAACTCGTCAACGATACTTTTTGCGTGTTGCAAGTACTCCGTAATAGATTGGGTTCCTTTGGTGATGTTGGTGAGCACGCTCTTTAGGTGCATGATATGTCCTCTGGATGGTTTCGCATAGGTATTGGCAAGCGCGACCCATGCATCATGAGCAGTTTTAGCGGAAGCGATGAACGGAATAATGGAGGGAGACAATGATCCAAGTATTGCGTTGAGTAAAAGTTGGTCTTGTCTGAGCCATAGGCGATGGGCGGGATTTGGCATGGTTGCGTCACCTGTTGTGATAGTTTCCGTCAGACATGGGTGTTTGCCGTCGACAAAACCCATGAGATCAAAACCTACTAGAAGGGTGTGGAATTGTAATTTCCAAGAGCGGTAGTTTGTCGCTGTTAGTTTCAGAGGTGCTTGGGCAGCAATATTAATGGAGATAATAGTGTTTCCGGTTAAGGTAGCATCATGTGATGAGGAGGATGATGAGATTACGGTTACAGAATTTGAGGAAGAGGAGGTGGTGTTAACCATTGTTGGATCTTTGACTCTTTTGAGTTGTTATGGCTCTGATACCATATAAAGGTTTGATATATTTCGGTGATTGATGTTGAATACAGCAGTGCTGCATATATATACAGGGAAGAGACTTTAAGAAGTCTGAAGTAAATAAGCTATATGAATCCTAAACTAATTAGACTACCGTATCTGCTATGGACAAGGAAATACAAATAGTAATTTACAAGGAGAGCAAGTGTGACTAAACTACACTTCCTTAACAGGAATGACTTCAATTTCTCATATTCCTTGTATCTGCAATAGGGTAGCACATGAAGTTGCAAGAAGGGCAGTTGGTCTAGAAAATTATGTCTTCTTAGATGATCCTTCTCCTCTTTGGCTACAGAAGTTGGCCTTATCAGATGTAAACTCTAATATTTCTCTTTTGGTATGAATCTTTATCTTTCTTTCAAAAAAAAAAAAAAAAAAAAAAAAAAACTTTTTAAAAAGAAACAATAATAAAATAATAAACTTTAATATATGTAATAACAAAGTATTGAAAACTTACCGATTTGAATCTCCGGAGAAGGAGAGAAGTGTGGGAAAATTTTGTTTTTGATTGCAGATAAGTCGTGCATCAATTTATGGAGAAGACGATAAGTTGCTACATAGGTTTAACTCAGATATCTGAGTTGGCAAGTTTTTAATGACTAGACAAGCTTTTTTATGAGTTGTCAGTGAAAATTATGAGGTTTTTATAAAGACGATGATGTGTTGAAAAATTAGTGGTTAGGCGTGCCACATCACCTCTTAAGCCTGAGGTACTGAAGCATCTCTCGTATGGAAGATGCGGAAACATGCAATCGGCTTTGCAGGAATTCTCTTCCATGCCAATCCATGGAGAAAAACTTCAGTGGGACGGTCCCAGTGACTTGGATATGGGACCGTCCAAATCAAAGCACGCCACATATACATTGGGAGAATATGTGGCACATTTGTTGCACACTTGTGGCGTGCTCTGATTGGACGGTCCCATATCCACGTCAATGGGACCGTCCCACTGAAGTTTTTCTCCAATCCATGATGTTATTTCCTGGAATTCTATAATTAATATGTGGTTTTGCTCACCATGGAGATGGCAAAAAGGCTTTGGAGATGTTCGAAAGAACGACATTAACTGATGTTGAGCCTAACCACATAACCTTAATTTGTTGGAGTTGTGTCTGCTTGTCGTCATGCGCAATTGGTAGACGAAGGTAGATACTACTTTGATTATATGAAAAACAACAGTGGGCATGTATTTCTTTCATGAGATAGATCACATACTATTTATGTGAATCTATTTATTTTATTTTTTATTACCAAGAAATAAAGGTTATTATACAATCAAAATTGGTAAGTTAAATAACAAGAGCCAAGTAACTGTGAACAGAACCATGTTCATCGATATCAAACCTCTACCAGAAGAAAATACATAATTATAGACAAATATTGTAACACCCCAAAATTCAAAGAGTAATTAAGCACTTTGATATGGAATGTTCTATCACAAACCATAAATTATTTCATCAAAGAAAATTAATAATTATAAAATACCTCCAAATAAATCAATCTCCAACGAAAATATATCTCCAAATAAAACCAACAATAAGGTCCAAATCAATCTTAAGGAAATTAAAACAATTCTAAGAATCCTAAATTCAAATTCTAAGTAACAAAATCAAAGGGAGTCGTTATATAAAATCTCAATCACTTCCAACTCTAAGTCTATCACCCTAGGGATAAACTCTTAAAAATCTCTATCTGCAAAAATGTTAAATGACAAGAGATGAGCTGTCAACTCAATAAGCATTGCATAATACACAATTGAAAACATTTATAACAAATACAAAAAAAAAAAAGCTTTTAAAGAGTACATAAAAGCAAAAATCAAATATTCATATACAAGTAAACTTGTAAAATTAAAGTAACATTTTCATTGTACGATAACAATTAATAATATTTCATAAAAATAAGCTCAAATCAAGTAGTGTCACCAATAACCCCGATGACCCGGCCATTTACATTTCAGAAATTGGTACATAACCAAAATCATAACATTTCATTTGTCGCGCGCACTGCATTTACATTTTTCACCAGTGATCACCATTTCATTTACTACTGACATTAAGCTAAAACATTACTTTCAAAATATGTTTATAATAATACATTTGCATTACTAAAGCACAAAAGAACGGAACATATAAACTTTTAAACATGAGTTCAAGTAAAGGCAAAACTTATTTAAAGGAATTGGATAAATAACATGTAAGTAAAGAATATATAAGTAGAAAATATATGAGTTTACATAAGTATAATCACTTATATATAAATCGTTTCAAAACATAATAATATAATAATTAAATTTGTTTCATAAGGAAATTTTTTTTTTCTTTTTGCAACCACATACTATGCAAAAACCACTTACCTTGGAAGATAGCCAGTCAATTTAATGCTTCACTAACGATATTGGAAAGTCACAAGTGGAACCTAAACATTTAGAATAATAATCCTTCAATCAAAATAACCAAATAAAAGAAATCTAACTCCGCTTCTTTAAAGAAGATTCATTTTTATTTATTTTATTGTAGAAATTCCAGTAAAACAGATTTTAGTGCACAAACGCTAGTGATTTGAAAATCTTAAGGGTCTCAAAATATTTCAAAACTTAGTCAATAAACCTAAACATCAGATTACTAACTCCCCTCAAAATATCAGAATTTTATCAAATACCTATGAATTTCTATAATTTCCTAAGCACACAAGGGTCAATCCTGACAGCGTAAATTTCGATCCTCCAACCATACTTCGTATCAAAGTTTAACAACCCTACATACCATGAAAAATTCCAAAATTTTATTTATAGACTAAGATACCAGTACCCTCTATCTCTATACTGAAAATCAGAATTTAATCCATCTCCGTTTCAGAATTAAAATTCCTACAACACCAAGAGATCATGACTATCAGCCTAACTATTATGGCTTAACATCAAATATACCCACAGAATTAAAATCATTATATATCACTAAAATTCATGAAATTTCCGGTTCAATTATATCTCTAAAACCATAGTACCAAAAATCAGACCTAAATACATCCCAATATCAATTTAAAATTACTCTAATACAACAAGGTCAGTTTGACGATTCAGAAAATTTGCATATGAAACCGATTTAGAAATAAAATCTTCCTAAGATAATCACCATCAAAAATTCCAAAAATTATAATACAAGTTGATATATAAGTTTACTATTCTCATACTAAAATTTACCATCAACTGCAACCTACAAATATAATTAAAACAATCAACACTAAGTTGCTTCAACTCTATTAAAACAAATCAAGATTGCAACCTATACTAACATTCAAATTTGAACTCTTTAATGAACTCCAAAATTGAAGCACTTTTTTTTTTTTTTACCAAGTCTCGTATATTTCTATTTCATTTACTCCAAAATCCATACATTAAAATATCTCTATCCAAAAACTAACATTGAACAATTGATAGAGGCCCTGTAAAGTTTGATTTTGTAATTGAATGAATATTATTGAATCAATACAATATGATTTATACAAGAGGACTCCTTGTTCTACAAAGCTACTATTCTACAAATCAGGAATACAAATCTGTTGCAAAGAGGAAACTAATCTCTAATAATAACATTCCTAAACCAACACAAAGAGGTCAACTTTCCTAACACTCCCCCTCAAGTTGGAGAGTGAATATCAAGAACTCCCAACTTGCGAACCATGGGAATGAAACTTTCTTTTCCCAAGGCTTTTGTGAAAACATCTGCCAGTTGATGTGAAGACCCGACATGTCTTGTAACTACCCATCCATTTTGAATTTTGTCTCTGATAAAATAACAGTCCATTTCTATGTGTCGAATTCTTTCATGAAAGACTGTATTAGCTACAATATATAACGTTGCTTTATTATCACAAAATAGTAATTCAGGTTTTGGATGAACTATACCCAAGTCTGTAAGAAGATATCTAAGCCATGATAATTCACAACATGCACCCGCCATAGCCCTATATTTAGCCTTTGCTGATGAAAGGGAGACGGTTTTCTGTCTTTTTGATCTCCAAGATATCAACGAAGATCCAAGAAAAACACAATAGCCTGTAGTGGATCTTCGAGTGATTAGACAACCTGCCCAATCTGAATCACAATATGCATGCAAGGTTAGATCATCATGTGAAGAGAACAAAATACCTTGACCTGGCGCGTTTTTAAGATAATGAAGAATTCGAAGAGCAGCTTCCATGTGAGGCTTTCGCGGTTCATGCATGAACCTGCTAAGAATGTGAATCGAATAGGTTATATCTAGCCTGGTAATTGTAAGATAAATCAACCGCCCAACAAGCCTTCTATAACGAGAAGGATCTTTAAGCAATTCTCTATTGTTAGACAGTTTCAGATCTTTCTCCATAGGAAACTCCACAGGTGCTGCCCTTAATAAACCTGCATCTTTAATAATCTCCAATGCATATTTACGCTAAGAAATGTATATGCCCTTTTGAGAACATGAAACCTCAATACCAAGAAAAAATCTTAAGTTTCCAAGATCCTTGATACGAAAACGGTTGTGAAGGAATGCTTTGAGTGTAGAAATAGCTTGAGGATCATTACCAGTAATCAATATGTCGTCCACATATATCAAAAGAAAGGTAGAAGACTTGCCTTGTTGTCGTGTAAACAATGAGTAGTCATCTTTAGATTGGACATAACCGGTTGCCTGGATAGCATCTAAAAATTTTTCAAACCATTGACAGGAAGCTTGCTTGAGACCATACAAGGATTTGTGGAGGTGGCACACCGTATTCTCCTGATAAGTCTATTTTTATGCTATGCGTATCCCCTAATTTCTTATGTTTTGATCTCGTTTTCCATAAGTTTTACCTTGTTTTAATGTTTAAATAATGTGTTTGTAGGTCATTTTGTTCTAGGAGGAGTCTACGCGCGATAACGGAGATTTTCTGGGCAAGTACGAGACTATCGGGTTTAAAAGAGCAATTTTTCCAATTTTCGTTAGAGTGTATCACGTTAGACAAACATCTGTACCGCGTTTGTACTACGTTTTTGAAGAAATGATGAGCTGCCAACTTTCGTGGTTGGGACGTCAGAGTGTACTACGTTAGACCAAATCGCGAACCACGAGTTTCGGCAGTTTGTCCAAGATTGGTTTCGTCAGACAACCACGTTAAAGCGTACTACGAGATGACAGCCACCGCTTGCTTTTCACCTCATTTGGGACCCACACTTTGACCTACCTATATATATAACTTTACCAATTTTTCTAAGTGTGCTTCATAATTTCCTAGATCTAATTTTTGCTCCATTCACGCCATTCATTTCATCTCCAAATATTCTTCCCCAAATTCATCAAATCCACCATAATTCCTTCACCTCCATTACATAAACCTCCATTTCATACCATACCCATCATCAATCCTCACTTTGGAGCATCAAAGGAAGCTTGGAAAGCTCAAGTCATTGGAGCCTAGCACTTGCAAAGAAGAAGTTCTTCATAATTAGTTCAACTCTTACAACTTCTTCTCTTAATCTTGTGTATTTGCTATGGTTTATTTCAATTTACTATCTCAAATGACTTGGATGTGTAATATGAGCTAAACACATATATGCTAGAGTTATGAATACACCAAACCCTTAATCTTTTGTAATGATTTGCCTAATTTCTCTTAAAATGTTTGTGTTGTGATATGGATATTTGGTGTGCTTAATGCTTTTACTTGATTGATCATCTTGTAATTGATTCATTGGTTGTGTGAATGAACTGAGAGGTGACGCGTTAAACGTGCTTGTCACGATATCCACTGTATTTGACCGGAAAGTCGAGAGATCGCTAGGCCGGCATATAGGGATCGTGTGTGTGTCCCACTATGCTAGATTAGCCTGAGTATATTATGTATGTTTGGGTGCGATTTCTATTGCTCGAAAGAGATTAGGAGTTAATTAGAGGGGGCACGAACCTATAACGATTACTTGCGTAATAGGGGAGATTGGGCGGATCGAAATTCGTAATTAGAAGGGGGAGGTGGATTCTAAATTCTAGCATAATTTCATCATATTACAAATATCATTTTCTTGTGTGATTTACTTAATTTGCTTAATACATGCTTAGAATTAGCTTTAAATTAATTTAGTGATAAGTTTCGAAATCATTTATATGTTTTGTTCAAATAGTACGCGTGCCTTCGAAAGCCAGTAATCATACAATCCCTTAGTCTCTGTGGGACGATACCCTACTCTATCATTGCACTACATATCGACCTCGTACTATTGCGAGCGTGACGGTTTGTAGCGATCATCTCCCCCTGTCGCCGAAGACCAGAAGGAAGAGACATAAAAACTTCCTCTTGAAGATCACCATGAAGAAATGCATTGTTGACATCGAGTTGATAAAGAGGCCAGTTGCAGACAGCAGCAAGAGCCAACAAGCACCGAATAGTTACTATCTTAGCAGTGGGAGAAAAAGTCTCGTGATAATCAACCCCTTCCATTTGTGTGAAACCTTTTGCCACTAACCGCTCTTTGTAGCGCTCAATCGACCTATCAGAATGATGCTTGATTTTGTAATCCCAATGACATCCAATAGGTTTCTTTCCAGGTGGTAATGAAGTTAGAGTAGATGTATTATTGTCATGGAGAGCCTACAATTCTGCTTTCATCGCCGCTTGCCACTTAGGATGAGGTGCGGCTTCATCATATATCTGGGGCTCAACAACCTGACTAACTTGACCAACAAAAGAAAAGTGTGCAGACGAATAGCGATGATATGACAAATAATTGTTGAGAGGTTATCATGTACCTTTGATGGGACCTGACGATAAAAAAGACGATTGATCAGAGATGGGTAGCGTGACTTGGTTGCAAACGAAATCTCTGAGCAGAACCGATGGTGTAGGAGTGCGTTCGGAGCGACGAAATGGAGGTGGTGAGATGGGTTGGGTGGAATCGACTGGAGCAGTTACTAAAGATGAATCATTGGTTTCTTGGATATCAACAGTTTGGTTTTCCATATTTGATGGTATTGGTGGTAGCCGTGGTCTCTCTATCTCTACTAGTGGATCGGTTAATCTCTCAACAGGTGTTTGTTGATTAATCACGGGGATTTCTGGTTCAATCTGGTAAGGGTCAGGTGTAGGAATGGTTGAACTATGTGAAGGGACGGGATTGGCAGCGGAACTAGACTCATAGGGGAAAATATTTTCGTGAAAGATGACATCCCGACTAGTGAAAACTCGATGAGTGGAGAGATCATACAGCTTATAGGCTTTTTGACCAACAAGATAACCAATGAAGACATTTTTGGTAGCACGAGGAGCGAACTTATGGGAGACATGTGTATTAGTGGCATACGCTAGGCAACCAAAAACTCGAAGATGAGAAAACGAAGGAGCTTTGGAGAAAAGACGCTCGAAAGGAGTTTTAAAAGAGAGAATTGGAGTAGGTAGACGATTGATGATATAAACGGCGGTAAGGACGCATTCCCCCCAAAACTTTGGAGGAAGATTGGCTTGAATTTTAAGAGCCCGTGCCTTCTCAAGAATGTGTCGGTGTTTACGTTCTACAACCCTATTTTGTTGGGGAGTGTAGACACAAGAATGTTGATAAATAACTCCATGCTCATGAAAAAAAAATTTGAAGAAAGGAAAATTCACCCTCGTTATCAACACGGATATTTTTAATCTTAGAATTGAATTGAGTAGAAACAAGAGAAAAATTGTCTCAATAGATGTTAAGTCTCATGTTTGTGTCGCATCAAAAAAATCCAGGTGAAACGAGAATAATCATCTACAATAGTAAGAAAATAATAAGCACCAGAAAGAGGTGAATGTTTATAAGGACTCCAAATGTCACAATGAATAAGATCACAAGTTTTAACACTAGAAATAAAACTAACACCAAATGGAAGACGACTCTACTTTGCCAATGGACAACCATGACAAGCATTATTACAATTAAGAGATAGATTTAACATGTGTTTAGCCATGAAACCTAATCTGGATAAAGAGACATGTCCTAGACGACAGTGCCAGGTATCTGAGGAAGTTATGATGTTGCAGGAAGGTTTATGTGGTGAGATATGGGACTTATCAGTTGCTAATGCCACCAAATAATAGAGCCCGCCATGTTGTTTACCCAAACCAATCGTCCTCTTTGTAGCAAGGTCCTGCAAAACACACCAATATGGAAAGAAAGTTATTGAACAATTTAAACTCCTTGTTAATCTGCTTACATACATTAAATCAACTTTGAAGGTCGGCACATAAAGCACATCACGTAAATGAAACGTAGAATTCAAGGGTAAAGTTCATGTGTCAACAATAGGAGCAGTCTCTCCACTTGGCAAGCGAACTAGCGGTACAGATTGACAACCATTATTATGAACCAATAGTCTAGAAGAAAAAGTGATATGGTCCGTTGCTCCACTATCAATAATCCAATGTTGAAAAGGTAAATTTGACAAACCTGTAGCTGTAGCAGTATTTACTTGAGGAGATTCTTCATTCCCACCTTTGTTACTCATGATAGCGAGGATTTACTGGAGTTAGAGATCAGAAAGACTAAGTACAGCAAATTGCATCTCTTTCTTGTTTGAACTTTCGGCTTGATTTGGTTGTAGATGTGTATGTTTAAGGTTTGGATCAGTTTGTCTTGTGGTTCCGGTGGCCTGGTGGATAACCATAAAGTGTCCAGCATGTATCAATACTATGACCATCCTCATTGCAATGAGAACAATGTGGACGTCCTCATTTACGATCAGATCGGTTGGATGGTGTGAAAGACCGATTATTGGTTTGACGATAAGTTTGGTTGGTTCGGATGACCATGGTTGCAATATCAGGTGTACTCCTGAAAGCTCCAAGGGTACGCTGCTTCTCCTCTTGGCAAATTGAAGAATACGCTTGACGAACTGATGGCAACGGATTCATCAAGAGAATTTATCCATGAACAATGCTATAGGACTCATTAAGTCCCATGAGAAATTGCATCAACTTTTGGCGATCTTGTTGAGCCCCGAACGTACAGGTCAGTCCATTGGTATATGAGGCTAACTCATCCCATAGACTTTTCAATTTGGTGTAGTAGGCAAAAACCGAAAGTTGATCTTGAGTGAGATAAGCAATTTCTCGTTGAATCTGGAAGATACGGGGATCATTGCTTTGAGAGAAGCGTTCATGAAGATCTTCCCATATTTCACGGGTAGTAGTGTAGTAGATGACACTGTCAGAAATATCAGCGGCCAAAGTGTTGACAATCCATGAATAAACCATATCGTTGCATCGCGATCACGCTGCATGATCATTAGGGTTAGTTTTCGGCGAAGGTGGGTTGATAGATCCATCGATGAAACCCAACTTATTTTTCGCATTCAAAGTGACTGTCATTGCTCTCTTCCAAGTTGCATAATTATCCCCAACAGGAGGTTTTGTAACCAACACCAAACTTGGATGATCAGAATGGTGAATGAAGAACGGGTTGGAAACATTATTTCAACCCAAAGATTGAGATCCTTTGCCGAGATTGGGAACGCTTTTCCCATCCAAATTTTCACCTATGATGAAGAATAACAAGAAGGAGAGAAAACGGTGATTTGAGAATAAGAAGAAAATATGAACTAGAAATCTTGTTCCAGCTCTGATACCATGTAAAGTTTGATTTTGTAATTGAACGAATATTATTGAATTAATACAGTATGATTTATACAAGAGGACTCCTTGTTCCACAAGGCTACTATTCTACAAATCAGGAATACAAGTTTGTTACAAAGAGGAAACTAATCTCTAATAATAACATTCCTAAACCAACACAAAGAGGTCAACTTTCCTAATAGGTCCAAACTTTGTTAATGAGATATTTGAATGTTTAAAAAAAGCAAAGAGTTTTGAGAGAGATTAAGGCTGTAAATAAATATTTAAAGAGAAACAAAGTTTAAGAACTTTACCATGAAAACACTCTAACTCAATCTACAGAATAGTAGTTTTCTATATTCTTTTGTGAGAGTTATCAATTTTTTTGGCAGAAAAGAAAGCGTAGAAAAGAATATAAAAGTTTTAACGTGAAAACTCATTTATCTCTCTTTAAAGAGAATAATACAAATCAAATTCAATTTCCTAATATCTCTACACATTGAGATAAAGATAATCAGTTTAAGGAGTTAGTGGTTTTGTGTTAATAAACCACTTACCAATCTCCTAGATAGATTAAACTATTAGACTAATGTACAATGCTTCTATTATCTATTCTATAATCTATTATTATTACTAATAAAGAGGAAAAATTTCGGGTCTTACAAATATTATGAACCAATAGATATAAAATTATAACAAGAAAATTGAAACATGATGGTGGGACTGCGATGACTAAAGTAAATCACATTATAATTACTAGGACTAGTTAAAAAGGCTCTTCTCAGTTATATAAACTAGACCGCAGGCTCTTCTAAGACCAAAATGCGTTCGAAACCATAAAAATTAAATTGATCAATTACAGCATTTTTTTTTTTTATTAAATGAATATCGTAAAAGGTGAAATTTTTTTGTAGTGAATGGGATGTTATATAATAAAAAAAAATAATAATAAATAAATAAATTGATTGTAAAATTTATTCAAAGGTTTTTTTATGTAAAATTTACAAAAAAGAAAAAAAGAAAAAAAAAGCTACAAATTATATATTTGAATGATATACTTAAATTTGGATTAAAATTGTTGGAGTATGCAACTAATTAACATGGAAGTCATGGTAGAGGAACTGATCAACCAAAGGAAAGTTCAAGCAAAATTCTGAACAAGGTCAAATAGTCAAATACTATTTTGTAAACTACCAAGAAAATGGAAATTAACCAAAAAAGGAAAGTCCATGACCAATTCATCAAATTCAACTTTCCTTTTTTTTTTCACTTTTCATAGTGTAAGTTTTCTTTGATAATCAAATTTTCTTACTTTGACTAGTTTACTTGAAAAGAATATTTTGGACTTAAGTTTAATTAGAATTAGAATCAACGTACACGACTTGACTAGATGCCTATGGTACATAAGACTCGAATCCCAACAACTAATGTAGAAGAATAGATATACTACCATCTATACTAAGAGCTAATGTGCTTCTAGTCAAGACGTATACGTTGATTCCAATTCTAATCAAACTTAAGTCCAAAATATTCTTTTCAAATAAAATAGTCAAAGTAAGAAAATTTGATTATCAAATAAAACTTACACTATGAAAAGTGAAAAAAAAAAAATATGGAAAGTTGAATTTGATGAATTGGTCATGGACATGGACTTTGCCTTTTTTGGATAATTTCCACTTTCTTGGTAGTTTACAAAATAGTGTTTGACTATTTGACCTTGTTCAGAATTTTGCTTGAAGTTTCCTTTGGTTGATCAGTTCCTTTACCATGATTTCCATGTTAATTAGTTGCATACTCCAACAATTTTAATCCAAATATAATTTGTAGCTTTTTTATAAATTTTACATAAAAAAAATTCTTTGAATAAATTTTGCAATTAAATTATTTTTTTATTACATAACATACCATTCACTACAAAATTTTTTACCTTTTACGATATTCATTTACCGGCATTTAATAAAAAATGCTGTAATTGATTCTAATTACAGGATTTTTTTTTTTTACGAAAAATGTCGCCAAAGATGCGTACACATGACTTTTTTAAAGGATTTAAAAAATGCTATTATTTCTATTACAGCAGTTTTAAAAAGTTGTAAGGATCATTTTGTAACAAAAAGAAATACGCGGTTTTCCAACAAAAAGAAAAAAGAAAAAAGAAAATAAAAAAATACGCAGGTGTTTCCCTTCCCTCATTTTTTTTATTACAAATTTTCTATTACGCTAACATACGCTAATGGTTTCAAACGCATTCAAAAAATTCAATTTTATTTTTATGGTTTCGGACGTATTTTGATCTTAGAAGAGCCTTTTTAATTAGTCCTAGTAATTATAATGTGATTTACTTTAATTAGTCCCACCATCATGTCACGGTGTATGTCGTAGTACTTGAGTTTTAGCACGTTCTTTGCATTTTTCAATTTTCTTGTTATAATTGTATAATCTATTGGTTCTTAACACCTGCGATTACTAATTGCCATATAATATTTATCTATAATTCTATATTTTCTTCTATTAGAGGTTTGATGTGTTGGGAATTTAAACCAATAAACACGGAAGCGACATACCTAATATTCCTACACTTAACAATTAAACGTCTACTATCAGAAAAATTAAGATAAAAGAAAATAAACCAATTACAAAATACAAGATATACGTGGAAAGTGGAAACCCTAATCAGGGAAAAAAACCATAGGCTATCGAACAACAGAGAAAGTTTCACTATATGATAAATTGTTACAACCATATATTCCAAGATTCTTTCTCTAACCCAAACCCCAAACTATCGAGCCTTACTAAGCCCCTAAGCTCACAACCAAGCTTTACATTATGGCTCTCAGTTCACAATGCTCACTAGATCCCCTCAAGTACTCCCTGAATATCCCATAGGTCTCCCCTTAATACCACCAACGGATCTCATACTTGATCCACTGATATTCCATTGGATCCTTCCCCATATATTCCCATGGGTTTACTATAATACCCGAAATTGCCTTTGAAAAAAAAAATAGAAATAAAAGTCTATGGAAATATTAAAGGCAATTAGAAATAAATGCTTTCTATATTAGTTAGTCAACCCAAAAATCTTGCATGGAATAATAGCTAATGGAGACAATTAAATCTTAATAAATGGAGTTTCCATTTTAGAGTGATTCCTTAATGAGTTAGGGTTTTGAATACTCTTGTTATATATATATTTGCACCTTTTACAGAAGATTAACAATATGAAGGGAATCGGATGCAGTTTCTTTGGAAGAGGGTTCATGTGATTTTTGGTGTTTAGATGTAGAGCTAAATTTCTATGCGGATTCGAGGTAAGTAAACACATACATGATCATGGCGTATTATACATGTTTTCAAATGAGTATATATATTATGTAAGAAAATTCATCTATGATCCATGGTTTGTTTTTGTTTTGAATTATTTAATTACCGTTTTTAGCACCTCCATCCTATTATATTCTGTTAATAAAATGGTTTCAGTAAGAATTGTGTATAAAATGTTTTAAAACTAATTCCTTTTATTAAAAGGAAACATATTTTGTTTTATGTTATTTTCTCTGTTATATGTAATTACAGCACAGGGTTGTTTATTATTTTGTCATTATTCTTCTTTTCTTTTTGTGTTGTTGAGGTGAGCTGGAGTTTGATACAATTTTGTTTTGTTCTCTCTGTCTCCAGCCCCTATATATTGTACTGTTGGTCTGTTGCTATTCTAACAGATAAGAATATGATGATATTTTCATCTCTTTTATACTTTTCTTATTTTCTTTAATACCTTTATAACTCATTTTCAATACCATTGGAGTGCTTACTCTGTTTGACTGCTTATACTGTTATTGTTATAAATAAAATAAAGGGTAAATTACACTCACACCCTTAAGGTTTGAGACAAAGACACTTAGATGGAAAAGTTTAGTTATTCTACAATAACACCCCTGTATTGTCGAAAATGCCCTAGTATAATAATAAAAGATAAAAGTTTTTTTACACTAACACCCAAGGGTATTTTGGACCTTACCATGGTCAAATAGGGGTGTGAGTGTAGAATAACTAAACTTTTCTATCTAAGTATCTTTACCTCAAACCTCAAGGGTGTGAGTGTAATTTACCCTAAAATAAAATAAAAAGCTACTGATTTAATTATATTTACATCCACGACATATTATGTTTTCCTATATATATGTTACGTATTTTAAATCTTTTAACTATTTTGACTTCTGATTTGAAATAAATAAGTTATGTTATTGGTTTCTCCAAGTAGTCACTATTTTATTTGTAAATGTGATTTACAACTTTGTATGGTAATAAAAGTATATGAAATGGTTTGATATAACTGTTTTGAAACGTTTATAAAATATGATATCCGATAAGTTTATTTAGTTGATATTCTTATTTTTAATATGCGATTTAACAAGGTAACGAAAATGATTGTTTTCTACTTTGGCTCATTGACTATAGTATCTGAATTATTTGGGCCGGGTTACCGGGCTACGGATGACACTATTGGAACTATTTGGGCCGGGTCACCGGGCTACAGGTGACACTACTGGAACTATTTGGGCTGGGTCACCGGGCTACGGGTGACACTATTTGAAATTGTGATAATACGAGACATGAGCAATATGTTTACCGATTTATAAAGTGATTGGTCTATATCGTTTACCTTCCGTAAAATTATAGTGATTTAAATTACGTTATTAACTACAGGTGACACTATTGGAATTATTTGGGCTGGGTCACCGGGCTACGGGTGACACTACTGGAATTATTTGGGCCGGGTCACCGGGCTACGGGTGACACTACTGGAACTATTTGGGCTAGGTCACCGGGCTACGGATGACACTATTTGAAATTGTGATAAAACGAGACATGAGCTATATGTTTACCGATTTATAAAGTGATTGGTCTATATCGTTTACCTTCCGTAAAATTATAGTGATTTAAATTACGTTATTAAATGATCGTTTGATTTCATATTGTTTATACTGTTTTATAAAATGTTTTATGATTTAAGAATATGAACAAATATGATTTTGAGTATTGTTTCAACTTTCAACCGTTTTATTGATATTTAAGTACATAAATGGTATTAAATGCTAAATTTTGGATTTATTAAATAATGCATTGTTGGGATTTTTGGAAAAGTTTATGAACAAGGTTTTTGAATGTAAATGTTTAACAAAGGCTATTTTATTTTACATGTTATGCATAAATTTACTTACCGAGTTGACGGCTCACCCATCGTCACTAACATTTTGCAGATTAAGTTCTTAGATATGGAAGTGATGGAGTTTGTGTTAGCAATACTGGAGATACGTATCGCCAGAGGATTTAGTTCCATATGTGTAGGTGTTGTAAGGATTCAATTTATTTCATTGTTGTAATTACATTTTCTTGGAGATTTAATTGAAATGTGTGGTATCAGGTTTGGGTATTGTATTGTGTGGATATATTGTTGAAGATTTTAATTCTGATTATATGTGAATTAAGGTTTTTGTAAGGTCCGAATTACGTAACATCCCGGTCCGTTGGGTCCCGGATTTGGGGTGTTACATTTACCCTCAGATCAAACCCACTCTTTGATGTTACAAGTGTTTATTTTGACTCCACTCACAATAAATAAATATTACATGTATTTATACTAGAGTACTAAGGAAGTTCGAAACCAACAAGAAAATCTTCTCCTACACGCACAAGTCTTCTTGATCAACGTAAAGTCTTACTCTTTTACGCTCAAGACTTTGCTATTCAGCCATGAAGACAAAATCTTTCATTTTTCCATTTCTTTTATGCATAAGAACTTCCTAAAAGAAATAACTTCCTTTTCCACTAAAGATTTTCCGTTTCACGCATGCTTATGATTGACTATGGTTCGGGTCACGTTCACCCTACACCGTTACAAGTCACCTGGAATTGACCGCAATCCATACGCCACGAATTCGGGAAACCGTTATCCCTACCTACACTTTTTACAATGTAAACCTATAGAATTGGACCGATGTCCTTACCGTTGTGCAATTGCACAGTGCAAGGCACAGGGCAACTCTATGAGCTCCTTTATGGGATACACCGTTGTCGAACCCACAACGTTGCCCACATCAGTTTTCTTCATTCTTCTTTTCTTCAGTCCTCATTGGTCTTCAAATCTCCCTCAAACACCATCTCCAACTTCCAAACATTTATCACGTATTTCAGGAAGTTTCACATCAGTTGAGTCTCGTTTGATTAACATTGGGTTCAGTTGACAATACGAGCCAAAACCTAACAATTTTCCCATTTGGCTTGAATTCTCAAGACCTTTATCCACAACCACGACTCTCCATACCAAGAATCATTATACCCCACCATAAGTTATAACCATTTAAGAATGAACCATCCTAAGGTTTCTTTTTCTGTTTCAGCACCATGTCAAAATAGCATGCTGAAATTGTGGTGCAACTCTTCAAGTCAGATTTCCAGGAAGTTTGTCAATCATCAACATCCTTGTCCACCCACACACCTTGCATCACCATCTGACCGATGCCCATGTGCAAACATGTGGACCAATAGCAGCAACATATCCTCTCCATGGCCAATGGGGAAACCTACCAAAAGAATAAACGTATCCTTATATCACCCAATCCGGTGAAAGACTTGCTACTAGCAACACTTGGAGCATATTGCTGGATAAGCTCCACACCACACCAGAGACTTCAAGCATTCATGAGGTTTTTTTTTTTTTTTAATCGCCTTGTGTAACCCAGATTAGATAATTAACCATGACTCGTACTTGCCACCACGAGCCAAACTTCTCCTCCACCAAACCCTACCGAGTTCGAAACCAGACGTATCTTCTTTGCTAAACCCATACTAGGCAACCATGAATCATCATCCTAATGCCATCAAGTCCTCTATACAATATCCCGTAAAGACTTGAAACCACCATCGCCAACCATAGGGCTCTGATACCAATTGTTGGGAATTTGAACTGATGAATATGGAAGCGACATGCCTAATATTCCCATACATAACAATTAAATGTCTACTAGTAGGAAAAATAAGATAAGAGAAAATAAACCAATCACAAAACACAAGATATACGTGGAAACCCTAATCAGGGAAAAAACTACGAGCTGTCAGGATGACAGAAAAAGTTCAATTATATGATAAATTGTTACAACCATATACTCCAGAATTCTCTCTCTAACCCAAACCCCAAACTACCAAGCCTTACTAAGCCCCTAAACTCACAACCGAGCTTTACATCATGGCTCTCAGCTCACAAAGTTCCCTGGATCCCCTTGAGTATTCCCTGAATATCCCATAGGTCTCCCCTGAATATCATCCACGGATCGCATACTTGATCCACTGGAATCCTATCACAAATGTAAGGGGAATTACACAACCACTTGATTATTCGAGCACTTCAGGTATTAATGAATGTGAAATAAACATTAAGCAAACCAAAAAGTACATTTTGCCAACTTCCAAGTAAGTGGAAATTAACCAAAAATATAAAAGATGACCAATTCACACTACAAAAAAAAGGTCTTTTCCGACGGCTAAATGCCATCGGAAAAGACCATTTCCCGTCGGAAATACGCTTTTCTGACCGGAAAAAGCCATCGGAGGCCGTCGTAAATACGATTGTCAGAAATAACTAATTACTGACGAGCCGTCAGAAATACTACCATTTCCGACGGCCATGGCCGTCGGAAAAGATGAAAATACCGTCGGTAATAGTAATTCAAGGTGGTCAAAATTACTTGTATTTTCGACGGCTTTACCACTATTTCCGATGGCTTATTGCCGTCGAAAATAGTCGAATTTTCTAAAAAAATGGTGCGACTCGACTTTATAGTCGCCACGTCATCCATCACCCGTCACGCGCCACGTCACACAGCAACTTTAATTCCATGAAATTCATGTGGTTTGAACCCTTGACTTGGATGACAGTAAGGGGTTACCCTTACCATTTTGCTATAACTTTATATCTGATATGTTTTGCATACTATTTATATATAAGCTATTGATATGTTTGTATAATATCTAATTAAATATTTTTTTTTTGTATACTATTTAAATATAACTATTGAGATATTGTTTTTTAAAATAATATTTTATTAAAATTATTAGAGTTTGTTTTAAAAAATCTGATATAGTAGTGTCACTAAATATAATTAAAAATAACTAAATGTTCTTGTGATTACTAATAATTTTGCTATATTTTATATTTAGTTAATTTAGTAAGATGTGTCCATAAAGTAATTCGAATTAAATTTTACCATTTCCGATGACACTTTTTATGTTGTTAGAAAAGTGGGTAATATTGACAGCTTATTTGACTATTTTCAGACGGCCCAAAAGTCATCGGAAAAGTGGTATTTTTTTTTTCCGAAGACACAAAAAGTCCCACAAGTCATCGGCATAACTTGACAATTTGACACAACCAGAATCAATCTTGCAGATGTCATGTACGAGGGCGTTGTAATGTTCCTTGACATCCCTACGTGACTTTCCCAGCAGTTGAATGATGATATTTTACCATCGGCAATTTCTCAAAATAAAAATGCTTATAATAAGAGGTAGTTCCTAAAGAATGATGTAAATATCTCACAAATCCCTTCATCATAATCCTGAAAAATGTTTTGTGTATTTCTATTGTATCAAAGTGTTCACTCTTGATTTTTGCACATATATGTCATTGTCCGGATAGCAATTTAGGGAAAATCAGGTGTATTAAATGCATACTATGAAATAGAGTTTATATAATTATTTTATCTAACTTTTTATTTTTTAAGAAAAAATAAATCATGAAATTTCAATTTGTACAAATTATTTGAAGAAACTTTATATAAAAAATACGGTTTCAACACTAAAATAAAAAATTGGTCTTTTCCGATGGCTAAATGCCGTCGGAAAAAATGTATTACTTTTTCCTATTTCCAATGGAACAAAGACTATTTCCGACGGGAAAATGACTATTTCCAACGGCTTTTAGGCCGTCGGAAATGTGGTATCATATTTTTTCTCATTTTCGACGGCACTGAAATGGCCGACGGAAATGGTGCCTTTTCCGACGGCTATTAGTGCCGTCAGAAATAGTTCGTCACTGATAGGCTTTTTTTTTTGTAGTGTCATCAGATTCAACTTTCCATTTTTTTATTTTTTTTTCACTTTTATAGTAAATTCTTCTTTAATGAATAGAATACTTCACAATGTGAAAATTCTCTTCGATAATTAATTTTCTTACTTCAGTTTTTTACTTAAACAAGAATTAGGAACTTGTCATGAAATTGCTTGATTGCAAAAGATGATAGGGACTATTAGGGAGTGTTCGACTTTGGTCAGCGACGAATTTCACATTAATTTTTAGATTTTTTTTTTTTTTTTTTTTTTTTTTTTTGGGTATATCCATCAAAAGCTAAAAGTACATTTTTATAAATCCAATAAGTTAAAGTTTTGGTTCATACTTGAAAAAAAAAAAAAAAAAAAAAAAATCGGACATTATTGAAAACCTTTCTAAGGTGTCTGTTTTTTTAGTTCTAATTTTAATAGTGATAATTAAGAACGTAATAGGTCTTAATCATTAAGATTCTCTAACTTGTTTTTTTAATTCTTTTTCTTTTGATGTTTTTACTCAAATCATTAAGATTCTCTAAAAAAAAACATATTTGAAAGTAATTTTGGATAAGCTTTTTACAAATAATTATGAATTTATGATGGGTCGGTGTCGCCGTGTCGGAACCCTTTTTTATTTTTTTAACAAATTGCACTCTATTAGATATGCACTTTCAATGATTGAGAAGGCATCAAATATTTGTATGACTAATGTGCAACTACTAATGCACACAAAAACAACACATATTAGATACAATTGTTACTATTTTATTTTTTTAATTAAATACCATTGTAATTTGTAACTATTTAAATGTAATGATTTTAACATAATGTACACGCAGTGTCGGGCCTAATATTAAGCCTAAAGATGTAGTTGATGGCTATGTTACTAATGTACTTTTAATTCACATTAAAAATATGAGTAATGCTACTTTACCCAAATTTGGTGTCCAAATCTGGTGTCCAAATGACGTGGCAACACTCTCATCCATTCATTTAAATCAAGCAAATCTAATACAATCTAAATGAATGGATGAGAATATTGCCACGTCATTTGAGCACCAGATTTGGACACCAAATTTTAACAAAGTAGCATTACTCTGAAAATATAGCAGTTTTAAACGACACAACTCCTTTTGTTTACTCTTCAAATTTCATGTTTGTGGAGTAGAGAGGTTTAATCTCACCATGCATACAGCGTATTTATTAGTGTTGGACTTGGAAGGGGGTTCAAATTCCACCACAAGTATTTACCATCTTATGTAAATATTATAAGAGTAGATTTTCGAACCACACATATAGTGTTGAAAGGGAATTAAAATCCCACTATGTGTATTTTCTCGTATATGAAAGGAGATATCAAATTATATATATATATATATATATATATATATATATATAGTCTTTATATTGTCAATTTGAACTGATATAAAATATATAAGTTAAGGGCGTCCAACCACATCCACACATTCATATTAGGTGTGGGTATTGCGGTTAATATGGGACTATGAGCCCACTGTGAACTTGTTGTGGTTGGACGTCCTTAAATTATAAAGTCAAGACGGTTATAATTGGAGAAGTATTCATATATATAAATATAAATATATATATATATATATATATATATATATATATATATATATATATATATATATATATATATATACAGAAATTCTATTATCAGTTCGAACTGACAATAAATATATCAGGACGAAGAATGTAGACCACTGGATTTACATACTTTGACTCAAAGTGTATGCACTTGTCAAAACTTCTCCATAATCTGTGGTCCACATTCTTCGTCCTGATATATTTATTGTCAGTTCGAACTGATAATAGAAAGACTGTATATATATATATATATATATATATTCTATTATCAACTCGTCCTGACAATAAATATATCAGGACGAAGGATGTGGACCACTAGATTTACATACTTTGACTCAAAGTGTATACACTTATTAAAACTTCTTCATAATATATGGTTCACATTCTTCGTTCTGGTATATTTATTGTCATGACGAATTGACAATAGATAGACTGATATATATACGCGGTCTTTCTATTGTCAGTTTGTCCTGACAATAAATATATTAGGACGAAGAATATGGATCACAGATTATGGAGAAGTTTTGACAAGTGCATACACTTTGAGTCAAAATATGTAAATCTAGTAGTCCACATTCTTCGTCTTGATATATTTATTGTTAGGACGAACTGATAATAGAAAATCTATATATATATATATATATATAGAGTAATGCTACTTTACCTAAATTTGGTGCCCAAGTCTGATGCCCAAATGACGTGGCAACACTCACATCCATTCATTTAGATTGTATTAAATTTGCTTGATTTAAATGAATGGATGAGAGTATTGCCACGTCATTTGGACATCAAATTTGGACAAAGTAGCATTACTCATATATATATTTGATGACGTAATCCCACATGTGTATTTAGTAATTTACCAGCATGTGCAGACAGAATTCTCGGTAAGCCTCAAAAAAACCTCTTATTTGTTTGGCGTCAATTTTTTTTTTTTTTTTTTTTTTTTTAATAAAGCAATTTCAATGTGTAAAATTCAATTTAACACAATTTGGTGAAGTTGAATTAATGCCTACGGTGGCCATTGCTCAAACCCTCAATCCCAAAAAGTACAGTATTAAGAAAGAAAAAAAAAAAAAAAGTAATTACACAATCTATATGAAGTTTTCTTATTTATATGCAGAAACAATTTTTTGAAAACTAGCATTGACATCCTCCGGTGTTAGTGAAATTTGGTCAAACTTAACTGGTGAAAGGACATTTTCGTCATTATATATATATATATATTGATCTCGACCGTCCATATATCTTGAGATGGATGGTGGAGATCTATCTCTCTCCTTTTCTTCTTGCAATTTTTGTTTTTGTTTTTGTTTTTGTTTTTTTTAAATGATCTCTATTGTCATTCTCTAAGATATATGGTAGAGAGTTGGAGATCTATTTTTTTTTCTCAACATTTTCCTTTTGTTTTAATTTATTTTTAACATTTTTTATTTTATTAAATTAAGAGTACTAATATGAGTATTTAAGTCTTCCGACCCTTTATTATAAAAAATAAAAAGAAAAGTCTTGGTACCATAAGACTTTTTTTTTTTTTTGAAGTATTGCAACTATTACAATAAAACCGGTCAAGATCAGACAATAATGTGCAGTCCGGATATCAACTCACATAAATCAGGAGAAAACTCTCTACACATGCTTTTAAAATGTGTATGGTGGGAATCGAATCCCTAACCACCATGGTGTGCACCTCCCTTGGTACCGTATGATCAATTATCAATATATAGTTAAAGTTAATTTTCAAACAATATCGAAAGGTGAGGTCAATGTCAATTTCTAAAGAAGTTGTTTCTTATAATTACTTTTATATATATATACGGTCTTTCTATTATTAGTTCGAACCGACAAAAGATATATCAGTTCGTTGCATGTGGGCCATTGGATTTAAAAGATGTTTTGACAAATGCATGCAACCAAATCAAAATATTTAAATCCAATAGCCCATATGCAAGGAACTGATATATCTTTTATCAGTTCGAACTGATAATAGAAAAATTATATATATATATTGAAAAATTTTGTAGTTTTTTAATATTTTGACCAAAACACACGGCTTCTAATAATTTGGCCTCTCCATCAAATCTCTGGCTTTCGCCCTTAATTTAACAATTGAAAACTTTTCTTATCAATTGTGGTTCCATAACACATGTATAAAACAATTATCTTTTTTAAATTTAAACTTTACCGCATTTTTGTAAAGGTTTTTCATTGGTTATTATAAAAACAGTGTATGAAAAATAATAATGATATCACCATCTAATATGACTTCACAGTAACATTCCTGTAAATAAATAATTAATACACAATGAAAATAATGTATGATAAGTACAATCTCAACCGTTAAAGTGCTGTGATATAATTGTCGAAAATTTACATACGTTTATTACGCATATCACGTTTATTCTGAACCGTTATATTTTATGATCTAACGATTGAAAACTTGCTTAAATAAATACAATTAATCCTACCCTCTAATAATAATTTTTAAATCATATACACACAAAAAAAAAAAAAAAAACTTCAATAAAGCATATTCCTTGTAGAATTTAATTCAATCCATCAACATCATCCATGGCAGAAAACGAACAAGCCAGGAAAATGCATTTTTCTTCTTGACACGTATCAATATACCATTGGACAAATCCTGTATGTACCAACGGGGCGAGAGAGTTAACTCAGAGACTCGCCATATATTCTCACATTTCCGAAACTACCCCTAAACAAACAAGCGGGAATCGAGTCAAGATATAGGGACATTTTGGTAAAACAGAGAAAGCAAACAAGAAAAGGACCCGAAACAGACTATAAATTCCAGTTCAATGAACTGATCCAAATCCGCCTCTATAAATACCACAACCTTGCACTTTTATTTTTTTCAGTGTTCTTCCTCATTTCTACTCTCCGGTTTTCATAGTCCAGAGAGTCGCAGAGACGAAACAAAACGACAACGTAAAAGCAAAAAGTAAAAGCTGCTCGTCGTTTTCGTGGCGACGTAGATGTAGATGTAGATGTAGATAGAAATAGAAATAGAAATTCATGTACATTGTTCGAGTAAAGACGGATTTGTTGTCTTTGAAAAAAATAGGGTTTCTTAATTTTCAGTGATGGATCTGGTGCGACACCTCCTCCTCCTCCCAACCTTTATTTCATTTTGTTTCTAGTGATGATTTGTGAAATGAGAACAAATAAAATCGATTTTCTCGATTCTTGTTTCTAAACTTTTTTTTCTTCTTTGAGAAAATTGATTTTCTCAGTAAAAAACAAACTGGATTTCTTCTTCTGTGAAAGTCACCGAAACGTTTTATTTTTATTTTTCTCCATCTCGATTTTATTTTCTTACACTTTCTAGGAAACTGCAGCATTTACTCGAGAAAAAAAAAAAAAAAAAAAAAAAAAAAAACTGGAACTTTTTCTCTCCAGAGACTCATCGAAACTTTTTTTTTTTTTTTTTCCTTTGCTTGGAAATTTTGTCATTTCCTCCTCAGTTAAAGAGTGTCTATGAAAGTGACTTGAATGTTCTTCTTCTTCCTTTTTTTTTTTTAAAGAAAAATTTCTTTCTGATCTCGATTTTAGTTTGTTGTATGAGTTTATTTTCTACCGTTTTCTATAAAACTTAGGCTTTTTCTCGAGAAAATTTTATTTTTCTCACCGATTTTTTTTTTTTTTTTTGCTTGGAAATTTTGTCATTTTCTCAGTTAAAGAGTGTCTATGAAAGTGACTTGAACGCTCATCCCTTTTTTTTTCCTCTCTGATCTCGATTTTAGTTTGTTGTATGAGTTTATTTTCTGCGTTTTCTATAAAACTTTGGCATTTTCTCGAGATTTTTTTTTTGATAATTTTTTTGGTCTAACTTGCAGGAAATACGGAGATTCAGTTCCACGGAGATTTTGAACTCCGTCTCAAAAAACCGTATATACTCTTCTTCATATACAAATCCAATAACCGACTTAGAAACAAACCTTATCAAATCAGTCATAGAAGACGACAGAGACCAGCTCATCGTCCTCTCCAAGCACCTCTGCTTCACTACCGACTCTTCACTAGACAACGACGGCGATAGCCGGAGGAACGCCCTCTCCAAGCTCCTCCACCTCTGCTGCACCCTAGACTCCATCAACTGTGCCGCCTTGCTGGTCAGCGGGGAGCTCGGGGCTGCCGCGGCGGTCAACATGGTGGACAGTGCAACCGGGAAGTCGCCGTTGCACGTGGCGGCGGAGTCGCACGCTGCACGTTGCGTTGAGATGCTTTTGAAGAGACGCGCGCGTACGGACGTGAAGAGCAGGGACGGACCGCGACTGCTTGCTCTCGAGCTGTCTTTGTCTTGTAGCAGGTAGCCGAAACTTGAAATTGAAAAAAAATGAAAACCGAGAAAACGTCGTTTTCAAGTTTTAGTGGTTTTAAGTGGTTAAAAGTTGGAAGTCTTTTCTTCATCAACCGTCTCTCCAGAAAATAGAAAAAGAACTCAGCTTTGATGGAAACTCAGCTCGCTTTTATATATATATATATCAGTTTTAGTTTCTTCTCATTTTTTATTTATATTTTTTGTGAATTTTTCAGGATGAACTTGGTTTGGAACCCAGATAAAAACTCCATTGAAGACTTGGTTGTTATGCTTAGTGATAAGGTTGAGACAAACTTGTTCGGTTTATGTTAACAGTTAATTGATTGATGGACTGACTGGGGTTCTTGATTTTTTTTGTTTTTAAGGATTTGACAACTGTGAAACTATTGAGCGAGAAAACGAAGGAGATCGACGAGGTGGCATATGCAATCGCCATTGGGGGGCGAATAGTGGCGTTGGCGACGTTGCTTATAGTAGCGGCGGAGAAAGTGAACGAGTTGATTTTGGTGCTACACGACTCCGAAATAGGGTCGAAGGCGAAGACGACGATTTACGAGTGCGTGATCAGAGAGGCAATGTCATTGGGTCGGGCGGCGACACCATTGCGAGCCGTGAAACGGACCTGTGCACCGACGAACAGCCAGTCTGCCGAGAAGAGGAAGCTCTTGCTCTGTGAAATAGAGTTGCTTCAGCTGTTTGGCGCTGTTGCTTGTACGGACAAGAAGGTCACGTCGCCTTTGATCCTTGCAACCCAAGTAAGGACACTTGTTTTATTTTATAATATTTTGTTTGGGGGAAGTAACTGTTAACTTCAGTTTCGATAATGATCCCTTGAGTAATATTATCCATTATTTATTATTAAATGGTTCTCGCAAATTGTGTTGATTTCTGGAACATATCTGTCTAATCAGAGATTCTAATCATGCGATTAGTGAACAGTAGGGGCACTTTCGTCAATTTGTAGTCAACAAAGGACAAACACTTTAATTAATATTATTAATAATAATATCATGTTAGTATCTTTGAAATCAAAGTTTCCATTTTAATGAAACATAACAAAGTGTTGATGTCGAGTCAGCATTTTTAATTACAATACAAGAAGTAAGAACTACTGAAGAAACAGCTATTTGGTGGTTGTAACTTGTAACTAGGGGCTCTGCTTTTGACTACTTACAGGCTGGAGATGAAACCGTCATTGAGATACTTCTCAAGTCAAATATAGACGTAAATGATACTGATACTGAAGGAAACTCTGCTCTTCATTGCTCGCTGATCAAGTCATCAGTGGTATCGACTCAACAGCAGAATAGGTCTCTCTCTCTCTCTCTCTCACTCAGACACATTCTATTTCCATTTCGATTCATATATATATATATATATAATTGGCCTGTTTGCGTTGCAGGATTTTATTTCTCCTCCTGAAGCGTGGTGCTCAAGTGAACCAAAGAAACAAGTTGGGGTTAACCGCACTGCACATTGCTGCTGCTAGTGGTAATGTGCAGGCAATTCAGGTATTCAACCCAAATTAAATTCTGGAAAAGCTTAACATGTGCACTATGTATGTATATATATGTGTGTGTTTGACATTTTCTGATGATATTGGGCTGACAGGTCCTTCTATTGGAAGATCCAGAGTGTATCAACGCTAAAACAGTAACGAAGGAAACCCCACTATTTTTCGCAGTGAAGAATGATCATATAGAATGTGCTGAGCTTCTTTTGAGCTGGGGAGCAATCGCTGAAGTCCTGAATTTGCGGTTCGAACCAACACATCCTTCTTTTATTCATTGTGATTATCTTTCTATTATGTCTACTAGATTAATTTCTGTTCAAATACCAGTTTCAAATTGCTAACAGTTTTTGTATGCCTGTGTGTGTATACCAACTATTATCATCCCCAGTAGAGAGAGGCCTGTTGACTTCGCAAAGTCACAAGACATGCGTTTCTTGCTAAGTACATGTAAAATTAGTCACCGTAAGTTTAACTTGACACAACTGATATGAAATGGCTCTTTCTTTCATTCCTTTTCATTCAATCTCATTCCCTTAATTTTTTTAATATGCAGTGAATCGTTCTCTCCCTGTTCAACGCAAGTGTACAACTGTTTTGGTAGAAGGCGATGAAGTCATTTCAGACGCTTGCCGGGCGCTTCTGTCCATGACAGATGAAAGCACCAATACTGAGAGGTGATCACCTTATTGGAGAACCTCAAAATATTATATAAACTGTTATTGTTTCCTTCAATATGGTTTTAATGATTTCAATTGCATTTGAACTCCAGAATCTGTTCAATCTCAAAGACACAGGTCTGTAAGTATTTTGAATCTTCTACTGGATGCATAAGAGGTTCCAAGTGTTTTTTCGCTCATAGCGAAGAGGATCTTTGCAAGCTAAAACAGGGAATGCACTTTCAATCTTCTCTAGAGGAGGAAAACAAAAGAAAAATTTTTGTTGGAGGCCTCCCTCTTACACTGGATTCTGGTTAGATCCCTGCACAATTCATTAAAATCAAAACTTAGAGTTCAATTCATGAGCTATTTTTTTCTTAAATTTCATTCTAATTTTCACTTTTATAGTATTTTATTTGGATAACATGATTGTCTCCTTTCACTTATATGAATCAGATTCGCTGGTCAAGTATTTTGAACAGCACTTCGGGTCGGTTGAACATGCTAGAGTTTCTGAAATTCAAAAAGACAAGGAGATACACTCTAGAGGATTTGGCTTTGTTATCTTTAAACATGAAAAATCCGTATCCACAGCTGTTCAAGCACACTATGTAACTATTCTGGGCAAGCAAGTTGAAATTAAAAGTTGTGTGCCGAGAAACAATTTACTTGCAGGGAATCAGAAAAAGTCAGCCCTTCCCCGAGAATCAGAACAAAATGAGCCATCTGAACCAAAAGCAGCGAAGCCAGGCGAAAAGATTGCACAAGAGATGCAGAGCATCAAGACTACTACAGATGAGGCCAAAACAGAGAAAATGTCTTGGGCTGATAGATTGCTCAATGGGAAACCAAAGACATGTCCCAATGAATACCAAACTCATCATATAAGCCGAAAGATGCCTAAATGGCTCAAGACCTTGAAAAAGTGGCTGCCGCGCTTCTTAGAAGATGTATATAAGCATCCAATATCCGAAGGAGGATATGCTCTTTCATCTCTAAAAGCTGATTTTAGGGCTGCATTTGGTCTAGAAATGGATCATAACTCTCTTGGGTACACAAAGCTTAGCGACTTTATGAAAACCTTTCCTGACCTTTGTCGTGTGAAGGCTGGGACCATATGCACCAAATATGGATCTCCTAATCACATGGTACTCGTCCTACCTAATCTTCCTAACTCAACAAGCAGAATGCTCCAATCGCTGCAAATAGACAGCCCATCCTTACCGGCTGAATCAATTGATGACAGTTGTGATGGTGATGGTGATTCTAATGCTTCCAAGTGTTCTCAGGACCTTCTGTCAGTTTCTAATGGATATTCTGGCTTTGCCACCAGCAGTACTGAGGAGAACCCGTCTCCTGAGGTCCTTGAAGATGATTCAACTCAGAAGAATGCATCCACTATCGTGAATTCAGACGAGAAGAATACATCACCAGACCTCGATTCAATGTTCATGCTGTTTTCGTTGCCAGACCTGTTCTTTGATGCTCGAACGTGGTCATATAATAATAGAAGCAATGGAGGTTCAGGAAACACTATAAATAAAAGAGGAAGATGCCTGGAGGGGTCTAAAGGAGTGAATCTTGTGGATCAAGTAAGGCATTTGGTTCTGGAGGCGCTTGCCAGAAAAAGGAATAATTCATCTGTGTTCTTTCTTCGTGAATTTAATTTCTATGATGTGAGCAATGAAGAAGTTTTAATTGTTAGTCTGTTTTATATTCAACATGTGCATAGAAGTGTTCTCTAATTTGGGCGTGTGTGTGTGTGAGTGTGCAGAATTACAAGGCAAGTGTGAAGCAGAGAAGATGCTTCGGATGCAACCAGCGTGAGATGCTCTGGGCCAACATTCCATGCCAACACTTGCTATGGTGTAGTACTTGTAAAACAGAAGCTACAAAAGCAGCCGGAAGCTATGAGCACAAATGCGTGGTGTGTGATATGGTAGTACAGAAGTTCGATCTCATCCCGCCAACAAAAACATACTACCAATGCCGAGGAGTTCCCTCCTTTATATCCTTCTGAAATAGAAATGTAAGAAGCCTGAAATTCCCTACTCTCTTTGTTTATTTATTTTGTAGCCTTGTAACATTCTTTTACATACTTCATTTTGTAGTCCGAAAAGAAGAAGAAATCTCCTCTGAAGTTGTGAGGTAGTCTGCGTGTACATGAGGTAGAGCAAGTGGGTGAAGCTGCACCCAGCCAGTAATAGAATATATGGGGAAGTGAAACAAAAGTCTCCTTCCCAGCAAAAGAAATGTAGAAGAAACTAAACGGTCCCATACCATTTTGTGGTGAAAATAGGCGCCTGACATTATAAGCCTTTCACCGACTTTTTGATTTCTATTGCTGATTGTGGTGGATCAAAAGAATAGAAAATAGCGATGGAGGAGGATATGATATATAGTCCTCTGATATTTTGCAAATTTCTACAGAATTTTGTTTCCTGCATGTTGTTGTTATATGATCATATAATCACTCAGGAAATGCTAGTCTCTACACCAGATTCTAATTTCTAGTTATTATTATTTATATGGTAAACCGGCATTTCAACGCAATCATAGTATGAATTTATACCATATTATTTGCATAAAATTCATGAACAACTTATTATTTTGTTGATCAACATATTTGTTTAATAAGATATAACAATCAGCCTAGCCTATTTGCTATGCTATTTGACAAAAAAAAAAAAAAAAAACCTCTTGCCTTGAAATGCAAAATTTTATATAAGCTTACTATACAAGTTCAATCTATTCAAGCAAGTCTATCAGAATACAAGTGGTGATTGTTCGAAAAAAAAAAAAAAAAAAAAAACCAAGGCTCAATGTAAGTAGCAATTGTGCAAAACTTTTGCTGGCACATGATAAGCAAGGAAATGTTATAAGTCTACTACCAGTGGTTTGCGTAATTTTGACAGAATTTCCAGACAATCCTGCGCATTTTTAGTATTTTCACCTGCAAGGTTTAGATCGGATATCATCAACTACACCTAAAAATCAAGACAAAGCTTGTAGAAAATATATATCCAAGCAGCAACCACACTTGTCCAAATCTAAATTGGGGAGTGGTGGTACAACTACCTGAACAAATATTTATGCTGAAAACTTCTCTGAAGATGTTTTTTCTTGCTTCTTCCTGCAATAAAGAGAAGAAATTAGGTTGCATTTAAATTTTACAAAATGGCTCCCTCTCAAAGACCTCAGCTCTCTACAGAATAGATTTTCTGAAATCAATGATTAAATTCATGGTAGAAGCCTATGCTAGTTCAGACACTTACTTTTCATATGCCTTGATGAGTGACCTTGGCCGCTTATAGCCATCTTCTTTCTGATCAGCCTTTGGTTTCCCTGACTGCCTTGATTCTGGTTTCCAGCAAGCTTTAGTGAGAGACTGACCCAATAAATCAGCGATGTCTGATGCCATTATCTCAGCCTTCTTCACATATGGAAAAACGTCCTTCTCAAATTGGTTCGACAACCAAAGATACATGGACAACACTTGATGCTTAGTCTCCAGATCTAGGAGTTCTGCATCATTTCTAGCAGAACCCTTCGGCATTCCCATTGCTATGCTAACGGCAATATTCATACTGTACGATGAAGCAAATCTCAATAGATGGTACATAGCCTTTGGGTCTCTAATATTGACAGGAGCAAAGCAAAAGTTGAAACGATCTTCCAAGGATAACCCTTGAACCTTCTCCAACATATTTGCTACCTTTTTTATGTTATCATGTCGACATAAGAAGTACGATCCATCCAGACGACAATTTTCACCAAACTTATCAAGCAGATTGCAGAAAGTAATATTTGGAAGTTGACCGGCAAATAGCTCAATCTGCTCATAGAAAGGAAAGAGTCCCACTTTCTTAACGTCTTCAAAAGGTTCCTTCAAACACTCAATGAGGTAATCCAGATCATCTACATGCAATGTCGTTGCAAGTCCATCCGGGTATATGCTTCCCCTTCTACCAGCCCTCCCTGCAATCTGCTTCACTTGTGATGCTGGAACCGGAACAATCTTGTCACCATTGTACTTTGAAAGACTATAAAAAACAACTCTTCTGATATTAAGATTCAAACCCATCCCCACTGCATCACTAGCAACCAGCACATCAAATTCATTATCTTGATCATTGAATAAGTTTGCTTGCTTTCTGCGAGTTTCTGGAGGCAAAGCTCCGTATATAACACAACAGCGGTGATTGGTTTGCTTCTCAATTGCCAATTTCACCTCAAATATCTCTCTCCTTGAAAACGCAACAACACAGTCCCCAGATCTAACATTCCGAAGATCTCCCAACAGGGTCTTGGCTTCAACAACTAATGGTTTGAACCTCTCATAATGTTGTTCATGCAACTCATCCCCAGTTTCTGAACAAATCTTTTGAACAATATTCAGAACACTTGGATCTCCACACAAATGTATTTCATCGGCCATCAATCCAAGCAATGCTCTTGACCATGCGTAACCTCTACATGGGTCTGACATCATCTGGATTTCATCAATAACAGCCACATCATACACTTCATCGGTTGACACCATTTCCACGGTGCAAGCAGTATGGTTTGAAAAAAGAACATGCTTTTTCTCTTGTCCTGTAAGAAGACTGCAATAAACCCCATTTGCATTCACTTTGTCAAAAACTTCCATAGCCAAGAGCCTCAAAGGACTGCAATAAATAGCCTTTTTTGCTTCCATAAATCGCTGCAAAGCGTTGTATGTCTTACCACTGTTTGTTGGACCACAATGATAAATAATCTTACGTTTCATTGCCCGTGCAAAAGGAAACCAAGTATGTGGTTTTGTGAGGTCAGCTGACTGAATCAACCTTCGAAACCGCTTGATCTCATCAGGAAACTCTTCTAAACAGAACTCAACAAATATAGGGAAAAGAAACTTATTAGCCTCTTCAGATGGACCAAGTGATAGCAAATACTTGGCAACATCAGCAGGACATTTCTTGAAGAAAAAGCTTCGAAACTTGCTGGCAGCAGTGGGAAAAAATGACTTGCCAATGTAAATTGCAAGAGCTTGATTGGCTGCCCATCCGGAATTAGAAAATAAATGGAAAACTTCCCTTAGTTTATCACAATCAGACCGTTTTACCTTGGAACCCTTTTCAGCATTTCGTAGCTCCCTATACAATTCTACAGGATCAGAAGCTGATAACTGCTGAAACCTCGCAATATCATTGCTATCCACTTCATTATTATCACATTCTGATTCACTCGAATTCGAAACATAAATACCACCCTCATCAGAACCATCAATTTCAATTCTATCATCATCCACACTATCTACAGAACTAATACCATTCTCCTGCTCTGCATCTGCATCCACCATATTCGACTTACAAGCACTGCCATCATCAACAGAACCCCCGTTTTCAACCAATGAAGAAAATGTCCTCGCCTTGACTATATCATACTCTGCAAACTTAGTGTTCTCCGAATGGTATCGAAAACGAACCATGTCTATCAAGCTAGTTGAGAATTCACGTCTGGATACATCAAAAGGGGTACTAAATTGATTTTCCTCCGACACACACTCGTCCAATTTCCTCACAGAATGAAAATATCGATTCGACAACATAACCCTGACCCTAGAAACATTGTTCTTCGATGAACAGACCCGAAACAAAGTCGTTGCTTGGCCTCTCCCCATTTAACAATAAACCCACCTCAAAATCAAAGAAACCCGACAAAAATTTCTTATCTTTAAGCGTTTCAAGTAATTAACTATTGCAGAACCAAACAAATTACATGTAAAAATATAAATGATCCTACAAAATATAAAGAGAGAATTGTGAGCCAAAAAAAAATCAAATTAGTGGATTTTGGAGCATACCTGTAGGTTAGAGGGAGAGAGAGAGATGGAGAGGAAAGGGAGGGAAATTGGTGGTGAGTGCTAACCCACCTAAAACCCTAAACCGTGAAGGCGGTTACTGGTTAACCCTAAACCGGCACACACTGGATTTTTTGCAGCTCCAGGCTGGCCTGACTCGGTTTGTTTTGGATCGAGTGAGAAACGGCCTGGTTTTGGGAGGCCCAACTCTTAAAGTGGGCCAAAATTTCAGACTGTCCAATTATGTTTGTGCTAACATTATACAGCAATTCTCGAGTTCTCGGGTACGAGATCCACACGTTATTTATTTATTTTTTTTATTTTTTTGGAATCATGTATCTCTAACGTTAGAGAATCAGGAAAATGTGTAGGATTCTGAACCTAAGATGACAAATGATCAAGTTAAGGGTCTACTAGATCAAATAAGAACACACTCGATTATTTACTCCCATAATAAAGGAGAGAAATCTCTCGATACTTGTTTCTTTGTAGATAAGGTGTAACTTTAATCTCTATCACCAATACAAACAAAAGATGCATAGACATTTAATCAAAAGTTGATCTGCATAATTTATTTATATAATTTTCAAGATATATTTTTTTATTCATTTAAATATAAAGAGTTAATTCAAGTAACCCTATTCCACGGTGCATATAATATATATATATATAATATATAATTTTTTTATTGTCAGTTCGTTCTGATATAAAATATATTAAGACGAATAATGTGGACTATTAGATTTACATACTTTGACTCAAAGTATATGCACTTATCAAAACTTCTCCATAATCTATGGTTCACATTCTTCATCCTGATATATTTTATATCATGACGAACTGACAGTAAAAAGACTGATATATATATATATATATATATATAGTCATGGTCAATGGCAAACCCAAGAATTTTAATCAGGTGGGGCATTTGAACAAAATAATAATTATATTAAAAAAAATACTTAAAAATTAAGGTTATAGTAAAATGAGTTTTTTATTTTTTTTAAATGAGTTTTTTATATAAAGAAAAATTGATGATATAATGAAGTTTATATAAAATAAAATAAAAATAGAACACTTATTCAAGATGAACTAAATAATATTACATTTAAAAAGAAATAAGAACAAGAAACATGATATTAAAAAAATAATAATAACAAGAAAAAAATATATAAACAATTAAAAATTACAATATTTATTCTTAAAATAATAAATTACAATCTAATTTTATAATAAGAAATTTTGTTTTATATTTATAATGAATTCACTTTAAATTTATACAAAAATAATTTATTAATAAATATTACTAAACATGTTTTTGAATTTTTTATTCTTCTAATTATTAGTAAATTATTGATTTATTTATTCTGAAAATATTAAAACATTAAAATAAAGAAAAATACTAAGGATAAACTAAAATGAATCACAATAATAGATGGACTATTTTAATCCAATAAATTAAAATTTGAGATTTTAGGGTTTATTGATTGGATGGATGTATTAGGTATGTCAAACTAAAATTATTAGAAATAATAAAAGTTTAAAATAATAATAGATAATTTAATATAAAATAAAATTGAATTAATTAGCCACAAAGTAAAGGTAGTTAAGAAGTTGATACTGTCGAAAAAGAAAAAGTGAATTGTTTTGTTTTAGAAGAAGATAAAAATTTGAGAAAGGAATCGGAAAAGATCGTAAAAGAAAAAATACATAAAACAAAATTATTAAAATAACAAGATAAAATTGAATTAAAGAAAAAAGATATTTATTATGTGTGAAAAATGAAATGGTAAGAGTAGAACCCCTCACAATCAATAAAGGAGAGGGACGAACTACCAGCTAAGTTGTCAATTAATATTGTATAGTTAAAGTTAGATTATATATTTATATATATGAAAACAAAATCAATTTTTTTTAAAAACAAATTGAGGTAGGGCACGGGTCCTACCTGGCCTTAAGGTGGGTCCGCCCCTATATATAGTCTTTCTACTGTCATTTCTCCTTATATATTTTATATCAGAACGAAGAATATGGACCATAGATTATGGAGAGGTTTTGACAAGTGTATACACTTTGAGTCAAAGTATGTAAATCTAATGGTCCACATTATTCGTCCTGATTAGAAAAATTATATATATAGTAGAACCCCTATAAATTAATATTCTTGGGACCCACCATTGAATATTAATTTAGATAGGTTATTAATTTAAAGAGTTTTACTTTATAAAGTATTATTTTGTCTTAGAAAACGTGTGGAAATCGGTTTTCTTGTTTAAGGAAAGTTCATTTTCGAAATTTCTTGTTTAGTCAGTTTTTTTCTTCAAGAAAAGTTCCTATTTTATACTCACCCTATAAATACTGAGATTTATGGGTCGTTTGTTTTTTTGTCTGAAGATTGAACAGTCCTGAATTTTACTGAAAACTGAATAGTGATTGAAACCTAAATCTAAATAACATGTTTGTTTTTTATTTTTTATTTTTATCACCTCTGAATAGAATGTCAACTTGTTTTTTTTTTTTTTTTAAATATAAAATGGTTTCAAAACAAGTAATTTGACATTTATACCCTTATTATTATTAATTATTATGTATTTTCATTTTATATGATACAAACAACTAAATAAAAATAAATAAAAAAATCTTAAACCATTTTCATGTAATAATTACAATATATTATTCATGACTAAGATATGATAAATAATTGTTTTTTTTATATAAAAAAAATAGGACAAATAATAATTTAGAAATGATTTTGATTTTAAAAAAAAAAATTGAATTGAAGGTTCAACGATGGTTGACAGTGATAATGTGATTAATGTTTTTTTTTTTTTTTTTTTTTTTTAAGATGTTTATCATAAGTAATAGGTTAAAATAAATAAATTTGTATAATAAAAAATTATGATAAAATTGGAAATACGTTATCTTTGGTAGGATATTCTTGGAAGAAAATATATTAAATGCAATTCAGTGATTTGGAATTAAATTAAAAGTCAGGATTTCTTACTTTTTATTTTAAGTTGTTTTTTGATATTTTTAAGTTGTTTAACCACTTAAAAAAAAAAATAAACAAAATAACTTAATAATTTCTATTCAGACCCATTAAGTTTTAAGTGCAAAAAACAAACGACCCCTTATTCTTTTGTTTTATATAACAAAAGAGATCTCAAGATATATCTAAAAATTCTATTCCTAACGGCTCCTAAAAATTCTTGCTTTTCAATCTTATTTGTTAAATCAAGCGGACAATTCAAAATATGAAGGATGAAATCAAAAATATCAAATATGGTGGCCTTGTGCAAACTAGTATCTTGAAGTACTTTTATAGTTCTTGATTATTATGTAATATATTTTATACTTTTATGGAATTATTAATTTATGCAACAGTCGGGACCAAAATTTTGCATTAGGTTTCAAAAAGAAATTATTAATTATTAGGATAGATGGGTTTATTAATATTTTACACCGACCCGGGTCGAGACCGGGATATTTTATTAATTTAAAGAGGATATTAATTTATAAGAGATTAATTTACAGGAGTTCTACTCTGTGTGTGTGTGTGTGTGTGTGTGTGTATAATTTTTCTATTGTCAATTCATCCTGATATAAAATATATTAGGACGAAGAATATGGACCATTAGATTTACATACCTTGACTCAAAGTGTATGCATTTGTCAAAACTTCTCCATAATTTATGGTCCACATTCTTCGTACGAACTGACAATAGAAAAACTATATATATATATATATATATATATATATATACAATGAATCTCTCACCAGAGATCTCTTATTTTAATTTTGATAAGAACCTTGATGAAAATACATTGATTTTAATGAATTTTGATCTGATTTTTTTTGTGGATGATGAGTTCATTGAAATCTACCTATGAACAAAATTTGAGAATTTGAGAATACTATAACTATTTTTCATGAATTTTCCTATATTTCGCCTATTTTCTGATGCCTTCATATTTAACAAAATTTGGATAAATAGTTCTAGTGCTCAGAACATTTTCAAATTTTGTTCATATATAGATTTCATTGAACTCATTATCCACAAAAAAAATTGAAATTAAAATTCATTAAAATCGATGTGTTTTCATCATGGTTCTTACCGAAATTAAAATAAAGGATCCCTTATGAGAGACTCACTCATATATATATATATATATATATATATAGAGAGAGAGAGAGAGAGAGAGGCTCACTCATATATATATATATATATATATTGTCAAGTGGTGGGCGAGAAGAGAGAATACATAAAATATATGGGTTGAAAAGTTGTTTTTTTTTTTTTTTAAGTACAAGTTGGTTTTTATATAACACTTATATCAGGGGATTTGTAAGTTAGAAGTCTTATATATATATATATATATATGTGTGTGTGTGTGTGTGTGTGTGTGTGTGTGTGTGTGTGTGTGTGTACCCTTTTTGAAGAGGGCAGGTGGGTTCTTGACGATAGTTTTCGAGCCCGTTTTTCAGATCTCTATTTTCGAATCGATAGGATTAATTGCTATCTCTTCGGTTGCGAATTCTTTGGTGTGGGCTCATTCTCAGGATGGGCAGGTTTCTTGCAAGTCGGCTTATTCCCGTATGATTCGTGGTTCTCCTTAGGTCCATTGGTGGAGGGATGTTTGTTGTCATTTTATCCCTCATTCCTGTTCAACTTTGACATGGCGTATTTTATTGAATCAACTCCCCACAGAGGATCGCTTATGTAGGGCTGGGTTTCACTTAGCTTCCCGGTGCAGTGTTTGTGGGGTTAGCAGTGAGTCGTCTGATCATCTTTTCCTCTGGTGCCCCTTAGCGACTGCTCTTTTGGAGGTGGTTTTTTCGGCCTTTCAACGGTGTGTTTCTGCCGATTTGTGGAGTTCTTCCTTCTCCCAATCCATGTCAGTTTAGTTTAGTGATCTAGTGAGGGTTTTATGGAAGACAACTATTCATGATGTGGTTTGGAGTATGTGGTTTGTCTGTAACCAGTGGATTTTTTAGAGTAAGGTTGTGGATTTCAGATCTACTTTGTCTTTGGTTTGGAGTGCAGTGTTTGACACTAACCGGTTAGAGATTGGGTGTATGCGTAATTGTGTAGATGATCTTTTAATTCTTCGTCAGTTTGATATCTGCGGTCGTCCGGCTAGGGCCCCGGTTATTAAGAATGTAATTTGGTCACCTCCGGCTCCTGATTGGATCAAAGTTAATACTGATGGCTCCACCTTGAGTTCTCCAGGTGCTTGAGGTTATAGGGATGTCTTCCGTAATTGTAGAGCTTTTGTGAATGGTTGTTTTGCCATTCCTCTTGGTTAGGTGTTTGCGTTTGAGGCGAAACATCTTCCAGCTTCAATGGCTATTAATTATGCTTGGCAAAATGGGTCTTCTTATATGGTTCAGTTGCTCTCCTCTGGTTCCGAGCAGGTTCCTTGGTAGATTCGACATGCTTGGAAGTGTTGTATCTATCAGATATCAAAAATGGAGTTTCAGGTTTCTCATATTTTTAGGGATGAGAATTAGGTTGCGGACGCTCTTTTTAAGCATGCTTTGGGGTTAGAGGTCGATTCGTGGTGGCCTAAAACCCTGTCTTTTTGCTCTTTGTTGGTTGGCAATGATTGCATGGGTCCAGAGTTTATTCGTTTTTCTTGACGTTTTCTGTTTCAGTTTTTTGTGGCATGCGCGCCACTGTTTTTGTTGGGAATGTTTCCCTTGGCTTTTGTGCTTTTTATGGTTTTTGTTACTTTTTTTCTATATGGATGGATACTGTCTAGGGGTTATTCAGCTTATGGTCGCTTGTGATGCTTTTTCTCCTTAGATCAATCCAAAAAAAAAAGTATTTGTTTATAAAAATAGAAAAACATTACTTTTTGACTATATATATATACCCTTTTTGATGAAAATTACAAGTATTCACACATTAATTTATCCAAAACGTTGTTGCATATAATGCATAAAAAAAAAATACTAGGGTGTTTATAAATGTGAATATTTTATGAAAAATAAATTAAATCTAATCGTATTCTGGAATGAAATATGTGACTCGTAATATTTTGTAAAAATTTCCGTTATTAACCTCTTATAAAAGTTTATATTTTACAAATGTCTTAGCATTACTCCAAATTTTAAAAATAGCTAAATTAGAGTATTTTAAGGATTTCTATGAAAAATAATTAGGATAGAATCATTCTTCTACGAAATATGTGTCTTGTAATATTTTTCCCAAATTTCTCTTACAAAAGTTTGTATTTTACGAATATCTTAAAATTACCCAAAAGTTTATAAATGGGCATAGCACAGTATTTTAGTTGGTTGCATGAATAAAATTTTGTGAATGTCATACGCCATCTCTAATGGAGAGTGAGAGTTTTACTTATATTTGAGTCTCAAAAAGTAATAAGAGTGATACTTATATATAATTTTGCTTTAGTGGGGCTATGGATGGGCATTTCCCCATGAGACCCCACCACCCATGGGGTTTTGGGGGATAGGGTGAGGGCAAAATTGGCCCCCATTTTATAAACGGGGGAGGTGGTAGGGGGACTCCCCCGACTCCCATTCCCCCATTATATTTATTTATATACATTTATTTATTTAATTATTTTATATTTTATATCTAAAATCTAGATAATTTTTTTAAGAAAAAAAAATTAACTAGTTGAGATTTGAGATTGCCTAGATTTTGTGTGCCTTCTTGTCTTGTATTTTGGATTGATCGAAGATGTAAAATTTAAATATGTTTTGACTTTTATTGTGTAATACTCTTAGAAATATTTGTATTTATTTTGGAATTCTTTAAACCAATTATATATTTTAGAACGGATATTTTGATTACTTTTTGGATTGGATATTTTAACAAGGTCAAACTAGAGACTGGGATGACCGGATTCCAAATTCCGAATTCTAATCTTTAGGTTGGGAATTAAGAATTTGGGATTGAAAATGAACAGAAATAGGGGAAATGGGGTTTGGGGGTGGAGGTGGGGGAACCTCCCCCCAAATGGACCCTCCCCCTCCCCAATGGACCCCCACACTATCCCTAAGTAGGACTAACAGTGATATTTTTGTACCAAATTTAATTATGCCTGCTTTTTAATAAGTGGTCAATAAATTATAATTTATAAACTTTAATGTTGATAAAAATAATATCATTGTAAATTTCTCAATGAGATTTTTATATTGGTACTAATATTTAATATATATGAATATTTATAAATTATAACCAAGTTTGGTAACATTAAAAAAAATTAATTACTCAAAATTATGGATGAATGTAATATAAAATTATGTGGGATGGAGTTTATATATAGGTAGTTTTGAACAACTAGCCATTGGTAGGCTTTTGGTATTTTTCTATAATTTTTTCGGATATTTTTGTTGATTTTTCTAGTATTTTTTAGATAAAAAATATATTTATTTTAAATTTTAATGTTTGACAAGTTATAGACCATCTATCTCTGATGGTCAGAAAATCTGATAAGTACATCTCTAACGGTCAACAAATATAACCGGGCCCATACGTTCATCTCTCATCATTATGTCATGGGTCCCACTAAAAACCAACAATATCATTATTTAATTTATCCAGCACATTATACCATCTCCAATGGTTCTCCATTTTATCAAAATGGAGACTCACTCAACTCCAACCATTCTATAAATTGCACTAATCGAGGATAATCAAAATGGAGATCAAGTTTTGATATCTATATTTGGAGATCCAAATCCTCCATCTCTATTTCACTATTCATTTTTCATAATCTCATTTTACCCTCATATTCATCCTTCAATTATTCTTATATCCTTTTTACATTTTTAACTTAACTCAATTAATTTATTATAACTCTTTATTCATAAATGCAATTACTATAAAAATTATACCATTGGAAATATTTTGTTGAGATCTTTCAATCAAGTATAATATTGACTATATTTTAATATTTTTTTATTTTTTTATTTATTACACCTTTTATTAATGAATGAACTAATAAGTATTTTGATCCAAAACAAATGTTTTCAAATCATCAGTTTATATATATAATTAACATATATCATAATAATTAACTCTAAATAATCTAGTAAAACAAAATAATAACATTAACATCTTCAAATTAAAATATTACAATGGAAAAATAACAAAAAAAAGTACATTGAAAATTAAAATAAAACCAATAAAAACAACAATGAAACTTAAAAGTTAGATAAAAAATATATATGTTAAAAAAATTATATCAAAATCATTACATGTAAAAATAGTTAAATGTGACTATGGATGTCAATGGGGCGGGTTCAGGGCCAATTTTTCTCTCATGAGCACACACTTTGAGTATATCTCATACTAATACACATCACCACACTTTTGTCATGTCAGCAACATAACATCAAACATAATAATATACATAGCAAAAGTGTGGTGATGTGTATTAGTATGCTCAAGATATGCTCACAGTTGTGTGCTCATGAGAGAAAAATTGGGTTCAAAAAGGGGAAAACAAACCCCGACTCCGACCCAAACAAAATTATTTACTCCTAAACCCGCTATTGAAGACCGAGGTCGAGGTCAGGGAATTTACGGGGCAGGGGAGGTGGCCTTAAACTCGCCCCTCCCCAAGTTTGTATAATAACTAGGTTTTTTTTCGGTTTTAACTTAAATAACAATAGGTTTATGTTAGGTTTTAAATTTGTGTTGGCTTGATTCCATATCAAAACTCTATTTCTTTGTAATGTCTAGTTGCTTAGGTAGTTTGTGGTTGTTATGAGACTCAAAGAAGAAAAGTAACTTCTCATGCAAAGTTTGTCTTCAAGAGAGAATGTGCTTATTTGGATGCTAAGGTATCGATATTCTTCTTCCTCTTACAAGGCGTAAGTGCACACACACACATTGCATACATTTATGTCACTGCATCGTTGCGCTAAATTGGTATAACACATTCACACACTTGTTGAAGTATGCACATGCATTAGATTTAATTTGACAACTTTTGTAAAATTGCATGTTCTAGGACTATCTCTAGGAAATGGCATACTTGTGTGTTCTTGTGTTTGTTTGTTTATGTTTTATGGATATCGGACTCGAATATGTTCTCATATCATTCCTTATTGAGTTCCGGTCGTTTCAATTAATCATTCATTAGTTTTCAAGTTCCGAGTTGGAAGTTACGAAACTTTCCATGCATTGATTGTACTTGGTCTTTGTCTTTATGTATCGAGTCGAATTCCTAATATCTGGTCAAGGTTTCATAGTCGTTCATGTTCGTGAGAAAGTTACGGTTTGTAATCCGCAAACATATTCGAATTTGGAGTTTAGAGGCCGAAGAATGGTCGAAGAACGTGTGAGGAGTGCGAGGGAAGAAGGGAATGGCCAAAGGCCATTTGCCCACCTTCCCCGAGGAGGCACGTGATCAACTCGGGGAAGATCTCCCTCTGCCCCTGAGTGGGAAAGACCTCCCTCTGCCCCCGAGTTGGCCACGCGCTTACTCGGGGTGATGAGGTGGAGAGGCCATTCTTCTTGGCCGAGCTTGCCTTCTCTCCACATCATCTTCCCTCCCTTTAAAACTCCTTTCCCTCTCATTTTTCAATTTAAAGAACACAAGTGCAGAATATTTTCAAAGAACTTTGATTTTTGTTTTAGTCATATCTCTCTCAATTCAACTTCGATTTGAGTGATTCAAAAAGCCGAAATTGTTGGTCTTGAAGAGAGAAACAAGCCCCAAGCATTTTTAGAGTCAAATGATGTCCAGATTTGTCACACTGATCTGATCTCTATTCGTGTGTTCATCATTTGTAAGTGAATCATCTTCTTTCCATTTCTTTTATGATCAACTTCATAAATCTTCTTATTTGATTAAGGGAAAATGTTTAGAATGTTTTTTATTCAACTTTTAGGCTTGTTTGAGTGATTTTCGAGTTTAGCTCTTGTGATTTTTGTTTGAACATCTTTTGGCTAAATCTTGATGAACATGAACTTAAATTTAGAAATACTTTGTGTTCTTGAGCTTGATTGTTGATTTCTAGGTTTAGTCACATAGAACTATGATATTTTGATTGTGATTTCTATTATTCTTATCTAGTTCTTGTTTGATTAACATGATTAAGTTTCTAGATATCTTTGTCATTGATCTTTGAAAGCATAATCTAGTTCTCTAATTACATGTTCATATAGTGTGTTTGATCTACTTGCTTTATTTGACTGTGATTACATCATATTAATTTTTTGCACTTCACTTAGATCATTGCCTTGCAAAAGGTGGAAGTCTCTTATTGAAGTGAGTTAAGCTTTAACTTGAGCAAGAAGACTTGGCTAGGAAAGTGTTCCAGATAGCCAAGTAAGGAGACTTAGTTAGGATCAGGAAGATCTGTATAACTAAGCAAGAAGCCTTATCTAGGATCGGGAGGATCTAGATGGACAAGCAAGGAATCTTCCTAGAGATGTGAGCGTCTTGGATATAAAGTTGCTTCCCAGAGGCGTGATAGTCACATCTTGGATAGGGAGTAGGCAAAGTGGTTCACTAGGCCCAAGGGTAGAATATGAGTTCATACCTTGGAGAGTGTATCATGTGTTGATTGCTTTTTGAGTGTGTATCTCTTATTTGTTATAATGAATTGTGGTTTGCCGATGGTTGTGGTATCAACCCATGAACGTTTTCTCATTTGAGGTTTTACCACGTAAAAATCTCTTATGCTGATTTTAGTATTTTAGTTTCTTTACTTACTTTGACTTGTATTGTTTTAACACTTGGCTTAATCAAATCCATATTCTCTTGTTGAAGCAATTAACTTGTTAAAGGTTCTAAGTATGCATAAATTGTTTTTGAAGAAAAAGAAGTGGTATAATTTGAGCCTATACCTATCACCACCACCCCTCCAACCCTCTAGGTATATTTTTCATTATAAGTGGTTAAGGGAATTTCGATTGGTATTAGAGCAGGTGTCTAGAAGTAATTAGATAGATCCACTTTGTTGTGTTTGTGTTTGCTTTGTGATAAATCATGATTAAGGAAGTTTATTCTTTTGTGGCTTCTTTTGTTGATGGTGAGCCTATTGACCTAGATGATCAAAAGATCAAGGATCTTATTCAAGAGAATGAAAGAATCTCTAGAGTCAATAGGTCACTCAATAAGAAGTTAGAAAATCATGGTCTTTGCT